>JAUJYP020000543.1:8772500-9972500 GCA_030674075.2 Linum usitatissimum
ACACGACCGTGTGTTTTTATTGGATATGGTCAAGATGAATTTGGCTACAGATTCTTTGACCCTATCCAGAAGAAGCTCATTAGGAGTCGTGATGCTGTGTTCATGGAGAATGAGACCATCAAAAACATTCAGAAGGTTGGGAGAGATGCTCCTAACACTGATGCTAGCTCAATACCCGAGAAGTTAGAGCCTCCAACACCTGATGTTGGAGAAATTCATCCAGAGGTAGCTGAACCTGAAGCCCCCCTTGATGTTCGGCCGATGATCCTAATGATGATGATGGTTCTCATTATCAACCGCCGGCCGCCGAAGGTTCTCCGCCCCGAACGAGATCCGGACGAGTCGTGCAACCCTCTACCAGATATTCATCAAATGAATATGTCTTATTCACTGATGGGGGAGAACCAGATAGCTTCGAGGAAGCTATGAAGGATGAACACAAACATAAATGGATGGAAGCAATGGAGGACGAGATGAAGTCCCTACACGACAACAACACATTTGAGCTTGTGAAGTTGCCGAAGGGGAAGAGAGCTTTGAAGAACAAGTGGGTGTTCAAAATCAAGCATGAAGAACACAATAGTAAACCACGGTTCAAAGCTCGGCTCGTTGTCAAAGGCTTCGATCAAAGGAAGGGCATCGACTTTGATGAGATATTTTCACCGGTGGTGAAATTGACATCCATTCGTACAGTGCTGGGGTTAGCGTCAAGTTTCAACCTGGAAGTTGAGCAGATGGACGTGAAGACTGCCTTCCTCCATGGCGATTTGGAGGAAGATATCCATATGGAGCAACCGGAAGGCTTCAAGAAGAAGGAAAAAGAGGATTTCGTGTGCAAACTTAACAAAAGTTTGTACGGCTTGAAACGTGCACCACGACAATGGTATAAGAAGTTCGAGTACGTTATGGGGGAGCAAGGGTACAAGAAGACTACTTCGGACCATTGCGTGTTCATGAAGATGTTTGGTGATGATGATTTCATCATCTTGTTGCTCTATGTTGACGACATGCTAATTGTTGGCCGGAATGTTTCCAGAATCAACAACTTGAAGAAGGAGTTGAACAAGTTTTTTGCTATGAAAGACTTGGGGCCTGCGAAGCAGATTCTTGGGTTGAAGATTGCACGGAATAGAGTTGCCAAGAAGATCTGGTTGTCGCAGGAGAAGTACATTGAGAAAGTACTCCAACGATTCAACATGAACGGTGCAAAAGCGGTTAGTTGTCCTCTTGCTAATCACTTTCAACTTAGCACCAAACGGTGCCCGTCTGCGATGCGAGAGAAGACGGAGATGAAAAGTATTCCATATGCTTCGGCGGTGGGAAGTCCGATGTACGCTATGGTGTGTACACGGCCGGATATTGCTCACGCGATCGGAGTTGTCGGTCGGTTTCTTTCAAATCCCGGAAAGGAACAGGCAATTTGTGAAGTGGATTACGAGATACCTTCGAGGTACCTCCAAATTTTGTCTTTGTTTTGGAGATTATAATCCTGTACTTGTCGGCTACACAGATGCGGACATGGCATGTGACGTTGATACACGGAGGTCCACTTCTGGATACCTGATTACATTTTCGGGGGAGTTGTTTCTTGGCGATCAAGGCTACAAAAGTGTGTAGCGCTTTCCACTACTGAAGCTGAGTTCATTGCCGCAACGGAAGCTAGCAAGGAGCTGTTGTGGATGAAGAAGTTCTTGAGTGAACTTGGGTTCCAACGGGAACGACCGCGATTGTTCTGTGACAGTCAGAGCGCCATACACCTTGCAAAGAATTCGACGTTTCATTCTAGGTCCAAACATATCGATGTTCGATATCATTGGATTCGGGATGTGGTGGAGTCGAAGCAACTACAACTGGAGAAGATCCATACTGATGAAAATGGATCTGATATGTGCACGAAGAGTCTTCCAAGAGAGAAGTTTGAGTATTGTCGATCGGCGGCGAGAATGACCGAGAGTCTTAATTAGCGGGAGGGGGAGAATTGTTGGTCCGGATAATTTATGTGCAACAAAAGTATGTACCACCAATATTAAAGCACCACAAAATTAGTTGGATCTCTAACCAACTAATTGAATTCCCACCAATATTAACCCCCACCTCCAATTTAGTGCACATGGAAATTAGTTGGGAATTCAACTAATTGGATGTCACAACCAATTGCTTTCAATTGGTCTCCCCACATTTCTAGTATAAAAGGGAAGCTAGTGCATCCCATTTCAATCATCCCTCTCTTCTTCCTTTCTCACTTCTCTAAGTGTTGTAGTGTAGCAATTTTCACTTGTTTAATAATTGAGATAAGTTATCTCAATTGGGTAGATAGGTGAGCGGTAGAAAGTCCGGTAAATGTTTTACCGTGGTAGGAATACTTTCTTGTGAGCGATAAAATAGTGAGTAGTTGTTTCGGGGTTGGGAAACACTTGAGAGACACTATTTTGGATCGGCTCGGATCACCTTGTAGCTACCTTGTTATAGTGAAGAAGTGCTCGTAGCCATTTCTGCCGTAGATGTACTCTCCGCATTGGAGGGGAACTACGTAAATCCGGTGTTATTTACTTATGTTTTGTGCTTGGCAATTTCGAGAATATTCGTTATATATTGCATTATTAATATTACCATAGTAAATTGGTCTAAGGAGGTTGGCTTAATTATCGTCATTATGGTATTGCGGTGGTAATCACCCATCCATAGTGATTTTAAGTGTGGCGGACTACCGCCACTTCCAACTTACCTGGGAAATATTTACGGTGTGTGGTTTATTAGTGCAATATATTTACTCTATTCTCGTCCGCTGCGCCCCAACACGATGTTGGGGGGATTTAGAGAGGAGAAGAGCCAGGACTGTGATGACGGTAATGAATGACTGGAAAAATCAAAAGAGAATGGAATGGAAGATTAGGATTTGTATCTACGTGGCAATTCAATTTGGCTCAGCTAGAAAGGAGGAAATTCCACGTCAGCGATCAACGCCTGACGTGGAGGAGCTGACCCAAAATCGGTTAACGACACTCAGTGAAAACTAACGGCATGACATTTTTGGTGAAAAGTCGATATCTCATGACAGAAAACTAATTCAAAACTTCATATTATTTCTCTACATACGGCCAAACTTTATAACATTTTAAAATTTTTTGTCATTAATATTTATAGATGTGATCTATAGGATTTTAGTGGAAGTGAGTTTCGGTAAAATTTCAAAGTGTGAAAATTTGTATTGGTGCTCTGGTTTTGGCCACGCGGTTGCTTTCGGAGGTTATTCTGGATTTTTTTTTGATGAATTTTATTCTGGATTTGATATGTATTGACTTTTCAAGGTTTAAGGACCAAGACTTCAAGAAACTTCTGAAATGATGCGTAAGCATTTCACAAGTACGGCGGCGGGTATTAGGACGATGCTGCACAGTAATTTCCATCGGCATATTATATTATGTTTGTTGATTTTGGAGAGACCACAAGGTTGCTGGTAGTAGTTATAATTTATACTAGGGATAGAAACCAATTCCATACTTGTTGGTATTCAACCCCTTCTGATTCAGATCATACAGGAAATCGCATTGAATGGGGTGTAAAGTGGGTATGAGGCATAGTTATAACGAAATTTATAGATATAAGTCGGAGTTAGGTTTATGTCACATATTAACAAATCATCGGTCCAACCCATTTAATTCATACACGAATAAAGCCCATCAATGTCCATGGTCAAATTGGTGGTGGGTCCAACAATATTCTCATTTGCTCATCTCCGGTGCTCGTTGAAGCCCGAGCTCTCCACGAACTCATCACCCTGGCGCACTCAACGAATCAACCCACACATATCTTCTCCGACTGCCAGCACTTGGTCAATATTCTTAACAATAAAAATCTTCCTTGGCTTTGGGAAACTAAACTGGAAGGACCCAAGATTCCTAATTGCACATGAATGGAACTATGGCATATACACCGAGCCACATCCACACTCTTCCATTCCCTACCCTCCATTTAATATATATATTATGGAGAAATGACGTAATAAAAGAAAAAGAGAATAGTAAAGAGAATGAGGAAATGAGCGAAGATGATGAGGTTATGAATTATGATGATACAATAAGTAAGTAACAAAATATGGATGCAAGTTTGAGACCATAGAATATTAATCCGTGCGCTATGAAGAAATTGGTTTATATTATAATATATATTAATTAAGATGTCACTTTCAACTCAAACAATTATTATTATTATTATTATTATTAGAAGAGACGTCGGTGAGTAGGACTCCCACTATATCATCCAGCCAACTTGCACTCCTCTTTTCTTTTTCTTATTGTTTCCTCCAGTAGGGATCATTGAATTACGAAATTATATATCATCTAGCTAGTTTATCATGAAACTTCGAATGAAATCAGCCATCATAGAATTGCCCAGGAATTAGGTGAAAGACACCAAACAGAAGTGCACAAGAAGAAAAGGGGATAAACGAAAATGTACAAGTAAAGCAATCCAATCTATATTTCCACATTATTAGGCCTGGTAATACAAATTCGATTTTCAATTGAACCGAACTCCTCCAACCAAAATCAAATTACAGATCAATTGCCTTTTTATATCGAATTCGAATTCAAATTGCACCTTTGAATAAATCTAAAATCCCTGAACCATGTGATAAAAATTCACCTTAAAAGGTAAATTGTCCTGCCCAGTAAATAAAAAGAATTTAACAGTAAAATACAAAAATGGCGGTGGACCAGAATAAGCAGAAGAAAACAAAGGCGATATCAAAATCGGGAAATGGTGGGAAGAGAGACTTCGACTTTGCAACTTCCTCTGACCACCCACTCGATCGATACCAGAGCCTAATTCCCTATCCTCTCACCAAACGACAACCGATTCAATTCTTCTTCCACCGTCACCCAAACAAAATCCACCAATAATAATCGAACAAGATCAAACAAAGCAAAATTAACTGCGATTTTTTTATATATATATATTTCAATGTTTGATCATCGCCTGAAATTTACAGTTAAATTTCCGAAAAATTAAAGAGCCTGTAGTAACATTAACATCGATCCCACGTATACCACCGTATCTAATATAATCCACAACCACACACAGAACCTTCCAGCTACCGCCGTTGACATCGATCGCCGTGTGAATATACTTCTTTAAATCGGAAAAGGACTATAAAAGGCAAGAAGGGGGGGAAGAAAATTTACTTAACGGAGTTAAATCTTTGATGACGTCAGACTCCATCCATCTACTCTAGACGCTGACGCTGCAGCCTTCAGCCAGCTGGTACTTAACGGCGTTATTACCGACTGCGATCCCGGCGTTCCTGTTCCCGAATTGAATGTACGCCTGGCAGCGGACGTACAAGTGGTACCGGCCGGAGATGAAGCTGCCGACCTTGAACCGAACGCGGCCGTCCATCTTAATGAGGAGGAGGACGCTGCCGGAGGACTGGTCCTGGCCTAGCGAGACGGCGTTGTAAGGCGAGACAGGGACGGCGGTGCCGTAGACGAAAGGAGACCAGACGTTGATCTCCTTGTGTCCCTGGTAGAACGGCTGGATTTGAGTCCGGAGCGTGATCTGCTGGTTCCGGTACTGCGCGTAGACGTCCAGCTTGTCGTAGTAGATCCCGATCTTGTCGTTGGAGTTGCTAGTGGAGAAGGTGACCTGGAAATTGGAGGTGAGGCCGTTGGGAGTCGAGGCGTTGAAGGCGTAGACGGTGGCGTCCTGGAGGATGAAGGAAGGCTTGCTCGGGCGGAGGACAGCCCAGATTATGAGGATTGTGATGAGGACGATGAAGAGGAAGACCAGAATACTGGCGAAGATCCTGCGGAAGAACTTCCGTCGCTTCTCACCGTGGCTGCCGCAGTCCTTCGACATGGTGGAGAGCAAGAGAGAGAGAGAGAGAGAGAGCTTTTCCGATTGCCGAGGCTGAGTGAGCTGAATTGAGAAAGCTCTGTTTGTTTGGCAAGTGGTGACGTTTGGTTAGGTGTGAGGAGGACGCGTTGTGGTGTGTGATTGGTCAATTTATACAAGTGGCCTTCCCTCTTAAGTCTTAATCATCAAACACTAGCCAGTTAATTTGACAGTGGTGGTATAATTCTTACTCCTTCAGTGATTACTTAATGAAGTTTAGAAATCAATTGTTTGGTACAAAAGTTAAAAACTATTAATTAGTTACCTGGGGACCACTGCTGGTTTAAAACAATATTATTAATTAAGAAAGAGGACAAAAGATAGTGGGAGGTAAGAAAGGTGTGGAGGGATATTGGATCACACAATATATAGCTAGGTTGCTTGGACTACTCAAAGCCCATTGCGACCACTTTTTCAGTTTGTAGACTAGTGAAACGAAAGGGATGGTTTTGTCCACTATTATGTAATTTTTGTAACTTTTTCGTCAATTTATGACTTAATAATAACCGGTAATGATATTATAGTCTATTTTCCATGTCCTTTTTCAAGTGTTGTTTTTCTAAAATTGTTGGACTCGAGGTCCTAATTATTAATAGTGACGATTTGTGGAAACGAAATTTTAATTATATATGTTTTAATACAATCAATAATGTTGTAAGGAAAAGAACTAGTGTTATGTGTCCCAAACAGAAGGGAATGCCTAAGATGTCCGATGAGGTCCGCTACACGGTTGTCTTCCCGATAAGTAAGGGTAACTAGCACCGTCCAATCTCGATGAAGAAGTTGGTGCAGTTCGTCGATGCTCGCCCGGTGTCGCAACTCAGTGGCATGCGAATTATGGGCACAGGAGATAAGCACATCTAAATCTACTTGCAGATTCACATTTCGAAATACGGAGTCCCAAGCAAGTCAGAGGCCAAGGATGTCGTCCCTGATTTCCGCTCGTGTAATGGTACAATCTCCGAAATTTGCTGCTAGTGAGGGATCCTAGCCATGACACGGAAAGATTGATCCCATCCATGGCACGGAAAGAGTGATCCCATCCATGACAAACTAGATAGTGATTTAGGATCATCCAAGGACCACATGTGAGTGCAAAATCGTAATCCCGAGGGTTATCGAAAAGGACTAGGAAGACGTCGTTATCAAGGTCTGTCATTCTAATCTTACCCTTTGGTTTCCACATACCCTTTAGCCGATCATATATATATTGGATATCAACCCTCTTCCCCATAAGCTTGACAATGAGAGCCTTTCGAAGAGGGGCACATATTTTTGCACGTAGTTCCACAAAGGTATGGAGATATCCATGGTCATTTATGTGAGAACGGGAGATATCATTGTCTTTGATTGCAATTGACGTAGGACTAATAGAAAGGGTTGACTGCCAAGCGCGTGACACCGCTGCTGCACATGACGTTGTAGATGTGATTGGAGAAGTGATCGTTGATGCAGTTGCCGGATTCATGGTAGGGATGGCCTGGTTCTCAAGCATCGTCTGATCAGGAGGAAAAAGTGTTTCCGGTGGCCGCATTTCCGGTGAGACAGGAGGACCAAACTGGAATTTCGGAATAGAGAGCACTAGATGTTAGTACCGGGGCATCATCGTATAATGTATCCTACGATCAATGGTAAGAAAAAGAACACGAACATATACTAAAATATATGAACAAAGAACAAATGCATAAACATAAATTTGAGCCAATCGAATGCACAATTTCTCCTCAAGGAATTTTATTCCCCTCTCAGTACCCAAGGTTAATAGAATAATTCCTTCCAAGATAAAACGAATTTACTTTACTGGTGTAGCGATACTTCAAACGCCAATACTCGAAGAACGCAATGACCACGATGCGAATCACACGACTCGACTCGACTCCAGGTTGCTTTAAAACAATGAATGCGGAAAATGACTTTATGATTTCAAAGCAACTCATCATTTGCCAGTGCAAAACAAAACTTGCTCTCTATTTTTTTCCATACATCTCTTGTGGAATTGTATGAGATGGGTTATAAATAGGAATTGAAGGGGTGTAAGCCCTTGGCGGTTAACGCCTACACAACGATTCATGAACGGTTGGGTCAAAAACAAAACCGGTCAATCATTGACCAATTTAATTAGAATTGACACCGAACAAGTTTCAAACCATCTTTTTAAATTTCATTTCCATTCACACCAACCCCAAAAATCCCCCATATGAATGGAGAATGCTAAGTTTCAAGAACTATGCAAAAATCATGTGATTCGCAAATAAGAAATAGTCACATATGAATAAATAGGTTTTTCTTTGAACTTTTCATAGTGAACATACAACGAGTATAATCATCAATCGGTAGATGTGATATTTTTGAATCGTAGACTTTTTTGTATACTAAGACAATATATGACACAACTAACCCTTATCCAGTTATTAGCTCTCACTTTTGTGTTCGTTTTAGTCATGAACACCGCCTGGTCTCATGAGTGCTTAGAGAACTGACTTTCTTTTTGTTATCCTTTGAGAAATATCAACTTTTTCATAGGTTTATCCTTAATTTTAAACATTGTCTCATCATGAGAATGGACTAGTTAATTTGATAATGTTGGACCATCATACACAATTTTGTTTCTCCTTGAACCTAGATCTTGGGATCTCCAATCTACTAAGTAGAGTTACCACCATGATGACTTATCCTTGGCCACAAACATCCATTCCCTCTGATGCTAATAATTAAGTCTCTAGATGTGCCTCATTTGTTATCATTTGATTACATACGATCAAATTTTCGATAACTTCACTAGAGATTAACTTTTCCGGGAAAAAAGGGCAATGCTAAACCACTTCCCCCAAAAATCATAAACACATATCCACTCGTGGATTGGATTTTTGATTTAGCTAGTGAACCAACTTGCATCACTAGAAAAATAACGTTATGGGTATATAAATGACAAAATATCTCAATGAGAAAATGCGTCTTTTTCGCTAGCCACTACGAATTATTGGTAGGTGATTTAGTTTTATTATCCTTGTCTAAGTATAATAAAGCCATTTCCTAACACACACCCCACATTTCAGCAATTTCCTACGTGTTTCCAACATACGGGGAATAATATTGTCTATATACATACTTTATATGTATATGACGATCACAACATTCCTTTAAAAGGAAGGTGATAAGGTTAGAATTTGTAGCAATTATCTATCCTTATATGCATGCTTTTTGAGTGATTATTAGTTTTTTCGAGTTTCATGCTCGTGTAATTTTGTGTTTTGGCATTATGTGCCTAGACCCTTTCATTTGGACCGTTTCGGTCCATTTGATGTGTTGGAACACGCCGTGTTCCAGGCACGGGATTTTGAACTCAACTTCCAGAGAGTGGACACGGGCGTGTTCCATGCAGAACACGCCGTGTTCCTTCTCCAGGTTAGTACCTTCTCTTCCTCTCTCCTCGGGTTTCCTCCATTTTTCCTCCCCTCTTCTCTTCTCAACCGCCAAATCCTACCTCCAAATCGCCCTTCCTCCCTATTCCTTCATCTTCACTCTCCTTCCGTTCTTCCCCTTTTCTTTTCCCCTTTTCTTTTTCCGCCACTTTCCTCCCTGTCCATTGAAGCTCCTCTCGCGGGTTCCTCCTCTTCCATTCAATTTCAGTCGTGTGTTACGGTCGTCTCTAAGGTACTCATCCATTCTATTCTTCCTCTCTTGCCCTTATGAATCGTCATTTACCCATTTTTAAGTCTAATTTCAGTTTTGTTGCAATGGGCGACGGTCCTTCCACAATCATCAATTTCAGCATAAGATAGGCAAATAAACAAAAATCCCTAATTTGAGAAAATTAGGGTTCATGAGCAAGCCTAAGAGTGGACAAATTTCGAACAATGGACGGCATAATCCAAGGCGACACAACATCAAAATCAGCACACAACCTCATTAGGACATCAATTTCATCTATCCAAGTCCAATTTCAGAAAAGCACATCATCAAATTATTAGGGTTCTTAGAGGAGAATCCCCCATTGCAACAAAACTGAAATTAGACTTAAAAATGGGTAAATGACGATTCATAAGGGCAAGAGAGGAAGAATAGAATGGATGAGTACCTTAGAGACGACCGTAACACACGACTGAAATTGAATGGAAGAGGAGGAACCCGCGAGAGGAGCTTCAATGGACAGGGAGGAAAGTGGCGGAAAAAGAAAAAGGGAAAAGAAAAGGGGAAGAACGGAAGGAGAGTGAAGATGAAGGAATAGGGAGGAAGGGCGATTTGGAGGTAGGATTTGGCGGTTGAGAAGAGAAGAGGGGAGGAAAAATGGAGGAAACCCGAGGAGAGAGGAAGAGAAGGTACTAACCTGGAGAAGGAACACGGCGTGTTCTGTGGGACACGGCGTGTTCTGCATGGAACACGCCCGTGTCCACTCTCAGGAAGTTGAGTTCAAAATCCCGTGCCTGGAACACGGATGGAACACGGCGTGTTCCATCCCGTGTCCAGTCCCTGGAACTTTGACATCCAAAATTCCATACGGAACACGGCGTGTGCAATGGAACACGGATGGGACACGGCGTGTTCGATGCCGTGTCCACTCCCTGGAACTTTTTGCAACGCTCCAGGTGCAGTAGAACATGGTGTGTCCCAGAGGAACACGGCGTGTTCTTTGCTGAACATCCCAAGCTCCGAACTCCTGGTTTTCTCCAACCCTGCAATAATAGAAACGAACAACAACCCTGCCAAAACATTCCAGACTATAATCGTAATATCCAGACTCAGTGACTCGACTCTAAACTTACTGACTCCGAAAGAGAAAAATTAGGAAAAGAAAGACTTGAAATTTGGGTTGCCTCCCAAAAAGCGCTCTTTGTTTTACGTCTTCGAGCTAGACGATACCTGGAGTTTACGGGTCAGCGCCCTCGACCGTAGTAGGATCGAGTTTCATCTCTTCGACTACTCCAAGGAAAGCCCCAGTGACATACATTTTCAGGCGATGACCGTTTACCTTGAAAGGCTCCTCATCGGGGCGAGTAATTTCCACAGCGCCATGAGAGAAAACTTGAGTTACGGTAAATGGTCCAGACCATCTAGATCGCAACTTCCCAGGGAAGAGGTGGAGACGGGAGTTGTATAGAAGCACTTGATCTCTGCCTTGAACTCCTTGTTTCCCTTCGGTTTCGAATCGTGGATCCGTTTGGTGCGCTCTTTATATAGCTTGGAGCTCTCGTACGCTTGCTCACGCCACTCCTGCCGTCGATGTACTTGCATTTGCCTTTCCTCGCCCGCAACTCCAAGATCCAGGTTTAGCGCACGCAAAGCCCACCAAGCTCGGTGTTCCAACTCCACCGGTAGATGACAGGCCTTCCCATAGACTAGCATGTAAGGGGAAGTGCCTATAGGAGTTTTGTAGGCTGTCCGATACGCCCACAAGGCATCATCGAGGCGCACAGACCAATCGGTGCGTGATGTGGCCTTTTCCAGGATCTGTTTCAGCTCTCGATTCGTTACTTCGACCTGTCCACTTGTTTGAGGGTGGTAAGCCGTTCCAACACGGTGGGTGACCCCATACTTAGCGCACACCTTATCGAATTGTCCGCGGAAGTGAGTTCCTCGGTCAGTGATGATGGACCGTGGGGTTCCGAATCTGGAAAACAACTTCTTCAAAAATCTTCCTACCACCCTAGCATCGTTGGTGGGAAGAGCTTGAGCCTCTGCCCATTTAGACACATAATCCACTGCAACTAGGATATACTTATTCTTATGGGAAGCAGGAAAAGGGCCCATGAAGTCTATCCCCCAAATATCGAAAATCTCAATGGGAACTGTCATAGTCTGAGGCATTTCATCTCGTCGAGAGAGCTTTCCTGCTCTTTGGCATTGATCGCACTTGTTGACGTAATCCTTGCAGTCTCGAAAAATTGTGGGCCAAAAGAATCCAGAGGTGAGAATTTTGCGAGCTGTACGTTCCGAGCCGTGATGTCCACCTGTTGGTCCCGAATGACAGTGATTCATAATGTCGTGAGCCTCGCTGAGCGTTACACACCTACGAATGATATTGTTAGAGCCGATGCGGAAAAGATGTGGATCTTCCCAATAGTACTTCTTAATGTCGGACATGAACTTCCGCCGTTCGTGACGAGTTAGGTCACTTCGAATCGCCCCACTAGCATGATAGTTGGCAAAATCACGCAAACCATGGCCCTTCAGCTTCCGAGATCATGATGGCGTAGAGGTGTTCCTCCGGGAAAGTCTCCCGGATGTCAGGTGTAACTTCCCGTGCGTCCACAGTTTGTTCTAGTCGAGAAAGATGATCAGCAGCTACATTCTCGGAACCCTTCTTGTCTCGATTTCGATGTCAAATTCCCGAAGGAGGAGCACCCATCGATTAGTCTCGGTTTAGCATCGATTTGCTCATGAGATATCGGATAGCGGCGTGATCGGTGAAGACGACAACATGAGATAACGAAGGTATGATGCGAATTTGTCAAACGCATACACCACGGCCAAAAATTCCTTCTCCGTAGTGGTGTAGTTTCTTTGAGCGTCGTTAAGAGTCTTGCGGCATAGTAAATAGGTCCGAAGCGTTTCTCAATTCGTTGCCCCAAGACGGCTCCGATCGCAAAGTCACTCGCATCACACATAAGCTCAAACGGAAGATCCCATTGTGGTGTGATCGAAATTGGAGCCGTGGTAAGTTTGGATTTGAGAGTAATAAATGCCCGATGACATGTTTGATCAAAGATGAAAGGAACATCTTTCTCTAGCAGGCGAGTCATGGGGAGTGTAATCTTCGAGAAATCTTTGATAAAACGCCTGTAGAAACCCGCATGTCCCAAAAAGCTCCGAACTGCTTTCACGGATGTAGGAGGTGGCAGTGTAGAGATAGTATCGATTTTCGCCGGATCCACTGCAACTCCTTTTGAAATTTTATGACCGAGCACAATTCCTTCTCTCACCATAAAGTAGCTCTTCTCCCAGCTAAGAGCTAGATTTGTTGCCTCGCACGTTTTTAGAACTTTCTCTAAATTCAGCAAACCTTGCTCAAAAGTATCACCATAGACAGAAAAGTCATCCATGAATACTTCCATAATCTCTCCGATGAGCTCTTCAAAAATAGCCATCATGCATCGCTGAAAGGTCGCGAGAGCATTGCATAGGCCGAAAGGGATCCTGCGGTATGCGAATGTTCCAAATGGACATGTGAACGTCGTTTTCTCTTGATCTTCCGGGGCTATAGGAATCTGGTAATATCCAGACATACCATCTAAAAAACAATAGTATTCGTGCCCCGCCAAACGTTCCAGCATTTGATCAATGAAAGGAAGGGGAAAATGATCCTTCCTTGTAGCGTCATTCAACCGTACGTAGTCTATACACACTCGCCAACCACTAACGGCCCGTGTAGCAATTAAGTCGCCGGCGGCATTAGGTATGACAGTCATCCCTCCTTTCTTTGGAACACAATGCACAGGGCTCACCCACTTGCTGTCCGAGATGGGATAGATAATCCCGGCATCTAGAAGCTTCAAAGTCTCTTTGCGCACTACTTCCATTAAGGGTGGAGTAAGTCGCCTTTGGGGTTGACGAATTGGCATGGCATCCTCTTCTATATATATTTGGTGTTTGCAATAGTTGGGACTGATTCCCTTAATATCGGTCACCTTCCATGCAATTGCCTGTTTATGGTGCTTCAAAAGAGTAACGAGGCGGACCTTCTGCGGTGGAGAGAGAGTTGAGTTGATGATCACTGGGAGTTTGGAACCCTCTTCCAAGAATGCGTACTCCAAAGTAGGGGGTAGTTCTTTTAATTCCAGTTTTGGAGGTTCTTCATAGGACGTCTTGAAAGGTATAGCGGTGCTACCATAATAGGTTGATTGTGTGCTAGTACTCCTTCCATTTGGCAAATAGTCATAGAAGCTACTTCCTCATTGATCCCTGTACCTGTACTATCATCCTGCATACCAGAAACCATACTCTTTTCTAGCGGGTCTTGCCCCACTAGGTTAGTGAAAACGACGAGTTGAAAGAGAGGTCACAGTTTCATCAAAGGAGCACAAATCATCATATGCCATATGTCTAGTGCCAGCAGAACTTAATCGAAATGTTGCACTTTCTAATCCAACCCTAAGAGTCATAGTACCATTACTTATATCAATTATAGCTTTAGCAGTATTAAGGAACGGTCTACCTAGGATTAAAGACATATTAGAATGAGCATCGATCACCACAAAATCAGTCAAGAAAGTATATTTTCCCACCGTCAACGATACATCCTCTAAGATTCCTCTAGGCACACGATCGATTTATCGGCCAATTTAATATTCATGCATGTAGGTTTAAAGTTTATCAACCCTAGAGAATTAGCCAAGCTATAGGACATCACATTAATACTAGCCCCTGTATCTGCTAAACCATTACTAACTTGCGTATTACCAATTTTACAAGGTAGAGTGAACGGACCTGTATCTCGTCGTAGCTTGCTGCCATGTCGACCTCTTCGTTCAGCTGTATGGTTTCTTCCTCAGCGAGAGCTAGTAGTTCAGGAAGCTTCCTTTTATTTGTCACTAAGTCCTTCATAAACTTTGCATAGTGAGGCATCTCCTTGACCACTTTCACAAAAGGCATGTCGACATGTACAGTATTCAGCACCTTCATGAATTCAGCAAATTGCTTGTCATACAATTCCTTGTTCAGTCGAGCAGGATATGGAACTCTAGACTTGTAGGGATTCTCCACCGGTGGGGGAGTAGGAGTGCAGAGAGGTGGTATGTTGTCTGTTGTATTGGGAATGTTGGCATGTGGCGGCTCTTGTGCAGGAATGTATTCGTCATCCAAGAGGGGTGGAGGTTGCACTACTGGTGTGATGATCTTCATCGGAGGATCTTGCAGCCGCTTTCCGCTCCTTGTTTCAATTGCTCCTACGTCTTCATTCTGTCTTGGATTCGGGACTGTCGAACTAGGCATACCACTTCATTTACTAGGCACACTGGTGTTGCCTGGTCCATTCAACTGCGCCTGAATACTTCGCATAGCTTCCTCACTAGCATCTAGCCGCTGCATAATAGCTTCGAGCATTGCTCGTTCTTCGTTGAGGGGGAAATCCGGGGAGCTTGATTAGACGAATAGGTGATCGACCCTTCTCTCCATAGCTATCGTTGACATATCTCTGTTGGTTGGTGTCTGAGTATATCGGTTGTCTTGGACGATTCTGCTGATAATTTCCCTGATTTCTATAAGTATTCGGGTTTTGTGGCGGCTGAGTACCCGGAGTTCTGTAGTTGCTCTGTCCTAGTTGTCCTCTGGCTTGATAATTACTCTGACCCTTGTTGAAATTTTGCCCTGATGATTGGTAATTATTCTGACCCTTATTGTAGTTTTGAGGTTGTTGATTAGGCTGCTGGTAGGGATTCTGATGTTGACCGCCCACATAGTCGACTTGCTCATGCTCCATCCCCTCGTTCGAACTCCTCCATACGGTTGGATATGTCATGATCGGTTCCTCCACATCCTTCACACGCATACACACAAGCGAGTAGGTGTATTAGAAGGCCTTTGGGAATGCAAAGCTGTTCTTCGAGCTAATTCTATCTTTGTCCGGCTTTTAGTGAGCAATTGTAGTTGATCAAGTAGTTGAGCTTGCTGAAATTCAGTAGTCGATGAAGATTCCTCTCTAGCTGCTCCTGTAGACTTTACTTGTTGAACCTGATTTCTGGGCACATTGAGCTCGATGTCGATTGGGTTGGTGAGGACAAGTGTCCTCATCTTTTGAGCATAAGCCCTGCATGCTTCTAGAGCCTGTGTTGGTGTCAGATCTGTTAGATTTCCTGGAACTGACATGCTGAGATCCTTCTGCTTGTGGTAATCCAAACCCCTGATGAAGGTTCGAAATCTAGCATGTGCGTCCATGTCATGGTGAGGACATGAGCGAAGAAGACTCTGAAATCGTTGCCAAGCATCATAGAATGTTTCGTTGGAAGGACTCTTAAACTGTGAAATCCTTGCCTTTAATGCTTCGGTCCTGGAGGGGGAGAAGAATTCCTCCAAGAACTCCGTGGCTAGTCCATCCCACGTAGTGAAATACCCTGTTGGGTGCTCATACAACCACTCTTGCGCTTCCCCTTTGAGAGAAAATGGGAATAGGCTGAGTTTAAGATCGTCGACATTGACTCCTCGTGCCTTGTTTGTCTCAGCTAGACGCACAAAATCCCTAAGATGAGCATTGGGGTCTTCATCTGGTCCTCCTGCAAATGCCCTTGATTGGATGAGATTAATCAGGGGTACTGGAGTTTGATAAGCTTGATCTCCCCTTATGGGACACAGAATACTCGAAGCAGCTCCTCCGAGAGTGGGTCGACCATAGTCTCTCAATGGCCTCTCCTGGGGTATGAGTGGGATGTGCGCGTCATGCCCTCCATTGTTTTGATTAGGGTGGTTGTTAAGAAGGTGGTTGTGATTATCGTTGTGATTATGGTTGTCGTTGTCCCCCTCTTCATTAATATGGAATTCATCCATCTTGACCTCCTCTTCTGCCTTGTCTGGGTGTATAACTGGTGGAGGGTGATCGAGAGCAGCTTCTAATATTAGCTTCTTGCGAGGTTTAGGGCCTAGGTGAGTGTATGAAGTTGTCCCCTTGTTAGCTAGACGTTTGCTCTTCCGGAGAGATGTTGAGTCCGCAATTTTGCTCGCACAACAGAAACAACAAAACCGTGTAATATGAAAATGTGGGAGATGAAGTAATGATATTATGGATGAGGGAATAGTTATCAATCAAAATTTTCCTAAAAATAGAAATGTTCCCCGGCAACGGCGCCAATTTGATGCACGGATTTTACCCCGCTTTCAAATACCCACTAGATTGCTCTAGTGGGATCGTAATTCTCCCTAGGGTCTTTCTATTCTTATTACTCAAGTTGATGTTCAAACTAAACCAAGTGACAGATTGAATTTATTTTTGGATTGATTTAAGTAACTGATTAACAACTAATAATGCAATTAAAAGGTAAACGAATTCGAGAGATTAAGTTTCAGATAGGAATGAAGGTTGCTCAGATTCGAATCCACTAAAGCTAGCAATGTACGAATGAAAGATTAATTATCTCGGTTATTCAGGTTACAACGGCTCGGCAATTTCCTAACGTAGTCTCAGATCACTCTCGCGCCTCTAAAGATCTATTTCGTCTAACTGTAGATTCCTCTCTCGAGCTAATCTACACCTAAACAAAACGCATTAATTATGTTCGATGAAATGCCACAACGATAAACGTGCAAAGAGCCTAAACAATTCGCTCCTCTCTCGAGCTAACGAATAATCTAGGGTTCTTCCTAAGCGACCTATCAACCTATGTTCCTCTCGGACCCACAAATTAATGTCGATGACTCAATCAAGACGGCCAGACATAATTGAATCGTAAATTAGGTTTTAGGAAGAACGCATCATAAGTACGAATAAACCTCAATAACAAATCAAATCATCCATACAAAGCTTAGCTAAAGCTTCATCTCATCCGAACAACACAGAAAGTTTAGCTACTCATGGTTCGGGAATTAAGAAAGGATAAAGAAATGAGAACAACCCGGAAAGATAACATGATCCGTCGAGATTTCCCAATCGTTTCGTCGATCTTCGTTCCGTTTCCAATTGATTATAACCTCTCGCTCCAACCGGTCCCTCGCACTTATTCTCTCTCCAAAAACTCTAGAATGTCCGTGGAAAATATGATGATTCGTCTGAAGGGGTGCAAGGGCTTTTATAGGCTTCTTTTCCTAATCCGGGATGGAAAAGGACAAAATAATCTGCCAGGAATGGAACACGCCGTGTTCCTGATGGAACACGCCGTGTTCCACGGGACACGCCGTGTTCCACGGGACACGCCGTGTTCCTGATGGAACACGCGGTGTTCCACGGGACACGCCTAGGGACACGCCGTGTTCTTATCCGTGTTCCGTCTCTGTAAGTTTTCGCCCATTTTTCCCTGTCAGGACACACCGTGCTCAATCCCGAACACGCCGTGTTCATTGGAACACGTCTTGGAACACGCCGTGTTCCTCCCCTGTAAGTTCCTGCCCTGGTTCGCACCTGGAACACGCCGTGTTCCTCTCCAGCTGCTCCAAATCCGTCCATTTCCACTCCCGTTTAACCTCAAACCGCGTATATCGCCTGAAATTGCATCAAAACACACCGAACAACGTAATACAACCCCCACGGGGGAAAAGAACAAATATGTGCTAAACATCCCAGAGTTAAACACCTTTTGACACATAAAAAACCTCATTCTACAGTTAAAAAGATGTGTCGAATATGCACACATCAGTTTCTTTGTAGTATTTGTTGTCTACAGGTACTCTAGAGATAGATGGTCTTGTTATGAGCTATGGACGTGAAGTAGAGCACGGTTGAAACTCGAACGGAAGATCGAGAAATGAAATGAAGGACCAGAGGGGTTGCACGCCGTGCAACCCTAGGATGGTGTAAAATCACGGCCCTAAAACAGGGGAACATCATGCATCCATGCACGCCGTTCCTCCCTTTCAGCTATGCAAAATTTTGAAAAAAAAGGAGGTGCACGGCATGCACCCTCCAGTTTCAGCAACTTCCTATAAAAGGGCAGATTTTGAGGAAAGAGGACAACAATCCCCAAACTTGTTTTCCCTCGATTTTCCCCAACTCTCCTCTGCAAAAACCAACATAAATCCTTCCCTAGAATCTCAATTGAAGATCAAAAGGAGTTCCTATCAAAGATGAAGTTAGGATTGAAACTAGAAAACTAAAAGCGACGATTGGAGGAAGAACAGGCCATTATCTCTTCAACAAGAAGATGGTTAGGATTTCTTTTGATTTGTCTTCTTCTAGAGTTATGAATAGCTAAGTTTTTAAGTTTCGTGGTTGAGATGTAGGATTTGAGCCATGATACATGTCTTGAACGTTTAGAAACGACGATTGTGGATAATTGGATTTTAATGAAGGTTTGGTTTGATTGTTGAGCTTTTCAACCTAATTCTTGTTACGATAATAATTAGGTCAAATCTATGAGTTTCTCTATTTGATAGACTTAGCAATTCATAAGATTAACGGTCAAAGATAGATGAAAGTTATTGGTGAGGTAAGCCGATAACCCAATTTTACCTTTGGTGTTTGACCTAGTTTTAAAAGTTATTCAACTTGTAATTGGTGGGCGCTCTGGTTTGCATCCAATGGACCAAGTTGGGTGTAGTTATCAATAGTTTAGGCGTTGATGGATCAAGTTAATGCTGTTTCCGATTACTCGTGATTTTTTTTAATTCTGGAAGAACACCTGATCACTTTGTAGAACTTCTCGTTGTTCATTACCGGCTAGCCTGATTAAGGTTATTTCTACCTTAATTGGGAAGCTAGTAATGGTAATCCGCGTGATCGTGCCGTGGATTCATACGAGTGATAGGAGGATTCATTTTATTCAATCCAAGTCCAACATTCGTTCGTTTTGAATGCGTTTAGGAAGTTGAGCTTGATGAATAATCTCTTCCAAGAACTTGCTTTCTCCATTTGAATCAACCTTTGAACTGATAGTTTAATTCAATCATTAGAGTAGTTAAAACCCAAAACCAATTATTTCAGTCTAAACCGTGTTGATAAGTTCGAGTAGAGGAATAACGAGAGGAACCCTTGGACACAAACGACACTTGTGTTGTCGAATTAACTATGAAATTATTTCGACGATCAAAAGGTGCAAATCTTTTTAAGATTCTAACTAGCTGTAAAACACTTAAACCTAGAAGTGATTTCCCATAACATTTTTGCTAAGTAAATTGTCAATATATCTACTCATTAAAAGAGGATATACATAATTGATCAACATCTAATAATCAATCAATGATCTAGGATCCTCATCGTCAAACAACCACTCATTGACATCCCCATCAATGTTCCCTATGAACCAATTATCATAAGAATCATTACTTCCATAACCTTCATGTATGGAAGGAGAGTGTCCTCGTCATTGTTAGATGTGGGAGGATTGAGATCGATAACCTCTTTATTCGAACTCGATGTTGATGACCTCAACTACATCACCATCATCATTAGTTTAAGTAATGCATACTTGTGGAAAATAGTTTGTGTCAACAAACATCCTTCAAGCACTACTAACAACCACACCCAAAATGATTTATTAACACATAAGTCAGATGGTGTTAATCATTCCAAAATTCGATCAAATTTAACCATATTAAATTAATACTTTATTAGATTTTTCACAAATAAAACAAGCAGAAAATCATATAGGTTTAATCCCAACAGAAAATCCAAAGATTTTAGTTTCCAAATTTGAGTAGAAAACCCACAAGGGGTTTTAATCTCAATTTGAGTAGAATGCTCCGAAAAAATTAATCTCCACGAGTAGAAAGTTCAACAACTTTAATCTCGATTTGAGTAGAATGCCCCGAAAGCATTAATCTCGATTGAGTAAAAAATTCGAAAACTTTAATCTTGATTTTGAATAAAAAGTTCAATAAATTTAATCTCGATAAGAATAAAAAATCCGAAGATTTTACTCAAAATTCAATACCATAAAGAATTACCTACAACAGGAAACTTTCAACACAATTTCCAGGCATCTGAATCAAACATCCTGCACGTGATCACTTGAATATCACGTTGAGGCCAGGTCCTCAGATTTTTTACTTCCCTCCATTGTACAGAAACATATGGCCGGTCGAACACAGCCATCTCCGTCAAGAGCTTGCAATTTCCTCACCGGAAAAATCGACCAAACAACAAAGGAAGGATACGAAACACCCAAAGGCATAGAAAAAGAGTTTCGTCTTGATTATCTTACACGTTCAGGACAAACCTTTATGCATGCACATCAAGCAAAGAGAAAAATATAAACTCAAAACTTAATATTAATAAGTAACCACATACATGAACATACATTCACAAACACGTGAACAGTTACCATGCATGCAAAAGGCAAACTGTCCACACAGAGACGTAACCAAAATGCATGGACATGCATACAAATCCAAAACCGGAAGAAAATGCATGAACATGTATATAACCAAATACACAGAATACGGAAAAATTTTTTTTTTTTAAAAATGGTTAGTACCGGGACATCATCATATACTGTACTCTACGATCAATGGTCAGGAAAAAAACACGAACATATACTAAAACTATATGAACGAAGAACAAATGCATAAACACAAATCCGAGCCAATTGAATTCACAATTTCTTGTTAAGGAATTGAATAATTCCTCTCAAGATAGAACATATTTACATTATTGGTATAGTGATACTTCAAACGCCAATACTCAGACAAACACAATGAATACGAAGTGAATCACACTACTGAACTCCACTCCACGTTGCGTAAAAACAATGAACGCCGAAAATTACTATGATTTCAAAGCAACTCATCATTTTCCAGTGCAAAACAAAACTTGCTCTCTATTTTGTTCCATATATCTCTCGAGGAATTGTATGGGATGGGGGTATAAATAGGAATTGAATGGATGTAAGCCCTTGGCACAACGGTTCATGAATTGGTTTGGTAAAAAACCAAATTAGTCAATCATTAACCAATTCGATCAAAATTGAAACCGAATAGGTTTCAAACTATCCTCTTAAATTTCATTCCCATTCACACACCAAACCCAACAAAAAAAAACTACGACAAATCTAAAAGCAAAATATAAACATCATTCTGATACATCCATAAGTTAAAAAACTTTGGCATTCATCATAAAATGTTAACCATAATCTCCTTAGCTAGTTTTCAAGTGCGTGAACAATCACAAAATTTTCAAACAACAATATTCAATATGCTTCATCAGTTCGGATGTTCCTCGTGCACATCAAGCTCTACTGTCCATTCATGCGGCTCGGGTGAAGACATGTTCAGATGCAGTGCCAGGCTAACGGGGAAGAAAATACATATGATTAATGACATAGCCAATGAATTAGAAATGTATGTAAAGCAAACGATGATAAACATTGTGTTGTGGATTGAAGGTATCGTGCATCTAAAATCGTAACTCCGGTTGTCGGATTTGAATACACGCCAATACCTTGAAATTTCTGCTCATGATTATAAGAGAGATAATACAGAAATTATGAACTTGGTAGCTAATGCACTACAGCGATCATCAAGAGCTACATAGAGAGTATAAGTTTTGTTACCTTCCCATAAGGCTTACGAGGGTGCTTTGAATTTCTTCTCGTAGAGCTTCCTACCTGACCATTATTCTTTGTTGAAGTTGTTCCACCACCCTAAAATGTACAGTTCGTGGATAAGGGGGGAAATGTAGACAAATATAACGATGAAATAAAATGACTGGAGACGTACGCCATTATTCTTTCCAGTAGGACAAGTTCGTGCATTGTGACCGGATTTGCTGCACAGTTTGCATGACATAACTCTACCCCCCCCCCCTGCTAAGCTTGGAGGGATCATTTGGTTCTGGTGCCAACAGTTCTTCTTGTGTATAAATTCTCCTTTTTCGTATACAACTGGTTGTCTTCTCATCAACACTGCGGACTCTGTTCTTCTTAGGTCGTCCTGGCATTGCTTTACTCACAGGCGGTAATACAGCTGGATAAGTACTAGGTATCCATCCCTTAGGTCCATCCATGGGTTGCATCGCATGATCATCTATAAGTTTAAAGGTATCCAAGGAATAGTAGCTTGAAATAAATTGTTCGGGATCCACTCCTTCTGAGATGATACATGAAATCGCATGTGCACAAGGAACTCCACTCAAATCCCATGCTCTACTGGAGCATGTACTCTCGTTCAGCTTAACTGTGAAACGGTCTTCTCCATTCCGGACCTCGAATCCATCTTTTCCATTTGCCACGATATGGCAATAGCGAGCAAATTTTGCATTAGTTCGTAGCTTCATCAACGGTTTTGGACACCATGGTCCTTTCCATTTCATGGCTAACCCCCTTTTTGTAGCTATATTTCCCATGCACATTACTCGGATATCCTCTAGCATACTATAGATAGGCTTGTGGCGAGCTTCCAATAAGAGGGAGTTAAATGATTCAGACAAGTTATTATTCACCGAATCACACTTAACATCGGTTGAGAAATATGCCCGAGACCAGTGTTTGGAATCAGTAGTGACCATACTTTCTACAGCAGCTGGATTTACTTGATTGAGAACCGCCTTTTCACGGTTGAAAAACACCTCTGTAGATGCTTTAGCGCATTTCCAAAATAACATCTCCTCAGTGTAGGTTCTAAGCATAGCATACTCTGATGCGTAAGAAGCAAATGTCTTGTGTCTAATTATTCCTTTTGCCCTTGAACATTGCTGCAATTTGACGTATGCACCAAAGTCATCCCGGATTGTCTCGTGCATGTCTCTAAGTTTCCACCTTGGATTGGACCTAATAGTACGCTTATAATGTTCTGCTATAAACTTTGATGATATGAACTTGTTCTCGTAATGTTCAGGACTAGAATGCTCAATGTAACTCTTCACTTTAAGAACACTAAACCGCGTGTTGAATGACACAAAGAATGTCCAAGGACAACCTTTCCACTTGCACTTTACACGAATCCTTTTGGCCTCGTTCTTCTTCATAACAAAATCCCTTCGCTCCTTTATAGCATGCTGTTTCAAAGCCTCCCTAACTGCAATGGCATCCGAAAATCATATTCCTAGTGAGAAATATGGCTTCTCGGCACGAGAATCATACTTTGGCAACAGATTTTTCTTCCGCATGATCTGCTACTTCATCATCGTCATCTGTAGTTCCATAGTAACCAGTATCATCAGAAGAAAACTCATCATCTTCAAATCCACCATTCGCAACTTCTTCCTCAGTAATTGGTCTACCTTGCTTCAAATTTTCTTCTTCACTATCTTCTTCACCATCCCTTTCAAGTTGATTTCCCCCTACTGTCTCACAACAATCCTCGGCTTGTGTAATATTCAGCTGGACGTGCTGATTCATCACAAAGAGAAGCACACCAACGAAAAATACAGAAGAAGAGCTTCCTTGATGACCGGAGCAAAATGTAAGAACTTAATTCGAAAGAAACATAATAGGAGGGGTCAATTGTTAACTTGCAATAATATAGAAGCCATTTTGACCATAATCCCACCGTCAAAATGGAGTAAAGTGGCCGACGATCGCATTTCAATTTCCAACCGAACTTTTCCTTGCACTTTGCTGCTAACCTTTCCCCCTGGGAAAATGCCCAAACGACCAAGTAAGCAGTAGCCAGGTGAGTATTCATAGCGCGCTGCAATTTACGTACCTTGCATTTGGCTCTTCGAAAAACAAATATCGAACGCCCATTAGTGATAGCTAACTACATAGTTATTGATGTCTCCTAACTCATAGCATGATGGAAATCATTCCAGCTTAAGACTCATAGCCTTGGTGCAAATGAATTGTCACCTTGTGAGCAAATTTCCACCAAGATAATTTAACGAACTACTCCAACAAAACATGTAGGAAACAGTAAGACTAGTTTGTCAAAACGGAATCTTTAATGCTTGCTTCATAAGCTATTGCTTGTACCACTCACTAGTCAGTCTTTTTTAATCACTCCATTGAATGATTAATAATTTGCTTCGAAGAGAACCAAAACATAATAACAAACTTCACCAACATTTTTGAAAAAAGTAAAATTGGGTTTCGTAATCTCTGTATATATAAATGTCGTATGCGAGCGTGAACAGTGATGCAGGTCTGGCGGAATGGAAAGAAGGCCACTTTGGCTATAAATTACCCGTGGTTCGAGTCCAGGTGAGGGTAATATTTTTTCCCAGTTTGGTCTACATACATTAATCTTCGTTGCTTTCATGATTATCAATCAATTAGCTTTTTTATCACTTTTCCCACATGAAAAAAGTTAAGACGTTGCTTTCATATTAATCAATTAATTTTTTATCCCTTTTCCAACATGAAAAAGGTAAAGACTTTTCTTATTAAATAAAATTAAAACCCTACTTTTATTTCTACAAACAAAAACCCTACTACTTTTATCAACATGTGTAGAAGGTAGCAACTAGCAAGCAGCAGCAGTGCACCACGGCAATACAATCATCAAATTGAATTGGAGTTTTGTTGCATTTGTTCATCAGTATAGAGGTTACATCCGCAACCAGCAAGGAGGCGACAAGAACCACTGAACCGATAGAAAGGAAAGGAGGAAGCAGTTAACGGTAAGTTCAATGATCTTTTCTTATCTTTTAATTTTTCAAACCATGATAGTTCTATGTAGATTTTAGTTGTGATTAGTTGTTCATCTATTACAATTAGGGAATAAGAAGGAAAATTAGGAAAGGACCGATTTCATCTTTTCAAGAAAGGAACGAAAAATAGATTGTTCTTCGGTAGAAGGCGGAGGAGAAGAAGAAATTCATCCTTGTAGAAGGCGGATGGCGAGTACCTGTGATGGGATCCGGTAGCCGCAATGTCGTATGGGACGGTTGCGCCGTTGCCGGCATGATACATAACAAAAAACCCAAACGCTTCCAAAACACAATCGCCTCCAAAACGAGCCCCGAAAAAGTAGTAGCCCCTCGGAAATTGGCATAAGTTAGAGATCGTAAACCATCCTAACTAATGCATCTATCCTCCTCTAAGTAATGTCTATTCAAAATTCCATATATTAAAGCATTATACCCATTAAACTTACTATAAAATCTCGAAACATAACTTAAATTCGATCAGACTGTTATCTTAAAGAAAATACCATTATAATGCAAATGGTTAGGGATTTTCCGTAACAATTTTTTTTTCATTTCTTCCCATGTGACACACAAACCCCTTATTAATTCGTGACACAAATATATTGAAAATGGATGTTTTAATACGTATTTCCTGTGAAAGTTAACGACCCAGAGAATTGATTTTCACCAATCGTTATATATATCAACCAGCACTAGTGCAATTTTTTAAGGAATCTAAAAGACATTCAGTTTGGTTCTGCAAAAATTGGGACATATTCCTAGTCGACATAGCTTCGAGTAGTTTCTGACAGTAACCATTGATTTGTACCCCCAGCATCAGAAGCTTCCATTGAATCGAAAAAGAAAAGTGAAGGTGAAAACCAAAAGCCGCCGCCATAGTCGTCCACATGCACTTTTGGTTGGTTCTTTGTCCCTCTGGCTGGCTGGCTGGAGTGCTTGGCTGTGACTATTTTTACTTTAGAATATGAATATCCCCATTCTAAATATAAATGACTAAAAGTTGGGATTTCTTTCATGAATTTGGGGACTGACATTTAGGCTGATGTCGCATCTCCAACTTCCTGTTGTTTCCCCATCTTTATTTTTGATTAATTTGTACCCCTAAAAGTCCCTACAAGACAATCATCTTACAACCTCTCAAACTTCCTCTCTTCTATCTTCTGGGATTTATTATAAAATAATTATAATTTTTGCTGTCCTTAGCTTCATGTAGATATATATGGAAAATGAAAGGGGGCAAAAATTAAAATTGAAAGGTGTAGAACGATTTAAAGGTGATCAAATATTCCACCCCCTTCCAATCAAAGTTTAGTTAGTGTTGGGGTCCATATTATTGTACTGGATGCTCAATGTACATACTCAAGGTCCGTCTATCGGGCTTTTTTCGGTCTAAGAAGACCAAGGTTAAAACGTATATTTTTACAATTAATTCACAAACGATAAATATCTATTTAAACATGAGTTTGATAAAAGAGGAATAAAGACGAAATAACAGCAGAGTAACAGCGGCGATTAACGTAATTTTTTATTTTGAGATCGATTAATCCATGGAGAAAAAGGGGAATATTAGTAGGGCTTTGGTGAGAGTGACAGGTTCATTACAGAAAAGAGACTAATGCTCCGAATATGCATAAAGGTTTCGGTTAACCCATAACCATAACGAGGCTAATCCAATATATAATTATTTCTCACAAATAGACGTGTAACACTCAATAGTACAATTATGATGATGTATTTTGAAAAGATGAAGATAATTTTTTATTATCATATCACATTACCGCTCGTGAGAAATCAAACAAAATTTCTGAAAGGACATCACATAGCCACTCAAGTTTTAATTTTGGACCAACAAAGTAACATTTTTATCCCCCAGCTTGTTTAATTTTTAACATACAATAGACGCAAATTTCAAATTTGGACTAACAAACTAAATTTTAGTCACTTAACTTGTTTTCAACATACCCTTGACTCGAGTTTCAACTTTGGACAAACATGATAATCGGGGTGAAAATTGAATATTAATTGTGGATTCGAGTAATAATATTTTTCCGTTTATGAATATATGTTGGATTAAACTTGAAATTTTTGGATTATTAATAAACAACTCTACCATCAAAATAATTTTATTTCAAACAATTTAAGTAATTCAGTTATACATTAACCATGCTATTACGTGTTATAACCAATATCCACTCTCTCAATAACTTAAAATAAAATATTACTCAAATTTCTGAATATAAATATATAATTATACCGATTAATAATCTATCTCTATATAAAAAAAACTATTTTCTAATACACAGGGTAGAATAATGAATTGCATGTAAAAAAATATAAATCAACCAATCTCTTAATATAAAAAAATACACATAATCCTTGAGATATAAGCAAACTGATCCCACAGAGTTGTCCAACTAGTGTTCTATGTTTAATTAATTAATATTGGTGAACTATGGGTTTTATATATATAATAATCGATGTGTTTTTGTATGAACAGGATTCCGCAGGAGAAGGTTTGCTTATATCTCGATCTAAAGCTCAATACCTCTATTAGTTGGACATGTAAGAGTGTTTTGAATCGGGAAATACAAAACCCAATCTAAAGCTCAATATCTCTATTATCCACCCCAAACAATCCGGAGCTGATTACATCATTGATGAATATATTCGCTTCCACACGTAATGATTTTAAGTTGGTGGTCTTAAAATAGGCATATATTACGTCATTGTTAAGTTGGTGGCCTTAAGATATGAATATGAATTCGTTGAAGCAAACATGGTTTTGCACAACCATTGGAAAATATGATCTAGGATTTTATCTACACGTCGTCGTATTTGTAAACGGCGAACTCTGAATGATGATAGGCTTTGATCTATGGCATATTTTAAGTCTTTTATGTGTGGTATTCTTTGACTGCTTAACTCGACAATTTGGTAGTTTATTTCGTGAATCATATATATATGTGTTTCAACATTAAACAATTTGTCAAAACTTTTGAACAGAAGAATTATTTATTGAATTTATGAACTTGGTCAAGAAGTAGGAGAATCAGGAAACGGAGCAGAGCACCCACATTTCCACCCAAAAGAATTTCCAAATAGTGATCCGGCTCTTCTCTTCCTAATATAATTGTTTCACTTTGTAAGAACTTGTACAAAATGGATGTATAGATGTTGTTAAAAGAAACAACAACAGAAAAGACTACTGCAGGATTCTTTTGAAAAGACCCCGAGGAGATTATTACCGTTTCTGATCATTGTAAGTCTTGCCATCAAAGAACTCGTTTAGCATCTTTTCTAGGTCTTCAGGTGAGTACCTGAAGTACTTAGTAGCACTCCTCCCACTCTCAATCATAGGCCTGCAACACACTTGAGTTATATATGGTCTTTCTGTAAGACGTTCAACGATTCAACCGTTCGGTAAAGAATAAGAAGAAGAAGAGCACATACAAGCATCGCTTGAGGAAGGACCGATATGCAGGCAAGAGAACTTCAGCGACGGCCAGTCTTAAAGACTCTCGCAGTTCGCTGTCAGGGACTGTCCATTGAGCTTGCCTCGTGTAAAGCTCCTCGAACTGGAAGTTGAATGTTTTGAACCTCTCTTTCACCATTGATCTAGACAGTCCACTTGATTCTCCTGCACCCTGAACCGTCAGACACTGCAGTATCTGCATTATGCACCAAGAAAACCAGATGCTTTAGCAACATCTATATACTTTTGTGCGAAGTGTATATTTTGATAGAGGGAAAGACCTTTGCCCATGATATCCTTTTGTACTGATTGGCATGTTGTTGCACAACCCGACGATTAATCTGGACCCAATCATCCCCCAACAAATCCTTTGCCTGAGACCTGCGGTAGATGTTTTCAGAGTTGGTTCATAAATGGATTTCTATCTATAGGAGGCAGGACAAGAACATACTTGCGCACAGATCTCACGATGTAGTGGATATTGTTCATGAGAAACAACTGTGTGAGTGCAGCATCTCTATATTGCTTGGATTTCCCGTCTAGATTAGTCTGGAGAGCCTGCATAATCCTGGTTGTGACAGCGGCTAATTGACCTTGGGGGTCATCTGATTCAAGCTCCTGGAAAAGTTGCTTCACCGTAGATTGGTAACTGTGTGAACAATTGATGGCAAAAATCAGATGCTAGATCTAAAGTCTTCAGGAGGAACAATGGCAATAAATTACTTACTCGAACAGAAACTTCACATAGTTTATGACGTAGCTAGTCAACGGATGCACTGTTCCATCAAGAACAGCAGATTTGGTTGCATCTCTTTCCACTGCTTCTTCAAAATCGATAAAGGTCTCTTGTGCAGTCTGCGCTAGTCGAATTGTCAAATTGAATGCAGACTCTTTCATTTCCATGCAAGCTTTACTTCCAAATACTATCTCAAACTACATGGTCATCGAATAACGAAAAAAAATCAGTTGTTTCAGGTCAGAAAGAATGAATAGGTCTAGCTTAGATATTAACTACACCAAATAAGAAAGCTGTTGGACAAGTACCTCAGAGTGCAGTTCTCTCATTATCTCGTACATGTCCAATAAAACAAATAGTTTTTCAGGCGATCTCTTGCTTTTGGCTACAGCATCTCCAAAACTAAGCAGCATGGACACACTGTTGACAGTTACTTCAGCAAAACATGGATCCTTAAGCGATTCTATGCCCTCTAGTATTTGATCACATATTCTCTTCTCTGCTGAGAAAAGCAATTTAACCTGGTAAAAAGCATTCAAATGTAGCTAAAGAAACCCTTCACTCAGGAAAAAAAATCTTAATCAAGCAGGCGTGTAGCAAGTCCTTACAGCAATTCTCATGTAGTGTATCCAATTCCCAATCTTTGCTTCCAAAACTTCCCATTGCATCCTCTGGACATCATCTTTAGTAAGTCTCTCCACTCCTAATTTCCTCAGGCTCTGTTCCAACACTGTAGCACGAGTATCCCTAGCATTTATAGACAGTATAGATTGACATTGACAAGTCCATGTTTTAAGGCAAAGGTACGGACATAAAACCAGATTCACGTGTTTGCTTGCAGTAATATCAGTGACACAGTACCTAATATCCATTGATTCTTTGTATAGGATACCAAACAAGAAAAGTGAAAATATACCAAAAGTTCCCTAGGACGAGGGATAGAAAATCACCTGAATATTCTGAAAAGCTGCTGTTGACGGCCAGCTTGAACCATCTGCAGCGCTAAATCATGCAGCACTGGCACAACCCTTGGCGGGACAAGAGTGGGAAGTGTGTAAACAGGAGCTTCCATGCCCTTTTTCTGGTCAGAAGAATGTTTACCACCACCATGTTCACCATGATGTTTCTCAGATGCGGATGATGGCCGCAGAGAGGTTGGAAGCCCATCGAAAAGGCGATCAGATTCCACAGGCTTGCTGAACTCAAATCAAATAAATAAATACACTTTCATTAGACCTGCAACAACATCTCTGGAAACCTATTCCCGCCTCAACAAAATAAAGACAGCATTAGAGGTGTAGCCAGAACTCAAAATGTACAAAAAAGGCACTACGAAAAACTAGAAAGCTTTAGTTTTTTTACATTACATCGCTAAATATTTGATTATATTATCAAAGGAGAGAAAAGAGAGCCATTAGCCAATCAATAACACATTTACCATTTAACTAACCATGTAAACGGATATAACAAATGCCAGAAATCAAGAATCGATATGTAACAGAAGGGCAGAAACAAGGTGAAAGCAACCTGTAATTGGCTAGCAGGGTCTTGAACTCTTCTTCCAGCTTTGATATGGCTTTGGCAAGCAGTTGATTAGCATGGTGAACCACCCCATCACTACTCTTGAAGTTCTTATTGCTGCTGAAGAACTTGACAGTGCTTTTCAGCTGCTCAATTGCTTCTAGATAGCTCTCCAAATCCTCATGTGGTCCTCTCAGAATTTTTGCCTCTGCCTATGATCATTGAAACAGCACAATTGTCTCTCAACTTTTTCCACAGTGAGACCAAAAACCAAGCAGTAACGCCGAGAAAGTGGGCCTCCGAGCATCTATTAAATACCTCCGGCTCTGTTCCAATCCTTAATTTAATAATAAAGGCTGATCACAGAAGTCAAAATTTCCATAATCTTGCAATGAACAGTCCCGTTTCCTTAATTATTTTAATGATGAAAAATGAGAAATTGACAACACTCCCTACAGTAAGCCACTGAGGCATTTTATATCAAACAGCATTCGGTCATTAAGTACGAACCGGAAACAAAAAGGAAAGTAGAGGAAGAAAACCTTCCGAGTTTGATCGAATTGACTCAGGATAACCTCTGCAGACTTGAGCGTCTTGTCGATGTTCTCGTGAGCTCTCCTGACTGAATGGGTTCTTATCTACGCAGGAACAGAGAGAAGAAAGGAATGAGCTCGAAGGAGAGAGATCCATCTATCATCTATCATCATATCATAGCAAAAAAAAAACTAATCAATTAAGTCGGATCTCCGGGACCTGAGTAGGACGCATGGCTGTTTCGAGGGCAGAGAGGCGGTGGTCGAAGGATCCGAGAATGGAGACCATGCTATCGGTAACGGACTGGCTCTTCTCCAGCGCTTCCTTCATGAATTCCGCCCTGTACGCCAGCGACATCATCATCTGATCAGGCGCCCCCATCTCTTTTGTCCCCTGCCTGCGCCGCCGCAGTTAACTCTCACCGGCGGCTAAGGGGGGGATCGAGGAGGTCGGAGATGATAGTGATCGAGCAGTGGGGGAAATGCGGCGGAATTGTGTGGTGCGGTGGTCAGTTTTTTTTCTTTGGAGAGGTTGTTGTGGTTCAGGAGGTCGGTGGCTGTTGCTTTTCCTTCATGCTCTTTGTTTCTGTTGCGAAGCTAAGGATCACGACGATGGGGTGTGGGGCCAAGCCACAAGAGGACAAATTTCCAAGTAGTTATGAAGATTTGGTTGTACGGATGAAAATTTTGAAATTAATAAAATATTCCGCAGGTGTGTAGGTCCCTTTTATTTCGGTTACCCTTTCCGTTCAGGGATTTTATGGGTGGGCCCAGTTTTTTTAAGTTAGGCCTGTAATAAAAACCAGTAATCAACCAAATAGTATTAATCACCAATCCAACTCATATTTTTAATGATTAATAACTAAAAAGAATTGGGTTTGAATAATAAATTAACAAATTATTATATTTTCAATTGATTATGATTTTCAAGCAATGAAAATTATATGGAACCCAACCCAAAAAAACATTCATACATTAAATTTATTATCAATACTAAACTAATGAATATAAAATATTAAAGCCCACATCTCATTTTTGCTATCTCTACAAGAATAAACATAAAAAGATAATTAAATTCAAGTGGTATTTCATCAAAAATTAAAATACAAAAATCTAATCTCAAAATCCAATTGTTGTTTGTGCGTAAGTCTTTCGGACGGTTGTTTGTTATCCAAGAATATTTGATCTTTGTAACTTGTAAAAGAATTTTTTAATATTCTTAACTTTATTTAGATTTGTCTATTTTTTTATTTTATATATAGTTATATAATATATTACACACACTTTATAAAAAATAAAATATATATATTGCCCAAACCAATTCGTATCCAAATTGATCCATTATTTTGATTAAATAATAAAATTTATATTTAACAATTAAATATAGATAGAAAAATATGTTAATAAAAAATTATAATTAAATTGTTTAAAAAAAGTAATGATCGACCCAATTGATCCACATACAAACTATTCGCCTAACTGTGCCCGTCGAGAGCCAATTATATTCAACCTTGAAAAATTTAACTGAGTTCAACCAAGCTAAAACGAGGAGGGGCAGTTTCGATAGTTCAAATATTTTTATTTTTTATTTTTATTTTCTTTTTTAATTACAGCTCTCTTCCCTCGATGACAACGGGTCCCGCCATCTCCTTCGATCTAGCGACTACTTCTCCCGGCGGCGGTCCTCAGTGACGGTGAGTAGCCGGATTAGCTCCTCCCCTTCCGCCGCTGGACTACATCTCCGCCATCCATGGCTGCAGATCGATCGGTTAGGAAGTAACCAATAGGGATATCGATTGACCTAGCAAATCCGCCGCCGGAGAACTTCAAAGTTTCCTCACTTGGCTCCCCAACATCTCCCCAGGTAATTCGAAGCTCTCTCCTTGCTCTGCCTATCATCGACGCTGGTGGACGGATACGGTGACGTTGCTGGAAATTCGACGCTTATCAACCAGACAAGAAATAAAAGTTGATCGGTGCTCCCGTAACCAATTTCTATAGTAGGCAAATGATTTTAAATTCTGGATTGGAGCTGGAGCTGGAGCTTCCCATCGTCGTGGTAGATGAGATCGAGATCGAGGACACTGGCGTAGTGGATGAGGAAATGTGTCGACGGAGACGAGATCAAGGGCACGGGCGGCGGCGTACAATGAGGGATGGAGGCGCTGTGGATGAAGGAGGCAGGGGAAAATGATTGAGAAGATGATGAGCCCACTTGATTTTTTTTGAGTGTTTTAATTCCAACGGTCAGATCTCCTATGGCCATTATCAGCCGTCAGATTCAGACGTCAGCAGGTGCTAACGAATTGCGATTCAGCACCGAAGAAAAGCTGCTGCATTGGGGAGGTGCAGGAAAAAAGCTGAGCCTGAAAACACGTCCTGAAACCTGCACAGAGCAGACTAGCCATTTTGGGAAAGATGGAGTGCAGCAGCGGCAGATATCAGAGAATACAGACAAAGGTAAAGGACTGTCTTTATTTATGTTTCTTATGTTTTGTCTTCCCCTCCACACCCATTAAGGAAAGTCTCTTCTTCAGTCTGCAGAGATATAGTAGTAGCTTAATAAAGTTAAAAGCCATAGGGTTATCAGTGGTATTACCAGGTGCAGTCCATATTGAAAGGGATTTTAAGACTAGTACTAGTATAGATCTATCAAGGCAAGGCAAGGACTCGTTTGTTTATTTGGTAAACTGATGAATTGTTAATATTAGTACTTACGTTTTTTATAATTTAACTGCTAAATTGAAACAAAGGCTGCACATCTTGTGAATCGTCATAAATAGTGACATCTCTAAATATTCAACTCTTTTGTTCTGACTAAATTTATTAAAAAATTATGAATGATAACCGACTACTTGCCAATGCAGTTTATTCATTTCCAAACTGAATAAACAATTGAATGTGCAAGGTTATATTGAATCGTTTGGATAGTTGATTTGAAATAGTTAAAAAATTTGAAATATTTAAGATTTTGTCAAAACTTGCTATTTTCAAAATAAACGGTCTGGATAAATGATTTAGAATGATTTAAAATGTAATTATTAAAGAAATAAAAAAATTGAAAAATTGAAAAAGAAAAACGAAAAATATCTTTTCTAATTACCATATAAATTACCAAAAGAAAACCATATAATTTTAGTTAAAATTTTCTAATCTTCACTATTTTCTGAAATCTTTACTTTTAAAGTTAAAAATATGAAATTACTCATGAAATTTTCTATGGACTCACAAAATAATTTTAAATCTCCTCAAATGTCTTTTTTGTTTTATGTCCAAACAAATAATTTGGGACGAAATTTTTTAAAAATGACTCATATATGTAAGTACTAATATATTAAAAGAGATTCCAATTTGCTTGATATATTAAAAGAGTGGATAGTGCAAAAACATGGTCAATGGCCAAGTACAATAAGTAATTTGCTTGATTTACTTACTACATGCCAAACAAACCCTCCCAAAATTTCCAGATCAGTAAATAGTAAAAAAGCATGGTAATTAACTACACTTTTACTGTTTTACCGACCTCCGGCATTCCCTTCCAGGAGAGTGACTATGACTATCTAGCTAAAAACCTGAAGCCCACAAAACCCATGACCGCTTTTCCCATAAACATCATTATCCCTTTTATGTACCATCACTTTTCTCCTAATCCTATGTTTCACCTCTCTAATCCTGGAACATTACCGTCAACCAAAGTTCAGCCAGACAATTAGTAAGCAACCCAACGCACTACTACGAATCATCTAATTAGGAATTCAATCTCTGGTGGAAGATGGTAATAGCAATCTTCTTCCCCACCACTCCCTTCTTCTTCTTCTTCTTCTTCCACCCTTTCCATGGAACGTTTAGCCTCCACTGCTTGAGCTGCTGCTACCTGTAAACCCTCTCGCCGCCTGTGCTTGCCGGAGACAACTGAAACAGGACATTTCAAAAGAGAAAAACCTGATCATGGGATCTAAAAGGGACATATAAGGATTGATTCCATCATTAGAAAGATTCCTTTCCAGATGAATTACTCACGGAGATTTGCTTTAGCAGCGTCCTGAGCTTTTGTCTCCTTCTTTTCGACCAGAGGATGGAAAACGCCGGTACCACTTCCCGTTCCTGCAGAGGAACGGCGCAGCAGCCCGTACCCGGTTCCCTCAAACCGGCTCTGAACCCAGATCCTCTGTTTCTGCAAACTCCCAGCTGCTGCACTCCTTTGTTCCGTATCCTTTCTCGCAGTGCCATTCTGCACATCAATATGGATCTAACTTATAATAATACTGTAGACAGGGGAGACTAAGAAGAAAAATGAAAAGGAAAGTGCTACAAAATCGGGGTCGTCACCTGCGGTTTGCGGAGATAAACCTGGCGGACTGGCTCCGACCGGGCGGCAGAGACCTTCTGAGGCCGGCGGTGTTGGTCAGAGGGGCCACCGTCGTTGAAACAGATAGGGTAGCCACATGGCAGGCGAGGACTTGCTGCAGCATTTTTCAGCCTCTGGATCGTAAAATGAAGTCCAAAGACGAGCCGTTTATAATCAATCCACTAATAGACAAAAAAAAACAGAGGAAGTAATGAGCTGGTAAGAAAAACCTGGGAGGAAGCAGCTGACATCAGAGTATTTGTGTGATTAGGAGCAGTGGACAGGCGATTTCTACTTAAAAAGAGGGAAAGAGCGGGAAAGTAGTGAGCCAGCTCGTCGTCTTCATTGCGGCGGCAGGAAGGGCACTCCGAGGTGGGAGGTGGGAGACGGCAGGATGAAAGAGGCGGAAGCCGACGCGAGGGCTTACGTGTGAACTCCGCCATGGTCGGTGGTGGAGGAGGAGGAAGAAATTGGAAGGGTGCTCTTGGTATTTTCTCTGCGGGAGGAGGGAGGGCTCTGGTTTCAAAAGGATCGTTACAGTTTCCTCTGTAGATTAAATAAGGTTTTTTTTCGAGCCTTCGAGGTAGTAATAAGGGCTTGTTTGTTTTAGGCTTTTAGCGTCTTTTGTTCGTTTTGCCTTTTTATTTTTATTATTATATACATATATGGTCAAATAAGCCTTTAACGAAGAGCATATTAGTAAATGTACACAAATCTCAAATTCAGAATACCAAACAATGATATCTACGAATACCTTCTCAAACTCCAATCTCATTTAGTATCACGATATTTCGAATATCGCATACCAAACTACGCATTAATAAGATCCCAAAGTTAACTTTACGTCACCCACTATGGGCATACGAGGATCCGCTTCAATAAGCAGAAATGAATCCGAACCGTGTGTTACATGCTTCAGATATTGGATGGACCGGATAACGAGTAGAGATCAATCAGAAGAAGGGAGGGAGCGGGGCATCATCTTGTAAAGGCTGTTGCTGTCTCAGTACAACCGAAAGCAGCACCAGGCATACATACATCATTTCTCCCTCCCTATGGGCTATGGGCTATGGGCTATGGGCTATACAGCATATAAATGTAACGGAGGTAACTATTACCTCAAAGCTCCGTAACGTTTATGTTACGATTGTTTAAGTTAACGTTTCCTGTAAAATGCATACATACTACTTATAAATTTGGTACGAGTACTAGTGCACTACATCAAAGCGACCAAAAAAGTTACAACTTCTGCTGAGTCACGTGATCCTTCCCAAACACCATACTCCAATTTCAACATCCTTCCAAATCAATACCCAAAATACATACTATTTCCTCTATTACCCTCAAAACATTCCAAATCTACTACTTAGCACCCACTTTGGCCTTTGCCACAATTAATTTAATCCAGAATAGCCCCCAAATTCTTTGTCCATTATCCCCCATTGGGTAGCTTCTATATGTTCAGTTGGTAATAACACGGCCACGTCACCAATACAAGCCCCTCCAACTTTTAACTACATCTCTGATTAAAAGAGAAAAAGGTCATACCTCTCTCTGCCTTTACCCTACGGCCTACACAACCCCGCACCCTATCCTTGCTCCTATCTTCAATCAGACTCCCTATTGGGCCGGGTAATTGGGCCCACTCGTGACCTGAACCCCAAAGTGACCCGGTCATTTACACACCAACTCCGAGTCTTCTCCTCCTCCGCTGCTGGAACACTCTTCGCAGACGATATCTCCGCCGTCGTGGCTATCCCTCGGTGATGGAGATCCTTCTTCCGAGCCCATACTCAGCGATTCAAGCCCCAATCTCGGGACAAAACCCATGTTCATCAAGTACCTCTCTCTCTCTATAGACAGGTCCCTCACCCGCCTTTCGTACTCGGCCCGACCCATATCCAGTTCCGGCTGAAACCCGTACCCGCTGCCATCGTCCCTCCTCAGGAGCACCACGTTCATCGGCGGATCGAAACGACTGCGGCGGGACCGCTCCCTTTTAGGGCTCTTCCGCCTCCGCTCGCGTCTTGATCGCTTTAAGACCACGAGGAAAAAGAACCCCCCAGTCCGCGAGATTGCGGAGAAGTTCGTCTTTGCGGTGACCGGGTTGCGGAATCCCCGCCTCGTACAGTCGGCGATGTAGACGGTGAACTGGTGAGGGGAAATCGCGATTCTTTGACTGATCATAAACTGGAAGCCCTTGAAATTCAGGTATGGCCAGAGGACCACCGTACCTACGTTGATCTCTTGCTCGCCGTCGAACAGAACCACCGGCAACGACCGCTCCGCTGCCATCATTTTCTCTCTGTCGCTCATCCCGCGACAAAAAAATCTTTCAATTTTCTTGCGAACGCTGTACAGGGAAAATGAAAGGGAGGTTTTCTGTATATATATATCCATGGCGGGTTTAGAGTTAATTGGCAAGATAGAGAAGAGAGGCGGTGGGGGTATAACGGGGATTTCATAAACATTTCTTTACCGCCGTTAGCGAAGACGTTAGCTTTCAGAGGGATATACCGAGTAACGGTGTGTATAAGTACATAACCTCACTGACGCGAGGCTTGGAGGCCAAGGAATCGTTGCGTGGCACGAAAACGTCGTCGAATGAGGTCCTGTGAGGTACTGAGAAGCTCCCATGTTTATCTCGTCAGAGAGAGACGAGACTACCCTTCGGAGCCAGTCAAATTTTCCCGACTGCCACCAGCTTCCTGCAAAAGTAGGCTTTCTTCTTCCAGATCTTCCTCTGAGTCTCTGGGGAATGCAGCATCTCCTACTGCGTTGACTCTGGAAATTCCACCCGCTGGGTATCGGAAAAGCGTCGGGATTTGTTTGATCAATTCATCCAATCAGGTTCGATTTCAATGATTCAAAGCTTCTAAAGATGTTTCCTTCTTCGAGTTTCCCCCTAATTTATTCAGTTCGGGGTAACGTTGTTTGTTCAATTGCTGGGAAGTTTAGGTTTTCGCGGGTTCGAAGATATGGGTTCCGGATAGCTGGCAAATGCCTCAGGTGGGTGTGAACTTTTCCAATTTGAATTCTAGTTCATAGGAATTCAAATTTAGCAAGGCTTTCGATAATAGTCAATTCAGATGAACAAGTAGTTGAATCTCTGAAAAGCTTAACAGCACTTGTAATGTTGTAGTTTAAGACAGTGACATTTTGTTCCTTCATCGCACAGGGTGGTGTCGATGAGGGGGAAGATCTCAGGAATGCAGCTACCAGAGAGTTGAGGGAGGAAACTAGTGTTACTTCAGCTCAGTTTCTTGCTGAGGTTAGCATTGTTCTTCTGCTAACTTGACTCTTCTGCATTGATTGATAAAAGATAAAACTGATCTAGACCCTGTGACTCTGTGCGTATGCAGGCACCCTATTGGCTGACTTATGATTTCCCACGTCAAATGAGAGAAAGGCTTAGTAGGAAATGGGGCACAAACTATAAGGGTCAAGCTCAAAAATGGTGAGGACAATAATTCTTGGCAGCAATTTTACAGAACACTACTTAACAATAAGCTACCATTTTGAATATCATAGTTGTTTGGTTTCTTGTACTTGACAATACTGATCTCTTCTTGTTGCTAACCATCCGTTTGTCTGCTGCTCACTTGTTGAAAACAGGTTTCTTTTCAAGTTTACGGGTGAGGATGCAGAGATTAACCTTTTCGGCGATGGATTGGAAAAGCAGGAGTTCAAGCACTGGACATGGCTATCACCAGATGTGGTGGTTCACCATGTGAGCTAATAACCCTCCCATCATGATATCATAATACTGCTACATTGGACTACTGTTACGAACTCCTTTTATGCACATGCAACAGAGTGCAGTGTTCAAAGCTTTTGTATGTGTTGTTTTGTTATGCAGGCTGTGGATTTCAGGAAGCCTGTCTATGAAGAAGTTATTCGGTTGTTTAGTCCATATCTCCCAGCAAATGGTAATGACGAAAGTGTGCAGTGAAACTAATGACAGCCTCCATATTGAACCACCTCCTGTCACAGAAGTGAATTAGATGTTGGAGATCCCATCTCCACTGTTTGCTGTACTACATATACTGTGAATGTCATGGCTTGGTTTGTTAATGGAAAGCTGGGAAGTTAATGTTCATATCAAATATCGGTCTGTAGAGACCTAATTGGGATGGAAAAAGAACCCAAGAATCTTTGTTATACCATTTCTAATGTTTAGAACTTTACAAGAACCTTGTGCCACTGGAATTGATCTGTATGGTATGAAATAGAGAACAATAGTCTGAACCATGTAGGCAAACATCTACGAAACGGTGCTTATTTTGCAAATGAGTACAACGCATGAGGTTGGATTCAAATTTTGTATTTGTTTTTCTTTATTCTTGTACATGGTTTATAGCAAAACTAAAAATGAAACCCTTCCTTGCCCTGAATCCGGAGTCGACGACGAATGAGTTGGTGTGAGGTTCTGAGAAGCCCTCGTGTTTATCTCGTCGGAGAGAGACAAGACTACCCTTCGAAACCAGTCAAATTTTCCCCACCGCCATCAGTTTCCTGCAAACGTAGGTCTGTAGGGAAAGCTGGAGCCCCGACAACGTTGACTGTGGAAAGTCCACCTGCTGGGTATCGGAAAAGCGTCGGGATTTGTTTGGTCAATTCATCCAATAAGGTTCGATTTCAACGATTCAAAGCTCTAAAGATGTCTCCTTCTTCGAGTTCTACCCCTAATTTATTCAGTTGGAGTAACGCTGTTTGTTCAATTACTGGGAATTCTAGGTCTTCACGGGGTCGAAGATATGGATTCCGGATAGTTGGCAAATGCCTCAGGTGGGTATGAACTTTTCCAGTTTGAATTCTAGTTCATAGGAATTCAAAGTTAGGTTACTGGATTTTCTCTGGTTTGTACATATAGTGAGCACTGATTGCAAGGCTTTCGACCTGAACTCAACTATTTTACAACACCTCCCAACCTGAACTCAACTATTTTACACCATCTTAACTCAACTCAACTATTTTGCACAGGGTGGTATCGATGAGGGGGAAGATGTCAGGAATGCAGTTATGAGAGAGTTGAGGGAGGAAACTGGTGTTACTTCAGCTCAGTTTGTTGGTGAGGTATTAGCAGTGTTCTTCAGCTAACTTGACTCTTTGTGCATTGATAAAACATAAAAACTGATGTAGACCCTGAGTATGCAGGCACCCTATTGGCTGACTTATGATTTCCCACGTCGAATGAGAGAGAGGCTTAGTAGGAAATGGGGCAGAAACTACAAGGGTCAGGCTCAAAAGTGGTGAGGACAATGGTTCTTGGCAGCAAATTTACAGAACACAACTTAACAATGAGCATAGTTGATAATACTGATCTCTTGTTGTCGCTAACTATCTGTTGAAATCAGGTTTCTTTTGAAGTTTGCGGGGGAGGACGCAGAGATTAACCTTTTTGGCGATGAGTTGAAGCAGCGGACATGGCTGTCACCAGATGTGGTGGTTGACCATGTCAGTTAATAACCCTCCCATCATCATATCATATTACTGTTAAAAACTCGGTGTTGAAAGCTTTTATTGTTGTTTTTTTATGCAGGCTGTGGATTTCAGGAAGCCTGTCTATCAACAAGTTATCCGGTTGTTTAGTCCATATTTCCAAGCAAATGGTAATGTCGAACTGTGCGGTGAAACTAATGGCAGCCTTCATATTAAACCACGTCCTCTCAGATATACTCTGCTGTGAATGTCATGACATGTCTTGGTTTTCATATATACTCTGCTGGGAATTTACCGTTGATATCATATATTGCATTGACTAAGGGTCCTAATTGGGACGGAAAGAACCCAACCAGTCCTTGTTCTACCATTTCCAGAGTTTAAAACTTGACAAAAACCTTGTGCCACTGGGATTGGTTTGTATGTATAATAGTCTGAACAATGCTGGCAGGCATCTTATGTTATGGTTCAAAGTTCAAACAAATGCTAAAACAAAGAAGGTATCTTGTCTCCTGTCTGCTATCCGGTCTCCGCTCATCCATATCCGGCTGCTCCACCCCTTTTCATTCTTAAGGAATGCTGGTTTTCGGAAGCCACTGTCCCGTCTCTGGATTGAATGTGTCTCGGTTGGTTCTATGGGTTCGGACGTTTCAAATCGATTTTACTTACCGGACGGGTCGAACGCAAGATTTTGGGACATCTTCACCCAATCCACAACTGCCAATCCGATCCACAATTTTTCAGGTCCTCTTGCCCTCCACCCTCGTAGGGGAGCAATCATTTACGAAGTTTGGTACCTTATGCGCAGATTTCCCCGATGTCGGTGCTACCACATTCGACGACGACAATGGTAGGTTTGCATTATAATTTCTCCCTACTTCCTCGAGTCCGATTCTGGAGCCAAGGAGTTTGCTTCCTAGATTCGTTCTAGGATCAATTTGGATCTTTGGATCTCCATTCTCCTCATGAGACGAGTTGAGGCCATGAGGGCGATGAAGATGATGGCGGCAGGCAGAGTAGTTATGATCAAGATGATTCATGTTTTGTTGGTTTCCCAGCTGTTAGATTTAGGCCTTCTAGCTGAGGTTGGAGGGGAGAATGCTATCTGAGATCGTTCAAGAGTGCAACCAATGCAGAAACTCTTCCTGCAGATTATTGCAGATGGAAACCTAGCTCAATCAGATCATGAAAGTAGACAAAAGAGCACCAGCTTTAGCAAAGTACCTCGCAGCGTCGAGTAACCGAGTGGCAATTCCTTTCCTTCTGTTGGAGGGAGTGACCCATATAGCTCTGATGCCACATGCAGCAGGAACAGTTCTCTCTTCACACACCATAGCTCCATAGTGGCTCCCATTTATTGCCTCTCGAGAAGTGGTAGAGGGGATCTTTTTAACTGCTTCCCTTTTGAAGGCGACATCTCCAAATTTGAGAGCCCTTAGCTCTGTTATTGATTCCTTCCCAGTAGCTTCAGTTTCTGCCTTCTTATTAACAGAGGAAGATATCGTCTTGAACGCTTCATTTATTGGTTCGGTGACCAGGCAACCTGCAGTCCTGTTCGAAGAAGAAACGTATAGATAGACCTGCAAAGGAGAGATGATTTGGTATAAATTCTCGTTCTGCGTCCAGATGAAACATAGAGCCTGCAATAGCAATACACCAGAACCGTCTGAAACCAACCTTATACCTTGCATAGGTCATGAAAAATCCACCCTTCTCCAAGCTCAATCTCCATCATTTTAATCACATCCTTCAACTGCCAATGCCAGTCACAATATTATTAGACAATAAGCAAACCATAACTGCTCCTAGCTGATCTCTCATGATTTGCAAGCTGTGGTGCCTAGGATTTCTACAGTTGCAAGAATTGAATACGTAACTTTCTGAGTACTCAGTGACATTACCTTGGTTGTTCGAGCTGAAGGATCAGAATCCAAAACCAGAACAATACGGTCTCCTTCGCGGCAATATATAGGAATGACCCTGTCGTTCTGCCAACCCTATTTACCAAAATCCACAAAAACCTTAGACTTGAGGAACCCTAAAGTTTCAAAGGAGTAGAGAGGGGAATTCCAGCTCTTACCCTAAATTGGATTCCATGAGTGTAACTTCTGTGAAATGCTTTGTGGGCCTTCTCATCCTTGCCGTCCCCTGGAGCATAATCAAACCCGCAGGCGGAACAAATTCGGAGATTGAAATCCGATTGCCCAAACTCCAGATGGAGCAGCGCGTAGCTTCTCTTTCTGTTCAGAACCCTATCCGCGGTACAAAATTCACCTGAGATTGATCTTTCTCCAGCGCTTTCACGTCCTTGTTCCCTGTAAATTCTGCGGCTGTAAGTTGTGACATCGCATGAAGAGGGATAAGACGATGCCGGAGGAGAAGAGGAGGAGGAAGAAGACGAAGGCTTGAAGAAGGACCTTAGTTTGGGTTGCATTTATCAGAAGAAACATTCGTTTAAGGTTTATTTTTTTAGTATTACTATTTGATGAGCTAATTTTCGAATTAAATGACGTTTTAAATTTCATAAAGATGAAACTATTCAAATTTAGTCATTTGAAAATTCTTCTCACGGTACGTTTCTCTTTATAATTCGATTAATTTTAGCATGCGGGATCGAAAATTCGGCCGCCAAGCCTCTCCGCTGGCCACCGATTTCAGCCCCAGGTAGCCCGGGTCGGCCGGAAGGCTTGGCGGTCGAATTTTCGGTCCGGCCCGATGATTCTCAGGCCGAATTTTTTTTGTATTTTTTAACGATCTCCTTTAATAATTTTTCAGGTAATCACATGACTTTAACGTTCGTTGGATGCACTAATTTGTCATGAGTAATTCGATAAGTGATCGTTAATTTTGTTGTAGAAATAATTGAATTAATACGAAATTGTGTAGATAATTGATAAATGAAACGTATGTTTTGTGTGTTTATAATGTAGGAGATTCATCGGTGAGTAAGGGTGACAGAATTAATTACACCGAGCCATTTTTATCCGACGATATTTATGATACCGTCGAGGAAATTTGTGAGGCTGCAAAGCAAATTGCCCAGACGCTTAATTTCAAGTTGACTAAAGGATCCAACAAAATAAACAAGGCAGAGCGAGAGCATCATGTGTAATCTGTATTGCTCTCGGGGATTTGCTTGTAAATCCTCATGTTCCGATCCACCGAAACGGATTATGAAGACGAAGAAGTGTGACTGGCCCTTCAAACTGGCAGTGAGGTGTCGGGTCGTAGGTGGCGTGTGGAAGTTCGGTATTGACAGTGTAGGCCACACCAACAACCTTACAACCTCAAAAGGATATCACAATCATTTTTTGTGTCATATCCCGAAACTAGCACTGAAGCAATGCACTTACGAATGAAGAGAAGAGCGAAATTAGGGACATACTTGGGATTCACATAAAGCCGAACAAGATCAGGTACGTTCTGAACAAGAAGTTCAATTCTCATCACAATGTGAATCAGATATACAATGAGTCGTACAAGATTAGAAAAGAAAAATTAGGAGACATGAGTTCGACGGATTGGACATTGAGAGTCGCACACGACTGTGGTACTTTGAATTAGGTACTAAGGATTAAATCATTTTTTGATAGTATTTTTGGTTTATTAGTTGATTGTTTAGCAGAGTTGTAAGTTTGATATTTTCTGGGTTCGTTTCTCGTTGTTGTATATGTTCCTCTGTTTAGTTTGTGGTACTAGTTAGATGTTTGGATCCGACGTTTGATGTTATGGGAAGTTTTGTTTGTTGGTCAGTACCTCTTCATGTTTACAGATACAGAATTACGTATCTGTCAATGTTCTATGGCACTAAATTCGGTACATGTCATGAATTTTCCCATAATAGTGGGTACTAACTACTGCGCTCGATTTTATAGGTATCGATTTTGATGTTTTGATACCGTATTATACTTCACATTTAAAAATTTCAATAGGAAAAAGACTTGGAAATCCCAATCTGGTAGAAAAAGGAGAAGAAAAAAAAGTCGATCTGAAAAAAAAAAAAGAAGAAGCAAATCCAAAAAAGGAAGAAGAAAAAGAAGCAGATTGAGAAGAAGGGAAAAAAGAAGAAGAACTTACTCGTGCGATTTTTCTTTCTGTGCCAGTACCATCAAAAGGTTGGCGGTACTGATTTTGTTGTTGCTTGTATAATGTGTAGTTTATAGGTACTGATTTTTGTCTCAAAATTTCGATTAGTTATAAATTAATATATGTGAATGTGCTCTATTATTAATTTATGATTGTTTTTTCTCTAGTTTAGTTTTGTAATGTGTTTTAGTATTGAATTATGTATATGAAATTATGTATATGAAATTATGATATTATAATACATTTTATACCTCTATTTATACTATGATATTAATTTGATAGTTCTTCTTATCGTTGAAAGTGTTAAAAAGCCAATTGAAAAAAAAACACAGCAACTAAAAAAACCTAATATATCGTGTAGAAAAAGGAAGCCGTTAATGAAATGTTAAGCTATTAAATTAATTAAATAATTTGATAATTAAAAGTAGAAGTTGGATTTGAATGAAATTTTTTTTCTGAAATTAATATATGTTTATGAAAGAAAAAGAAAAAAAATCAAAATATTCAATAAATTAAAACAATTAGATCTTAATAACTAAAATAAATATAAATTGAAGTGTTGTTATGTGATAATAAAAAGAAATATTGTTATAGCAAGTTTTTTGTATATTACTTTCTTAATCACATATGGTTTATCTTGCTACTTAATGTATATGTCACAAATTTTATGCATTAGTTGCGTTCTATCAGTCTATGTATGATGTTCTGTAAGATTATTTTCAAAATACATATAAACCTTAATCAAAATGAATTTGTTTAACACTGATACATTAATGACAATGTTTTCATGCACATATCTGACCGATATTTTATAACCTTAAAAGTGAACATGAAAATTACTTATGATTATGTACAGTGGAATTCTTGTTCTCTCTTTACAAAGAGCTTGTTTTTCAAACGGTATGGCTTTGTCTCGTATAATATTTTGTTTGACTAGATAATTTTAATAAGTGATTTGAGGTGATTTAGATTTTTAAAGAGATTTGTTTTAAAATTATTTGTTTGAGATATAAAAAAAAGAAAAATAAATTTGAGAAAATTTACCATATGAGTTGAAAGAGAATTTTATGTGTGATTTGAAGTAGAAATAAGAGATTTGAAAATTTTAACCAAAATTATTTTTTATTTTTAATAATTAATATAATTATAAATAAATTAAAAATGTTTTTATTTTTTTATTTTTTTGTTATTATTTTATTTTTCTTTCTTTGTAATAATTATATTTAAAACCTTCAACAAATTATCCAACAAAACAATTTATTTCAAAAATAACAAATTTTATTCAAATATCTTCTATTTTAAATTTCTAAATTTTTTTTTTATTTTAAATTATCTATCCTTTAACCGTTAATTTAACTTTTGAATGGTTGAATAAAATCACTTGCCAACTAAGAGGACCGGTTTCAATTCAGGTAAAACCTAACCCTCATTTCGAACTTTCACAGCTACCTACGCTCGTCAATTCGGTTGTGATTTCTTGCTGGCAAATAGCGCATCCATGGATGTGAAGCCGAATCTCCAGATGCAACACTTGCAACAGCAACCGGATCCGCAAGCCGCAGCAGCAACTCCAAGCACTAGCGTATCTCAGCCGGCGGAAGCGCCACCGAAGCAGGTGGCGTTGGCAATGGAGAGGCTATCCCAGGCTGCTCGACTCATTGCCGATGTGAGGATTGGTGCTGACCAGCTTCTAGAGGCACTCTTCTTCGCCGCTCAGTCTCACCAGCACAACAAGACCTTGCAGTTCTTGATCAAGGAAGATGCTAACATGCGCCAGCACCTCCAGGAGCTGCGCACTATAGGTATCTGCTGTATAGTTGTGCATTGGCATTCCATCTTACAGACATTGCAGAAAGTCTCCAGTCTTTTTACAGTTTTGCAATTTGTTGAATTATGGTAGGAAGGCAGCTCGAAGAAACTGGGGTTCTGAACGATTCTATGAAATCCAGGGGTGATTCTTGGGGTTTGAATATACCATTGGTTTGTCCAGATGGTGCAGTGGTTGCTTATGCGTGGAAACGGCAGCTTGCTGGACAGGCCGGTGCTTCTGCTGTTGATAGAACCAGGTTGGTAGACTTGGGGAAGTATTTGTTTTCTAGATTAACTCGTTGATGACGCTTTCTGGTTGAAGCTGTGTTCTAAGTTCAACTTTGTTGTAATTGGCGTTGTGGAGATTGGTGTTAACTGGGTTAATCAATCACAGGATCATCAATGTTCTTGCTCTTTGTATTGGGTTTACCTAAGCAGTGAATGTGACTTTGCAGGTTAGCTGTTAAGGCATTCAGCGATCAGAAAAAGAGATTCTTTCCTCACCTAGAAGATGATGAAGAAGATCAAAGTACAGAGCCAGCTGCTAAGAAACCCTGTCGGCCTCAGACGCCCTTGACAAGTCAGCTAGATGAGCTGGAAGATTTCAAATCGCTGGCTGATGTTCTAGCTCGTCTAGAGAAGGAAGCCCCAAATGTTAAAGTTCTTACGTATCAACGACTGGATTGGCTGAAAAGAGCTGCTTCTTTACCTATGTCGGGAAATAAGAATGACGTTGAATCTTCAAAAGACCATACTTTTCACAGTTTAAATAAAATGAGGACAGGAGCACAGAGTGCTGTTGCCTCTGAAAGGACTTCTGTGATTGAATTATCATTTCCCCATACCTTCAGAGCTGTAGTTTCCTTGCACCCTGCTGGTTCCATTGATCCAGATGCTGTTGCATTCTTTTCCACAGACGAGGTATGCCCTTTCCTCCAGTTGATATGTTTCTTAGTTATGGTTGTCAGTTGTCACGGTATGTTATGAGTTAAGTTTAGCAGACATCTCAGCAGTTCCCATATTCTCATTCTCGTTGTTTGCTACAAGAACATAGAATAGGGGTTCTGTTAGAGCACTTAAATATGCGAGGGCGATAACCCTCAGTTAGCTAAGTAGTTTGTGAATGGATTATTTGATATCTCTTTCGCCTCCGAGTTTTTCTTTGCAACGGTCTTCATGATCAATATGAACTAATTCAGGTACTAGTAACAGTCATGTTTTGGAATCTGTAACTTGCTGTGGGGGTTTGTTTACCTTTGTCAGGGTGGCAGCTATATGCATGCCAGAGGTTCTTCCATCCATCACGTATATAGACACATCACGGTAACTCTTCTGTTACATTACCTAAATTAGGCAGCTGAATAGCCAAGCCATTGTATCTTTCCGATTGAACCCAACTATGTTCATCACTTTTTTCCAGGAGCATGCGGGCAACGCTTTGCAGCATTTTCTTGGAGTCAAGAGTGAAGCAGCTCTGTACATTCTTTTGGTAAGTTCATAATATCACGGTTTTTCGTTCTATGACTTTGTCTCTTCTCCATTGATCAACATCCGCATTCTAATCATCATTTGTCTTCCCCGCCTGCCTGTTTCTTCTCTTCCTGAAGCATTGGATATGCAGCTACCAGACATTATTTTCCAAAGTTTGCAGGTAGCAATCTCCTCCCTTTCACTTGCATGAAATTATGTAAACGATCTCAGATTATGAAATTATTAAGTTTGGTGCATGCAGTGCGTGTGGGAGGCTATTGAAACTGGACCGGAAGTCGTCAATGATTCTACCTCCAGTTTGTCGTTCGTTTCGACAATTCTTCCCTGCCATGGATTCTCCCTCCGAACCCACATCATCAACCAAGGACCAAAGACCGGGAGCTTATCACGTTGGTTGCTACTCGGAGGAGTTGTAGTTTTTGAGTTTTACAGATTGTAGCAGGCATAACACAGATGTTAATACCATACTCAGGCCCTGGCCCTGTAATGGATCCATTATCCAAGATGAACATGAAAAGAGTGTTTTCTATGGCTCTCCTTTGTTTTGGTTGCAAGTTTGAATCGTGATAGTAGCAGTTGTAAAAGCTGTCAAATATGCTCTTATCAACGAGTAGGAGCTGACCATAGAACAGTAGAACGCGAAGGTACAGATAATATACTCATTACACAGTAGATTATACACAAAAGATATGACCCTTTGTGCATTAGTCACTGCACAATGACGCAACAACACATTGCATAAGAAAATAGTGAAATACGTACACTTGTAGAATACAAAATTTCATACTGTCGGGTTGTAGAATTTACCCTGCAATTTGAAACTAGAAAATATGTATTGCCTTTACATCACCATTATCCGGGAAAAAAGTTATCATACTTTTCAATCCTAAAGGTTGGTTACTGAAATTTGCCGGTCAACGAGATATGAATCAAGCAGCTCATATAATGGCACATAATAAAGTGAATTGAAATTCTTTAATTGTGTGGGTGGAAAATTGAATGATGCAACTAATCTCAATCAGTATTCAATAATATTTCACAATTTGATTAGCATTACAGTCGACGAGATATGAATCAAGCAGCTCATATAATGGCACATAATAAAGTGAATTTGAACTCTCTGATTGTGTGGGTGGAAAGCTGAATGATGCAACTAATCTCAATCAGGATTCAATAATATTTCACAATCTGATTAACATTACAGTTGAAGAGATAAACTCTCTGATTGTGTGGGTGGAAAGCTGAATGATGCAACTAATCTCAATCAGTATTCAATAATATTTCACAATTTGATTAACATTACAGTTAGACGAAATACGAATCAAACATCTCATATAATATAATGGCACATGATAAAGTGAATTGGAACTTTTCGATTTTGTGGATGAATAAACTATTAATTTTTTTATTGACCAATAAAAGTTAAATGATGTAACTAATCTCAATCAATAAATATTCAATAATATTTCATAATTTGATTGAGCTGTTGAGCAAAGAGTGGATCCAAACTTTCCACCTCGCAGCCAGTTGTCTAGATTCGGATGGGCACACATGTCTTGTGTCTGGAATTATTATATAGTGGATGGCTCACCCAAAAGGCCAAGTGGCATCACATCTATGTCGAACTTGTGCTTCCCCATTTTCTTTTCCTCCCTCAGATTGATTGACCCATATAAACATTACATATTACATCACTGAAACCTCCTCCCACCTAAGCTTCATGTCCCACGTGTCTTAACTCAGATCAGCATTTCCTGCCGTCACCACTCACAATCTCCTTTCTTCACTTGTTTTCTTTCTGATTCATTCGGGGTCCATATAGTTGGCCACCCACCTCTACAATTTTGCTCTTTAATGGTATCTGTCAAACACTGATCTTGGAATGTAACATCTCAGGGCCTTGCCTCATAAAGATGGGTGTATCAGCTAAAAAATAATCTAAAATCAGCTAAAGTGGCTAATTTGTCGCATACAGCTTTGTGGACTCGAGTCGGTAGCAAACCATCTCGGGTCCCCACCGAAAAAGATCTACCTTCGATGCAAGTTTCTTGAACTTTTTTTATCAAATGCACATCACAAGATCAAACAGAAACAGAAACGACTAGTTAATGAGAATGAACAACTAAGCATCATTGATTGATCATTGTTCTCTTTATCTACATTGCCAAACATCATAAAATTTCGAACCCAAATAGAAGACGTGATACAAGAGAAGCAAAAACAAATCTGACCAACACAAACTATCTACATATAAAAGCTGTCACAAAGCACTAATCAATACAACAAAGGTTTTCAGAAGTACCTAGCCTGCTGCTCCTAGTCTTCTCTCATCGACCATCTGCAGAAGTGAAAGAATCTGCGAAACCGGTTGGCCTAGCCGGGATACTTCCTTTGCTGTCTTCCAAGTCCACATAGCTCAAGTCTTTTCCTTCCGCCTCTTGCCAGCCTTTAACCATCTGGTTTAGTGGGAGACTGTAGTCAATGCCACAGTAGTCTTCAGGATCATCGTCCATGGGCTTCCATTTCTCGACTAGCGGAGCAAGCACATTCACTGCATACCCCATTTCTGGTCTTTGACCATGATCCCTTGCAGTGCAGTGCCATGCAAGATCCGCGATCGTTGAGATGCTCTCCAACGTATCTTTGTTCACTTCGAGTTCAGAGTCGATGGCACCCTTAGGCATTTCCTTATCCAAGTACACCTTCCGGAACCATGTAGCTAGATGCTGCTTTTCTTCTGGCCTGCCTTCATCGAGAGCCACTAATCCAGTTAACATCTCGATCAAGACCACCCCAAAACTAAACACATCAACCTTAGTTGTGATTTTCCCCGTCTCTGTAAAAATTAACATAGTACCAAGAGTTAATAAAGAGACAAACATGATTAAGAAAGAAAACTGCTAAACAGAGAAAGAATATTAGACTTACCAGCATATTCAGGTGCCAAGTATCCAAACGTTCCAGCAAGCTTGGTTTCGATGGATTTCTCACCATTGGGCGCAAGTCGTACGAGTCCAAAGTCTGAAACTTTGGCTCTGAAATCATCACCAAGTAAGATGTTTGAAGATTTGAGGTCCCTGTGTATGAAGCTCTGATGAGCAAGAGTATGTAGATACTCCATTCCTCTAGCAACGTCCAGGGCGATATTAAGCCTCCTTTTCCAAGAAAGTGGCTCCAACTGAAACCTCTTCCAATGGAAAAGATGTCTGCTGAGAGCTCCTTGAGGCATATACTCATACACAAGGATTCTTTCGCTGCCTTCAAAGCAGTAGCCTGTTAGCGATACTAAATGTCGGTGTCTGACCTTGGAAAGAACTGCAATCTCTGACCGGAACTCATCCACGGCTTTACTTCGAACAACACCAGACTCCATTCTCTTCACAGCTATAGTGGTTCCATCTTCAAGTTCTCCCTTATAAACAACTCCAAACCCACCACGGCCTAGCTCGTTTTCCGAGGCGAAATTTCTCGTTACATTTCGAAGAACTTGAACTGATATTACGAGGTTCCCTGCTTCAATGGTAGCATGAGACTCGCCAAGTCCACCAATAGCTGCTCTGGCGGAAGAGGGTCCAGCAGCATTGTTGGCAACAGCAATCTTGACTGAGTTGTCCAAGTCAGATGGATCTCTTGGATGAATGACTAGGGAATTCGTAGCCTGGGACATACCTCCGTTCCTCTTCTTGTAACAATAGAGGAATAGTGGGATAGCTAGAATGGCCACAACAGCTACACTTATAACCGGAGCCAAAACCGCAACAAGAATGGAACTTTTAGGACCATTTCTCTCGGGAGAAGCTCCATTATTACCAGAGGGCGCACCTCCATTGCCCTTGGGAGAGGATGGGGTGCTGCCTGGAGGACTGTTTCCACCACCTGTCAACAAAGGGTTCCCTGTTGTAACGAAATGGACCTTGGTAGAGAAGTTAGGCAATGGAGGTGCAATATTGTTGCTACTAAGATCCACGGTGTTCAGAGATGGTAAGCTTGTCCAATTTGCTGGTACTGTACCTGTTATATTGTTACTTTCCAGTCTGATTATGGACAGAGAAGTAAGCTTACCAACTGAAGGACTTAAAGTTCCACTGAGATTGTGATTAGGCAAAACAATGGAATCAACTTTCCCACTGGGATCACAACGAACACCTAGCCATGATGAACATGGATCATTACCGGTCCATGAAGACACCAGCCTGGAAGGGTAATTCAACCCAGCAAGGAACTCTATCAGTGACATAACTTCAGAAGCGCATGGAACTCCCGCGGTAGACTGGCAAAATGCATTCGTAGTCAATGAAACTTTAGCGGCTTTGAAATTTGGAATCGGCCCCATTAGCTGATTATTGCCGAGATCCAAATTCTGCAAGGGCAAATCTGCTAAGCTTGCAGGAACCAACCCAACAAGTTTATTACCATTGAGATTGAGATCCCTCAAGCCGGTTAAATTGCCAATGCTGTCAGGGATTGCACCTGTGAACTGATTTCCATGAAGCCATAGAACAATAGCAGATTCCATCATTGCTACCACATCGATCGAACCGGTCAATCCACCGCCTTCCTGGTTATTCAACCACAGCCTTTGCAGAGCAGTGTTGTCCTTGAAGCTTGCAGGTAGCTCACCAGACAGACTGTTGCGCGAAAGCAACAAGTTTTGCAAGGACACAAAGCTCCCCAGGAAATCAGGCAACGGACCCACCAAATTGCAACGCATACAAGAAAGATTAGTCAACTGTGCAGAACTTTGCAAACCCTTGGGGAAAGACCACCCAGTAGTGGCATTAAAATCGTTGCTATCCAATGCCAGGACTTCCAAACTATCCAGACCATCAAAGAAATCCATTGGAATGGAATCGAACAGGTTGTAATCCAAGAAAGCATACCTCAACTTGGACAAGCCGTTGAAAGATGGCAAAGAACCACTAAATTGGTTCCTCTGAAGCCCCAGATTTTCGAGCATGCCAAGCTTGTTGAAGTCCTTAGGCAAAGTTCCCTTCAAGCTCATGTTCTGAACTTGAATCTGGGAGATTCTTGAACCGTGGCAGAACACGTGCTTCCAAGACTGGCCACAAGGATCGTCGCCACCTGTGGGCCATTCCAAGAGCTCTGGATTATCCAACCCATCTCTGAATTCTTTCAGAACAGCGAAATCCCCGGGGTCTGTAACGCTGAAGACCACTTTAACGAAGCAGAAGAAGAATAAGAAGAAGGGTATCAAGATTTTCAGACGATAACTCCCCATTTGCATAGATCTGTAAAGCTAGGCATCCACTTCATGAATCGACATTTGCAGTAAGAAAATGATGCTTCATATTCTGGATAAACCAGTTTGCTAGTTACCTTCAAAGTTCCTACATCAAAACTGCCAGAGAACCAGAAAAAGAAGGTCAGCATTTGGAAAGCAACAGAAGCACAAATCAAGAAAGGTTAAAGATTTACGCATCAAAGAAAGAAGCTAGAAGCGGTATGGAGCTAAAACATTCCAAGTAAAGGAAAAACCCAGAAAGGGGAAGTCAAAATTGTAGCCCAAGATAGGAAAAGCTTGAACCTTTAGGTGTAGAGAATTGAGGTTGTTTCTTCAGTTGTACAATTCTGGGAAGAGGAGTATTTTTAGCTTGGCAATAGCATCATCCACACACAGCCGCAGCAGCCACACTGGCTTTACTTCAGCCGTCTGTCTCTTTTTAGTTTATTTTTTAGCCTTTTTATGGCGATCAATTGAACACATTTACTCTGTAATAAATGATATCCCGGGTTTCCTCCACGCTCTAAAATTTATAACTAGTTTTTGTGTACCTGTCTACTTCTTTTCTCAAACAGGGGGGAGAGTAATGGATTGAACGAGTTTAATTAAATCATCATCCGATTCATTGGTTGAGATAATGAGATTAGCTGCGTCGCATTAACTTGTTTGGTTAATTACATACGTAATTAACATTGGAGGTAGAATTTTTTACAGCAAGATAAATTATCAGATACAGTAAAAGTTGTAGTTTAACGAGGTGGTGGTGACTGGTGGATGAGAAGTAAAGTGACCACGTCTTGTCCTTTGATCACAGACGCCGGAGCCCACCGCCATGCAGCAACCACTCACTCATCCACCCTTCTCACTTAGCCGAGGGCATATAGGTGATTTGCGTTGTGATTTTGATTTAGTAACTTGCTATAGCTTATAGTAGGTTTAACATGTTTTGTTACGTAAGATATAACTATCGTTTCGTAAGTCTTACGTAACTGCCTTTACTCTTACGAAACATCCTTAATTTTTCCTGTTACGTAGCGAGCAACTGCCGTTACGTAAACCTTACGTAACCGCATTTACTCTTACGTAACAGGCTTAATTTTGCATGTTACGTAAGGAACAACACACGTTACGTACCCTTACATAACAACCTTTAATCTTACGTAACAAGCTTAATTTTGCCTGTTACGTAAGGAACGACTCACGTTACCTCAGCCTTACGTAACGACCTTTACTCTTATGTAACATGATTAATTTTGCATGTTATGTAAGGATCAACTCAAGTTACGTAAGCCTTACGTAACGGCCTTTACTCTTACGTAACATGATTAATTTTGCATGTTATGTAAGGATCAACTCAAGTTACGTAAGCCTTACGTAACGGCCTTTACTCTTACGTAACATGATTAATTTTGCATGTTATGTAAGGAACAACTACCGTTTTGTAAGCCTTACGTAACGGCCTTTACTCCTACATAACGAGCTTAATTTTGCCTGTTACGTAAGCCTAACGTAAAGGCCTTTACCCTTACGTAACAGGCAAACGTCTCCCTGTTACATAAGGAGCAACTGCCCTTACGTAACGGCCTTTACTCTTACGTAACAGGCTTAATTTTGCATGTTACCTAAGGACCAATTGTCGTTACGTAAGCCTTACGTAACGACCTGCTTAATTTTGTATGTTACGTAGGGAGCAATTGTCGTTACATAAGCCTTACGTAACGACATTTACTCTTACGTAATAGACTTAATAATGTCTGTTACCTAAGGACCAACTGCCGTTATATAAGTCTTACATAACGACATTTACTCTTACGTAACAAGCTTAATTTTGCGTGAAAAACAACTTCCGTTACATAACGACATTTACTCTTACATAACATGTGAAATTTGACTTGTTACGTAAGGACCAACTATCGTTGCGTAAGACTTACGTAACGAGTTTTAGACTTATCTAACATGTGAAATTTGACTTGTTACGTAAAAAATAACTGTCGTTTCATAAGACTTACATAACGAGCTTTACGGTAGCGAAGGTCCAGCCAGTTTCCATACCTCGTTATAATCGTCTATAACTTAATAAAAAATATGGATGTCTATAACTAGTTACATACATGAGTGTATAACTATTTACAAACCTTGATAAATCACCAGCGAGAGATCCAACGTCCATAACTCATTATAATCTTTTGTAACTAGTTATAATCATCTTTAACGTTATAACTAATTATATTCATCCATAAATAATCATAATATTCTGTAACTAGTTACACAATTTAATAACTAGTTGTGTTCTGTAAAATTTGCAAAGAACAAAAATGATATTGTGATCATTGCTGTCGTGGAGGTCTCCCGTCCGAGAACGCATTCCACCGATGCTCGACCCTCTTCTGCTGCGGGGAAGGAGGGTGATCGGCTCGCACTGGCGGCGCAAGGTTGAAGATATGGGTTGGAGTCACCATCGATCGAACTTTAGAGTGGATCAAACACCCTGTTCGTCTGTCTAAGCCGTTGTGGCTCGTGGCGGACGCTTTGACTCGGTCTGCGAAATATAGAATCTAGGCAAGAGGGTCGGTTACCAAATGAAAGCAGCTTAATGCCTCCATTCGACCCGACACAAGGACGGTAATGCTAAACGACAAGTTTTTAAAGGGTTTGGTTTCAAGATATGGGTTACCGCACGGTTTAGAATCATGGAGTTTATGAGGGTTTTGGATTTTTGGAAAATACTGATTTGAAATTGATATTTGGGTTTGGTTTGCAATCCATTTATACTCTAGTGTGCAAGTCGAATTGTTTAGATATTTGGAGGTGATATTGACCGTTGAATTAACAGCGAATATCGAATTTTGATATTTTCGGGGATGATACTTTCTGTAGACTCAACGGAAAATACCGACTTTTATTTGGGGGGATGATACTTTTTTGTAGACTTAACGGAAAAATATCAAAATGAATTTTGGATGGAATGAAAGGGTGGGAGGACTTGAGTCGAAATGACTGCTTACGTACCCGGAAATCGGGATCAAAGTCCGCGTAGTTCAAAATTGATAATTTTGGTTTGGCTTTGAGATAGTTGGGTTTGACTTGGGATTTTGATGTTTATCAACGCGACTTGCGAGACATCAATACCTAATAACCTTTGGATATTTTGGGAGAGAGAATTATCCTTAAAAATTAACCTCAATGAATTAACTATTAAAGGACAATTAGACAAACTATTTGTTATAGGGATTTTTGGATGTTTATTTTTTTGTTATTTTTTATTTATGATAATTATTATTATGATTTATTTATTTTGGTATTTTCTTAATTTTTTAAAAATTATTCGAAAGTAACTAATTCTTGAGAATTAACCATTTCGAAATAACTGTAAGAGAGGTTTTGGGAATTTTCTAAGTTTATTTTATTTTAAGAAATAATTTTTGGGGTTTGAATAATTACTAAGGATAGTCGAGTTGTGAGACTTAGCTTATTCGAAATAATTATATGAACGAAGATTTATTTAGTTATTATTATCGTTATCATTTCATTTATGATTTTTAGGGATTTTTCTAAAAGGAGGAAGAAGTCCTAATAGAAAGTAGGGATTTTAACGATTATTCGGAATAGCTATCTTGAGGAATTAGCTATTGCGAGATAATCTCCGAAAAGTTATATCTTTTGGCACTTATTTAACTATCCTATGTTTTATTTAAGAGAGATTTTTATGAATTTTTTTATTTATTGTTATTATCATCAGTATTATTATAGGAGGTTTTAGAGAGATTAAGAAGGATGTTTTTGGATTTTTTTGATGATTATTTGGAATAGTTGGTTTTTGAGAATTAACTTTTCCGAAATAATCATAGGGAAAAGATTTAGGGTTTTATGGTTTTTAGGTGTTAAATTTGGTGATTTATTAGGGCTAGGATTAATTAAGAGACTAATTTTATAAACTCAACCGGGGATATGGGAATCAAAACCTGGACCTTCGGGATGTTAGCTTGAGTGCTTAGCCATTTGACCAATTGGGATTTTGTTAACTAAACCCCACGTTTAGATATTACCTGTTTCAGGCTGATCAAGGCTGGAATCCGAGGCCCACTAGTTTGGCTTGCTCATGAAGCTCGTTTGTGGATGATGAAACGGGTTCTGATTCAAGTTCCGACCCGGTCCAATCTTTTCGGACTTAACCCTAAGGGTGCAAGCGAACTCCTCCTGACTCTGTAACTTGTGGCCACTCTTCCTTCCTCCCTTCTCGAAACCTCCGCTTCGTCTTCAATCCAAAACCTAGATCGAGTCCGCCTCCAAAATCTCCTCCTCTTTCTCCCGACTCCTACCGTCACTCCTTCATCTTTTACCAGTTAGCAGGCGATCTATCTCTTCTTCTTTCCGGCGTGATGATGAAAACGATGGCGGTGACGATCTCACCCCTTTTAGTCGCCGTCGTTACTTCCTTTTCTCGGTGGCCAGCCTCCTTTCACCTTTTGACATGACTTTATTACGCATTAATGAAGATAGTTATCTCGAAATAATATGATTTTAAAAGGCGAAAATAATCTTCCAATCGATCTAAAATCTGACCTATCCGCCTTACTAACTGACCTAGTCGATTTGATTATAAACTAACTTGAGTTTGACCAATCAGCCTAACCACAACTGTTGACCCGACCAATTTGGTTTTGAATCAAACCGAGTTTGACTGGTCGACCAGCCTAATAGATGCTCATGGCTAAAATCGTCTTTTTAACCGAATGACACCTATGTCGATCCGATTTAATCGAAATCTGCCCTGAAATGAACTTAATTGTATCGCAATTAAATCAAGACTTTTCTCCTTAGACACTTATGAGCGGTCAAGGTGATTAGGCTAATTAAACCCGGTATTATGCTCGAAATTTTCATCGATTCGCCTAAACCGGACTAAACTCCAATGATGAATTTGGACCGGATATATCACATAAGCGATCAAACTCATCCCAAATTCAGCTGAATATTGCACTTATATTCTCGAGTCTAATTTTATCATCCTTATCCCTATTTCAAACACTCGAGCTCCACTTTCTCGATCTGCCTTAATAATCTATCGAATCACATAATTGGCCCCCATATTATTAAATAAAAAATTAATTTATATCGGATCCAGACGAAAATCGGTAACTACAATTGCAATAGAAAAAAAAATTAATAAACGAGAGAGAAAAATTAAAGAGAAGAAGATTAATATAAGTCCTAGAAAATAGCAGTCCATAATTACTTTTTCAAAAAAAAAGGGAGAGACATTTTTTCTTTCGTAACCGGTTCCTAGTAATTATAATTTTTATTTAAATCTTAATCAATGGATTCAAATCATTATAAACCCCCCAGGCGTTAGGGTTTGATTTCTCTCCTAAAATTTAGGACAACTCCGATCCATTTACCATTCATACTTCCCAGCCGCCATCATCAACATCCATACACCACATACAGCGCCTGCATCACCATCAAATTCCGACATCCCATCAACTTCACCACCACCGCCACCTCGTCCAAGCAACCGGACGCCGCTACCACCACCCCCTTGCAATCGACAGCAACTCACAAACCGCGACCTCCTCCCCAAAAAGCGCAACTACTGCCGATAATCGCCTCGATCCCTCTGGACAAAAGTACAATGACCTCATCGGAGCTCATGTCGTCGCTGATATCAACGACAACAAGATGTCATTGAAGAACATCAACCAGGCCCCAGTGTGAGCCACCCATAGGCATAGTTTCAGGGTGAGAGTTGCGGAGCATGGAGAACTTCGGCAACACTAGTCCGAGAGTCTTGTTCACCTCCGTCGGCTGTCGGTCTCGGTTTGATGTTTCTTTCAAGTACTAGTCGGCTTGTTAGTTGATATTTTTCGGGTTCTTAGTTTCTTTGGAAAAGATAGCCGACGTGGTGAATATTTTGTAAATCTTTTCATAATTTTTCGGTTAATAGTCTCGACTCATGTTGAGTTTTGAGATGGATGCAATTAGCAGTTGACATTTGTATTGAGGAGCGCTAGGATGTAATGTATTTAATTTCTGTTAATTGCATCTTTCATTGTAACTCGTATGTGGGTTACACCTCCAGGGTTACCAAATCATAGAGTGTAAACAATATTGTCATATGATTAATGAAAGCATGTATATTCGTTGTAGTAAAAAAATGGCTTCAAATCATTATAGTTGATTTTAATGATAGTGATTTAATTTAATTAACTCAAAGTCACCTTACTTTGAGTTAACACAAGTCATTATAGGAAATCACATTTTAATTTTTTTCTCCAAGATTTTTTGATTTCCCCCTCGCCCTAGCTTAGGGTTCGTCCCCATTGTGGGATTCGCCGCCGACGACCCTGGTGGTATGTGCAGGTTTTCGTCTCCCTGGTGAGATAAATCTCAATTACCGCTGGATTCTCCAAGCTGTGATGGTGATTTTATCATGGAACTACAAAGGTCTTGGATCGTTCCAAACAATTTGGGCTCTGAAGGATTTAAATCGTATCTGTAATCCAGACATTATCGTTTTTATGGAAACAATGACGGATACTCGAAGACTGGAGTATGTAAGAATCGAGATTGGATTCGCTGATTCTTTTGCGACGGACGCTGTTGGTCAAAGCGGCGGTATGGCGATTTTATGGCGCTATGCACCGCTATGCACCTTGATCAAATATAACAGGAATTTTTTTAATATGCATGTAGATGAAGGTGGAGGCAAGACATATCGATTAACGGGGTTCTATGGCTTCCCGGATCGAAATTGTAGACAAGATTCATTGGATTTGCTAAAATATATAGCGGGGAATTCAACTAATGAACCATGGATTTGCATCAGTGACTTTAACGATATTTTACATGCGTCGGAGAAACGGGTACACACCCTCATCCCTCCCAACTCATAACTGGTTTTCGTACAACGGTGGAGGAATGCAACCTAGTCGATTTACCGTTGGTCGGGCACCAATTTACTTGGCATAAATCGCTAGGGACACCGAATGCAGTAGAGGAAAAGATTGATCGAGCCCTAGCAACTACAACTTTTCTGGATAGCTTTACAAGGGTGGAAGTGCACAACTTGGTAGCCCCGAGATCGGATCATTCTCCGCTACCAGTAATTGGTGATAGAGGACAACAACCACCAACAGAATTTCAGTTTAGGTTCAAAAATACGTGGAGAAAGAAAGCTGGTATGCTTGAGTGTGTGATCGAGGTGTAGAATTCAAAATCCGAGCTGGATCTTAACGAGCGACTGGACAAATGTGCTAGAGCACTAATGAGTTGGGTGAAATCAATTCAAACTACCTTTCGATCACGACTTAAGGAGAAGCAGAAGGAACTCGAAGTAATGAGACATCAAGATCCATAGGTTTTGGCAGAAGAATTATGGAACACAAGAATTGAGTATATGGATATTTTAAAGGATGAGAATACATTCTGGGGCCAAAGGGCAAAACAAGATTGGGCACTGTTCCAGTTTGCTCCTCCTCCGATCTATTTGGTGATGTTGATGGTTTTCGACCGCCAGAGGAGTCTATATCCATCGAATCGTCTAGTGCCGCTTCATTGCTATGCCTCTTCCTTTCATCAATACAGAGACTATCTCGCTGGAGGTCTTCCGGTGTCAGAAGTTCGATTTGCTTGTCCGTGTCCCAATGGTTTGCTCCCATGCATATGGTGAGCTCTTGTACATTTGCCCGAATGGGTTTCACTCTACCCATTCCCCTACCTCCTCGGCCTCGAGTCTGGAGTCCTCTACCTATTTGGGGTCGCGTCTTCCCGAACTATTAGTCAGGGGTTCGCAGCCCGTGTCTTAGCTTCTCAACGAGATTCCGCCCTAATGGAATTGTCCTAGTGTTGAACCAGATGTTCTGCTGGGTAGCGGAACCATAGCTCGCATTTCTTCTCTACATGGGCCATTATTCGGCAAATATAACAGAAATTCTGGATCCTTTCATACATGAATTAACAAGTTATCTCGTGTTTGTCATGCAAGGTAACCACACGCTCCTTCTTCAAAGGATTTCGAATATCTATGTGAACTCGGATGCACATGTATGCTTCGGGATAGTAGATCTTATTCTTCTCATCATTACACATGTAGCGCCAATATAGTTTCCCTTGGCCTCCCCGAAAGTCTCAGAGAAGTAGCCAAAGAGAATATTACAGATCTGCACCCAAAAAGCCGTCATTTTGAGTGGGACTTGTAGAGGGATCTCACCGAGGCAGAGCTCGTGTGCGAGCAGCAACATGCCATCCATGCTCCACCGTCCATCATCAATCATGTGGGCTACGTCGATGTAGTGATTGAAACGGAAGAGGAAAAGCCTATGCTCCAAGATATTTATTTCTACCCCTCGTCCCGGTTGCCAGATTTTCGGTATCGTGCGGCGCACGACGTTGAGGTTCACCTCATTTTTTTGAGAAACGAACCGACCACGCATATGTGGTACTCCCAGGTTGGTGGCTCCTTGATCAATTCGGCGAGAGCCATCGCCATCGGCGGCGGTTCATCCAAACTCAGGGCGTCAACTTATTGTTCAAAGGTTTCGGTGGCGGGAGTGGTGGTGATGGAGGTTGCGGCAGGTGATGTTGAGGTGATGGTGGTTGTTGGTGGAAGTCGTTGGCGGAGTTAAAGGGCTTGTTATAGCCGCGATGAATTTCATGGGTAGAATAGTGTTAAGGGAATTGAGGTTTTGCATGGCTGGTGATTGGTGTTTGGGATTTCGGATGAGGGTAGCGGGATTGTGTGGTGGGAGGATGGGATTTCGTGGTTATTATAAATGGTGATGGTGGCTTGGAAGATAACCCTAGCAAAGCTCTATAAGGAAAAAAAAACTCTAATTCTCAAACGGCGAGACAAAATCACGTATTGGGTCAATGACCTCTACAAATATTATCATTATCAAACTTTAATATATTTGCGATTGGTAAAAGAATATATGAAGATATGAAAATCATTTTATCAGAAATTAAACAAATTGGCAATTATAACCTATTTTGAAGAAAAAAATGCCAACACCCCACTTTTTCATTTTCAATTGGCTACTTTCAAATAATTATAAGTTTCCAATTAATCATTCTCTCTCTCCAGATATACAATTCTCATTTTTTTATAACGAAAAATCTTTTCGACAGGCATCACATTTACTCCGAGTGAGATCAGTAATGCGATCACATGTGATGAAATAATTATGCATCTCAAATTTTGAACCTAAAATCTCTAAAAATAAATTCAGGTGCTACAACCACTCGAACCAAAACTTAGACTTAAGTTTCGAGATTATGCTTTGGCCACTGCATCATGTATGAACTAGACTATACAATGGATATACAAAAGCAACATTTAGGTAATAAAATAGCTGTATAATTCACATGGATATGCATATGCTTCATTAATATAATTACTTACGCTTTTAGTTGTAATTAGATTTGTTAGTGTTGATGAAGCTGATCATCCACGAGCCAGAATGTGGGAGTTTAATGATGAGGCTGCCTACAAGTGGGCGGAATCATGATGGGTTATTTATTTCATTTCGACTCTTGCAAATGAACCGAAAAGTAAACGGACCAAATCGGAAAGTAAATAACTTTTTCCCTCCTTGATTAACGGTAGAAATGGGTGGAGAAAGTACATTAATGTGCAACTTTTGACCCGATTCAAGGCTGTTCATGAACATATATGCTTATCTTGAGATACTGTTTCTGGTTATGGAGGAGCACAATAATCACAACTGGAAATTTCACTCAAAGAAAGTGAAAGAAAGATCCATGAAAAATCTTGAAAACCGAAAGATCCAAGATTATTTTGTTCTAACCGCATACATTTGTATTGTCATATCACGTATAAAATCTATGATAATTAATTAAATATCGGATATATAAATGGACATATATGGTTCTGACATAAAAGTACTCACATATTGCTACAAATTCTTCAATGAGTAACAAATTTTGGCCATATGGCTAATGGCTTCCCATACAAGCCATCCTTGATAGGATATAATAATCTTCTGGATTGTTACTCATTGCAAGAGATAACTTGGTTTTGATTTGTAATGAAGAAATGAAACTGCTGTAGATTCGTATCCCAGTGTGGTATCTCTATTTCCAATTCTCTTATGGAATAAATATTTAGCTGTATTTTTGTGTGTTTATTCTCGATGGCAATAATCGATTTTTGATGTGAGTATTCGTACCAAGCGATATACAATTGGCTATAAAGTGTATTCTATTTTTATAGACAAGGATCGAACCCCTTTTTCATGGTTAAGGGACAAAATAAACCTATGCTAGGCTAAACAGCTCATTGGGCCTCTGCATTTGTATACAAACTTGGGCATATACTTCTATTAGTAAGTCTCGGACTATTTCATATTAGTCTTCATATGTGACTCGAAGTGCATATTAGACGAGAGACGTCAACACCGTAATCTTAAAAATAAAACACGGAACTATCTAAAAATCGGGCGGATCAGACTTGAATTCATTAGCTATTACCAAGCTGGGAACTTCGAGGTATCTAGGGTCGTATTGTGCCACAAATTCAGAGGTGGTAACTTTTAAATCGATAAACCGATAGTCCCTCAGTCAAGTCTCGACAAACAATATGGTGCCACAAATTAAGCGGTGGTAACTTGTAAATTGATAAACCGACAATTCCTCAGTCAAGCCACGGCAAATAATATAATGCCACAAATTAAGAAGTGGAAACTTTTAAACCGATAAACAGACAATCATTTAGTCAGTCACAACAAACAAGAAAATACCCAAATCAAAGAGACTGCAAGAGCGTAAATTTTTAGTGAATATGAGAGGAGTAGGCCAAAAACCTTACTACAAAGAAGAAATTTCTATTCATTAAATATGGAAGAAGATAATTTCATAAGATAATCACCAAAATTATAAACAATAACTAATAAATCCCCGAGTAATTTGGCCAAATAAGAAGAGTCTAGAGCGAGATTTCTTTACTGCTCAAGTTTGACGGAAAAGACAGCAATAATAATAGGGATAAAGGACTATAATTCGACCATGACCGTAGACCACTCATGGGCTCATAAACGGTCCTAGAGTGAGCCATGAGGTGGTGGATGGGAAGATGACTTCAGAGCACTCTCGTGGCAGTCCCTAGGGCGTATATGTATGAAGTTTTTCTTGTGCGATGCATTGTTCCACGCTCGATTTGGTGTGAGAGACATATTTTGGTGGCCTCACACCCGATGATGGACCTGGCTCCTTTGGAATTCTTCTTGGGGTCCTTGATGTATATAAGCTCTCTAGTCTTCTTTTAGCTCGAGGAAAGTTGGCCAAAATTGAGGATGGCTCGAGGCCCTGAGCTCCCTTGTTTTGGTACGACTTCCACAATGTCTTTTAATCAAGTCGGCTCTATCTCGACCTCTGTACTATTGTAATTTTTGGATTGAGCCATGATTCTCCTAACGTTGCTAAAAGTATTTGAGCTCCATGTGGCTCGATGGAAGTGGACCCAACTTTGATTTGGCTCTGGCTTGATATGTTTAAGGTACTTTGGTGGCCTCCGCATTCCAAATCAGTAACATCCTTACATCTCTTCCAACGAGCTCCACGTAGATGAGATGACCTTGACTCCATGACTCTTATGTATATTATCATCCTCTCCTTGAATTCTTTGACTAGAGCTCTCGTGAGTGATCATTGTTTGGGTTCGCATATGGCCCTTGGGACGTCCTATACGTGTAAATGATACTCTTGACTTATATCAAGTTCATTTCGTAACAGAATAATAACGTTGTTCATTAAGTGACAAGAAAGATCTACATTATCTTATGACTTTTAAATTTAGGTTACTCTATTTCTACTTGATTTTTTAAACTTTTTTTGTGTAGAAACTCGGGCAGCACCCAAAAATTAATCATTAATAAATCGATGGAAAGCCATCCTAATCATATATGTATGAATACAATAAAAAATTTCAAAATTAAAAAAAGAAATGATGTGCATTCCAAAGGGAAGCGATTGGCCAAAATGGGCTAAGAGATCTGCAACACGGTTGCCCTTTCGATAAGTATGAGTCACACGGACCGTCCAATCACGTTTCGAAAGCTCCTGGATTTGGTGAATGCAATTGGAATGCCTTTGGTCTTCACGAAAGTGGTCCTGGATGCAAGAGATAACACATGTGGAGTTCATTTGCAAGTTTATACTTCTGTATCCCAAGTCTCATGCGATTTGGAGTCTGCATAAGGCACCTCATAGTTCCGCTCTCGTGACAGAACACGATCCCAAATTAGTTGCAAATGCAGTCACAGGCCGACCAGTATTGCTCCTAAGTATTCCCCCAGCTGCAGCTTTAGAATTGGGATTGATAACTGGGTCATCTGTGTTGATTGTGATGGTCGATTCGTTGTTAAGTTCCCAACATATCATGCTTTAGTGTCAACGTTGGTTGGCTTTCACAAACGAAACTACACCCGCTTTCATTTTTTTCCGAACCGCGGCGATCCAATGAAAGACTCATAGGCGGAGCTAATCGCAAGATGCAACTTCGTTCCGAAAGATAACCTCGTTTCGACGTTTCCAAATGAACCAACAACAAATACCAAAATCAAGGCTGAAATCATGAGAGAAAATACATGTGAGCAGCCATGACTCAAGGTCTTAAGTGAAAAAGTTGGGCCAACGTCGATTTCCAAGAATAAACCGACCCCTTTGATCCGGACCCCAAAGAAGACCATCTTTGCCCTCTCCTCTAGGCGGTGTCATCCCGCTAACAGCTGCCACAGCCGGCTGATCCAAAAATCTATGCAATCGCTCCAGTCCCAGTGGCGCTCAGTTGTAACCGTTGCACGAACAGTCCAATGCTCCAGGTCCGAGATCAAAAATTGATCGACCATGTCCAATTGCAAATTATCGATACCTATAACGAAAATACCGTATTTACAATGACCAATTGGTAATTATCCTCCATCCCACAAAAATAAATACGCGGCCACTTAACCCTTAAGATCTCTATTTATCCTCGCCACCGTTCTCTCTCCAATATCACCAAGGTAAACGAAAGGTCGGTTTCCTCTACCTAGCCCTCTTCCTTCAATAGCTAAAATCTTTGCCGGAGAATCAAGCTAGTCGAGAGCCAGAGATGTCGACTACCAGGAAAATCACTCTCAAGAGCTCCGACGGGGAGACGTTCGAGGTGGACGAGGCGGTAGCTCTGGAATCGCAAACCATCAAGCACATGATCGAAGACGACTGCGCCGATAACGGTATCCCTCTCCCGAACGTCACCAGCAAGATCCTCTCCAAGGTCATCGAGTACTGCAAGAGGCACGTCGAGGTTGCTGCCACCAAGACCGAGGATCGTCCTACCTCTGCGGACGACGATCTCAAGAACTGGGACGCCGAATTCGTTAAGGTCGATCAGGCTACTCTCTTCGATCTGATTCTGGTACGTCTCCTGTTTCTTCGCCTCTCATAGATGGCTGGCTGTCTGCTTTATTTTCGTTCCTTTGTGCTCGATTTTCTTATTTTGCGATTCTAGGGTTAGGATTTGGGGATCTCTATTTCGGTGCCAATTCCCTTTAAACTTCTTTGTTGGTGGTTTGATTGTTCACTTTGAATTAGTTTCTGTCTATAGAAACCAACCTATTAAGTGAAAACGGACTTGATCCATTTGGGATTTGACGACTTGTAATCCGGCTTCAATTGGTATATGCACGAACAGGTAAGGTTTTGGGAACATAGTTGTTCTGTTAGGTCATCTATCCAGTATCCTGAGACCCTGACTCCCAATAGCCAAGTTCAAGTGTTTCATGTCAAATATCCAGTGAAATAAGAAACCTTTCGCGCTCTCTTTTTGGTTTTTTTTGTTTCGTTTTCAGGCTGCGAACTATCTGAACATCAAGAGCTTGCTAGACCTAACTTGTCAGACAGTGGCGGACATGATAAAAGGGAAAACTCCAGAGGAAATCCGCAAGACTTTCAACATCAAGAATGACTTCACCCCTGAGGAAGAAGAGGAAGTTCGTAGAGAGAACCAATGGGCATTTGAGTGATTAATCATCTCTCTGCAGGAGGTCATTGTCTTACTACACCGCTTCCCCTCTCATTTATTCTTAGTTTCCCTCCTATGAATTGTACTTCCAGCTTTGCAGACTCTCGACTCTGTTTTCCTTGTTGAACAATCATTCTCCTACCAAACAGACAGCTTCAATCGTTGTGATATATAAATCTTATGTTTCCCTAATCGGGTTTGCTGTGGATATGCTTTATCTGAACTTTTCTCGATAATCTCTACCTTTTCTGCATAGCAACTAAGTGTGATTAGACTTCCTGGTGATGCGTACCTCCGCAGTTCGCTTCAAAGTGTTTATCTTGCTGGGGCTGTTGCCCCCAGCTAACCCGCATGCACCACGTTAGGAGTGACCTCCTTTTTGGACGGTTTCCTATTGTAGAACTCAACCATATTGCCCACCGATGTTTGCTCTCCACCCCTACGACGCTTCCTCTCATCATTAACATCTAGTGTGGTCCTGCACACTAGCTCCATAACTAATTCTAATGCTTTGGTAACCAGAGTTTACAAAGCCAATTATCTTTCTAAGTAGGATTTTCTTTCAGCAGTAGCTCAAGCTACATTTGTAAAAGCGTTAGATCAACTCGATATTGCTCTGAAGGGGTTTTAGGTGGCGGCTCCGAGATGGATGCTTGGTAAAGGTTTCGGAGGATTCATGGCTACGGGATGATACAAATTTCTTGGCAGAGGCTGCATATAACATATAACTAAAGAGAAGGGGCCTTCGACCTTGGAGAGTGGTTCTCGCGACCTTCACGGTTGCTTACCAATAGGCCAACCAAGGAAAGAGGCCTATATCCGGCGATTACCTGAATTTTAGAGGAACTACCATTACTCAAAGTTGTCCAAGAAAGATTTACGGCCAGGGATCGGACCACGACAACATTACTCAAAGAGGTTAATATGAGCGAACCTGCGAGCACCAACAGGGACATATATACTCTATAGAAAGGGTAAATATTCCTCCTATACGTTTTCCTTTTCAATTCCTTCCCTCCAAATTTCTTTATCCTCAATTTACTCCTGAACTTCCTATACCATATTCCATATGTAATTGCTCGGAAATTAAATTTGAGTATGGACCAAACGATTATAACCAAAACCCGATAATTTTTAGACCGATCACTCATTGTTCACTCGCTAACTTTTAAATACATTTGTTTAAATCACGTGTGTAATTTTCACATCTTGGTGTGCCGACATTCTTTACTTAGTTGAAGGTGTGGTATAGAAGAAGAAGATGATGAGGCTGGGCTGTAGGGACTGTGAATGTATAGTTCAAACTTGAACCAATCTATGGCTGTGCTGCTGTTGGGTTAATTATTAATATGCATGAAATGGAGTGGTGGTGGCAGGCGTGACCACATGAACAACTCTCTCTCTCTCTCTCTCTCTCTCTCTCTCTCTCTCTCTCTCTATGTTTTGTCAACTTGCTCCTTTTCCATTATTATCTTCCAACTAAACCCAACCCACCCAAACCCAATTACAGTTTACTAATTCCTAATTTTGATTTTTTGTTGTATAATTATTTTATTGCCCATTTTGCAGCAAATTCAGATTTCGATTCATCATCAAACAAAACAAAAAAAGACTTGACATTTATTTGACTCCACATTTTTGAGTTATGCCTTTTCACCACACGGACGAAAGTGTTTATGATGATTAGCGAAAACATGCTTAATTAGACCAACAGAAAGTTTGATAAACATGATGTCCAGTTGAGAAGATAAGGCAATAAAATTATTACATAGCACCATCCCCTTTTATAACCAGACACATTATTATGTGTTTGGTTTCTCCGAAACAGAACAAACAATTATTATTATTACTATTTTCTCCTGTAATATCAATTTCACTGACACACATCAGTTTTCAACTTTTTCTCTCTTATTGCTTTCAGTCTCAGCTATTTTATTTCTTCTTCTCCCACCACCAACACAACACAACAACCAAAAGAACCCAAACTTCCCCCATTTTTCCTCTCACAGACAGACACAACTTCCATGGAACAAGTATGGCAAGATATCAGCTTGTGTCCCCTGCAGGACAACTCCTCCAGCCCGCCGCAACCCGCCGCCACTCAAAGACATCAAACCGCAAACCTCCACGACTTCTTCACCGCCGCCGACCCTGAGGCGCCGATTCCTCAAAAGGGTATCAACTTCCCTCCCTTGCCTCATTTGGGTTCCCCTGTTTTCCAAGGAATCTCTAGTCCAACCATGGGTTTTCTTCCTCCCAAAGAGATGGGATCCAAACCCGCCGACAAGAAATCTTTGTCTGGCCAGCAGTGGCACAAGCGAAGGATTAAGAACAGGGAATCCGCCGATCGATCCAGAGCTAGAAAACAGGAACTTATTCCTCTAAACTCTCTGTTTCTTTTTCCTCTGCTTTTATTTCTTATTAATTTTATTTTGCCACTTGGGAATAACAAGCAAAAGCTATGAACTGACTAAAGTTGGATGGGAAACAGGCCTACACTCAGGAACTGGAGCTTAAAGTCGATCAATTGAAGAAGGAGAACGCCAAGCTCAGAAGGCTGCTGCATCTTGTAGGGTTATTTCTTCCAATCGGATTAGTTAGATCTGCTACATTCTGGATTGTTTTCAAATTTGTCTTGTTTTGGGGGTGTGGCAGGAACTTGAAGTGGTTGGGGCTGAGCTACCAAAAAAGAACACTCTCTGTAGAACCTTAACAGCTCCATTTTAAGAAGGTAATGCCTTTTCTCCCCTCTTTTCTTTCTTCTTTCTCAAATGCTCAACTAACTAAAGTTACCATTATGCATTTTAATTAGTTTAATATGCCCAACATGTTTTCCCTCCGTAATATAGGTGAACGCTTTGATATCCTTCACATGGCTAGCGTAAATGTATATATATATATATATGAATATAGTTAACATGAATTGACACGTGGTGAATTTGGTGTTTTTTATTGGTTTCGATTTTTTCTTCATCCCACCAATTAAATCTCGCCTCCCTTATCTTTAACTTCTCCTTTTTATTTTTAGTATTTTAATTCTTTCACAATTTTCTTTTCATTAAATTTGTTTTCCTTCCATAACATTTTATGTATTACTACTTAAAATATGTTATTATCTTCACAAATGTTGTTCATTATAATTTTTCGAATTCAATGACATCAATTTTAATATGTTTAATTTATTTTAATAAAAATATTCATCCAACATTAAAAGTTATACCGTTCATTTTTTTATTTTTATTTTTGTCATATTAAACTCCAGGAGATGAGGAATATTGAAATTTATACCGTTTATTCAAAATCTCAAATTATTATAAAAACATCTTAAATCAAAATAATATATGGTTCGACTAACATACTCAATGATTCTAAAAAAGTTCAATCAATGTATACTCTGTAATGTCTTAAATCTACTCTACACTAAAAAAAAAAGGTAAACACATTTAAAAAATTTGTTCATTAACAATGTTAACGAACTTACGATAGGATTCATTCGACATTAAATTTTAATATATAATAGCCTATATCTTATTACATTTATTGTAACAATTCATAATTTTAAGTTTGCTACATAAACTTCTACTTTGTCTCAAATTTCCTCATCATCAATTTTTTTTAAAACCAAAATTAAAAAGTTATTCTCTCATCCTTTTAAATGCTTTCATATTAATTACCTCTTTCAATTATATAGTATAGATTTTGTAATTATAATAATTTTATGTTAAAATAAATATCAAATATAATCCATGATTTAAAAAAAAAAAAGAGAATTAGGCCTCATATGAAATATAGTTATGCTATGAGTTTTGTATGATTCCATACTATTCACTATAAAATTTATCTTTCATATATACTTTTTCAGTTGCTTTTAATGACCCAATCAGGAAAGAAGACATGGTGAGTTTGATTGAGAATTTAGTGACCCTACAACGTGGGCGCATTCTAGGGTGCACGGTGCGCGGTAAGTCATGATTATTATCAAATCGTGTAATTTACATTTCGAATTGATTATCTACGTAATTTTCAATTTAACCTTTCCTATTTTCTTTCATAAAGCAGGAGGTGGGTGACCACTGACCACGTAAACCACCAACTTGAAGAGTCCAAGATGGAATTATGAATTAATTACCACTGTTATTTTCTCATCTTTATTATTGGTGTGGCAAAAGTTTGTACGATAGAGCGCCAATGCCAATGATATGGGGAAAAGGAAATGTGCATGCATGGTTGGTTTTGGTTGTTTGGGGGAGTTAACTGTTACCCATATTTATCATCCTAGCTTGCTAGCTTCTCAACTTCTAGCCTTTATAGATTTGTCCTTTGTTGCACAAATTGATTTTGAAATCAATTCTTTATTTTATCATCTTTCCTTTTTTAAAATATCCCCTAAATTTAGCTTAATTTTATATATCTTTTTGTCTATTTATCAAAACATAATTTTTACTTCATAAATATTGTTTATTTTAATTTTTCGAATCCAATAATATCAATTTTGATATGTTTTATTTTTAAAAAAAAATTTTGAATCATTAAGTCTTATGACATTAAAATTATGTAACAAAACATTATGTGAAAATTTCGATTATGTTTCAAAATGGATGTTGATTTAGTAATTATTTTAAATCAAGTTTTACGACGAATTCTCAACTTATGATTGGTGTTTATCATTTATGGTACATTTATATAAATGTAACAATTCATGCATTTTTATATGTAAGACTATTATGTATAAATTTATATATAAATGTTATGAAATTGTTATATATGAAACATATATGTTACTGTTATGTCTACTTTATGAATTTGTTATGTTACTATTATGACTAATTTATAAGCCTATTATACCATTGTTATATCTGATAATAAAAAACAATATATTATCCAAATTATGTTTGTTAATCAAAAGTCAAGATTGCAATCCAATTCTTGTAGAAGCCTACCTCTTTTCACTCCCAAAATTCCCTAACAATTCACTATTTATTATCATTATTCATATTTATGTTACGAGTCCGTAATATCTCTATTATGTCATACGAGTTTATTATGTCTACATTACTAGTTCGGTATGCCAATATTACGAGTCTGTTATATCTCTATTATGTCATATGAGTCTATTATGTACACATTACGAGGCCTATATTACGAGTATGTTATATCTCTATTATGTCATACGAGTCAGTTATGTCTACATTACTACTTCGGTATGCCAATATTACAAATATGTTATATCTCTATTATGTCATACGAGTCAGTTATGTCATTCCTTTCCATCCCCGCATGAAATCTACCATCTCATTTTGGAATGGACCATGAATGGAAAATACTGAACTGAACCGTCTCTAAATTCCGCAAGCAAACTCACACTGAAGAAAGAGGTGATTCACAGACTCACTATGATTAGAAAGGTACTTAGCTTTCCATCCTTCCAACGGATGCTCCAACGTGTTGATAACCGGGTCCCACAACTTTGCCTTACCACCGTGAGCTCCAAGCGGCAAGCCCAGATAACTAGTAGGGAGGGACTGAACTGGGCAGCCAAAGATACCAGCCACCAGCTCCGCATTTTAACTATCGCCGATCGCAAGCATGGTTGACTTATGGAGATTAATCCGGAGCCCGGTGATGCTCTCGAAACAAATAAGGGCAGCCAACAACACTCTAAACATGATCTGCAGTAGCATCACAGAAAAGCATAGTGTCATCTGCGTAGAAGATATGCCAGACCAATCCTGATCCCCTCTGCTCATTCATCCAGAAACCATCAATAAGCTTGGCATCTTCAAGTTTCTAAAAGATGCCAGAAAGGACCACCCTGACCATTATGAAAAGATACGGGGACAGAGAATCGCCTTGACGGAGATCCCGAGAACTTCAAAAATAACCCGCCACTTCCCTGTTGACTAAAACTGAGAAGTGTGCCGACGTCTCACATGCCCTCAACCAAAAAATCCATCTATCAGGAAATTTCGATCTCCTACTTCCGTCCAGCCTTCCCGAGCTTTTTGTCGCCAGGAGGTCTCCTCCATTTTCCATAGAAAATCCAGTCTACAACACTTAATGAAAGTTCTAGTCACCCTATCGATCTCCGTAAGCAGCCCCTTATCTTCTAATTTATCTAACCGATCAATATCCTTAAGACCATCCTCCACCTGGACCTCTATTCTCTTAAAGACAGTCCACAATTTCAGCATACCTTTAATCCCTTTCCACTTTCTGATCAAACCAAGTATGGGTCAAGCATTACCAATATTGATGGCCCAGAATCTAGCAAGCGACTCCTCAAAACTATCATGCTCCATCCACATGAATTCGAAACGCCACGGCCTTTTGATGTTAGTACCCGCGGAACATTCCACCACAATCGGACATTGATAAGAGCAAGTCCTGGTACCTACTATACAACCATTAAATATCTCCATCTCAATCCTACTTCTCGAAACCCCAACAACTTCTTCTGGAAACCTAACCATGTTGAAATCACCCACCACACAAAAAGGTAAGGCCCACCATTCACCCACATCCCGTAACTCCTGCAGAAAAGATCGTTTAAGAGACGCCATACAAGGAGCATCAACATTGATAAGCATCCAGCTAAAACCGTCAGCTTTGGTTTTAAAGATCAACACCAAAAGAAACGAGCCTATCCATTCCCCTTCCAATTCAAAAATCTCATCTCTCCAACATGAAATGAGTCCTTCGGACACTCCAACTGACGGTTTGAATGACCACTGCCAACCCTCACCAGAGGTCAGGCTCCTAACAATACTACTATCGACAACTTCCAACTTAGACTATTGAAGGCACAAAATAGAAGGCCCATCTCCATCAACCGACACTTTATCCGAAATCTCTTGTCTCCAAAACCTAACCCCCTAACATTCCACGACACCAGCTTAAAGTTCATAAGACAATAGTCTCTTAGGAACATACCTTTCTCTAGGTCCGAGAGAGCCCAGTTCCATAACTTATTCTAACTTTATATCCAGTCTAACCATTTTCCTATATGTGGTCGTCCGAGGAGTGGAATTTCCCCACCGTTTACACACCTCAGAACAAATTTTCTCTGCCCACTTTACTCCTCTGTCTGTGGAACCCCCGTCTTTGAGCCCGATGAGTTTCGTTACTACCACCACAGAATCGCAGATTTCTTGATCGCTAGACCTCAAAAATCCTCTTCCAACTCTGTCATTATATCGGTGTCGTTCTCCCCTCCTAGTCCTCCCGTCCAAGCCTCCAACTCCCTTTCCTCAGGAACAATCAGATTCTCCTTCGAGGGGGAAAACAGGGGTTGTCTCCTCATTGCTCTTGCACGGAATGACATCACAAAATCTAACTTTCTCGCAGGCAAAAAGGGTCCCAACGTTCCTCTCAGACTCAAATTCAAAAGCCAGAGGCTTGAAACTTCTAACCCACCCCCGACCCACTTCACCTGCAAGGTTTTATTGGGCCCCAACTCACCCTAACTTGAGACACCTAGCTCACCCACACTGCCTATTTCTTTTAAAGCCCGAAACAGAGAAATTTCCTCGTCCATGTGGAACGCCTTTCTTTGAAAAGAAATCTTGTTCCCTTCTAACCGCAGTCCCACAAAAACCAAGGACTCTTCCTCGTCCTTGTCTGTAGCTCTCAGACCCCACCTTTCCATCACCTCCGTCCACAACCTGTTGGGTAATCCTCTGCTCTAAAAATTCCCCTCCCACATTGCTTCATGCTAATATATGTTGGTTACCAACCTGCTCTAACCCCGTCCCCGAGGAAACAAAATCCCCATCTGCCTCTTTCCTCCCCGGGAAACAACCCTCACCGGGCACCTCTACCCCTTCCGATGCCGACCTCGACGTCTGTCCCGCCTCTACCTCCATCGGGGAAGGCCCTACTCGGAAACCCCCATCGTTTTTCCGTTTATCCGTTTCCCGCCATTCTTTATCGAAAGAGGATGATTTTCCGAAAACCATTAGAGGTGGAGCAGCGTCCACTTGGGTCTTGACAGGGAAGACATCTCCCTCGAAACAAATAGGAATAACCTCGACATTACTCCTTTAAGCTTCACCTTAACTTTGATGGAGGAAAAGATCTCCATCTTCTCGGTACTCAATAAAGTCCCGACATCTCTCCCCCAGTGATTGGAACAACGCCTTAGAACGCAGATGCAGGGGAATATCACGAATCGAAACCCACACCACATCAACCTCCATCAACACCCCTGATCTCCCCGCACTTTTGATCCAAACGTCCCCTTGGATCGTCGTCTCTCCAAACTGCCACCTTCGGAGAGCCACAATTCTTTTCACGGTCTCTTTCGACTCACACACCAGCATCCACAGGCCATCCCCAACACTCTGGAATGTCGCGTTCTTAGGGACACCCCAATTTACGTTACACCAGTTTTGGAATCTGTCCTAGTTTATAGCCTGCGTCGACCTGAATCAAAACACCAGACACTTCTCCAAAAAGCTAACTCTTTCTTTCACGCCTTCTGGTTCCACCTTGATCTCATCTAACTCGCCCACCCTACATCGCCCATATGCCACCAGTTACCATGGGCTTTGAAGCCACCACCTCTGCAAAGGTCAGACGACCTTTCGTTGTTGCCAGAAGATTAACAGTCGTTGTCGCCGGAAGATTAGCAGCCATATCCCCTGTATTCTTCAACGACCTCAAAAACGCACAGCATTCGGTCGAATTCTCTTCGCGGGGTATGATGACAAAAAATATACGACGATTCCGACACTTTTCAAAGATCTTGATGATCGGTCTCCCTTGCAAATGTAAGGTAGTGATAGAAATTGTTCGCCTTTTTGACATCAGCTTGCATACCTCCGGGAAGCACCACCCTTTATTGACTGCAACTTGTAACAGTCTGGTAAGCCAATCCAGCTGAGCTTTGTCCATGAATATGAAGTGCGGTGAAGACCCCTGTGACACCGCCAATCTAAAATCTGAACCAAACCAGCCATTCGATGTTTCGATCGAAAACCTAACGACCCTATTCTGATCAACTTGCCTCCTAAGATCCTGTAAACAAACCCCTCCTGACGCGACTCTCACCCCCCGCTCGCCGACCCTAAACCTCTCACTTTGTAAACCTCTCCCTCTCCCTCTCATCCAAAACTTGTTTTCCAAGGTATAAAATTATTTATTAGCTGATATATCATTTTGAGTTTTGAGTGAATATAATAAACTGGCCTGGATGTTAAAATCATTTTCTTTACTTCATTTTGGATTCTATACTTGTTATTTAAAAGTATTAAAATTATATTTCAATTAAAATGAATGATTGAAGCCATTAAGTACTCATCAAATGTTTTACGGTGCCTATATATCTACCATATCAATAAATAAAAATTGACGATACTACAGTCCTTAATATAAAACTAATAGGTAACATTAAAATTGAAAGCAATGACTTGAGGACAACTGTTTATTGGTAGCAGATTTGGTAGAGCTGATTGTTATTATGATTATTCGTCCCAATCTTAATTGGGTAAGAAAGGATAAAATCTAAGTTGGTCATATATTTTAAAGTATTTTTGAATGCGAAACGTGTTATTTGCGGTTGTAAATCATGTGTATCTTAACTCACTCGATCAACAGACTGAAAATAATCTAGATGGATGTTTAAGTTGAAAATGAGAAAAATTTACCTTTGAGTGTTATAATTCTACAATGTGAAATAATCCAAAAATAAATGAATATATACATTATGATAATCAATCATCTCAGAGAATCATTAATATTGTAAATTCAATTTCTCATATTAAGTAACTAGAGATACAATAATTTTTTTTTAATGATATAGTAGACTTTTGAAGTAAATAATATATCAAATATAAAAATTTGGTTAGAATTCTTTATAATCCAGATTTGCATATTACATATTTAAAAATACATCCGGCTTTTCAAATAAGTAATACATTGATTCATGCACCCGTATATAACGTTTATTTTTAATATAAAGTTATGTTAGAATGTTTTATTTTCTAAAATTTTTACATTCAATGTTTAAGAATACATTGATATGTTTTCAAGACAATATATGGGTTTTTTAAAAAAATAATGCATGAATAGATAACTTTTTTGTGAATTTTATTCATTATACATATATATATTTGTAACATTTCTCTAAATTTAACATGTAAAAAAAGTTTAAGAACTAAGTTAGTTCATGCGTCTTAAGACATAAGAACGATAATATGTTGTCCCAAATAGAAATAAAAAAGTTACTGATACTATAGTACTAATTCATTAATAAGAGTTTAGGTAAAATTGATTAAAAAAAAACAGTTTAGGTAAAATTAAAATTAAAAAAATTAAGTTAAACTGGTAATGATAATATCTTTCTGAACCCAAACAAGATCAAATAAAATAAAATCCAAATAAAAGACCTCGTGACCATAAACTAGGTTGATCCGTGAGAATGGGACAAGTCGACTTGACTGCCGAGCATGCATCTTTTCGACTTTTCTTATTATCATTTAAAAAATGAATAATATGAATTGGAACTACGGTACGTACTGATGCTCAAGTGAAGTTTCTGGAGCAGTTACTATGAAGACCACCTAGAAATTTCTCTGCACCTCCCAACCACAAATAGAGAAGAATTTTGACTCTATCTATTAGTTTTATTTTTAATTTTTTGTTGACTCGTGACTTGATTTTGATTAACGTTCGTTGTTATCGGTTGAAATGTACCTTGCAATTCTGAACAAATGATTTTCACACCCTGTAAGTGGAAGCTAGCAGTCACTGTGTCAGTCAGCCTTATCGTGGATAATTTATCAACATTATTGCACACATCTTGATAAAAAAAAAAGAAAGGTTTATTTCCTAAAGTTAAAAGCACGTTATCTTGTTGGCATCGATGCAACGAGCTAGTACCTTTGTACTTTTTTAAAACAATAATGTAATATCGAATTTTGGGTTTTATTAAATACTAGATATGCTGGTGATGTTTTTTTTTCAAAACAATAATTCCGGATCTTACAGATGAAAGGATAGTTATAGAAGATATGGTTAATGTCATTGATCCCATCTTTGCACAATAAGCAAGAAATTTTTACACTCATTCCCTAGTCTGCCATCTTCAAACGAGTATGAAGTCTGTCATCGATTGCCAACCGGACAATGAAGTTATATTTACTAATGATAGGGGTTTTCCATACCAATTATGTCCAAGCCTCCTCGACACCCCGCATTCTGAAAACATCCCAGACTTTTGAAACTGAATACACTTGCATGGCAGTTTCAAACCAAAGGGGGCACCATTATGATCAACAGAGATAGAGGAATTTGCCTCTTCTCGAGCCTTCAAGATATGCCTCCAAACTCATAAATGGTAAGAAGCACTCTGATAATGCAAAACGAACTTTCCTTTGAACCTATAAACCTCCACCCAGTCAGTCCAAAGAGAGCCTGGACGCAATAACAAATTCCATATATGCCTAACTATGCAAGCATAGTTCCAACCTACAAGATCTCTAACTTCTAGACCCCTTTCATTTTCGTTGGCAATACAATATTTTTCCAAGCAACTTTTGTTTTTTTTCTCCCTCTATCTTCAACATTCTAAAGGAAATTATTACAAATTTTCTCCACGAACTGAATTACATTTTTTCGCAAAAGAAACACTGACAACTAGTATTGACTCATTGAGTTTAGAACAAAGTTTATCAATTGGAGGCGACCTGCATAGCTCCATACACAAAACAAATATAAATTAAAAGGACAGGAACCCCCAACTTTCAGCAATACAAATTGCTCAGAATGTCGAACAACATTAAGGGTAACAATTTGCTTCCACAATATCCAAACCTTCTCCAACAGGCTACAATCGTAGTTTATAAAAGAATTTCAAGAAGAGAACGTATTAGAAAATATTCTACTAGCTTTGCTATAAGCGACTCGTATTAAAAAATATTTTACTAACTTTGCTATAAACGACTCGAGTCTCCAATACCCACTATATCTATATTATATTTATTAGAATAAGTAATCATATACTTATGTTTATTTGGGGAATTAAAATCCCTTTGGTTTCATGAGAAAGTCTTCATTTACCTTTTCCCCCACTTCCGACCCTGTTTAGCCTTGGGATGAGGTATACTACCCTTAACTATGAAATCTCCCAATTTAGCTCTCCCTGGTGTGTGGATAATAGGCTAAACTGTTTTTTCCATTTCACTCACTTCATCAACTTCCTTAAATTGGTCACTTTCTTTCTCTTGAAGTGTTGATTCAACCAAGACAACAATCTGGTCTGCAAGTTCTATTCCACAAATTTCAGCCACATTAGAGATCAAGCTTTGTGCCTCCACCTGCAATGATGTTTCAGCAGCAACAACTTGCTGAATAGTCTCTATCATTTCTGTTCCAGAAGGAACCTCAATGACAGGAGTCACCTCCCTCCAGTCAGTGATACACTAGTCCTCTCGGGTGAAGTCTTTCTTTACAAAATTCATTTAACAATTTTTAATTATATTTACATGATCACATAAGCAACTTAAGAACTCATTTAATGAACAATTTCAAGTCACCTTCATCCCTACAAAATTTTAGTCATCAATATATCATGCTTATGTGGAGCCATATTAATTGTTAATTAGGTGCCACCTTACCCGCCACATCATTTTAACAATTGCTGAAATTTTGGAATGAAAATGCCCTCAATCTTCGTATACAGTTTTACTTTTATACATATTAATATACCTATATCGTTGAGAAAAAAAACATAAAAACATATCTTTACATAAGGTGTAATAATTACCGGCACACAACTTTATTAACAAAAAAATATTCCATTTATCATAATCAAATAGTAATAACGTGATGTTTTACATTTAATTTGATAGTTGTGATTCAAAATTTTGGTTGAATAAAAAGATGCATCAGTTTGGGTTTCGGTCCTATCATCAACTAACCGTGAATCATGGTTTGACCGCTTCAATATAAATTGTATCCGACGGCCAGATTTTAGCTGACGATGAAGCCAAATAAATAAATGGTCCAAGGATACTTGGTGAGAAATGACACCACACCAATGACCAAACAACTGGATAAGTCCCTTCCTTGCTGGGGACCAGGAGTCTCTATCAAGCAACCGGCCCCGCGGCCCGTTATATATATATATATTGATTTAATTTAGACCAGCCCGAGTAACCAACAACCAGCAGCTCTATATAATAATCAATCATCACAGCTGCAGTCTTCTCCCATTCTTTAGTCCTTTCCTATACTTCCAAGACTGCCGGCTATTTTCTGCTTAGTTAGTTGAGTCTTTGACTGTGTTGATCAATTAATGGCTCAAACGACACCAAATCACACGCAGACAGTTAGCGGGTGGGCAGCTCAGGACACCTCCGGCAACATCTCTCCTTACACTTTCAAACGCCGGTTCATTATTCATTACTCTTTCTCTCCGATCCGTTCACTCCATGGTCTGCAATTAATTAAATTTCAGCTTAATCAATTTAATTTTAATTTATCATTGTTGTTGTTAATCTGGTTTGCAGTGAGAACGGAGATACGGATGTAACGATAGACATACTCTACTGTGGAGTCTGCCACACTGATCTCCACCAGGCCAAGAACGATTGGGGCATCACCATGTACCCTATTGTTCCTGGGCATGAGATAACGGGCATTATAAGGAAGGTAGGGAAGAAGGTGGAGGGTTTTAAGGTTGGAGACAGAGCTGGAATCGGGTGCCTAGCTGCTTCTTGTTTGGACTGTGAGTTTTGCCAGACCTCTCAGGAGAATTACTGCGACAAGCTTCAGTTCACTTACAATGGTGTTTTCTGGGACGGTAGCATTACTTACGGTGGCTACTCCGATATGATCGTCTCCGATTACAGGTACGTTTCTCATTTAATTTACACTCATGATCATGATGCTCTGCTCGATCTCTATTTACTGTATCCTGCAAGTTTAATTAATTAGTGAGGATCATTTAATTAATTTCCTCAAATCTGCCGTATTAATTGATATTCTTTTTCTCATGATCGTCTATTCGAAACAAACATATAAGTGGCATCGCCTCGTAAAATCCGAAACAAACATGACCCACGTGGTTGCCAGATGAACAAACAAGCTAATAAGTTATCAAAATGGGAATCCCAACACCAAAGTTGAAAGAATCTTTGAAACACATGGTTGGTTGGGTTTATTATTACAATTAATTAATAGAAAAACTTGCCAGCGTAATTTAAAGGATGGAATTTTATTAATGGGATTAGTTAGCAACGCAATTTCTTAGCTGTTTTTTCTTCTTCTTCAAATAAATTAAAGGTACGTGGTGCACGTGCCAGAGAGCCTCCCGATGGACGCAGCGGCGCCGCTGCTCTGCGCCGGGATCACCGTGTTCACGCCGTTGAAAGACCACAACTTGATTGAATCGCCAAGGAAGAAAATCGGGGTAGTTGGGCTGGGCGGTTTGGGGCATGTCGCCGTTAAATTCGGCAAGGCGTTCGGTCACCACGTCACCGTCATCAGCACATCTCCTTCCAAGGAGAAGGAGGCCAGGGAACGCTTGGGTGCGGACGACTTCATAGTCAGCACCAATCCCACTCACATGCAGGTTTCTTGTTTTATTTTTATTTTAAGAATAAATTATGAAACAATATGTACTTTGTCACATAAACTTATGAAATATTAACATAAACCGTTTTGATCTGACAATAGGCCGGAAGGAGGACCCTGGACTTTATATTGAATACGGTGTCGGCTGAGCACTCATTGGGACCCATTTTGGAGTTGCTAAAAGTCAACGGGACGATGGTCATAGTTGGCGCTCCCGGAAATTCGCTTGAACTCCCGGCGTTTCCTCTTATATTCGGTAAGACCATCTTCAACCCAACAAATTAAAATGTCAAATTTGAGACTATTAAAAAAAAAGTTTATCAAATTTAACTCTTTGATTTGCTCCAACCCAACCATAACCAAATTTACCCCTCACCATTTATAATTTTCCTTACAACTAAATAAGTGTACATATGAATAATTGAATTTGATAATGAAGTAATTATTTTTAGATAAGTAATATTAATATGAACATTTTGATGTAATTTTTTTCCGATTTGGTTGTAATTTTTTTTATTAGATCAATTCGTCAAAAATATATGTTTATCTAATTATTTTTAATGTCAAAAATAAAATAAAAATGATTCCACAAATATAATATTAAGCCATATTTGACTTTTTAAGCATTTGGCTAGATGGGTTGGAAATGGTTTAAGCTTTTTTTTCTAATTCTAAAACATGACCATTGTGGGCTTAATTAGGCCCAATTAAGGATGAACTGGAAAAGCTCATTAACACATAATTGTTGTGTTTCTTATTATTAAATTGGCAGGGAAAAGGACAGTGAAAGGTGGGATAATAGGAGGAATGAAGGAGACGCAAGAGATGATGGACTTGTGCGGGAAACACAACATAACCTGCGACATCGAGGTTGTGAAACCGGTCAACATTAACAAAGCATTCCAACGCCTAGCAGCAAATGATGTCAAGTACCGCTTCGTCATTGATATCGCTGGATCAGGCTCCTCTCTCTAGTTCTTCCCCTTCTCCGGTTGTTTGCTGAAGGAGCTCGCTGGGAAGCATTTCGTTTTGAGAATTACAAAATAAAGTGTGAACCTCGCTACTTTCTGTTGATTTTTATTAAGGGTGTTGAACTATTTATACCGATTAATCAACTACTAAGGGTGACATGTCAGAAGTGAGTCAACCTAGGCCAAGGCTCAAGAGTTTTTTTATAATTTGAAAGTTTACGTACAATTTTCAAAATTAAAGTTTATGTTGAACTTTTATATTAATTAGGAGTTTTAAATTTGAAATCTCCTCTAAAATCTCAGACCTAACTATGCTATTTTATAGAGATGACATCGGGCGGATTGGGGCCGGATAGGATGTATCCGATTCCCGCCCACTGATTCAGTTAGTTTTTTCCGTCCCCGACCGACAAGGCTAATCAGGGATGAAACCCAAACCATCACCGTTCGGCAACGGTTATCAATTCCCCACGAATCCTTAGTAGTGACTTTACAAAAACTTGAAATTAATAAAAACACTTCATAATTATAGTTTATGTTCTATAATCAAACTTTGTAATCAAATTTCACAATCAAATTCCATCAAGATTCTAGAATGAAATTTCAAAATCAAACTTCATATTCAAACTCCAGAATAATGCAGGCAAAACTTATTCAACCATGAAACAAAGCAAAACAGAGTTTTGGTGCTCTTAATATTAGAAGTATATTATTTATTAAAATATTAGAGTACAAATATGCAGCAAAGCAAATTCAACTATGAAACAAAAGCTAAACATATAGCGCTCTTAATATCCCAAAAAAACAAGAAAATTGTGGAACGAAAATAGAAAACGCAGCATTGTAAAATAGTCAAAATCATGAAAGACTTCAACAACCAGTCCAAGCTTCAGCAGCATCAATGATTAATCCAGCAAGAACAAGATCTGGACAACCAACCCTTACTCATCAACTCTGTAACATATCAAATTAGATCACTAGATAGAATCCGATTTCAAAGGGAAAAGGAACTAAGGAAGGAATTAAGTAATGAACTTATCTGTTACTGCAATGTAAACGACGAATCGGGGAAGATATGAAACTGCTATGGCCTTTGAGAGTTGTAATCGACGAAATCATCGGTTTAGATGAATGTATATTCGATCTAATTGGATGAAAACAAGAAAGAGAAGTAGGGATTTAGTGTGATACGATACATGCATAAGGAATTTCATGGGGATAATGCGAAAGTCGCTTGAGATTCAGAGAATTTTTCGGCTAAGAGTGTATTGACGAGAGATTTCTCTCGTCCAGGGTTGGAGAGAATCGGGGGAAACAACGGAGGCTACTAGGGTTTGAAATTAGGGGAAACTAGTGTGTATATACTTCCCACAAAACAACGTCGTTTTGTCAGTAGATTATTCTCCGGGTGGATCTCGAGGCAGATAGTGTTGGATCCGGCACCACCCATGATCCGCATATGCCGACTTTCAAGCAGCCCGTTATCCGTCAACAGGGCCCATCAACGGATTTAAAAAAATCCAAATTTCGGGCAAAGCCCACAAGTGCCTGTCGCGAACTTACCCAATGCCAAGCCTACTATTTTGTATTTCCTTTTTTTTTCTTCTTCCAAATATCCTTCTTAATTATGTTCTAATAAATCAAATTTGGATTAAGAACTTTAATGATCAGTGAATTATTGGTTATTCACCCACCAATCAATAAATTTAAAAAATATCGATCTTACCTGTAACTTATAGGGGTGAGCATTGGGTAGGTTCGGTTGAGTTGAGTTTGATGACAAACCCAACCCACCCGCTAATTGGTGGGTGACTATTTGGACGACCCACACCCATTCATCCATTTATTGACGGTGGGTAGGTGCGGGTGGATAATAACGGGTGATGGGTGGGTTTGGGTGAATTAGTGGGTTAGTATGAGATGATAATAAACTTTGAGGCAAAACATTTTGTTTATTGAGTTTCCATTGCAAATTCTATATACTAACAATTAAAGATAAAAATCAAAGAATCATTCCTCAAAGCAGCAAAGTACTCTCTGGATTTTCTCAGATGTATTTTCTCTCTGTACTGAAATTCCAATTTTCGCCGTTAGTCCCACCGGTGCACCAACAACCAGAGACAAATCATCCACTTGATATGAATATGGCAGAGCCTTAGGTTGCTGCTATCCCCCTTTCGATTAATACGCAAAGGGTTGCGAGTCCAATCATGCCTGCTTCATATGCTGCAGCTGGGGCTTGTTCGATGCAAACAGCTCCTCCTCCTAGCAGGTCGTTAATTACGATTGGTGAGAGAGATATTTCTTTAACTCGCAAGAATGGCCGTGGATATCTGTATACCTCTTGGTAATTACGGGCAAAGATCTGTGAACCACTTCGCAAGGCTCTTATTATTAAGTTAATGGGAAAATATATCAACATCCAGTACATGTATGATCGACGTAAGATCATGTGGAAGCCAGAGGGTAGGATGAGGATGACAGACCTTGATAACGATGTCTTCATGGTCTACTTTGAAAACCACAACGATTATGACTTTGCGCTCACAGGGGTCCCTGGATGATCTTGAATCATTATTTGCTTTGCCATGGTTGGGATCCGTCGTTCCGTGTTACACCAGTCCTATTGAACATATTTACCAAGACCTTTTCATTTTAATGCGGCATAGCTTAGCCATACGGATTTCAATCATCTTCTTGGCGAGGAATGGAATCACGGGGAAGATTATTTTTCTTCTTTGTAGAGTTTTAGGGACAAGCTTGTTGAGTGGAACAAAGAAGTCTTTGGCAAAATTTTCAAATGGAAGAGGAAGTTTGAGAGGGAGCTGACCCTAATTGAAGCTCTTGTTGAGAATAGGCCCACGCCTCACCTTATTGCCCTTGAAACAAAAATTCGATCGGATCTTGAGATCACTCTTTGGTAAGAAAATCTCTTGTGGATGTAGAAATTGAAGCATCAATGGACCCTTGAAGGTAATCGTAACACCAACTATTTTCATACCTCTACTCTTTCTCGAAGAGCTTTCAATCACATCAAATGCTTAAGGAACAACCAGGGGGATTGGGTGGAGGACCAGAAACAAATTTTGTTGATGACAAGAGATTATTTTGTCGAGATTTTCGGGTCATTGATGGGATCGAAACCTGTCCTCCATGAGCATCACTGTCGATCCATTTGGGACTCTGATGGAGTTAATGTTGGCCGAGATTTACAACCAACAGAAATTCTTGTTGCGGTCAAGGCTATGGGCCCTCTCAAATTACTAGGGAAGGATGGTTTTAACCCCTTATTCTTTCAAAAATGTTGGCAAACTATTGAGACAGATTTCATAAATTTTGTTGAAGCTTGTTTTAGGAACCCCTTCTCTGATCTCGGGTGTCAATGAAACAATTATGGTGCTTATTTCAAAGCTCAACAAATTGGTGAATATGACCCAATTCAGACCGATTAGTCTTTTTTCGGTGGCTTACAAGATGTTGACAAAGTGTTTAGCCACTCGTATATGTGGTCTGATGCAGCATCTTGTCAGGTCTAATCAAACCAGTTTCGTCCATGGTAGACAGATTTTGGAGAACATCATCATCTTGCAGGAAGTGGTCCACTTTCTCAGGACTAAGATAGGAAAGAAATGGGCTTTTATAATTAAACTTGACCTTTCTAAAACATATGATCGTCTTAAATGGAGTTTCATAGAGGACACCTTATGCATTGCCAACTTTACAGAAAAGTTCATTGAGGTGACCATGGCGTGTATCTCAACCTCGTCTATTCAGATTCAATGGAATGGTGGGCTCTCGGAGCCATTTCAGCCGGGATGGGATTTTCGGCAAGGATGTCCTCGTTTTCCCTACATATTTACCTTGTGTATTGAACGTCTGAGTAATTTGATTTTTTATAAGATTGATGAAGGAGAGGAGGACCTAATCTTTCACATATCTTCTTTGGTGATGACTTTGTTTTGTTTGGCGGTGCCTCCGTTTAATCAATGTTTAGTTATTAGAGAATGCCTCAATTCTTTCTGTACGGCGTCAGAACAAATGATTAGCAATCAGACATCTAGGATTTTTTCTCTAAAAATGTCTCCTCTACTCTTAGACACAATTTCTGTTATGATGTTTGGATGGATAATGGAATGAAACTTGCAGAGGCTATTGCTCCGGATCAACTACAAACTGTTGAGAACCTTATCGGTCGTGATATAGTCAACACAGATTGTGATTGGGATTGGATGCTTATTGATCCGCTGTTACCTATGTCGATGAAGGTTTTGATTGCTGGTCTGCCCCCGCCCCGAGGGGATGAAAATGATGATTTTATTTGGGGCCTGGGATCAAGAGGTCAATTTATTGCTAAGAGTGCGTATGGGGTTCTTACTAGTATTGACCCATCAAATCGTGAACAAAGCTGGCGTTCTTTTTGGAAGTGGAAGGGTCCCAATCGAGTGATGCACTTTTTTGGGCTTGCGCAGCATGATAAGATTATGACGAATGTCGAATGCTTGCGATGACATATATCATCTACAACGGCATGCCCTCTATGCAATAAGGTAAATGAAACTGCGTTACATTTGCTTCGGGACTGTGATCGAGCACGTCAATTATGGCTACAGGTTTTAGAAAATCGGCTGGAGCATAATTTCTTTCAACTGCCAATGGATGAGTGGCCAAACGAAGGAGTGATAAATTCTTATTACAATTTGGAATTTGGTGTCCTTTTTTGGTATTTGTGGAAGTATCGTAATGAGTTTGTTTTCAGGAACACCGTCATCTCTTATGATCAACTCCGCCTACGAGTCTTTAATTGGATCGATGGGGTTCGGGAGACAATGAGAATGGGAGATGATGTACTTTCTAAGAACAAATCGTTTCGGGTTCACAGCCTTATAGAATGGAATTCACGAGCAGATGTGGATATTATTATTAATACGGATGGCTCGATTCTCCAACCAACTAGCAAAGCGGCGGGAGACGGGATTCTTCGCTCTCCAATGGGTATCTGCCAAGCCGCCTTTGCAGCTAATTTCGGGATAAGTACTATTACACGTGTGGAGTTACGGGCTGCGATACAAGGGTTGAAAATTGCTTGGGAGCTTGGCTATAGATCTGTCAACTTACAAATTGACTCTAAAGTAGTATTATCACTTCTAGAGGACACTTCAAGTTCAGATTTGAGACATCAAGCTTGCATCACTGAATTGCGACAGCTATTTCATCGCGATTGGACGGTTCATGTCATACATACCTATCGTGAAGGAAATCGTATTGCAGACCTTGTCGCACATTTTGGTCACTCTCTTCCTTTAGGAGTGCATCGTATCACCTCTTTTTCTCCCGCTATTATTGATTGTATTAGATCTGATATGGTTGGAGTCTCTTTTCCTAGAGTGATTATTAATAATAATTAGGACGTAACGTTAGCATTTTTATAAAAAAAACCATTCTTTAAATAATAATAAAATTAGCCAATCTGAACCTCAAATCTGTAACACCATTGAAACTCAAATCAACAACAACAAAAACCATGCTTAAGAATGTCGAATCGGACTGACCGGTTTGACCGGTTCCATAGACCTGAAATTGAGTCGCCGATTGATGAGAATGGTCAAAACCGGGTGACACAGTTTGACCGTGAAATTTGGTTGGTTAAACCCGATTTTCATGGCTACACTTTTTATTTTTAAAAAATGTGGGAGTGAGATTCAAACCATGGTCTTTCAAGTAGTGAGGATGAGTGATTACCATCTCTACTAATATCATAATTTGACTAAAGCATGTATTTAAACGATATAATAAACTTTATGACAGCTAATTAATACTAAAAAGATAACATTGTATCATAAATTAAGTAAATTATACATTAGATCTCAATTATTTGATTAATCAAAATAAAAAATCATTTATAAAATTTGAAACTTCTTAAAACATGATTCAATAATATATTTTTTACAAGTTAATTGAACTCTCTATATTACCAGTGTGATCTGGCTAAATAAAAAATCGTTCGATCCAACTTAACTATATTTATTTATTAAATAATAATTAAAATTTTTCAGCCCGATTTTAAAAACGGTCGGAACTCTATCGAACCATCAAACCCTAAATCGCTACTCTTACCGGTTCAAATTTTCAAAAACTCGACAAAGTGGTTTTTTCATGAGGAGAAGAAGAATGTATGGTTTTGAGTTGCTTGGAGGAGACATAAACTGTTATAATAATATAAACCAAAATTGATGTCCACGTGGAACACAAAAGACGATGAAGAGTGGAAGCATAAAAGGGGTATTGTGGCAATCTGACCATATCTAACGCCAATTCCTGGGGTCAATATCAATCATTCTTTTGATTTTGTTTGGTAAGTAGGGTTGCCAAATCATGCTGTTGATTATCACTAATCAATCAATTATAATGTCATCAGCTTCCTCAGACGCCTTGTGATTAAGTTTTGCCTTGTTCATTCACTAGCTATCATTCACTACTCATTTTATACTCTCACCCGGTTAAAAAGGATACACCGTACACGTCCTTTTGTACCCAGAAACTCGTATTCCAAACACCAATAAGTTAAGTATATGCATTGCAGTTTCCTTGCAGTTTTATTGTTTACTTTTAGCCAAGATGTAGTTAAGTAACCTAGCCTAAGTTGGAAGCAGAGGAGGAGGACGGTGGAACAGTAGAGGATGATGCTTCCCCATTTGTGGGATTAATTGATTCCCAGTTGATGCAGAGGAGAGACCAAAAAGGATCACAAACCACTGCAAGGAACGCGTTACTGTTTCTGGAAATTGATCAATATAATTAGCCCAGAGAAACCGAGTTAAACAAACGCGAAAAAGGACAGGAAGAAAGGAGTGAGCCGCAACCAAATCTGTTCCAGAAAACCAGGTGCAATGAAAACCGAACCGAATGAAATAACATACTAGTAGCGTATCAGCAAGCTTAACCAAAACTCTTGCATAATAATCGTCACTCACCGAATCTGATTTCAGGCTTTCCACGCCCCATATTCATTCCTTGTTAACCCATATCTATTTTTAGTGGTCCTCTCAACTGCCAACTGTCACCTTTCTCTTCCACCCCCTTCCTCTATATAAACCCTGATACTCATATCCATTACAGAAATACAACAACTTCAATTTGACTCTACGAAGAAAACATATGTCCTGCTGCTGCTGCTAGCTGCTTGATCAAGACGATGACAAAGCTTTCATGGTCCAAGATACAATCTTTCCTCCTCTTCCAAGGAGGTACTTATTTAAGTTTCCAAATCTTGTTCTCAATTCATCACTCTGCAGTTTTTCTGCATTTCTTAATTTCTGGTTTAATTTGCTCATCAATCTGTTATGCTCCAGGGAGATCGCCGGTTGGGGGTTCAGGAGATGGTAGCTTGAGCAGCAAGCTAACCGTGAATGAGGAGTACAAGGAAGCATTTCGGACGGAGTCTTATGTGGAAATGTGGACGGAACTCCAATCCAAGTTAATTATTGACCACCGCTTCATCTCTTCTTCTTCTTCTTCTTCATCATTGTCATCCTCTTCTTCTGCTTTCCCTTCCCACCTCTCCGATTATCTCTTCCGCCCACATCAAGAGCAAGAAACCATCTCAAACCTCGTACAGAGATCCAACTGCGACCGCCTTTTAATCGATTACTTCGACTCCAGCTTGATCGCCTGCGACATCTGCGAGACATTGCTCCGATCGGTCCATTCAACTCGTGCACACTACGCCAAACTAAAGAGGGTTATCAAGCTGGCCAACAAAAAGGCTGCCTCTACATCATCATCCATTTACAGAGACCTTGCCTCCTATGCTCTGCATACCAACCCTCTTTCCTCAGTCAGACCCTTCCAGTTCCAGGACATCCACGACAACAATTCCGGCTTGCTCCACGAATTGACTCGAAAAATGTGCAAGATCAGGCGTCGAGCTAAGCTGAAGAGGATCGCGAAGAAAGCTGGAGGATGTGGACTTGTGGTTGTCCATACTACGTTAATGGCCACCCTTTTGGTGATTGCTATCCACAGCTTGGTTGGGATCATAGCGGCTCCGGCTGTGGTAGGTTGTTTCGGTTGCTTCAAGAAATCGAAGAGATCTTCCGTTCGTCCTGGAGGGAGGTCGACGGAGAATAAACTATGCAGTCAGCTCGACGTTGCTGCGAAGGGGTTATTCATATTGGTGAACGATTTCGACACGATGAGTCGGTTGGCGACGAGCTTGAGCAATGAGGTGGAGCACAGGAAGGTGCTTGCAGGGATGTGTGTGAGGAACAAGAATGGTGAGCTGTTGAAGCAAGTGGTGAGGGAGTTGCGTGCGTATGATGCTTGTTATTTGGAACAGCTTGAGGAGCTTGAGCAGCATGTCTACTTGTGCTTTCATACAATTAACAAATCCAGGAGGTTGTTAATGCAGGAGATGATGGAGGCTAACGGTTTAGTTCATGCTGACGGTCCAGAGAATAATTGATAGGAAAAAATAGAAGCTTTGGTTTAGTTCTATGGATAGACTACTAGATGGGTCAATTTTTTAAAACTAGAATTATTAGCATTTGCTGGGTTTGGATGCAGGCATTCAGAAGTAGCTGTGAGATTCTTTTCTACCTTCCATAGTTCCATGCACATACCACGTGAAGGAAATGCTCTTTGCCATGTATTCATCAATATCTAATGTTCATATATATAGAGACCAAGAGGAATTTACTGAATGTCATGAAACAATTGAGCCTCATCAGTTTTCACAACAGACAAAATTGAGCCTTGTCCACATTTATCAAAGTCTGAAACTGTATCTGAACTCGAATCATTCATCTTGATGAAGTACTGACAAAATGCTGATATAACCATGCCGAATTTATAAATACTATCATGTCGTGTTGAACATCGAATTCGAGGGACATAAACAAATTCTTCATCCGAGCCAGTATATCATTCTGCAGCAGCCTCATATATTCTGCAGTACTTGCAGGGAACAGGAAGAAAGAACATAGGCACAGCTCTTTCTTGCGACTTGAAATGCTGTGCTAGGGCTGCAATGGCTAAGTTGGTTCACACACACATATGCTTCTCGCAAATATAAACCCACCCCATGCATTCCGTTGTTCTTTCAGCACCCTCCTCTTAACTTTGCATACTCTTCACGGCTCAACAATGAAGTCTTGACCTTTAGCCAATCTGCTGGCTTTGGCATCATAATCGCAACATAACCCTCTCTACCCGCCTGCAAGTTCAGTAAACAAAGTGCACATAATTGGAGAATTCGCCTCTATGATAACTCTTTGTAGCAGATTGGTAGTAAATCCAAATCTCAGTCGATGCGAGGATCATATTCATGAATTCTATGCAAATCAAGATCAAGAGAAAGACTTCTCCGACCTCGACTCAAGTCTCACACTCTACCGAGTAGTCAATCTAATCTTTCAAAGTGAAATGATAGATGGAATCGCAACTAAATGGACTTTATTATCAGCCAATTGCTATCATCACTTCCAAATCCAGGATGGATATAATCAAACTGTTGGATTCAATCTGACATAAGAGAAAAAATTGCAGCAATAGGTTTGATTCTCACCGATGAAGTGAGCAAAGATGGGTTTTTGATGAGTCTGTCATTCACTTCCAATAATGACCCCTTCACACAACACCTGAACCATAGCAAGTTATTACCCAATAAAGTACTAAAGCTTTCCAAATAGCTGTCTGGACGTGAGCTCACAAGCCAGAGTTGCTCACCTCACAATATATGAATCCTCTTTAGTGCACACTTTACATAGAGCTGTATTTGATTCAAAATGTTGAGCATTCTGCACATACACCATTTCATTATCAGTCTCAAATTAAACCCTAAGCTTTCATACCCAAAATCATAATCAGTGACACTAACGATTCCTTGATTTTACAAAAGCTACATGTACAAAATTGGAGTAAATTTCAACTTTTTCCTTCGATATAGAATTTCAACAAGGAACACGGGTGGAAGGTTAGAAAGAAACCTTCTTCCGTTTTCCGGAGACCTTCATACTGCTCCTATCAGACTTGCCGACGTTGAAATCAACGGCGGTGATCCCTCCTTCATCCTTTAATGCCAAGTGACTGGGCGCCAAACCGATCACACACAAACTGTAAAACAACCTCATAAGTCTCTAGATGAAAAATACACATTGGCATTCACAGTAATCGAAATTAAAACTTACCCATTGGCATGTCTATAAACGTACTGGTCATTCCCAGGCTTCATAAAATCTGTGAGCCAAAAACTACATAAATTATTAACCACAGAAAAGAAAACCAAATTAACTCGGAGGGTTTAAGGAACAGGACAGAACCTGGCGCGAAATAAGAGACGAAGTTGGTTTCGACAGCGGAAGGTGGAGTTGGTGGAAGATCTTTTACGTCAGGAACTAACAGCTTACGCAAATCTTCTTCGTCTTCATCGTACAACGACTCTGGTTTCCCCAGCTTTTCTGGGCCCTCAGATTCGAGGACTTGGTGGTCGTACATCGCAATCCAACGGTTGTTTTTTTGAAAGGAACTGAAGGGAGGAGGAGTGTGCTTTCCTGGTTCTGGAAAATCTGGATTCTCAGAAGACTGGAACTGTCTGTTAAGAGTTCATCTCTCTGGCGGCGGTTTGCAGCTGGATCTTCCACCTAAACTGACCCGACCTATTTCGTGTGACAACTGACAATCTTGGTCGTTGTTATAGTTGGGCCGGGCTTTCCAACTAGCTAATGGACCCAACCTTAGGCCTTGTTTGATGGAAGTATTTTAATGGACGTACTAGTTTGGTAAATGGATACCAAAGCCTGAAAATTTAGAGTAAAATGGGAGTTATGTCATTATAGTTTTAAATTAATGTATTATATATTATTATAATAAAGATTTCGATATATTTATTAATTTTTATCAGTTTTTTAAAATTTAGCAGGTCACCGAAATTATATCATTAGGAATGGCCCGAAAAAATAAAAATGAAATATAATGAACAGAAATTTAAAATTAAAAAAACTCTCTGGCTCCTCTCTCCAACTTCGTCGCCGGATTGTTCGGCTCCTCCGACGAAAACTATCCTTGACTATTCTCCTTCTCTGACGACAACGACGGTTGAGCCAAACATGAAAGGATTGGTTTCTAGTCTACAGTACGCCATTCTCGACAGTGTTTGCTTTTTACAAATCTCCACCCAGCAAGTCGAATTGTTGAAGCAATCAGCTGCTCCTCTCTTTCTTCGTTGAATATATAGCTGGAGGTTATAGCACTTTTGAGTTTCCGACCTCCTTTTTTTACTGCTTCCGATTTCACGAGTTCCGACGATTACTAGCTGAAACCAGATCGAGTATATATTCTGCATTTAGATCTACCTAATGTTCAATCCAAGTACAAGAACTCGCTGAAGGTTCATCTAGAGGCTAAGAAACAACGAGAAGAGGGATGGAATTGCTTCAAATTGAGAAGCTCGAGCGGGAGAAGCAAGGAGTTGCTATGGAGAACCGGTCTCTAAAGCTTGACAATGACAAGTTATTGGCAGAACTAAAGATTACTCATGGAGCCCCATTAGTGATTGAAAAAGTTTTTTTTTGTAAGAGCTGAATTAATCTGGGCTCAAAATTATTCAAGAGGTCTCATTTCGGAAGCTCCGACATCATCATAACGAGTCTACTTGTGGACTTTGACTTCAAGCCTGTTTCTTTATACTTCCAATAGCCTAGTTGGTCTTCCAATGATCCATTAACCTCCTGGTCCAGAGATGGTGCATGCAAAGTCTTCTCGTTTGGGCCATGGTGGGATTTGGTGTAATCATCCGAAATCGGTGGGCCCGATTTCGAGCAACTTTGGGCCTTTAAATTCAATTGGGCTGCAATTGCTCTCAAACTCATGGGCACGTCTCTTCTCATCATTTCACACCTCTGCTCCAAAGATAGTGCTGCCAAAGTTGGCAGAACGTTCGTTCTTGCGGATCTCGATTGTAGGTGCGGTCATGATGTTGATGCCGGCATTGATGCTGTGGTGCGGCATCAGTGCCACTCGTTGGATTGAGAAATCATCGAGTGCTCCATTATCTTCATGACTCAAAGATAGGGACATCCTTGCTTCCATATCCCAGAGTCCTCCTCCGAAATGCTTGTTTTTGCTCCAAGGTTCTTCGAGTTCGGTGATTTTTCCGTTGGTTTCCTTCGATGGCTCTTGACTTCTCAAAACATTGGCATCATGGATTTGGGCCGCTGGGTGGGTCTCATCATAATGGCACACGGTACACTAACTTAAGACTATAATGGCATGTGCCGCATTTTACTCGAAAATATACAAGTATGATTGTTTATGCTATTATTTATATTCCACAAAATGTTTAACCTTAAAATATCACTAGGTTGCTTATTCGCGTTTTGTTGCGGAGTAGATTAAACGTACCGATCTGTGTGTTTTATAATTTTTTATAAGTGTTGAAATGTATGGTAAAACATTTTGGTTCTCACATAATTGTGTATGCTCGAAGTTAACAAAACCAAGGTTTTGAAAACCGGACCGCATATTGAACCGATTAGGCTAGGGGTTCAGGGTTCGATGGTTCGACCGGGGTTCGACCGTTTTCAAAACCGGGTTGGACCGTTTTAATTATTAATTAATTAAATAAATATAGTTAAGTCGGGTTGGACGATTTTTGATTGAGCCGGATAAACCCGCTAGTATAGAGAGTTCAATATCATAATCTAGATTATAAAAAATATAGTTATTGAATCATTTTTTAAGAAGTTTCAAATTATATAAATGATTTGGAGTTTTTATTAATCAAATAATTGAGATCTAATGTACAATTCACTTAATTTATGATAAGATGCTACTTTTTTAGTGTTAATTAGCTATCATAATATTTATTATTATTAATTAAAGGCATGTGTTTAATCAAATTGTGATATTAGTAGAGATCGTAATCAGTCATCCTCCAACCGGCCAAATAATTTTTGTCGAACGGGCTGGTTTTTCGGTCAAACCGGATCAACGCCCGGTTTTGACCATTCTCATCAACCGGCAACTCGGTATCGGCTCCATGACCGGTTATAGTCGAACCAGTCGAACCGACCGGTCCGATCCGGTTTCTTTAACATTAAAAAGAACGGAATTCATGTAATGACGGGTCAACACGGAGAAAGTAAGTCAATTTCAACACTATCATAACACTAAGTAAAATTGATTTTTAACTTCATTTGACCATTATTTATAAGGGTTCTCATATAGAAACTTGATTTTTTAGCCATTTCCAACATACATGTTAAATATTAGCCGATTGGAAAATTTTGATATTTTCTTGTGAAAATGCTCAAATTTTCACAGTGAAGATTAAGATTAAAAAGATTTTGACATGAAGATTAAAAAAATTCAAATTGGCTAATCTTTGACATGCATGTTGGGATCGAGTGAAAATTGAGGTTTCGTAATGTTAAACCCTTCAAATAATAGCCAAATAAAATGAAAAAAATATTTTATAAGGGTTTTGATTGTTGTTGCTAGTGGGGATTTATGTGCTTTCGACTATGAAAACTTCGGTTTAGATTTCTAGTGGTTTCCCACCACATGCATGCACAAAATTAATCCATCTTGAAAATTTTGAACACTAACATAACATCAAATAAAATTGATTTTTAACATCATTTGGTCATTATTTACAGGGGTTATTATATTGAAATTTAATTTTTTAACCATTTCCAACAAGCATGTCAAATATTAGTAGATTTAAAATTTTGAATTTTTCTTACAAAAATGGTCAAATTTCCATACTGTAACACACGAAAATTAACCAATTTTGACATGAAAATTTTCAAATTTTCAAATTGGGTAATATTTTACTTGTATGTTCAGAATGGTTAAAATTTGAGATTTCACCGAGTTAAACCCTTCAAATAATAGCCAAATGAAATTAAAAAATATTTTTTAAGATTTTGATTGTTTTTATTAGTGTATGTATGTATTTTCGATTACAAAAATTTTAATTTAGATTTCTTGAGCCTTTGTAAATCAGATCTCTAATAAGCAATTTCAGCCTTTCGATCGCATTGTCAGAGTAGTAAGTTATTCACCGTCAAATGATGAACATGAATCTAAACAGTCAGATTAAGTCAAACAATGTATTCAGAGGAGAGATACATGTGCAACAGTAACATTACCCCATGACTTTAAATTTCTTTTAATATTTTATGTATAATATGATAAAATAACATATTAAAAATGAACATACACACTGACGTCAAGGTTTAAGAATTACAATCCCCAAGCAAAAAAAACAGTGACAATAAAATTACAAGGATAAATGTCTCGTGGGAGTCCAATTTGACTGCCGAAATCTTACATATTGAAATATTTGAATTGTAAAAAAAATTGAAACCCAGAAAAGTGAAGAAATTGCTCACATTCCACATTATTCTTCTTTTACCTCACAAACTTACAATCACGTCGAATCTCCTGGCCACCAGTTAAGCTACTCATCTTAATCATGGACTGAACAAATGCCTGTTTAAATGCAGCATCGGAGGCTGCAAATTTCGAAACCAGAGCCTTAGCCTTGGGATTGGTGAGCAAAGCTTGGTCGGATGAGAAAATGCTCTTCCCGCTAAGCAACATCTTGTAGTAAACATTGTCGAACCCAAACGTTGTGGGATCCAATGTGGAACCTGCATTCTTAGCCGTGTTCTTTGCAGGGCAGACTTTCTTCAGGTTCGCGGCTAATGATGGGTTCAAAGTCGAGTCAACATCCAAGTTAGGACTAAACTTGTGGATCCTGTTCTGGAAAGACGAACAATGAGCGAATCCTAGTGTGTGTCCTCCTGAAAGAGCTACTAGGTCTTCCAATGAAAGACCTCTCTGAGAAAAGCTTTGCTGGAGTTGTGAGATGTTGAATACTGGAGCTGGTAGTTGTCTGGTTTCTGTTGCCTTTGATATTCGTCCGTCTAATCTTCCTTTTGGTACTTTCCAGTTTGGACCTCCAGACTGGATATAACAAATTAGTAATGATATTTTGGTAATGAACTGTGTGAATTCACAATCATTAAACTTACCAAAGCGACAGCATCTTTAGCAGCCAAAGCAAGAATATCTGCACAAGACACGACTCCAGGGCACGATTTCTCGACTGCTTCTTTGGCATGGTCAATCACATAAAACGCATGCAGTGAAATGTTGGGCGGCCCATCTTTCTCAGCTACGTTGTTTTTCGTCGACTTCAACAACACTGAGCCATCACAACCCTTCAAAAGAGAAACACCACTTTGGGTTGGGACAACATGTGACAAGAACATATGTACATGCATGAAAATGGAACATATATAATTTGGACATAACGTACGTACCCTGATGAAACAATCGTGGAAGTGCATACGAAGCAAAGCAGCGGGGACTGTTCTGTCATTTGACATAGCTTTCTTGACAGCATTGGTAACTATTGAGTCGAGGTTGGGACAAGTTTTGTCGTAGTAGTTGAGGCTGAGTGAATGGGCAGATGAGAAAAAGAGTACTGTGAAGGTGATTAGGAAGCTGGTTAGAAGAATGGGACGTGCCATAGCTGCAAATTTTCCTTGTTTTTCTGTATGGTTGATTGGTTTAAGGTGATGGGTGAACCACAGAGGAGATTGATACTTATATATATCGAATGGGTTGACGGATTCAGCTTACAGAAAATGGAAGGGGGAAAAAAGAATATTATTAGCCATGCAGTACTGCAGTTGTTGGGAGGGATCAGAGTAGTTAGCATATTTGGTGATCTAACGTACAATTTGGTAAGATAATGTTTCATTCAATAGAGAATTAGAACTGAATCCTCCTCTGTTTTGTTTGTTAGTTACTTATTGGAGAGATCAAGATTTTTAACAGAGTGGATGAGATTCCGGTTGAGGTCTTTGGCTGAACTAATGAGATTGAAGTAGAATTTCAGTTCAGTAGATCATACAAGTTATCAGTGGTTGACGTTTGGTGGTCTGATTTGTTGTGTCAAACTGTCAAAGTGGCTGGGTCAATCGGTTTATATATCAATTGTATTTGATATTGATTTAGCCGTATGGGATATTCAAATTCTAATTATAAATTCTTATGAGTGGCTGGGAAATGGTCAGCCATGGGTCCCCATCCGGTATACACAGATGGGTACACAATCCGTTTTCTACTTATAATCCTTCCCGTCGCGTGTGTTATATCCCAACAAATAGAGTTTGTGCCTGTAAATCCATGTCAACTTGCTGTCTTAATTAGGCATAAGGCATGTCATAATAGAAGAAGTTACGTTGTTGTCTGATAGCAAAGTGGAAAAGTTATTATTATTATTATTATTATTATTATTGCTGAACAGATGAAGTAATAATTATATGCATGTGGAGAGTAAAGGATGGGAGGTCTTGTTCTTGTTGTTATTGTTTGTTGTTGTCATTCCCAAATGAAGTTGGTGAACTGCAACATCAAGCAGCTTCATGCTGAAGCAAAGTTTATTAATTTTTAGGATGACTTTGAAGGAAATTGCGTTATTTATTTTATTAGGTAGTTGGGCGGCGTGGATTTCCAGGATTCATTTGATGGCTCTAACTAATAAATTAAAGGGAATCAAATTAAACACCCAGGAGGATATCTGAATTGAAGTACTAAAATTAGAGGGTACTCGTTGGATACAAATTAATGGCTTAACAAAAATTAAATGGAATCAAACCGATGATTTGGGTTTGTGGTATCTGCATGTGCGGGGAATTCCGAGAATGATTCACTTGTTCTTAGACTGCCCTTTTGCTCAAGAATGTCCGCGAGTTACGGGGTTGTCGCAGATGGTGCAATCGACATTGGCCTCGATTTCGGAGATCGATTTCATCAAAACAGCCTTCTTTTCACAACTTCAGCACAAGGTGGTCACCAGCCTATTGGTGAATTTGGACAGAATGCAACCATTGAGTCTGGATGGGGACCTCTCAGCGAAGCCTGGTTGATTTCTGGTTGATTTCTTCGGATCGATAAAAGCAGCCTGGTTGATTTCTGATGCAACATCGTGATGGTTTGATTGCCGTGAAGGAGGGAGAAGCCATGGTTTTGCCTGAAGCAATTCGATGGGTGATCGATTTGGGCCATCTGCATGTTATTTTCGAAGGTGATTCACAGATCCTAGGATTGGATTTGGCTGGCACGGAGGGGGACCTCACGGAATTTGGTGAGCTCGTGAAGCAATGCTAAGCCGTTTAATAGCAGATTAAAACCGCTGTTAAACTGGGCCTCGTTTAACAGGGATTCCAAATCCGCTGTTAAATTGGGCGTCGTTTAACAGGGGTTTAAATCCGCTGTTAAACTGGGCGTCGTTTAACAGGGGTTGTAATCTGCTGTTAAACTGTGATACGTTTAACGACGGATCTAAACCGCTGTTAAACGAAATTTACAAAAACCAAATTCCGCTTCCAGTTTTCCTAATGGTTCTATTTTTAGAATTGTTAATTTCCTAATTGATGTTTCAATCTCAACATTCACATACAACTCAAATATAACAAAAACTATTTTATATCTTAGAACTCAAGAATTTAATTCAAACAAAATACTTCATCCATTAGTACAAAAAAATGATAAACACGATACAAGTACTTACTTAGTGTTTAAACGAAGTCCACGAGAGTACTTAAACCTACCTAGCTAACACTAGTCCTTCCTATCATCATCGTCGTCACTGTTCCTCGGACTCAAAGCATTGGATTCTTTTTGCTTTTCACTTGATCTACTTTCATCACTAGAAGAAGAGTGTGATGTCGTCGTGCCAAACGGGGGTGCAGAAGCTGTAGCCATCGATCCACCATGGTTACTCCCACCCTACTGTGATTGTTGAGACGATGGTTGTGCAAACTCACTTTGGATGCGGCTGATATTTTGTGCTAACTCGGGGGGCGGGACATTCATATTGTTTTCCACAAGTTGGTTAATGATGCTCATTACCCCTGTAGAAAATCGTTGGAACTGCTCTATCGGCACACTATCGACGGATCTAGAAGTCGATGTAGACCTCCGTAAGCTAGAGCTATCAAAGACCTACAAAAGAAGAACAAAATTATCTAAGTTTACAGAAATTTCGACATGACTTACCTTTCACAATCTTATTTATTTGTTTCCCTTTCCTTATTTTGTGATTTTGTCATTTACAATTGACAAACGCTTTCTTTGGTAGCCTAGTTTAATTGTTAGCCTTGGATTGCAGGTGTTAAATTTCAAGGATGATTTCCTTTATGCTTATAATATATAGGTGTTGTTCCATTGTACTGAGTGAACCATGTACATGAATACCTCTGCTTCTTCACTGGTTTGTACGTGTCTCTTGACATAAGAGATGTGCATTTGAATGCTTAGCAGGTTTGAAGACTCTTCATCTCCACCTTCTAATTAAATTCATTCTAGTGTCTTTTTTTCTCCTAGTTTACTGGCTTCATTTATAGTCTCTCTTTTCAGTCTCAGATTAGTGATGATGTATAAAATCGATGGCTATGAAGTAGACCAAATATCATTCATCAAGATGAACCCAATCTTGTTTCAACACAATATATTAAAATTGGAATGGAATAATGGCTATAGCTTACAATGTTCAGATGCTAACATTGGCGGAAATGAGGCAGGCCCATTAATTTCATAAGAAGGCATGGGTTGGGTTTTCTGGAATTTCTTCTATTCAAGGAGATGTCAGTTACTGCCTTTAAATAGAGAGAACATAGTTGGTAGGAGGATATAGCTGATATGTAGAAAGAGTTGGTAGTTTATTATGCTTGGGAAGTAGTGGATAGAACTATTATTGTGGGTGAATCACCTTTTGGGATGAGGTGAAATTTTTATTTATGCAACAAACTATATTCAATGATATATATAATCATTATCGTTTTGTAAACTTATATGCAGTTTGTAAGTTACTGTGAAAATAAGCCAAAAAAGAGTGTCATTGAGCATTGAATAAAAAAAAAAGCACTTAACAATGAAAAAAACTTATGTTACGTCTCCTTTTACAATAGCTAATAGTATTTTCCACGTCACTATTCTCTACGGCTGCAGTATCGTAGCAAATGGTATAGCAAATACTATTGGCTACGACAAACCTGCTAGTAGCTACGGCATAGAGCAGTGGCAAAATGCAACTTTTTTATAGTGTAATCTCCCTTGTAAGCTCTCCAAAAACCCTCCTACCGAGTCTTTTAGGCGTCCACGTAAGAACACTCACATTGTCACTAAACTTAATACTCAACCCTCTATAGAACCACTTGGTAGTCTACCAACCCGTTGGGTAGTGGTACACCACTAACGTAAATTTCATCTTTTGTTTGTAATTCATCAAAAAATCTAAAATAATGTGGCGAGATGTTAGTGTCATTTATGATAAAATATTTGTTAGGCACTATTTTTTCATAAGTGTGTCACAGAAGAAATTAAAGACAAAGATCTGTACAAAAAGAAGTGTATTAATTTTGAAACCATAATTTTGAGATATAAATATAATCATTCACTTTTTATTTATTTTTATTTAATTTTGAACAACGTCATATCAATTAAAGAATGAGGATGAGAGCCGTAATTTACGCGCGCTCTCTTTTTTAACAGGAGACTGTTCGGGCTTCTTCAAGCTACATCACAAAGTTTCAGACAATTGGTTCAACACCACCCTCCTCCTCGGCCCACCGGCTGCCGATGTTGGCGTCGGTTGGTGTTGTGTCGGATGAGAGGTCAGAGGCAAGGAGGCTGACCAGCAACGACGAGCTCAAGTCGTATATTTTTTAAATGCATAAGTGAAAGGGAAGTTCCGAGTTAGAGAGGAGAAGACGACGTGGACTAGGCTTGGGCTAACCTAATTGGCTATTGGATAATTAGGTTGGTTAATCTACGTTTAACCTATTTAACAATTGTTTAACTGTTAACCGAATGATCTGAACTTCGGTTAAACCACAACTTCATGGACTCGGTCGGTGAAGCAGTTTTAATCGATTAACCAACACCGACTGGCTAGCCCTACTTGCCGTCCATTAGGTCATCGGACTTATAGATACATTGACCGGTCGACAAACCTTTGAATCTCAGGTGGCGACTCAAAGGTGGGGCTACCAAAATTGGTAGGTTGGCACTTAGTGAAAGGTGGATAGTCTCTGACCAGCCCTTTAGGTCGTTGGATTGTCGGTTGTATTGGTTGGCTAACAGGCCTTTGAATCTCAAACAGTGATTGAAAGGTGGGGCTACGGAAACCGATAGATTGACATTGACTGAAAGATGGCCGGTCTTTGATCGATCGATAATCTTTCGACTGTTACTGTTGGAAACTGATCCTATTCATTTAAGTAGGCATTCATCTTCTCAGTCACTTAACAACACCATTTGTACCATTACAAATGTAAAAACGAAAACAACATCCCCAAAGAATAACTCTCCAACCTCAAATAATCTGCCTATAAACACAATTGTTGCCAAAGGTAACATTGGAATTCCAATTTTCTTAGATGATCAGATTGAAAATGACATTACAAATGACATATCACTAATATAAACAAAAAAGAAGATCATAAAATAAAAAAGAGGAAGCTGATAGATTTTATTAAAGATAATAATTAGTAGTTTACTTTTATATTATAAATTATAAACGGTGTGCGTAATCACACCAGCTTTCATTAATAACTACTTATAATAATCTTTTTATATTCTCTTATACAGTAATATTATTAGTAATATTTAAACTTTTATTATTAGAAATTTATATTAGTCTTTTATATATTCTCTTATGTAATGATCTTTTATATTAGTGTTATTCGGCTTTTAAATTTACAAACTTATGTTATTTTTTTATATTCTCTAACATAGAGGTATGTAATATTAGTGGTATTTTTTATCTTATGTGTTTGTTGATTTCATAAAATTAAAAATTGAGAATCATTTTCAAAAGGAAAAAATATAAAATAGACCGGCTAAAAGATTGGATATCGATCTAGTTATAACTGCCACCATTACTGTCCACTAAATCTCCTTACACCCTGTCCGAACGACAACAAAAATAGATCTGCCCTTCGTTCGTCTATATAATCGGTTTTTTTACTTCGATCCATCAGCTGAGGTTCCTCAGTGAAGATTTCAAAGCGTTAAAGAAATTTTGAATCAACGAACACCATATTGAATGTAGTTAAAGTATATTCTACAATTTTTTACGACAAGAAATGGTTTGATCTTTTCATTTAATTTAGATCGTTAAAAATTGAAATTGTAGGGCAATAGAGGATGCGTAGAAGTAGCAATGGGTAAAGCCTAAGAAGTGGCAAGGCCGAAAGCCATTGAGAGTTCTCAGCCACTCATGGCCCGGAGTTCAGTTTGTGCAATCGAGCCAGTCAACCGGGTCGGAGTTGAGAGTTGATTCGGGTAGGGTGGTTGGTCTTCTCCGCAGAGATTAGAACTGCTTGCTAGGGTAAACTTGCGGGGACGGTTGCGCCCAGCAAGTACTGAAAAGCGGTTTGAGGGCGTTACAGAGAATAAACGTAGCCGTAGAAGAGGACTCTCTCTATTTTTTTTGTTTAGGGCAAACCGGCAAAACTTATCTTCCAAAGGTACACAGCGCTCAACCTCTGAGATCTTCTCCGAACCAAATCCTGACCACCGGAGTTGTTTGAGTTCTCTTATTTACTGTTCATGTTACGGTTGTTTGAGCTTCTTTGCGTTTATGCTTATGCGCGCTTTTCTAATTCTTTTTACTGATGAGTGGTTTTTGTTGTTGTTGCGGCTTGCGGGTGTAAGATGGATCGCTACCAAAGAGTTGAGAAGCCAAGAGCTGAGACTCCCATCGCTGAGAATGAGATTCGAATTACTAGTCAGGGAAGGATGCGCAGTTATATCTCGTACGCCATGAGCCTGCTTCAAGTACGGTTATTCTCCTCTCTGCTTTGTGTTATTGTTGATTGTTTGGTATTAACTTCTATTTGTTTCGTTGTATAAAGTGTTGTTGTGCATATATTATATGCTTCCCTCTTCCAATTTTGGTTGTGCAATTGATAGCCTGAAGATCTGCAGGAAGTCTAGTTAGTTTTCAGTTTCAGAATGAGAATCTCGACTGTTTTAGGCTCTCTTGCAATAACATTTGAAACTGTACTGTTAACCAGAAATTAGACGTTCATATAGCACAGTGGTTGTTTCTAGAATTTATTGGAACACTAATAAAGAGTGGGGTATCTCCAGATGTAATGAAGCCATTGTTTTGTGCTGAATAATGCCATGACAATGGTAGAGGTTTATGTTGTAATGCTCTGTTGAAATCTCTGCTTGTCCATCGTTGTTTAGGAGTTGGTTATTCCTGGCAACTGGGCTTTTGATTAGTAACTTCGTCTGAATGGATGTGCAGGACAAAGGTGCAAATGAAATTGTATTCAAGGCAATGGGAAGAGCCATCAACAAGACTGTGACAATAGTCGAGCTTATCAAGGTTCTCATTTGAACTCTTTGCAAAGTCTTGTACTTCCGGATTAGTGACTTGATTTGGTCCATTTCTTGGTAAATTGATTTGGTATACATTGGTCTAAGGAAAGGTATCATCTGCTTTATATTTGTAATTCAGAGAAGGATTGTTGGTCTTCATCAAATCACGTCAATTGGGTCTACTGATATAACAGATACATGGGAACCCCTTGAGGAAGGCCTCCTTCCGTAAGGACACACCCAACCCTTATCTTTGCTTCATAGACGTTTGCATTTTTCTAATATTTCTGATACAAACCTTCTTGTACAGTTTGGAGACTACAAGGCATGTGTCCATGATTACGATTACACTTTCCAAAGTGGAATTGAATACATCATCTGTCGGGTGAGTTTGTGTGACTCTAATGGCAGTGATTGTTGGAAGTGTTTATTGTATCTTTCCAGTCGATTGAAGTATTTGTCTACTTAATTTTACTTATTTTTACAACATTATCGTAAATGCAGTGAACACTGAGGCTGAACTCTGGAAGTCTTGTTTATGCCAGATTTCGGAAATGCTTGTTCATTATGTTGTGCTTAGCCAGCCATGTTTGTCGGCCCCTTGTTCAGATTTACTTTGTCTCTAGACATCTCCTTATTTTGATTAGCTTGCTTGATTGAATTGCCACTAGAATACTAACTGTTCTGGACGAAGTCTCAGGAGCTTAGTTTAGGTACTTGATAAAACATTCTGTTACATGTTTGTTCAGTTATATGTCCTGGAAATAGAAAGTTGGATGGCCACATAGATGTAGTATTTCCGTATTCTGGTGCTTCAGAAATTTGTTGTTCACCTTATTGTGCTTCCTAGGCTATCCTTATTCTTCTTGTTCTTCTAGTTGTAAATAGTAGCTTGTTTCGCATAATCTTCTTTGACATGATCATGCTCCAAGCAGTTTCTTTTGAAAGATTATGTTTGTCGATGCTTGACAAGCTGCTATTCTCTTCAGGTATCAACCTCCATTGCCTGAAGACCAGGTGAAAGCCTCTAACGATTATGAATATGACGGAGGTATGCTTTGACCAAATTTTGGTTGTATCCAATGTAGATGTTCTGTTCTAACTTGAATTTATGTGACAGAGGGATCTCCAAATGCCCGAGGCAGAGGTCGAGGTGGTAGAGGAAGGTCAAGGGGCCGAGGTACTTCACCAAAGACCTAATTGCCTTGACATTCTTTTTTATTTTTATGAGGCAATTCCATCTATGTTTTTTTTTCAAGGCTGGTCCTCTGAAACTCTAGTGTTGGTAGTCATATTCTTGTTCATATTAATTTTCAGGGAATGGGTATGTGTCTGTTGAGCATGAAGATGGAGGGTACGATCGACCCCACTATGGCAGGGGTAGGGGCCGAGGCAGAGGACGCGGTGGTTTCCGTGGCCGAGGGAGGGGAGATTATAATGTTGCTCACACTGAGTTGCAGCAAGATGGCAGCTACAATAACGAAGCTCCTCCACAAGACCGTTATGAATCTCCTCCACAAGGCCGTTATGAATCTCCACCACAAGGCCGTGGCAAGTCCCGTACACCCTTTTGCCTACAGCATTTCGGGTTGTCCTCTAAAATGAAGTAGTTATCTGTCTTTTTTCCGATATTTATGTTTGTTGGTGTCTCATGCAGGGCGTGGCCGTGGGAGAGGAGGATATCGTGGACACGGCCGCGGAGGTAGATCAAATGGTGGATCACAAATCCAAGCAGCAGCAGCAGAATGAAGTGCAGGATTCCCTGGCGTATGATTATCCAGTACACGTTATCGTTTTCGTTCACCTCCAGTATTTACAGTTTTGTGCTTGTTGCATGGTTAGCCGTTTGTTGCCAAGTAGAGTGATTGTTAACGTTAGGACATTTCCGATTAGCACAGACGGTTGTTAACGTTAGGACATTTCCGATTAGCACAGACGGTTTTTAGACTAATCTTTTCTAGTCTGAAGAAGTTGTGTTTAGTTTATATTGTGGTTGTCAACTAGTTAAGAGTACAAAAACTGTAACTTTTTCTTTTAAGTGTTACTGTGAGCATTCTTTTTATCTATTTCATCATATTTCTCTTTAGAAAATTTGTTGAATATTATCATCGATTAGGATTTCATTGTAAGGATTAGTTTCTCTATGGTATGCCAAGTTAAATCATCTAGCTTTGTCACAGTCGCTTTGAATCGAGTGATTTGTGATGGATTTTGCGATGCAATACCAAAGCACTTACTAAACTTGGACAATGATTGTGAGCGTATGAAATACAGAATATTAGGAGAGATCCACCTTCATTCATATACCTAAAAACTCGAGCAAATCGGACGTTCGTTTTTATTATCAGTTTACTGCTCGGACTATTATAGAGAGCTAGCTGTATGCTGTTTACAACCGAGTCAAACCCACCCAGAATCGAAGCAGGCTCAAAAGATGCCCATGAAATCAAAGTGGTCGTCCTTGTTTGTGCCAACCAATGGGTCGATGATGTTTTTCCAGCCATTGAAATCAAGGGGTGAGCCAATGTCAGGCAAGACAAACCCATTTACAAGGAAAGACGGAGTGCCGTAGATGCCTCTTGACGTACTAAACTGCATTATGAAAACTAACATTCGTGAAATTTCCAGATCCGGTGTTAACCACCCAAAATAACATAGATTCATCATAAATCACTTCACCAAGAGGGTTGGAAAATATTCCATGGGTTACCTTGAAGGACACCCGTGTCTTGAGATCGGTTCTACTGTCGGTGAAGCCAGCTTCAAACTCAGAGATCAGAGAATTTCCAACTGCTACAGCTGCGAAATCAACCACCTCTTCAACAACAGCAGCTTTTGTCACGTTCACGGTCCGACTGTTATAGAACTTCTCCTGAAATTTCAAGCGTCCATAAGACTGGCACGTAAGGATTTGAAACCAAGACAATGGAGTGAAAGGTAGAGCACCGACATCCATGCCAAGCACTCCAAAAGCGAAGTTAGGACATCTATTCTAGCTACTATCATATAATCTAAGGAGGTGGCAGGAACAGATCTTTTTTGATGAGTTTAGCAGGGAAACAGAAAACATGCTGGCAATGAGAATATCACTACCGAAATACAGAAAAATGAAGAGACGATGTGAAATTGATTGATTCCGCCCAAACTTTCCCAGAACATAATAAGCACAAGTTTTGACTCACAGACTGCCTATCTGCAAATTCGTTCTGTAACTGGAAAGTACCAAGTTGACTGACACCAAACACACTCAATCATAAGCAAGATTCCAGGGGATATTCTCACCTGATGTCGAAAGAATCGCTCCAGTAAGGGAAAGGTAGAGGAAGCGTTCAATGAATTCGCAATGTGTAGAGCTCGAGAAGCCACATACGAATTGTCATGATAACTGCCGTAGACAACAATGAGAAATTTGGTTAACAAACTTCGATTCACATCCATACAAACCTAACCCCTGAAACCCATTTAGGAATTGTAACAACCACCTTGCGTGCAAACACCAACGTATTTCATTCAACTGAATATCGAATAAGTAAAAGAAGTCGAAATCAAAGGAAAGCTCACGGTAAAGGGAGAAGATGGAGGATCAAGGAGACGCGAGAGCCGTAGCGGTCGAGAGCTTGCTTGAGAGGAGGCCACGCGTCTCTGCTATCGGGGCAAACCGGGTCGAAGAAGGCCTCGATCAGAACGGCGTCCGGGTCGGCCCGGCCGCTACTGTAGAGAAACCCATCGTACTTTGCTGGGGGCAAATTCTGGGATCGAACAGTCAAGAGGATCAAACAGAGGAACGCGAGAGGTATAATCTGTAGCTTCTGCATCTTCTATCTTCGAATCTTTGTGGATTGAGAACTGGTGAGAGAATGAAGGAGACCGTTCAAACTTGAGATGAAATTTATGAATTTTTTTATGTATAGAGGAATTTTGTCAAACAGGAGGATATGGAAGGGAAACGAGAGGATGAACTAAGAACCCGGCCGTTTCATGCGAGCTGGGCAGTGTGGCTGTGTTGTAGCCTATCCTAAGCGCGATGGAACACCGAACATGGACATAATTCGCGGCAAGGTGAACTGTTGAACCGTATCAATGTATATATCATGACCGAATTTGATGTCAGAACTGATGTAGACAACAATTTTTTTCAAAGTCATGCTCATGATTGGGTTGTATATATTTATGTGGAGTGTATGGTCAAGCCAACGGAGAGTTGCATTTTAAATATATGGCGATGCTAAGAAAAGAATTGTTGAATTAATTTATAAGCAATTAGATTCTTATCTCTTTTAACAAAAACGACACTAAAAAAAGAATTTGGAGTAAGAAAGCACAACAAGAAACGATAATCTAATTGAACTCTGTAGAGTTTTTCGTGCAGGCAGACATTGCTGAGCCAACCTAGAAAATAACGTCTGAATAGTTGCTACGAGCTGCCCAGTTCATTGTCTCTAGTAGAGCAATGTCCTCACCCTCTTGAACCTCATAAATGTCTATCGAATGATACACCCCATAAGCGATAAAAAGTCCACATGATCCCACAAAATCACGCCGTATCCCCAACAATGACAGTCTAATAATTTAAAACTAACATCCACATTACATTTGAGCGAGGATGTCACTTAGCGCAACTATAAATAGCCACAGTGATAATAGAGTTCGATCTATGCCATGGCGCACTGCTTACCAAGTCGTTATTGTCTCCATAACATCTGGCGCCACCCTCCTAACTATCAAAACACAGTGCTGCCACACCTTTCGATTTCGTTCTTAAAAGCCACACATGTAATGATTTCATTTTTATAAGAAACCCATCTAAATTGTCAGATAAGTAATGAAAAAAAATCCTAACAATATCACCAATAATTAAGTTATTATTAAAATATATTAGAAATTTTTGTATTACTTTCTATCTAAGGATTTATCACAAACTATTCAAACTATATCATATGGTTAATTTTATTTTATTAGCTTACATATGTGGTATGACGGTAAGTGATAACATTTGACCGCTCAAAAGATCACGAGAGCGATGCCATGTTAACTAAAATAAAAAATTAATAAAAACTACAATACATATATAGTACGGTATTAATACGTTCGTAGTTTTGTATGCCATTTTAATATAAAAATATGTTTAAAAGTTCACAATCAATTATAAAATATGAGGAATTTATAATTTTAAAAGTGAATATAAATGTGCAAAGATAGGAGATCATGAAAGCTTTATTTTCCACCCCTGATGGTAAGAGTCAAAGGCCAAATGGATTCTCAGCTTGTTTCTTCAAAAAAATCATGGGATTTGGTTGGTGAGGAGATTAGTGAAGCGGTTAAACTGTTCTTCAGGATTGGATGATTGCCTAAGGTGGTGAATTCCACACTTCTTGATTTGATTCTTAAAAAAGTTAATGTTTGTAATATTTGAGACTTTAGACCTATAGCTTGCTGCAATATCATGTATAAGTATAAGGTTATTGCAAAAGTTCTTGTTGGCAGGTTTGTTGATTGCTGTCTTTTATGATCAGTAGCTCTCAATCAGCTTTTGTGAAGGGGAAGATCATTGGAGACAATATTTTATTGACTCATGAACTGGTTAGCTCCTATCATCTAAGTCATGTATCCCTTCGTTGTGCTTTGAAGGTAGATATGAAAAAGGCATTTGATTTTGTTGACATGGGCTATCTGTTTACTGTCCTTAGAGCCAAGTGTTTCCCTTTTGTAAGGTGGATTAAAAGGTGCCTGTCTTTGGTTATGATCAGCTTGAGTATAAATGAAAATATTGAAACAAGGTGATCCCCTTTTACGAGTCTTATTTGTTATTGTAATGGAGCTTTTACACTGTCTTATGCTTTAAGCTACTCAGGGTTGAATTCCATTCCATCCGAAATGCAAAAAATTGAATATAACTCAGTTGTACTTTGCAGATTGACCTGTTAGTTTTTACTAATGGAATCTTAAATGGTGTAGTTAACAGGTTCTATAAGTATCCAGGGCTCCAACTTAACCCTGAGAAGACTGAAATCTTTTTCTCAAATTATGTTGCTGCTAGTATTCGTGAGGCTGCAGTGCTGGCTACTGGCTTCCATGAAGGTAAGCTTCCTGGGAGATATCTTGGAGTGCCTCTGATTACCGGTAAACTCTCCTCGAAGGATTGTGACGTTTTGATAAATAAAATCACTGCTATAGTCAAAAGCTGGAAAGTTACACTTCTTAGCTATGCAGGCAGGCTCCAGTTGGTGAAATCAGTCTTGATTTCTATGAATCAGTACCGATTTTTAGTGTTTATGTTGCCAAAATCAATCATTCATGTTGTTGAGAAAATTTGCAGTGACTTTCTTTGGAATATTGGAAATGGTAGGAAGAAGAAGGCTAAGGTTGCCTGGAAGTTAATTACTGTCCCTAAGGAGGGAGGACTCGGAATTCGAGATCTGTATACCTGGAATCAGGCCTATATTGTTAGGCACATCTGAAAATTTTTACTGAAGTCAAGCTCTTTATGGATAGTCTGGATGAGAGTTTCAAGCTTAAAGGTGGATCAATGCTCTCTTGTAAAAGTTCTCCAGCCCATTTTTAGATTTGGAGGCGCATTATTAAGGCTAGGGATGAAGCTATCCAGTGTATTACCTTTGATTATGATGATTATCTTCTTTGGTATGATAATCCTTTGTCTAAATTTTTCATTTTTTTGGTTTGGGAGACTCTTCGACCTCATGGGGATAATGTAGACTGGTATGATTTGGTCTGAAAAACTTCCAGCATTAGAAAGCATTACTTTATTCTTTGGTTGGTTTGCATAACAGATTAACTACTAAAGCTCAGATGGCAAGCTAGGGTATTATTCTGGACATTTCATATCTTTTGTGTAATGAGGGTGTGGACTCTGTAGAGCATATCTTCTATAACTGCTGCTTCTTCAAAAAGCCTATGATTACTGTTTTAGTGCTGATGGGATTAAGGGAAGTAAGTGGAAGGAAGAAGTTGAAGCTGCTGCTAAGATGGATGGAAGAAAGAAGAATGGCAGCTCGTTCAGACTGATGTGAAAAGCTTTGATTTCCAGTATATGGTATGAATGCTGTCGGGGAGAAACATACTTCTGCTCGCAACTTGGCCGAAATGATATGTAGAGATTCTCATTATGTGCTAATTCATAGTTGATTCCTTATTTTTAGTTTAGCAGTATAGGTTTGTTTTGAAGTTGTTATGGCTTTATTGTGGTTTCCCAACAAATGTTTTTTGGTGAATAAAATTTTAATATTCCTCGGAAGAAAAAGTAAATATAAATTAAAAGTTATGATGAATTCCTTAAAATATGTATATTAAATGTGTAATGTCTTTTATATGTGTTTAGTATGGGAAGCATCAACAAAACATTGAAAAAATTTAAACGGCCTTACAATAATATGGAAACGGAAGTTTTAAACGAATATAGTTCGTATACGTGTGTATCATATGAGTATTAAACAGATTTTTGGCAATTAGAATTTACACTGAAAAAATTCTGGCCTGGAAAACTAATTAAAACTAACTTTTTGCTAATTAAGTTTAGAACTTTGATGTCTTACAATTTGAAAAAAAAATACGTGCCTGGAAAACTAATTAAGACATCAAAGTTCCAAACTTGAATAAAGGAGCGCCTTAACTTTGACTCTCCACCAACTTTCGACCCCGACCGCAAATTGTGCGGTAGTGTAAACCAATACCAAAAGGTTAAAACTTGGAAGAAAAGAAGTCAAATTCAATGTATTAGTCAACCGTTTCCAATTGGATGTAATTAAAAGTGAACTTATGGGTTTGAAGTTTGTATATGACAATCATATTTTGTGCTTTTAAATCAACAGTTAATATTGGGATCGTAAAAAAATTCGAACACACAATCATTTATTTTAAAAACTTTAATACTATGTTAAAAAATCGTAGTATCTTACACATGTTCCTTTTTATAGAATTATGAGTATCCGTTATATTTATATGAGACTTAATTTAAAATTGTAAATTAGCGTATTGGGTATTCACGAATTACTCGCAAACTTGATTAAAATATTATGATCAGTACCCCCCTAATACTCCTCTATCTAATGAAATACAAATTGAATTTTACTAATATCCAAATACACATACCACCAGTCCACTATCTAATGTCTAGTGTCCACTCGGCTAACAGTAAACGAATACTAGAAAGTAAAAACTTGAAAGGAAAAGAAAAGTCAAAATTGAATGTAATAGTCAACCGTTTTCAATACGATTTCTCTTTTGTCGCCAGTAGAATGCTTTCCCTACATCGACATTCAAACCCTGGGTGTTTGAATTCAAAGAACCTGCAACTTTCATGACAGCCATCCAACAACAACAACAACAACAACAACAATTCTTCCCCCCTGCCCTCCCCTCCCCACCTCATTGAATGATAATACAATTTACACGAATCATGAATGATAGTGTGAACAGTGGTTGGGATCAGGCCCAAAGTTAAGACCAAAAACCCGGCCCATTAGGGAAACTACCCGCCGGCTGTTGTGAGTCCGATTTTAGAGCTACTGATCTTAAGGACAATTTTATACGGATTATACAAATATCTATACATAAGTGTATACACATTTATATAACTTTTGTTCAAAGTGTAACACTAATTATTATAATAATTAAAAAGTATTATACTTTATATAATACTCAATATACACATTTATATTCCTATAAAATATTAATTTCGTCCTTATATTATCAATCATTGAATTTTAAAAAATTATTTTAAATAGATAAAATTTATACAAATCTCCGACTTCAAATTGAAACTCTGTAGAAATGCCACCATTTTCCTAATTTTTGCCGCAAATACAGTATAAATAGCAAAATTCCGTGTCTCTGTGTCCAAAATTAAGAAAAAGGGGAAACAAAAAATCTAGGGGGAGAGCGGGTCCCACAGAGGCCACGTCAGCTTCCAATCAACAACATTTCACAACCACCACAATCATCATCATTCATTGATTCAATCACCTCCTTTCTTGAGAAGCCAAACCTCCCCTAACCCACCCCCTCTCCGGCCCATTGGCCTTCCTCCCTCCGTCCCACCTCTATAATGCGCCATGGCTCTCCCTCACTAAAACCCATCCTTCCCTTTGGCCCTTTCCTCTACCAATTATGCTGCTCTCTGTTTTTCTAGCCTTATTCCTCCCCTGCGCTGGGATGAGCGCTATGTTCGTCGTCTACATTTTCCTCCTCTGGTTCGCTTCAAATCCCCCGATTACCCACCCCACCGGCGGAGACGTATTCAAGCCCGAGGCCAAGATTGGACTATCGTCCTCCGAGCTGGAGAAGCTCCCCAAAGTTTCCGGGAAGGAGCTTGTGATGGGGAGCGAGTGTGCCGTCTGCCTCGATGAGATTGAGGCGGACGATCCAGCGAGGATGATTCCAGTATGTAACCACGGATACCATCTTGAATGCGCCGATAAGTGGCTCTCGAAGCATCCATTTTGCCCCGTTTGCCGCAGAAAAATCGATCTCGCTCAGTTCCTCAACCCCGACCCAGACGACAGTCCTTGCTGAAGAAAGAAAGAAAGAAAGAAAAGAAAAGAAGTGCTAATCTGGTATAGCCGGAGTAGTTTTGCTGTAGTAGGGATTTTGATGTTGTTGTAGATAGGCAGTGGTACCTAGTATTAGTAATACCGGTAGGATATTCAGCACAGCTGTATGCTTCGTCTCCTTGATCTCTCCTATTTCTTTATTCTCTCTGTTCTTTACCCCATGGAATTAGTGAGATCAAGCATTTAAAATTCACTGATTACGCAGGGAAATTTTGTCAAAGCCAATAACCGTAAACCACAACATAACTTTTAAGCAATGTAGTATAGACAAAATGGCAACAGTACAGGTGTTGGTAATTAACAGTCAATGTCTGTACAATAAATTTTGAACTTTTTTATAGACTGATTGGGAAAGGGTATTAGAGTGATTGAAAGTACGTAATATTCATCACTAAGGAGGGTTTGTGCTAGCTGGATATGAGGCGTAGGAAAATCAAATTCAAAAAAGGTAAGGAGACAACATCAATATATAGGACCTAATCAATCATGAATGACAATTACGTACCCATTATTCATAGGCCATTGACACCGGAACAGAAACTGTATAAACAAAAGCTGCAACTCTGAGTGACAGGAGCCAACCGCGGAGTTAAATAAAAACAAAACAAACGGCGGGTTTTGCTGGTTTCTCTAGTTGTTAGTTTTCCCCACCTTTTACAGGACGTGTATATATAGACAAAATTAAACGGCAAAAAAGTGAGAGGTTTTGCTGTCATGATTTTGGTCACCGGTGGTTATCACACTAGGCTCCGGCGCCGCTACTTTAAGGGCAGGGAGTGCACCTGGAAGAAAAGAACGTAACTCCACCGGTAGATTTACTAATGGGGTGGGGTGGGATGTGTCCCCTATTCTATATACTCACTTGTAATATATCTTATAATATTTATTGCAATGTATAAACGGTAGGAAGAAGGCGATTCGTGGAGTGAAGTGCTTACTAAATATTAAAGTATGAAAGCAATTTATTGTACTAGCTATAAACAGAAGAAAAAATATCTCAAAGCACAGAAAACGAACCAACGTTTGTGGGACGTGTAACTAGGTTGGTTATGGGTTGATAATTATATTTCACAGCTCTTAATTAACTTAAAACTTAAACCAAGTACATTTTAAAAAAATAAAAATTTAGGCTGTCTGTAACTTTAAACAAGTCGGCAGTGAGTGCAGTGCGTTGGTGCATTGTCAATGAAGATACCGAAGATTGGTTCTGAAACCAAATCTCATCATTATAATTACAAGCCACAGCCCACCAAAGGTAAAAGGCAACTGCAACAGTACAGTAGCTAACAACAAGAAGAAATGGCCTTGTCATTTTTTCTAAGTGTGACAAAACAACAACCCATGGAGCCTCACCAGTAGCTTATTATATTATTGGCCATTATCAATTATCGCAAATTACATTACTACACATGGGGTCAAACTGGGCCCCCAACTGAAGTTGACTTCCTTTGAATCGTGGGCTGTGTCCCTCGGCCCACCAGCGGGTAAGTTAGAAGAAACGATTTAAGGAAAATTGTAGCTTTGTTCGATAAAAGAACAAAAACATCGGCAGTTACAGCACTACGTGTCATATTCATTCAATTGCTACCTCAGGATAGGCGATTTCGATGGTGATTGGGGTAATTTGGATTTTTGAAAAAAATTTGTTTTAAAAAGAAGAAGAAATTTGAGAAGATTTGAAATTACTTTATTGGTTTGAAAATTTTGTTATGAATGATTTTAAATTATCCCGGAGAGTTAGAGATTTCAGAAGAGGGATGAGAGATTTGAAAAATTTAATCAAAATTACCCTTTATTTTTTTTGTAATTGATATATTCATAAATAAATTGGAGGCATTTTTGTATTTTTTTTAATTATTATTTTATTTTTCTCTTTACAATAATTGCATTCAAAATCACCCATAAATTACCCATCCAAATGGTCTATTTCAAAAATAGTAAGTTTCATTTAAATCTCTACTATTTCAAGTCTTTAACTATTTCAAATTTTTTATATTTCAAATCACTTACCCAAACGACCCACAAATATCTTCCTAGTAATGCTGCATCAAGCAGACATCCCAATCTCCGCTTCCGACCGCGAGTACACCTAAAGCTATACATTACCTTGGAAGACAACTTTGGTGGGCATATATATATAACAGCGAAGTTGTATAATGGCCTAGGATTTTTGACAGGTACTTCCTTGCAAGGTGTACAAAGAGAACGTAGTAAGAAATCGGCATGGCTGGAGCGTTCTACTCTTCTCTTAGGGTGTTTCTATCTTATTTAAGGTTTTTTCCTTCACCGCATGACAAACGGCGTACCGCCGCCTTTCCCCTGCTTCTTACCTTTGGCAAGTTGGTAAGCTCCAACTCTCTGTTAACCGCTGGTATTGCGACGCACAAGAAGGGACATGAGAGGAGTTTAACGTCAATGGGACGAACCCGCCAACCATCGATGAGTGCAGCTAGCATCGGTGAGAAGCCGTCGCGAGGAAATCCGGTACGCGGCCTACCATGGCTGGAGCGTATACTGCAGAGCAACTGAAAGGTTGTTCCATCGGCAACATCTCCAAGACCAATAGTACAATCTCAAAAATCGCTTCGTGATTTCAAATTTTTGGTGGGTCTAACGTTGGCAGCCCGTCATCGGGAGTGACTCTAGATGGTGGATGGTGCTCCTGGCCGGTCCATCAACACTAGAATTATGGATAGGCTACCCCTGTTCTTTTGCCTTCTTTGTTAGTTTTTTCAAATCGAAACCTTTTTAATTTGTTTGCATTTTGTCGGGATAGGTTTTTTGCTTATTTTGTTTATAGTGTTTGTTTCCTAGCTTTCTTAAGATAGGCCGTGATAAGTTTGATCGAGAACAGTTATTAGGAGATTGAGGATGCGAAGTATTATATACTTCTCCTTTGCCGCTCGTGTGTGGGTAGCGACTCTCAAACACCTGATTGTAATGAAAAATTTTTTATCAATGATATATTGCCATTTTATGTATAAAAAAGAGAGAAGGTAGTAAGAGAGTGTGACAATGATACATACGTATGAGGATATGTATGAGAGACAAAAAAGTACATGTCGAAAGGAGATTGATCGGCCTTAAACAGATATTATAAATAGTCATGTTAGGCCAACGTTAGTGATGTGTCATAAATGTTGTAGCCATCACTCCTTAAATATGTCAGTGGTGGCATGGGTCTACTCGTCACATATCGGTCGATGACTAGCTAAGTCTAGACATAATTTTGGTCGTTGATGAAAGATTAAGATTCGTCTAGACATACAAATCCTCTCTAACGAGTGCATGAGCACCCTCAGCACTCTTTTGATGGATGTGATGGGAAATCCTGCTGATTAATCACTAACATTAATGGTTAGAGCAGGTTGGATGAAATTAAATATCTTACTCATAAAGAAAAAAATAGATATAAAATATTTTTTCAAGCATTAACAATAATGGTTAAACATGTTATGATATGTATAGAATTCAACCCATACAAGTCACCCTAGCTACATATATATACACCCACATCCATATATAAAATTCATGGGGTCTGAAATTCAAAAATCTGAAAATATTCGCTACAATCTGAAAACGTGAAAAAGAAAAGAATTGGCTTCCACAAATAAGGAAAAGTGGGTGAAAGAGTTTATTTTGCCATCCATCATTTAAAAATGGCGTCGTATCAAAAGATGGTGATGACGTGGAAAGCATATGGTTCTGGGCGCTCCTGTGGAATATAAAGCCCACTGGCTAGAATACAAGGACACCAACACAGACCCACTGCAGCAAAGCACAGCACCTCACCTCACCCTTCATTCATTCAGAGAGAGAGAGAGAGAGAGAATAAGAGAGAGAGATGAGGATGGGTACTGTCGCCGACCAAGACCGCCTTACCGTGGCTATTCAAGCCACCGCTGTAGCCACCGCTGCTGCCCGAGACTCGGACTGCTATCCGTCACCAACTACATCAAGATTATCGTCTCTCCTCGGTTCCCGAAATCGTGATTACCTCCTCTCCAGAGATGGTGCTCAGGTAATCCTGCTATATATATATGATTCCTGGTTTCTACTTTACACCTTAAAATCAATTACTTGTACAAATTATAGATCCGACGAAAATATATAGTTAATTAACCAAATTCTTCGTATCTTCCCTGATCCATCCGAATACCCAGAAATGTATAGCTTGATTGCTGCCGTACTCAAGGTAGTGAAATTGACTCTTTGGAATTCCCAGGACAATGATTTGATTCTATGTAGTATAGTACTCCATCATCGTATCGTACGTCATATATATCATGTGTTTAAGAATAGTACTATATATAGATAGCTATCAAGAAATTCTGAAGAACATGCTTCAAGTTGAGCTTCAAACAGAGAGAAATACATATATAAATCTCTTACGTATAGAGTAATGTTGATGAAATGGTATACATCCAAAATCACATAGCCAACGGATTAATGAAGGTGATCAAATCATGAAATTTTATTTTTAATATTCCGTCTATGGGTTCGTCGGCGTTGTTCGAGTTTTGATCAGATTTAGGGGAAGAACAGTGAATATATAATACACCACTAGCTTTAACACATATATATATACAGAGAATACGGCCGGCCGGTCGTTCTGTCGGTCAACATATTTTCCACGGCTAGACACGTAAGTGCTTTTGTCAGTTTGGAATACGCTTCCACCTGAAAATAATTTAGTGAGGTGTCCATGGTCCATTGAATTCTGCATTTTAAAATAAAAAAATAATTTTGTTTCTGTTTTATATTTTATACATAGAGTCTTATTTTATTATCCTATCCTTGTGTTCTTCATTTGGTACGCTTCCACGTACCTTCTTTGATCCGTTCATACCTAGAAATGACTTGGTTACAAACTTTATTTTATTATTATTGATTCAATACTTGTCAGGTGGGTGGGTTTTGTTTTGTTTAGAAAGAAAATATCAACTTTATTTCAAAATAGAATACAAACAGGAAGATAAACTTATATTTTATCAACCAAATATAATTGGAAATAATTATAAACCAACATTTGTAATAATTAACAAATGTGATGATTATGATCATCTAGAGAGCGGACACGTTTCGCTGTATTTGTGAACAGAATCACGAAGCCTAAATAAATCAGTGTGCAGAAAGGACAGCTGTCCCAAGTCCTCCTCCGCCTATCCCAACACGTTAATTGATCTTTAGTTCTTTACACACTTTGCGTCTTCATTAATCATCACTACTACTGCTACTACCACTATTACTACAACACGTGTCCTCCTTGCCAACCGCTAGCCCGCTTAAAGGAACATCACTCTTCATTTCATTAAAGCTTAAGAGATATTTTTCTCATTTTGTATGTGTTGGCAGAATGACATTTGGTGGCCCAGATTTGCACTATCTAATCACAACACGTACACAACACCTTTGACATTGAATTTATTTGCGTGGCAGGTGAAAATTTCCGATCTAGAAGGGAAAGTAGTAGGGCTATACTTCTCAGCCAACTGGTACCCACCCTGTCGAAACTTCAACCAATTCCTCATTGGCGCCTACCAACACCTCAAGGCCAATAACGGGTCGAATTTCGAGATCGTGTTCGTTTCCTGCGACGAGGACTCGGACGCGTTCGACAGCTACCATGCCGGAATGCCCTGGCTCAGCATCCCGTTCTCCGATTTAGAGGCCAAGAAATCCCTGACTTCGAAATTCGAGATCGAGGGGATTCCTTGCTTGGTTATCCTCCAGCCCGGCAATACTACTGAGGGCAAAGATGTCGAGTCGGGAATACGAAACGGGGTTGAGTTAATGTACCGGTTCGGGGTGAATGCGTTTCCGTTCACGAAACTGAGGCTGGAGGAGCTGCAGAGGGAGGAGAAGGAGAAGCATGATAGCCAGACGCTTGTTAATTTGCTAACTAATCACGACAGAGACTATGTTTTGGGCCACCCCGCACCTAAGCAGGTAATTATAACTCGTTATTCTATTTTATTTCCTGGAGATTAACTTGATAATTAAATGCGTGGGTTTGTAAATTGTACAGGTGTCGGTTGGATCCCTAGTAGGAAAAACAATCGGACTCTACTTTTCGGCACAATGGTGTCTGCCTTGCGAGAAGTTCACTCCCAAGCTCATCGCAATCTACCACAAAATTAAGCAATCCCTAACCACGATCAGCAACGACGACTTCGAGATTGTGTTTGTGTCCAACGATCGGGACCAGAACGGGTTCGAGTCCTACTTTGCCCAAATGCCGTGGCTGGCACTACCATTTGGGGACCCGAACATCAAGGCGCTTGCCAAGCACTTTGATGTGCAGGGGATCCCTTGTTTGGTAATACTGGGGCCTGATGGTAAGACCATTACAACTAACGGTAGGAGCCTGATAAACCTGTACCAAGACAGTGCATTTCCGTTTACAGAGTCGAAAGTTGAATGGTTGGAGAGACAGATGGACGAGGAGGCGAAGAGTCTTCCGAAGACAAAGCAGCACGAGGGACATAGGCACGAGTTGACATTGGTGTCTCAGGAGACAGGAGGGGGACCATTCATATGCTGTAATTGTGAAGAGCAAGGGCTAGGCTGGGCTTACCAGTGTTTGGATTGTGGCTATGAGTTGCATCCCAAGTGTGTTCGACCCACTGGCTCCGTCGCCAGCGTTAGTTAAGCGTGGACGGAGTCTAATTAGGTATGGTAGCAATGGTTGGTGGCTACTCAATTGGACGCATTTTATATTTCTTCTCTTTATTGTTTTCTATAGCCTCGTGTCGTGAAGTTAAATTGTGGTGCTCTCTTTAGGTATATATGTGTTGGTTTAAATTGATGGGTGTAGGGGACGCGCTATCATCTTTAGGATCTTATCATGAAAATGATGGAATCAATTATCAAACTCATGACTTCTCTACCCAAAGAGAGAACTTATTATTGGCACCAGAATCATTGTCCTTCCTCTGGAATCGGTCGTCTCCAAACAAGCAACTCCGATCCGGAGGCAATGAAAAAACGAGTTGTCTATGCAACGACGCAAGCACTGCTCTTGTAATGTCGCATCTTATCCTTCACTAAACTTGTACTCAAGGAACGTGGACTGGAGGATATGCATGCCTAGCTTAGCTAATTCATGTTTGGAAGAAATAAATAACAAAATCAGTAACCCATAGACCGAGTTGGTTTCGAGGATTGAAAAACAAATAATCAGGTGATAACTTTTGCAACTCGGTGTGTATTCTTTATATTAATATAGTTCATAATCGTTTATGAGAAAAAGTCAGCTACATATACATATATTGCTTTTGGGCACCCAATTCCATTGTTCTTTACTTGTTTCAATAACTACTTAAAAGCTACCATTTTTCTTTGGGTTTTTTAGGCAATTTCAATTAGGCATATATTTCTCATAAAGTCATCACACAGAATCACAATGCATTAAGGAAAAGCAAGGAACCAAAAACACAAAAGGTTTGTCTTGAGGAACACTCTACCGGTCTTCCCTCACCCCAAAACCAACCAAACCAACCCGATTTTGTGAATGATACTGTCTTATTAAAATTGATGTAACAAATAGTCTTCTGAATTTCAATTACGTCTCATTAATTAAGATATAATGAGATAATTATTTTATCGATTCAATTTTAATTGCTTTCCATATCACTTTTCGTAAGGTCCTAAATATCGAACCGGTTCCCGTGACAAACCGGACCGTAACCCATGCCTTCATATGACACCATTTAAAAGAGACCTCCACACTCTTTCATTTTTGGTGTTGGGGGGTTGTATCATAATTTCAAAACATGGGACTCTGTTTCACAAGAACCAAGTCCCATGACATCCCAATCTCCTCTTCTAATTCATCAGACTCTCCTCCTCCCACCATCCACAAACCAAAACCAAACCCAACCCAAAACTCATATTACCCATCATCATCGTCCCAACCAATTCCACCCAGAAATCCATCTTCCTCCATACCTTCCCAAATTGGCCCCATCCTGGGAAAGCCATACGTCGACGTTTCATCCATCTACGACCTCGCCAAGGAGCTCGGCAGGGGACAGTTCGGAATAACCTATTTGTGTACGGAGAAGTCCACGGGAAGGAACTACGCCTGCAAATCGATATCGAGGAGGAAGCTGGTGACCAAGAAGGACATTGAAGATGTGAGGAGAGAGATCCTGATATTGCAGCACTTAACGGGGCAACCCAATATCGTGGAATTCAAAGGTGCTTACGAAGACAAGGATAATCTGCACCTGGTTATGGAGGTGTGCTCTGGCGGGGAGCTGTTTGATCGGATAATAGCTAAGGGGAGTTACTCGGAGAAAGAGGCTGCTAAGGTTATTAGGCAGATAGTGAATGTGGTGCACGTTTGCCATTTCATGGGCGTGATGCATAGAGATTTGAAGCCTGAGAATTTCTTGCTCGCTAGTAAAGATGACGAGGCTCCTATCAAGGCTACTGATTTCGGGCTCTCTGTTTTCATTGAAGAAGGTTAGTTTATTCTTTCAACTGTACAAAAGTTATTTGGTAGGGCAGGGAGGGTACTTGATTTGAAAGAGACATGGCACCTTAAATTTCACGATAGCATCATGAGTCAACTGGTGGAGGAGGACCAAGTCAAGCAAGTGATGAAAGAAACACAGGTCAACCATTTTTGGACAGATTAAGGGAAGTAAACAATTTTGATACTGTCTGTGATGCGATAATGACTGCTACAGAACCATGATCGTGACTAAGGAGATTTTTACATGAACAAAAAATTCACAATACCGATTGATCTTGATCAACATGAAGAATTTTGAGTTTGAAATTTGGAAAATATACCATGTATTCTTCAGTATCCTTGTACTATTGATTGATCTAGATCAACTAATTAACCAGAGTAATTAATGAGTATGAAAGCTAGTGAGTTAACGATTGGAATCGTGTACCAAGTGTTGCAGGGAAAGTATACAAAGAGCTGGTTGGGAGTGCATACTATGTTGCGCCGGAGGTGTTGAAAAGAAGCTATGGAAAGGAGATAGATGTGTGGAGTGCTGGAGTTATCTTGTACATTCTCCTATCCGGCGTTCCTCCATTTTGGGCTGGTTGGTATATATGATGCCAATTACTAATCAATTTTTTATACATTCAGATTATGGCTAATATGCATGTTACTGTGTGGTGTGTTCACAGAGACTGAAAGAGGAATATTCAATGCGATTTTAGAGACAAATCTTGATCTGCAGACCTCACCATGGCCAAATATTTCAGACTCTGCTAAGGATCTAGTCAGGAAGATGTTAGCAAGAGACCCTAGGAAAAGGATAACTGCTGCACAGGCACTTGGTATATAATTAACTACACTAAATTTGTATGTGAGAGTCATTTCCTTTGGAACTACAAAATGAGTTCCATAATTTTCATGTGAAACAGAACATTCATGGTTGAAAGAAGGCGGAAATGCGTCTGATAAACCAATTGACAGTGCGGTATTCATAAGGATGAAGCAGCTTAGAGCTATGAACAAGATGAAGAAACTTGCTTTGAAGGTAATAGCAGAGAACCTTCCAGAGGAAGAAATCAAGGGGTTGAAACAGATGTTCAAGAACATGGACACTGATGGAAGTGGAACAATTACTTATGACGAACTCAAAGCTGGTTTGCACAGGCTAGGTTCTAAGCTCTCTGAAGCTGAGATCAGGCAGTTGATGGATGCGGTAAGCTAACCGTTCCCGATTAATATCACGATGTTATGATAGATTGTTCTTACATTAATTTTACCATTCAATGAAATTTTGTTTAGGCTGATGTAGACAAGAATGGGACGATAGATTACGTTGAGTTCATAACAGCAACAATGCACAGGCATAGGCTTGAGAAGGAAGAGCACTTGTTCCAAGCTTTCCAGTACTTTGATAAGGACAACAGTGGGTATGGTTTTTCGTTGGTTTTCTCTAGTGATTTTTGTCACCTGGTTGCAGAGTGAGTATGCAGTAAAACAAATTATCAAGCTTGTGTATCATGTGATGTGGAACCAGGTTTATCACAAGAGATGAGTTGAGACATGCCATGTCTCAGTATGGCATGGGCGATGAAGCAACCATCGATGAGGTCATAGACGATGTCGATACCGATAAGGTAACTAACACCCTCTGAGTCAGTGAAATACTTGTGAATTTCATTTTGCTAATATCTTATAACAAATCTTTTTTTTGTTTTGCAACTGTCATTGTGATTAGGATGGAAGAATTAACTATGAGGAATTCGTGGCCATGATGAGAAAGGGAAATGCAGGATCCTGACCTTAAGGTGTGGATAAAGACAGACGATATTCACTTGTTATTTTCTTCATGGCTTGAGCTTGGGTCTTGTTGTAAGAAATTGGTCATCAAAGTAAACTTGTTGTGTATAGATGTATAATATGGATTTTATCTATTTGCATGTCACTTGTCGGTTGAAAATTATTGTAAATTCAGTTTATCTCTACAATGTTTTTTGTTCGATAAGTTGGTTGATGAGTGCATAAAATGGTAAAAACTTTGTACTCAGGGTGAGAGGCTGAGAAATAAAGAATACCCTCGAAAAATATTGAAACATTTCGTAAATAATTTGATATATAAAAAATATCGAATACTGATATCTAAATCCTTAGCTGAGCAGTGCAACTAACGTAACTCGATTTACGACCCGACAAATTCATGATTTAATTAACTCATGATTCGATGAATATGTGATGTGAATAACCTGAACTGATAAAAAGAAGATAGAACTAGCGTACTCTAGTAGTGCGATGTTCGTTTCCCCGCGTTCTGCTGTTCTCCAATCCTCCTCGCCATTTCTCTCTTTCACCTTCAACCGGAACCCAAGGCGATCAACTTCCCATATTCTCTTCAGATTTCTCTCCGTTCGTTGTTCTCCGTCTTCCACCGCCAGTGTCGGTGAGGATGGTAGTCCTTTGAGCAATTACGCCGGTGTCAGACTGGAGGAGACTGTAGAGACTGTTTCCGGCAAGCTGAGGCTCGATTCTTGGATTTCTTCTCGGATTTCAGGCATCAGTAGAGCTCGCGTTCAGTCAAGTATCAAAACAGGTCTCGTCATCGTCAATGGCAGAGTCGTCGATATGGTTTACCGGAAAACAGCTCAGCCGGAAAACATACCTCTAGATATAGTTTACGAAGATGACCACGTTCTGGTTGTTAATAAACTAGCAGATATGAGATATAGTTTACGAAGATGACCACGTTCTGGTTGTTAATAAACCAGCAGATATGGTAACTACTGAATTAGTATTAGAATTTAAATTTGAACATCCGTGTTTCTGTTTACATTGTCCTTAAATGAGTCTTGTTTGGCTCGGTTCACGAATCGTGTTATTCGTCCTTTGCCGTTCCAGGTTGTTCATCCAGCACCTGGAAATCCTGCAGGAACACTTGTAAATGGCATTCTTCACCATTGCAGTCTTCCAGGACTTGCGTCTTCTAGTCATGAAATTATCACAGATCCAGAGGATGTTTCAGATGATGAAGATTTAGTTTCTAGCTCTTATGCTGCGTCAGTTCGTCCAGGAATAGTGCACAGATTGGATAAAGGCACTAGTGGATTGCTTATAGTTGGTAAGGTGATTTTGTGGTCCTCCTTTGATGGCTTGAATGAACGTTGGTTAAGGCTGTATCTGTAGGTATGTTCTAAACTACTGGTGTTTTTTTCTTGTTAATGCCAGGATGAGCATTCGCATGCTCACTTGTCTGAACAATTCAAACAACGCACCATCCGAAGGGTGTATTTAAGTCTTACTTCTGGCGTCCCTTCACCGGTTGCTGGACGCATAGACATCCCCATTGGCCGTGATATCCATAACAGGGTTCGTATGACTGCTGTAACTGGACCAATGGCCAGAGGGAAATCCCGTCTTGCTGCTAGTAGGTGATTAATTCCTTGCCGTTTATCATTAAATTGGTTCTATCAATTTTTATATCTGTGTCCTACATATTGCTAACATGACAATCATTGCTAATGATTGATGTATTATTATGGATCTTATTTGTTAATGGAACGGAAGATGTACATGTTTATTGAACCATTTTGATATTTATCAGGTACAAGGTCATTGAAACTCTTGCTGGTGGTGGTTCGGCTTTGGTTGAATGGAAACTAGAAACTGGGCGTACTCACCAGGTATTCATTCACCAATTTGGAGTCACTCAATTGAATCCTTCGATATCTGCATCGTATAGCCTGATGATCAGGCTTTGGCATTATATCCCTAATGTAACATTTGCTATCCCTCGGCAGATTCGTGCACATGCAAAGTATATTGGATGTCCGTTGCTCGGGGATGAGGTCTATGGAGGGACCAAAAACATGGCTTTGTCCCTGCTTCAACCTAGAGTAGCTCAAAGCTATCACGATCAACTCTTGGAATTGCTTTCGGGATTCTATAGACCTTGTTTGCATGCTTTCTCTTTGGGGTTAGACATTTGGAAACATAAAAGCCTTTCGTGTATTGTTTTTCTTGTCCTTCGCAACCACCACTCCTGCAATTATATTCATTAAATTTGCTCCGGTGTACCATTTATATTTACAGGTTTGAGCATCCTTGCACAAAGAAAGAAATACACTTCTCATGCCCTCCTCCTCCTGATTTCGATAAGATCCTAAGGCAGCTCCGTGCAATGACTACAGAGAAGGTATGTTTATGTTATGTGCAACTCCAGGATGCTGTGGCTATTTCGGTTTTATATTTTCGTGTGCTTGTGACCAGTCGGTTATAGCAGTCCATGGGTATCACGTTCTATTATTACGGGCATGTACTTTCTGGTGTCCTCATTTGTTGCGTTCTATTTGGTTCCGTGTGTTGTGATTGCCGTCTGGTGAAATTCACCTTGCAGCTCCCTCCTTTCCCCCACTGTGTTTTATGGCCTTGCTTGCATCTGACGTTCAGTTGTTCACCATGCAGCCACTTCAGCACTATTCCTGAATAATTACTTTCCTAGAGTAGCGTTACGGGAACAAAACAGCTAAACCCAGGTTATTGAAGCTCAGAGTAGCGGCCGCCACTCAGCTATAATGCGTGTGGCGCATGGATAGTCGGTTTTCTTCCTAGTTTTTGTGGGAATCCAAGGGTACGGGCGATGGGATGCTAATTGCCTTGGAAATAGAAGAAACGGTAAGCTTCCTGCATGCTTTCTTTCTCATTCGATTGCCGCTTCCATGAAAATCAAATGGGTACCCACTCATAGTTATTTGAAAGAGTGAACTGTGTGTTTAAGCCCCAATTACCGTCGTAGAACTTGAAATAGTTTGTGCATCGTGCAACTCCTTATGCTTGGTCAAAATTATATTATCTGTACTTGTACTGCATTTTTTAGTCTGGAAGCCATGTCAGAATAATAAAATTCAGATCGGGAGTAATTAAACAAGATGGGAAAGAAGACGTATTAGACTATTAGTTCAGTTTTGATATAGCTTATCGTAGTGTCATGCTAATCTGCCATATAATATTAGTTGGTAACAGGTGTTTTATACAGAAATGAAAGATGGATTGGATTCATATTCTGCCATTTAATGAAATGATTGATTAATAGTGGCGGCTTCGATTGATTAATGAAATGATTTCAGTTGGGGATGGTTGATGCTTTGCACAATTATAAGATTCTAACATCCTCTCATCATTTTTTCTTCAGCTTATAGAATGTTCGAGGCATGAACTTGACTGCATCGCATCGAAGGCGTCGTTGAGTAAATTGTTGCCCGTAATACTGATCTTGACGGCAGAGGCTATATTGATTTAAGGGATCTGTTACATTACAATCAGATGGCGTAAAGAGAACAAATGAACAAACACCTAATGCACCAACATTTTCTGATGATTCGTTCGCTGACGCTAAAAGGACTACAGCGAAATGAAGTTTCTTTGTTTAGATTTGGGACAGACTTCTGTATGTAATTCTCTGTCCGGATTGATCACTGCAGCTGGGGAACATGAAAACATCAGGCGATTAGTAAAAGAGATGTATCATAAAACCAAAACCAACCCGAGTCACCAAAACTGACTAGACTGAAATCTATCTATTTTAAACATTACCGTAAAATCGAGCACCATATCGGCGGTCGAATACTATTAACAAACTGAAAAATTCCGCTAAATTTCCGAGTAATGCAGTGTTCTCTGTTTTTTAGTTTTCTTTTCCGGAAAACATGAAAGGTAATTCGACTTCAATGTCAAGTGAAACGGTGAGCACCTTCGAAGGAAATATAGCACGTCCTATCAACATATTTTCCAATTCCAAATGACTTAGAGAGACAAACTGCAGAACTGCAGAACTAGTTTGCTCCATCTATAGAGAAGAAAATTAATAAGAAAAGTTCGATAGAGTGGTGTGTTACTTACCCTTTTATGTTTTTAGCTGACTTTGTACTCTCCGAGATGCATCCATTTTGTAGCTGACCATTTGTTCCCTGTAATCACGGCGCAACTACCTGAAACAAGGACAGTTAAATACATTTGAGACAGCCATGGAGGGATAATGCTTTCAAGTTTCAACCATCAGCTTAGGGGTTGGAGTTTTCTTTTCTAACAGTCTGCCAAAACGAACCAATACCATGTAAACTAGTTGGATCTAACGACGCATCTGGTCTTGTGCTCCAAAATAACAAAGCATTCCCCCTCTTTGGTTTCAGGGAAAGACCCTTTTTACCGCATTCGGACAGCTCATTCCACCATGGTACCGAACTGGCATTCGCCTTGGCATTAGGGAATACAGTCTCGCCGCCTTCTTCCACGTCTGACCTGGCAGAAGATGTACATGTTTATCAGAGCACCAGAAATTAGAAGAGTGAGCATTGAATTACGAGGTTAAGATTAGAAGACAGGTGAGAATGAAAGGAAGATGCACTCACAAATACATTAGCAAAGTAGCTGTTCGCTGGCCGCCATTCTTGGTGTTGAATTCATCAAGGAAATAATCAAAATGAGGCTCGTACTTCTGACCAATCTCATAGTGGAGAATTTGAAGTCCTTCACCATGGTCTGCACATTGATGGCACTAATTCAACAAAATCTCGGGGGAAACTTCTATGGTATAGAAAGAAATGATTTTTACAGAGCTGATGATGATTTTGACGCATCGTACATCATCAGTCAACGCGTAATTTTAACAAATATACGTACTTCAGACACACCATACCTGCAGGAATAAAAGAGAAATCTGCGATCCTCTTCTCAATGCTTCGGATGATTTTATCTTGTCCTCTCCTGAGAAACATGCCAGAGCTTGTACGCACCCTGCAAATAAAGAGATGGTTAGAGTATTGGAAAAGAGTGACATGAATTTGATCTCAGAGACCAAAAACACAACTTCTTCGAACTCCATTAACTCTGTAGATCGAACTGATTGGTATCCAGGAAATGTAACAATACCTGCTATCTTTGCTTTTCCCTGTTGTACTGTCCACCACAGTTGATTTCGTCATGTGAGGCTTCGCAAGGGAGATTAGGTACTCGCATTCTTCTTTGGACTGTCCAGATTTGAGCCCATCAACTATCATCGTTAATACAAATGAATAGACTTTCTTCTCTCAAGTAATTAACATGTAAAAAAAAAGAACTCCGCAGATAAAATGAAAAGGCCAAAGGAGGGAGCTCTATTGCTCAGTTATCCAACTCATTAATCTAAACACTTGACCTCATTTTAAGCTAGAATCTACGAGAGGGAAACAGAAGGAACAAAATCGGGCATGCATCCAAGCTGTGATTCTTGAAACACATAAGGATTTCACTACAAATTAAACAGCATCCAACAACTAGAAGATAAGACTGAACCTGCTTAAGCACTCTTAAAAATCTTCTGTACGGATTCTTATACTCGAGAACTCAATCAAAGGAATGCAATGCTGAAGCTACGGGCTCAGGGAAACTCACCAGGAAATTGTGATACAGAAAAGCCCTAGGCTCCCACGAAACAATCTCTGTCCACTGCTCTCCTCGCTGCCCTAGCCCTTGGCCATCTCTGCACATTCAGCATATATCGAATCAAAGCTGGCCAGCTGAAATCAACGAATCATGATCTCGGACTCTTTGCCCAAACACACTCGCTCTTTTCATACCGTTCGACAGCCATGCGGCGATAGGTAGCAGATAGATCGTTTTGAGAGGAATCGTCGGTGCTCACAGGTAGGGAGAAAATCCCCAAGCCTAGAAGCATCAGGATGACAACTGAAAGCATGAACAGCATCGAGAAAACCAGCGTGAATGACGACCATTTCTTCGCGTGCAATCGCGAGTGTCTCAGTTTCGCCATTTCTTTGTTCTTCTCGACGAAGATTGTAGAGCCTCGCTAGAACTCGCGCTTCTTCGCTTGTCCGCTAGAATTGATTTCTGGAGAACGCCACTCCCACGCAGAGCTCCACGGGAGAGCGCGCAGTGAGAATCGGAGAATGACCTCGATGTTGATATTTTGTGATGAAATGGAAGAATCGGTACAGGGGAAAGTATTTATAATAGGTATTTAGAGTTCAGGGACTGCACTGAATTAGTTGTCGGACAAGATCTTCTTCCTCTCATCGTCCCCTGTACGAATGAACTGTGAAACTGAAGCGGAGGGGCAATTGCGTCAATTCCAATACACTCTGGAGAACGTTCTTAACTTGCCTTCGTTTCCCGGGTTTACGACTTTTTACATTACAGGCCGCAACGTGTTGACCCCATGACCTGTCGTGCTGTGGGTAGCACCTGGTTTTCGCTTTTCTGGGTATTTGTTTATGTAAAAACAAACTCTAAATTGAATATTCATTTTTCCAAAGTAACAGCAAAAAGACCAAACTAATTTTGGATACAAAGATTATGATGAGTGTCTATAAACTCTAATGTCCACATTACTCAGCTCATTATCATAAAATTTAATGGTTTTTAATATTTTATCATTTTCATTTATGTATGTAATAATAATATAATCTCATCGGATTCCTTTCTTCCGTGATGGGAATTAATAACTTCAAAAGAGTCTCTTTATTTCCTTGAGGAATAAAACTTCATATTAATGATGCATCACATTCTGCAAAATTGAATTATAGAAGCTATCCCATAAATTGATATCATATTGTCAAACAATAAAAAATACATTTTAATCATTATAATGGTTAATGATGTTAAAAAAATTATAATTTATAATTTCATTGAAATATACACAATTATAAAATAGAAATATACAAGCTTTAATACAATTATTTGACATGACTGGCTAAATTATTTCGGTTCAATTATGATGTGAGTTAAGAACTTTGAACGATCTCACATATTTAAAAGTAACCGTTTGTGATGTTTGATAAATTATGACAAAAATGAGACCTCAATCCCTAACAAAGAAAATGAAGGATGATATTTGTAAAAACTGGGTATGAATTCGGTACAAAAATTCCACGTGCCCAATGAATCTGAGTTGGCGGTCGAAGATGAACAAATGTTTCACTTGACCAACGAATTTTAGGTTGTTGGGAATGACTAGGAGATATCACCATCGGTCTCTCCATTGCAATCCCGGATGTCGCTCATCTTGATCATAGAAGTTGTGGTTCGCTCGGACATCGACCCTCATTTTTAGAGAATCTTCATCGTGCCATTTCGCCTTGCAAAATAGCAGAACGTCTCCTTCAAATTCCAACCCAAAAACCCTATTTCAAAACAATCTCCAAAACTCGATCAACACCAATTTCAACGGCCTGCAGCAGTGGAATCTAGTAACTGGCAACTTCGAAATTCATCAACAAAGTGTAAAGGCCCAGATCGTAGTAGGAATCCACTAGTCCTAATTTAGAGCGTTACTCGATGGATGAAAGGACAGTGAACAAGGAACACGGTCTCCAGTCCCATTCTCCAACATCTGACCTTCCTGCACTTGCAGCACAAGTATGAAACGAAACAAGACATGCGAGCAACTGAAGATTACTCGATGAAATGTAATAGACAAGATGTGGTGGCAGTTTCACGATCCTGGCTAAGAACTTTCTTCAATGGTTGACTAATGAATCAAATTAAACTTCTATTTATCCAACTTGTTGGTAGAAAAGTTCTTGAGCTCAATCCTCAGAAGCAAGATTGGAACGGAAGACCGTCCAATAAAAAACGGAAACAAGGAGGTGAGGAGGTCTACCTACACATACCTAACGTCAAACCTAAAGGAAGACGAGTGAAGTCTGGGATTCTTCGTTCTATACCTTGCAGTATGCATCAAACATAGCAAGAAGGAAGTATGAAAGGAACTGATAAATGAGACGTTAATAAATCATGCACTCGACAAGAAGACAGAGTAAGATTACATACCCAAGCCAAGAGTCTTCTTTTGCTGGTGCGGTTTGGAAATGAAAAGAACCAAAAAGATAATGCCAGCGATAGAAAAGCCGCTGTCAGAATAAATAACAAAAGAAAGTGTAGCATCAACTGTCTAACTTTCCATCACCATTTCCTTAGTACAGCTTCAGCTGTCTAACTTTCACCGTTGCTAAAACACTCCCAAGACATAATACATCAAACAAATGGCGTCAAGAAACTGGAATTACTAGTAATTATATGACATTTCGATCAGGTTCATGAGACGTAAGAGGGACTATGTGAATATAGATTTCATGTCATATGGCATTACTAAGAACCTCTGCAGTTCGAACTGGAAAACTCGCACGTAATGTAAATGCATATTTTGTTTCCAGGAAATCCTCCAAGTTTGAGTAGCCAACAATACTTGCAGTTCCCTAGAATCATACTATTCCAAGATGTAAGGATTCTTACTTCTTGCCTTATCAGCAAAGTGGATTTGGTTTGTATTAGTGCTTCTGTCTTCAGGCTTTTTGCTTCCACAAGCGAGCAAACTGAAACACCAATGACCTTGTTTAACAATCTTGCCAGAATTATCCTTCATCAATCTTTAGAGACACTTTGAAGAATCATTGGCAAATTGCAAAAAGCTAGGTTCTAAAATAAAGCTGTTCATGGTGACGCTCAATAACAATCGAGCAGAAACACTGCATTCATAATGGCAATTCTGTAACCCTGAAAAAACTTGTGTTACGTTCGATTTCATTGGCATTTGGCATAAGTTACTGTTCTAATCCACCAGCAGATTAGACATTCCTGTAGAGATATTACAACAAATTTACACACCTAAGAAGGATCCTCAACTTCAAGCTCGATTCAATGGAGGGGGAAATAGTAATTTACCGAAATCGCAACTCAATTCAGCAGCCGAATCCTCCATTTCCGCCGCGCTCTTTCTCAATCTGCAGTCTCTGCTTCTCGGCGAGCTTCTCCAGAGCAGATTCCACGGCGTCTCGGCCATTTATGAGAAGCTGCGTCACGATCTCCGGATCCTTCTCGAACCGAGCTTCGTCAAACTCCTTCCTCGCGTTCTCTCTCAGCACGTCCCTCCACATCACCCCGCGAGTGTCTGGCCACACGAAGAACCGCGTCGCCCTCAAGATGTCCCTGTACAGATGCAGCGCCTCTCGCCGCGTGCTCGTCAATCTTCTGCGGTTCAGTAGCTCTTCCTCTTCTTCGTCTAGCGACGACGTAGTCTCTTTGTTCTTCGCCACATGCCTCTCCAACAACTCCTCCAAGGTGTCCGGACCTTCGTGTATATGCCGCCGGTTAAGAGCCCTGCTGCCCCGTACTGTATGGTTGACCGAGATCGCTAGATTCTTCCATTTCTGGAGCTTGATTGTCATCGTCATTCGCCGTTCGAATTCACCTTCCGTAAAACCAGACTACGGGAAGCTATCAATTCTGTCCCAAGTGGTATTGTATTCCCATTTTGCTTTACTCCAATTCATGATCTATATAAAAGCCCAAGTCGTTAGAAAGCCCGTTAATATTAACCCATTCCCCTTTAGGAATTGCACCGGCCAGTGGCCAGACCCAGACCAGTACCTTGCATGGCTGAAGGGTTAACCTTGGCAGTAATGCTAGCAAAGTTCAGTTAATTTGTTCAGTTCTTCACAGTATGTATGCGCATTGGATGCCATTTTCGTGTTCCCCAGAGTGTTATTAAGCAAGTGAAATTGATCTATCTGACTTGCCAGTATACTGGGAGCGTTTTCTTGCACTGTTCTGGATATAATCCTGTTATGACCTGAACAGAGGCAATCGATTGGATGCTGAGTACTTTTCCTGACTTTAATTCAAATAAAGTCAAACCAATTTGTATCAGAAGATCAAGTCCGTCCAGGGATTGTTTGTACAATACAAAAATTGATCACAGAATCCAGTAGAATGTTGAATGTAAAACAAAAATAGATCCAGCATACAGATTTTGGGGATTTCCTAACCGAGCCCTCCAACTGCAACTAGAAGCTGGGTTGGTGTTCCTTCGTTGCAAAGTTACAAACAAATTCATGAAGCGATCATTATTCGGTCAATAACTCTAAAGCCTTGAAAAGGTATTGTACCTCAAGGCACTGGAAATACAACTTTCTAGTACACAGGAGTTATCTGTATCTACCTTCATCACAGTGTTCATGGCGTAGTGAAATTTAGGTTGACCACCACCAACTCCATCGATAAGAAGAAGTTTTCTGCTGTCAACGACCTTGCATATCCAACATCTCATCCAATCGTTTCAGTCTCTCTAATCCGTCACTCATCAGAAACCGAATCCTCTGCTTGTCTTTGCAATTCCGGTTGTTCTCCATTTCCTGCCTAATTGTTTGCTTCAGTTCATCTGCAAGAACCACATCCTTTTTTAGATAATACAAACTGTATTCAACACAACTCTACGAGCTCGGTTTAAAATTGAGCTTTCTTTAGTCGATTCACAGTCAACTCAGTAACTCGCAAATTCCCACATGAAAATGGCGACCTCGTAAATTATTGGTACTCAGCTACTGAATGAAATGAAAAACACTTCCATAACTAATTCTGAAAGTTCAGAACAGTAAGTTTAAGTTACAGACAAAAAAAAACAGAAGAAGATTTGTCAATGATAGATTAAAAGTTAACAAGAATCTCAGCAAGAACTCAATGCTGCAGGTTTATATGAATTACTGGTTACTAATGTAGAAGGTTAGGGATCTCTTAGATGAGAATCTTGCTTCTTTTGAGACACTTGGTTTAATTCGGCTGAAGTTACCCCTCCGGCCTTCCATGTCCAGAAAAGATGAATCCAAATTTATACAATTTCATTAACAGAAAAGGGTGTACGCCTGGGCACCTTTAACTACTGTGAAATTGTCTACTCACTAATGCTTACAAAAGCATTACTGGGAAGCCTCGAATGAGGTAGTCTCACCAGCAAGAATTATAGGACGGATTTCACAGCATGACATCGATCAACAGAGTCCGCGAAACAAATTTATGGTGGCTCGAAATAAACGAGATATGATCTAATGTCTACGGTTTATTTGAAGAACCCAAGCCCTAAGTGCATTGATTTCAGCAGCCCTCAGAAAAGAGAGGAATATCACAAGGGTTTCAAATACGATGCAAGATTAGATGCCTAAAAAGAAAAAGAGAGCCTATAACCTTGAGATTGAAATGAAATTTCAATGAATCTAGGAGTCATTCAGAGCATTCAAATGGAATTCCAACTGTAAATCCCTTAAGGCTTATACCTCTAGAATAAATAGGCGCTCTACTCACAACCCGCAGTGCTTGCCTGTACAGCTTCAGTACTCTAGCTCGAACAATGAAGCCCTGCAAATCCAAAGTGCCAACCATGACTGCTTCACTCCTCAAAAAGAGACCTCCATTTCCTTCAACTCTGGCACATCTTTATCTAAAAAAAAGGTAATTCAATTTAAGTTCTATGGCGACTTCTACAATGAAATAAATTAGAATCTTCCAGACATACACCATTCAATTGCAGGCCCCGTACTCAAACAATTTATACAAAGTGTCCTTGTTTTGCTTCATATTAAGTTCCTTTAATGAGCTCAATTGAAATCGAAATGATTTACAGTTTAGTTCCAGAATAAATAAATAAGGAATCGCAGCGACATGAAATTACCTCGAAGTATCCCGAGAAAAATATAACAGTTCCCGGCCGTCGGGGATAGGGTTTAGATGGAGCCTGGAGACCAACGGTAGATCCGACGAGCTGCCTATGAACAAATTGGGCAGTGGCAAAATGTGCAAGTACGCACCGTTTAACATACGACTGACATTTTTATTTCGGACACGAAACGTCGCCGTATATATTATTCAGCCAGGCTTTAGAGTTTGGCCATGATAATGGGGTATTGGGGCGGGTTTATATATATAGCCATTTCTCATGTCCGTTCTTAAGAAATAATTATCATCCTCATTCCCATACCCGCGTGAGTATCAATTTTCAAACCTATTTCTGTGTCCGAAATTTTTTAATACTAATGGGTATCTTAATTTCTGTAAAATATAACTAAAATTTTTATAAATAAAAATATATAATCTAAATTTATAAAATTTTAATAAAGATAAACCATTATTTTAAATTCAAACAATTGCTAATAAATGTTCATGCAACACAATCATAGAAGTTAGAGCTATTCGTGCCTTTTTTTTTGAACGATTATTTCGGTTTATGTCAATCTCTTCTTATTACTTTCTTTATATTCTTAATTTATGAGAAATTGTTCACCAAAATTTCTAAGCGCCCACAAAAAAGATTTATTGTTCTACTGAACTTACTCGACCTTAAAATTAAACCACTTATTTAAGAGCAAACGACAGACTTTTATAAAAAAAAAGTACAGATAACAAAAAAAAATATCAAAATATTATGGTATCCTAGCTTAAAATTATCCATTACTCAAGTTTCAAAATCGGGCATTTACAGTTTTGAAGTAAATTAAGAGAGGAAGAGAACAAGTAATGGGTTAAAAGTACTTTTAAAAATATTGTATAGTACAGTGCAGGGTGGACTAATCCATCGTATTGGTTGTTGTTCTGAGATTTCAATGATAGATAGAGCCAATCTACGTATATATTTTGCTTGGTACATTCTTTGAACCATCCAAGTATATGATATGCATTTGAGAATTCTGAGCCTCAAATGGGTAGAGTTTCCCATGTACATGTCATTTTCAGCTGCATAATTAATTAAAGATATTCTTAGGCGGAAAAATCATATTCCATTAATCAATCAATTTTGATCAACATTGCACGGCACGTGTTAAACAATTAATTACCCCCTTAATGTCATATACGGCTTATATAGATTGAACAAATCCTTGTGAAAAAAAATAAAATGAAATTATAGATGAGAATTGAACAAGCACGATTTTGTTGACATAGCCAGAAAAGGTAGGCTTTCCCCTTGCCAAGCTAGGCTGGACGGAGTTTGGAGGATAAAATCCAAACCTTTCCTGAACCCCGTTAAATTGAAGAACATATCGTAAACATACTAAAATAGTAAACAATTATTTTCGGGAGTTGCAAGTCGCCATTCTGCTGCGTTATATCAGTTTTAGGTCGCTCAAATTCGTTATTTTATATTAAAAGTTAAAACATGTTTATACAAAAATTATTTTATATTAAAAGTTTTAGGTCGCTCAAGATGGTGTATGCTTAGGCGAGATTAAGAGCTCGGCGGTGGAAAATCGCGTAGCCTAGGACTCCTTGAATATTTAGAGGTTGAGACCTCCTTGACGGTGCGGAATTGAGCCTAGGCGTGAGTTCAGCAGCCGGAAAATTCAGAATTAAAAAGAAATCAATTAATTACTAAAACCAAATTTTTTCTTTATCTTATTCACTCTAGGAGCTTCTTGAAATCCTACTTATTACTAAAACTTATTTGAATCTTAAAATGTATTAGTTATGGTGTAAATTGTTATATATTTATATTTGATGTTTGAGGTTAAATTTAAATATTTGTTATATTTTCTTATCAATGCACATACTCACTTAGACCACGCCTTCACAAACTAGACACTAAACAAAACCTCAACGTCCGCCTTACGCCTACCTACGGGCAACTACTCAACAGAACATTAGACATCATATAAGTTGATATCAAAATATATTCTATCTATATAAGTGGTAATTTATTTCAATCCCATCCTGGACAAGCAATAATATTTCATAGATTGTAAAATGGTTCAACCCGTCTACGGTTCCGAGAGACTGTCTTTAGAGATCATTCTGACAGATTTTGAACTGTTGGATCATATTATTTTTTGGTCAATTGTCATTGAACGACTGAAAATATGTCAAACGATTTGACTTGAATGGGGGTAGTTTCGGAACAATGAAAAAAATCACATTAATGTTGTCATTGTACGAGTAGGTTATGTCGCTAATACAATTATTTTACGGGCTTGTTATGTCATTATTACATCCACCTTACGAGTAGTTGAATATATCATTGTTATGTCCAGTTTACAACTCTTTTATGTCGATGATATATACACTTGACGAGTCTGCTATGCGTTTATTATTATGTTCTTTTAATAGACTCATTATGTCGACTATATATGTAAATTGTTATATCCATGTTATATCATTATTATATCATTGTTATGTCATTGTTATATCCGGTTTACGTGAGAAGAGTAAAGAGAGGAGAGAGAGAAAAAAGTTGAAATAAAGAGAGTATTTTGTTAATTTCCGTTATATCCTTAATAAAATTCCAGCCGTCATATTAAAAATGATAAAAATGAATTTTGACTGTTGGATCGGCGATAGGATGCTCCCGATAAATTTGGGTGACGGAGCCATAGCAATTTCGAAAATGGTTAGGGGATTAATCCTGTTACTGGACTCTTGTGCCTTGCAGGCGGTATGGAGAATGCGGGCCAATTAATAGCATATACAAATTGACAATCCCCCACCTCCTTTGACTATCCTCTAAAACACCACCATCTGAAAAATCAGCGTATATAATCATAGGCTAGCTGTATCAGAGAGGAGAGATCCAGTTCCAGTTTTTTGAAATTCTTCTTCAGATTGCATACAGCAAACCCAAACCTCCAAAATGGAAAAGCTTCAACCCCCCGGCCATAAGTCGAAGAGCATCAGCAACGGCGGTCATCAGGTATTGAAGTTTCTCAAAGCAGCTTCTTCAATCAACTTCAACAACCCTCCTTTCAGCCCCAGCCGAGATAATAAGCCTTCTTCGGATCATAAATTACATAACTACCCCCACCCCAGATCAGGATTCTCCGGCCCGCTTCTCCCCAGAGTCCCCCGTGCTGTTCGAGGTAAGTTCAAATCCGGCGACGCACAGCCGGAGGAGCCCACTTCTCCCACCATCTCTTGCATCGGCCAAATCAAGCACAAGAGCAAGAAGAAAACGTCGGTTCCTAAGCCGGATACCAAGGAGAATAAGAAGAAGACGACGGCCAAGGAGAAGAAGAGGGATAAAGATGACCCGAAGAAGAAGCATGGGGCCGGGCCGAGTTCGCCCGGAATCTGGAAAATATTCGGGTCGGGTTCTTTTAAATTGGGGCCGTCGTCGGCTCCATCGAGGAGAAAGAGATCTAACAGCACTAGCGACGCTGTCGCCGGATTATATGTCTCCGACAGCGAAGGGGCGGCGGCGGAGCAGTCAATGCAGGACGGAGCTCCGGGTTTGAGTCAGATGAGGCGGTTCGCCAGCGGGCATCGGCCTGATGGGTTCGGGAATTTCGATTGGACAGCTCATCAGATAGCGCCGGTGGAATCGGATTGCCGAGATTACTCTGACGATGAGGAAGAGGAGGAGCAGAGAGGAGGGTACAGCGATGATGATATGGAGGAGGTGATCGTACCCTTCTCGACGAGGATTGCTGACGTGGAAGGGATGAGTTTGAAGCCAAGGAAAGAAGTGAATCTGTGGAAGAGGCGGACCATGGACCCGCCCCCGCCGCTTCAGTTGGTCGGATCTTCTTCGGTCAGGCCAAATTAATTATTTCGATTTTTTCTATAAATGTGATTATGTAAGAAATTTTTGATTAATTGATTAAAAATTTAAGATAATTATAATTAGCTCTCTTGGTTCCGTATAAGTAAACTTCATCGGAGGTCGGATTTTGCTTGCTTCCAAACATTGGCGATTGATCCAAGTAGTCATATAGATGAGCCTTGAAAGTTGAAATTTTTTGTTGGGAAAATTTCCTTGAAATATTATTAGTTAAGAATATTCCAATTAGTAGGTGGGACTTTGGGAGGTGATCATCATCTTCGTTTAGCCTCCAAGCCTAATTCAATATCTCGTGTAGAAATTTAATCAGCCCAATCTTCCTATTTTACAAGTTATTTGGCAAGTTGCATGTTATTGTGATGGAAAATACTCACCCAATTGGATGGCAATTCCATAAATTTTGGGGGCAGATCAATATTTTAAGTTTTGAATTGATCTCGTTTACATAAAATTAAATACCACTTTAAGTTTAGTTAAAATATGGTATTAATCGTGATTGTGATATTTTCTTCGCTAAGATTATTTTTCGGACTATAGGATGGAAGGTGAGGGAGGACTCTTAGTTATGCAGGTAGATTTCAATTGATTATCTCAATTCTTAATATTTTAAATCAATTTTGGATGTCTGTGATGTTGTTTCCTAAATTTATCATGAGGGCTGTTGGAAATATATATAGTGAGTTCCTCTCGAAAGTTATTGAAGGGGACCAAAAAAGAGCTAAAGTAACCTGAAAATTTATTGCACTTCCCAAATGTGAAGGGGGTCTAGGAGTTCATGATCTCAAGTTCTGAAATTAAACTTGTGTTTTCAGGCACATTTGGAACATCCTTTTGGAATCAGGTAGCCTCTGGATTATTTGGATCCAACGTTTTCGACTCAAAGGTAGGTCGATCTGATATGTCCATCCCTCCCCTAACCATTCATGGGCATGGCGTCGCATTTTGAGTACTAAGGACTCTGGTTACCTTTTTGTTTCGTTTGATGCTACTGGTCAACTTTGTTGGAAGGGTATTGGCATGCTTAATTGTTTTGTCTTTGCTGTTTGGAACGCTATTCGTTCTCGTTGTACAAAAATGTTAACTGGTTTGAGTTGATTTGGGGTCCTCCTATGATTCCTAAATACTGTCGTATTGTTTGGCTTGCAATTAGGGAAATCTTACTACAAATGACATTATGTCATCTTGGGGATTGAGTTTGTATGTGAATTGTCTTCTTTGTTCTAATGGAACTGATGCCATTTATCATATTATGCATGGATGTAACTTTGTTAGGTCGATTTGAAAGTATTGTTTTGACTCTTAAGAGATTTAGATTTCTGATTGAGAGGATATGATTCAGAGCTATGTTAGTAAATTTGATGGGAGAAGTGTCGTAACTTGTTCATATAGATTGTTTTGAAGAGCAATTATTAGTAAAACGTGATACGAAAGATGTAGACTACGGGTGGGAGAGTCAGCTATTAATTTTCAAAAAATTGCAAGAAAAATTTGTTGAAATGTTACCTCTGTTCTTAATTTATGAAATGGATTTTGTTGTTTTTCAAGGACAGCTTTGCAAGTCTGAAATTAATGCAGATTTGATGAATAAAATATTCATTAAAAAATTGGTATTAAGAATTTTCAAATTAATCATGAATTGAACCGCATTTATGAAATATAAATTTCAACTTTCGACTATGTCCTGTGTAGTAATTTTTATTTTTCTAGGTCAAAGCAAGACATTATTAGAAATTTTTTTGAGACAATCGCATTTGGAATGTAAATAAGTAAATTGTAATTGCTTGGAGTTTCGTAATATTTGGATTCGTTTGTAATTAATGGCTGATTGTAAATCAATAAAGAGCTCTTTAAAAGGTTAATATATATATATATATGTATGCTCTATTTATCTATATATATTACTAGCTTATGAATTGGCACGCACGAGAATCTAATAGAGTTTTGGCCATATGTGAATGTCACCAAAACCATGGCAAAATTTATTACACCGACCGGCGGTGGTTAGTACTTAGTACCCACCTTACCCAGAGACATATCTCTTGTGTAATATCTTCATGTTTGGATGAGAGTTGGTCCGGTGTGGCCCCGCTTCCTATCTCTCTCTCTTGAGTTCCGCCTTAATTCGCTGCATCTGAATTATGTATGCATTATAGATTTCCAATTCTTTTAATCTGCGAACACTTATTTTTTATTTGTTGGGGCGGGATAGGTTTAATTCGACGACCAGAATTTCTCTTCAGCAAACTTTTCAATCCTCAATGGCTATAATTTATTTCAAAGTATTAGTGTAAGTTTTTCCAATCCTAATTTTAATTTAAAATTCAAATCTAAAGTCACGAATCCAGTAACTCTCTATTATTCTTATCAAAGCGAGTTGTTGTTAGCATTTGCTTTTGGTCAATGGGGTGTAAGCTGTATATATATATATTTTGGGTAATTTTAGTAAAGAATATATGATATTGTTGTGTTACATAAATATTCTTTAACGGCTGATAAAATTGTAAAAACAATACATAATAGTTGTATAACATACTCGCAAATATAAACATAATAGTAATGATACAAATTGGTGAGACATGATAATGAAATAACCGATTCGTAAAGTGGACATATATCATTAACATATCAGACTCGTAGCACATAACGACGGTATGACATATTTGTAAAGTAGATATAATGGTAGTGCAACATAGATCTAACGATAATAGAATCATGTATCTCATAAATGACATGAAACTAAATTGAATGTGAGAAAATAGATTAAATTCATTTATGTTTGTTAATAGTGATAAAATAGAAAAAATCTTCCTTAATATTTATATGACATACTGGTAAAATGTACATGACACTTACATAACATACTCGTAGGACATAATAATAGCATAACATATTCGTAAAGTTGACATAATTAAGGTATACCAGATTTATAATGTGGACATAACAATGGTATAACAATGACATAAAAGTATCATATACATATCATATTCGTAAAGTTGTCATAATGTATATATAACAATTATGTAACATAGACATGTCACTGTGATATGACATTATATCTTGTAGATGACATACAACTAAAAGTTCAACAAAGTTATTCAACCTCTAACATCGACATAATATACTTATACAAATGATAACGATGCATAAACTTATGCATAATTGTTATTAATAAAATATTTCAAAATTGATCTCATTGGCTTCGAAAATTTAAAATAAATAACATCTGTTAAGTGAATATTGTGATTTAATAAATCTATAAAAAGATATATAGATTTAACTAAAATTAGGAAGATAATCAAGAATGAAAGAGAATCTAATATAAAATATGAAAGAAAAGGAAATTTATTCCCCTCCTCCACGGCCTTTACTTTCCCGTCGTTGCCCTCCAAAATAAAAATATTTTATACTAACTATACACACCATTAAATCTCCTTCTTGACTAATCCGACAATTATCAGACCTAATTCACCTCAACGGATAGAATCACCTATCCACAAATTAGAAAAATTGACAGATTTCACATTAATACAAATAAATAGGTCGTTTTTATTCATAAAAGATTATAATACTTATATTAGTACCAAACTATTATAAAACTGATAAATTTTGCTTAATTTTTGTGCCCTATAACTTGGTTACCAGAGAAAATTATATAATAGTGTTATAGAAATTTAAATTTTACGGGAAGAAAAATCAGAATAAGGAGAAGTTTCAGGTATCATTAAATTGATAAAGCAAAAGACGAAAAACGAGAAGAACGAGAAGAATAAGAATGACACATATAATATATATAACATGATTTTTTAACGATGTCTTGAGTATATCCACAGACCAAAGAGAGACAATCTTATTCTAAGATTTGCGCAGAGTACAAGCTTCAAATCAATACCCATACTTCAAATCAATACCCATACAGCTGCGAGTTGTGCTAAGTATATATACATAACTTGGTCAAACCCAACACAATCCCAATGGCCCAAGCTAGCATATCCCCCAAGAATGGTTACAAACTGATGGCTTAAATAACGAAATAGAGCAACAAATCCAAAGTTCATACAACACATAAATAAATAACTCAATTATCCTAACGAGGAATGTATGAAAGAAAAAATAGAAGATAACTCATGAAACAAAATCTGACATTCAATTAAGAGAGTTCCCATGCGGATGTAAGGAGTCGTTGAGTGTAGAAAGCGAATGGCTTCAGTAAAGTCTAAATGAATCAAAATCAGACTGATGTGATCTGGAAAAACAGAAACGCAGCGCCCTATGAATCCCTAATATGTAATTTCGAAATGAAGTTAACACATCCATGATTGTCGGGAAGATCTGACCAGCAACCTGAAGTGTCGAACCTTTTGGATCTTGAACAACTAAACCCACACAACCATAGGCATACTCTTAAGCAAAAACATCAATCCTTTATGTAAAAACAATATTCAGGTTAATGTAACTACTCATTAATTCATTGGATTTCTAATATATCAACGTTTTCCTGTATCATCTCCTGGAATCGAGGTGTATAATAACATTTCATCTTCTTTGTTCAAGTACATTGACAATCAGCAATGACAAATGACTAACTAATTAATAGGTCACACGAACACCTTGGTATCTCAAAATCTCCCCGATCAACTCACCTTTACCGGACCCGACGTACCTCCCTTTAATCTCCCCGTCCCTAATGAACAAAAACGTCGGCACTTCAATCACCTTCATATCCCTCAGGAAATCCATACAGCTGTCGTTCTCGTCCCCATTCATCCGTGCGAACGCCACCGTATCTGTCATCTGCCTCGACAGCTTCAGAACCGTCGGATACACCTTCACGCAAGGCCCACAATGCTTCAGCCCTACGTCCAGCACGATCAGCTTGTGATCCTCCTTATGCTCCGCGATCAGCTTCTCGACGTCTTCCCTGCAGTGCAACTGCACCACTGCGCTGTGGTTGTCTCCGTAGTATAGCACGTCCCCCATCAGCTGGTCCGGCCCTATCCCTTCCTCCTCGTGTATCTGTTCCAAATTATTAATTATTCATCCAATTATTGATAATAGACCAGTGGGTTTGGATATCACGTTAATTTAATCATTAATTGGAGATATACATATATATGTTATTTTATAATAATTAATGAAATTCTTATTTAATTTTATAAAACTGTTAATACTAATTTTAATTTTATAAAATTTAAAATTGAAAATAAATTCTTTTATAAATTATATACCATGTTTCGTTTCAAATAAATCCCTAAGACTTTATAGAATTCATTTATACCAAATATTATAATAATATAAATCATAATATTATTGAATTTAAATGATTTAATTATTCCGTCGTCAACCTTCAATTTTCCCTCCTCAGTCCTCAACCTCCAAATTTGGGTCCGGTGGAATTCAGATTCAAAGACCAAATTGGCCGGATTTGAGAATTTCGTACCTTTCCGAACAAAATTTGCCACTAAAATTAGAATTAAGCCCCAAATTCGGAAAAAATAGGGCGCTAATAACATTTCTTTCGGAATTGGTCTGGCGTTTGGAATCGGCTCCAAATTTAATAAATTCCGGCGCGAAAACGTGAGTTAACTATGTTTATTTAACAGGATTTCCAATTATGAAATGAAGAAATTACCTTCTCCGTGCCCTTGTAGAAGGTGAAGTGAGGAACTTTCTGGATCTTCTCCCTCCGACAAAGCTCCCTCGTTTTCTCGGACTCATCCCCCATAACCAACAGGAAAACGACGTCGCCGCAGTTCCGGCTGAGCTCAACCAGGAAAGGGTACATTCTATTGCTCTGCACGCTCGTACTGGCGGCGAATTCCACCACTACCAGCTTGTTCTTTGCAGCCTTAAGCGCGTCGTCCAACTCCTCCGCGCTGTGGATCTTTTGGACCCTCTCGCCGTCATCCTTCGCCGGCGTCTTCTCCGACGTCCCCGGAGCAGCACCGGCCGTTGCTTTAGTGACGAATAGAGTTCGTTCTTTTGCGGCGGCGGCGGATGTAGAGAATAAGGAGACTCTGGCTTTAGCGGCGGACGATGTTCTGCTAGTAGAGATGGCTAGGAAAGGGAAACTGGTGGTGGTGGGTTTGGGTTTAGGGGTTTGTGGGAGTGGAGAGTAGGGGGATTTGGAGAGAGAGTTAGTGAGTGTAGCCATTGGAACTTAACTGGAGGAGTCTGAGTTAAGTTTCAGGGGATTGTTGTGAATCAGGATGAGGATGGATGGAGGAGTGAGAGAGCTTAGAGGAATTATCCATGGGGAAAAATCTTGAGGGGCCAACAATGATGTCCACTCGTTTTGGGTTTGTGACCCGTAGTTATCCACTGACCACAATTTTTCGTTTGATTTATCTAGTTTCTCCATTTAAGATTTTTTTTTCTTTCTCAAAATACAAATAATGGTCGTTTACTAGGAAAATTCCAATGATGATTATTGATATTATGCAAACAGATTTCGGTGACGAGCTGATGATACTTTTTCTTCCTCCTTGTCTGTCTTTGGATTCTGTCGCCGGCTCCCAATCTCCGCCAACGTTCACATTCCACCCATTCGGAGCTTAGCTCCCCAAGAACCATCTTCGATTCAGGAGTCGAGGCGGGTTTCCCTCCTAGCTCGAAAACATGAACGGCCGCAAGCGGTGGTTCCTTCCTCTTTCTCATCCCTTCGCTTTTCCCAGGTGACACCAACTTTCCAATCGGGCCTTAACTACTCAGTCGGCCCAATGACAGGTATGGAACTAAGCCTTTTGAGCACCGGGTTGAGCCTTAGTAATATACTACTTCTCAAGTACTAATTACTTATTATAGTTTATAGGCTGCCTAGTATATATTAGTAGTAAAGAAATGCATTTATAATTTAGATATTGATTTAGAATTTAGAATTTGTTTACGGAGAGGTTTGTGATGACGTTGTTGGTCATTTTCTTTTGTCGTTCATCTTTATGCTTTTTGATAAGCTTTCCTTCTATGCAAAATATGATCATGGATTTTTGAAGCAAAAATTAATTAGAGTTATTGAAGCAAAAGACAACAAATTTTTTGCTTCCTTCTTGGTGATGATGTCAGGAAAAAAGGATAATGGGGTATACAGAGAAATAGACGCGTTGCGGTTAGGTGAAGAAGAACATGTCGTGACGTTCTGAGCTGGGTATCCAGGAACACAGCAATAAATATGGCGTCGACAAACCTAACTTCCAGGTCTTGTCAAGAGGAGTGATTCATCGGGAAGAACTCACTCGAGGTATTAGCCTCTTCGGGTGTTTGATGTTTTGGGTGTCCTTAGCTCGGGCTCTACCGATCTTTTATTGCTTTCTTAATATCGAATGTGTCCTTCTGTTTGAACAATTATTTCTTGCGATGCAAGATTTCGTTATTGGATAGAGTTAGCGTCTGGGTTATCAGTCTCTGTTCAAAAATTTTTATTTTGAGCCGAGGATGATTGAAAATGCGAATGCGATAACTCCTGCTACACATTTGTGAGTCCGTGCTTCACTTGATAAATAGTGACGATAATCATCCATTGGGATAGATTGATAAATTTAGTATTTTTTGCCATATATATATATAAGTAAAGGTAGGCAATTTTCGGGGGGAAAACGTAGTAGAATAATAGTTAAATTTCATTAATCATTAAAGCCAAATTACAGACAACTAGCTTCTTCAACCATCAAAACAAAAAAGAAACTGGAATGCAAACACACGTATAGAAGTAATTATAAAAGTGTTTGTTGCTTGGAAGTTAATTGATCCCATGCAATCTTCAAACACTAAAAGATGTCAGGGTTCCGTTTCCTGAAGTGGCTTTCTACAAAGCACCATATGCATCGGGCTAAAAATTCCCTTCTCCCCTCCTTTAGTCAAGTAAACAGCCGCATCGCACAGCATCTCGTGAACACCCACCGTCCCTTTCGGTGCAATCCCTAGCGCCGCCAGCACCGTTACCAATATGTGATTCCTCCTGTAAGCGGTCCTCCCCATCTTAAGTCTTGTCCACCACTGCCCCGCTGGCGGCGCAGCTAAATCCTTCTCCGCCACCACCTCAAACCCAACCTCCCTCGCTGTCGCCGCAATGTCTTTGTAGCTCCTCAAACCGGGAAGGGCGTTCCCTCTCTCGATGTTATGGATGATATCCACGTGTTCGGCATTGTCAGACCGGAATACTTCCGTGGTCACCCACTCGTAGGTAATGTACATGGAACCGGGCTTCAGTACGCGGAAGATCTCTGCGTAGACATCAGCTAGCTGCGGCGCGTGGCAGGTCGCCTCGAAGGCGTATGCGCCGTCGAAGGTGGAGTCTTGAAACGGCATGTCCAGGAAGTTGCCTTGCACGACCTCGCACAGCGCGTCAAGGCCGACTTTCTTGTTGTGGATACGGGCGCGGTGAACCTAGTAGTTGATACATGGAGAGTTAGTGACTGTTAATACTCACTCGGATGCAGTGTTTTTTATGGTTAGCCCATTTGCGAAATTTATTAATAATTTGTAATTATGTTTATATTACCCCGTCAATAAATTTAAATATTAACTTAATAAATAATCTCTAACCACTTTCATTTTTAAATTCTATAAAAAAATTATAAATCATTTATATTTTATTTAACAATATTTTTCCATTGATCATAGTATAAATCTTAACAATAAATATATTTTTCTTAAAAACTAATTCATTGTCGGCATTGTTAATTCACTTTATAAATTTAAAAATTTGTTAATTTATCTTATGATTTTTAATAATTATTAATTAAATCTCACTTTATTTTCCATTTTATTTTAACAATTGTTAAAATTTGAAGATAGAAATATCATTAAGCAAGTAACCAACTTAATTAAGCAAACATTAAAGTAAATTAATTATTGTTAACCAAAATCTTATATCTTAATGAAAATGTACGATTGATTTTAATGAGGGCTTACTATTTGATAGTGTTTAAATTCAAATCTTTTACGCGCTAATTAGTAGGAAATAACTAAAACGTAACGTTTTAATTGAAAAAATCGGAGAATTTACATGAACCTCTCCGGTTCCCACTACCTGATAGTCATTAATCGTAATTCCAACGACGTTGGAGCGTGAGTGGGCAGTAATGGCTCGCATGGGCCCACCAATTCCGCATCCCACGTCCAGGATTCGATCTCCCGGCTTGGCTTTGATCAGATCGACGACTGCTATTTCGTGGATGCGCGTGGTCTCAGCGTGGGATTTTCCCGGGATGGATGGCGCGAAATGGAAGAATTGGCCCCACCCCCACTCGTAAATATCCGTAACGAGGTTGTAGAACGTGTCGACGAAGTCGGGGACTTTGTCGGCGTTGTTGATCTCTTTAGGGCGGCGAAAGAAAGACGAGTATTGTTTGTAGTTGTCCTGGACTTGGTCGGCCGAGATTGAGCCAGCGGAGAGATCGACGGCGCGTTTACCTTTCTGCTCGGCCGGACCAAAAATGCAGACGAACCAGTACATGGCAGCGGCGAGGAGTGCGCCGCCGGTGATGAGGAGAGCGAGGGACTCCATTGATAGCTTGGTTAATGTAGAGAGTACTAGCTAGAGATCAGTGTTCGTTGGTGATTTTTTTTCTGCTTCCTTGTCTCGGTATTTATAGATTAATAGGTTTGTTGTAATTAAGCTAGCTAGGGAATCGTGGGATCTTCATATGAGACAAATGCTAAAAGGACTAGAAGATTAATAAAGACGTGACGTCAAAAATAAAAATAAAGAGATCGATGATGCTGGAAATTCAATATGCCTATTATTGGATCCTCCTGTTTGATAGAGCAGGTTTGGAATTCAAGCGAAAATGAGCTTCAGAATTTTCAAAATTATTATGGACCGTTAGATTTTACAGGTTTTAGATCTAACGGTCTGTGAAAAAAATAAAGAAGTCTTTTCACCAAGTTTATTTATTTTATTATTTTTATAAAAGTACACTGCCACCCCATCGTCGGCGTTGATCGGCGACTTGACGGTCACAACCCAGTCACTTTATCGGCAAGACTCCGGTCATCGACAAGTAAATTTCCAGCGAGACCCTCGTCACTAGCAAATGATTTTCGGCGAAACTCCAGTCACCGTCCGGTCACTTTTCTAGTAAAGTCTCCTACGACTTTTCCGACGAAAATTTATAACCGGTTACATTTTTAAAATTATAACCAATTATATTTTTATAACGGGTTATAATCATGACCAGTTATTAAATATAACTAGTTATAAAATGTAATCCATTATATTTTAATTATAACTGATTATATTTTATAACTTATAACCAGTTATATTTTCTTAATAACTAGTTATAATTATAATCAATTATATTTTATAATAACTAGTTACATTTCATAATAATTAGTTATAATTAAATTTTAAAAATATAACCGATTATAATATTTACTTATAACTAGTTTATATATAATTGATTATAATATCTAGTTATAACCAGTTATATTTAATATATAACTGGTTATAGAATACAATTGGTTATAAAAATATAATTGATTATAAAAGAAAAATAATTAATTATAATTATGATCGATTATAATCGTTACTCGAATAACTTATTTGCAACTCCTAAAATTTATTGTAATTGTTCTACACTCTCCTCTTATTTTCCCCTTAGTGCTTAACTTTTGAAGCTTTATAAAACAACTCTCCGCCTTAACCGTAAAAGGTTCAAAAGTCATTCACCACAGAAATAAGGTTTAAAAGTATTTAGCAAATATTGCAGATCAGTCACTTAAATTCAGAAAAACACAGAATATGCACTTTTCCCCACCAATTCTGAACGTCGTCGATGATGATTTTCGCCGTCGCATCTTCCTCTCCGATGACGACCTAACGGCCGTTGGGACCCACCATCACATATCCAATCGGATGAGGATTCAGATCGGAGTCCTGAATCGCTCTCCTGATCCAAGGTGATAAAGATTCAGATCTGATCTCCACCGCTAGTACCCTTCAGCTCATTTGCGATTGATCCCGGGTGAAAATCTTTAAATTGATCTCCTCCAACGATTCGGCGAAATCGAATCAGTAGAACTTCGTTGAAGTCGATGATCGCTTGGTGCAGAAAATGGGGGACTTTAAAAAGAAAGGAAAAAAATAAAAAAGTACAATATGTATGAAATACCGAAAATATCCCTTCTATCACAAATCCTAAAAATCCTGAAATTTATTTAACTAGATTTTAAACGGCTCTCGTGTTTGTTTGATTATCTTGGCCACACATCTTCTAAATGGTATCGTTAAATTATTATTCATTTTTGTGATCGATGTCTAGATAAGACATTCATTCGGAAACTATGTCCACATGTATGCTTTCTTCGAAGTAATTATGCCCATATGAATCTAAATTAGTTTTAAGACAAAACTTATCTTAACCTCAACGGACGTTTAATTTGCATAAACAATTTTGTTTTCATCTTCGGTCGACAAACATAGCACACACAAACAATATTTAAAATTTTATTCAAGTTATGAAATCGATCTCAACACAATTTAGAAGATGTAAAAAAAAATTCGCCACTAAATAATCAATTATGTTACTTGTATTTGGAAATGGGGACATTCTACCAAAAAGACCAACACTTCTGCAAAGACTGCGTCACTTGCCACACCACGTATACTAAGACACATAGGCAAGCACCAATGACAAGTTATGCATCACCTTCGATGTCCAATTTTGAAATCATCTTGTCCATGTGGGATAGCTCAGTTGGCAGAGCTGTGTGATTGATAGTCTAGATGTTCTAGGTTCGAATCTAATTACACCCTACAATGGACACCCATATGCATTCTCTCTTCTTGAGTGAATCTATCGACCCTTGTGCCGCTATATGCATTCTCTCTTCTTAAGTGAATTTATCGGCCTCTGTGCCACTTCAGACTCTCCTGTACGGACTCGTCCCCACCAACATGGTCCATTACAGGTCATTGGCTGTCCATACCCTTGTAGGCAATGAGACGAACATACTGAGGCCTCCTTGACGTTTATGTTTTGGAGCTCGTGGATGTTCGTATGTTTGTGCTTGGTGTTTCCTACATGTGTTTGGCAGGTTGGACATCAAGGGCAAAGCTAAGGTCAATCTCTCTTGATTCACTCACTGGTGCAGGCGCTGTGGAGGATAGCGATATATCAATTTAGAGGTCTAGGCCTACCTGACTACTTGTCTTCGCCTTTATGTGCAGGTTGTTCAACGGTATGCTAATGGAGCTGCCCACTTATTTGTACGTGAAAGACTATAATATCTCTCAGATTATAATCTCACAGCGTGGGTCAAGTTTTATATTAGATTTTCTCATTTGCTATCTTGATTTCTCTTGTTAGAAACTATGAAAAAAATTGAAATCATCTTTTCATTTATGGTTAAAAATTAAAGTGGCAGGATTTAGCACTGTTGATTCCGATTTTTTCTCTCAGGCCCAATACAAAACATTTCGGCGCATTATAAGAATTTGAAAACAGATCCAAGATAGTAAGGTAGAGTTCGAGTAAGCCCACAAATATTTGGGCCCAAAAACTACCACTTGAATTAATATAATATATTTCTGCAAGGAACAGAACACTTTTTTCTGATAATACGAACACAACAATCTTGACATGATATAGGTCTGGGTGTTGTTTGTCGAGTATGACTGGATTCAAATCTAAATTTTAGGAGCGTCAGTATATAATTTTATTAGTTATGTTTTGATTTTAGTTTCTTCAAGTCGTAGAAATTATGATGATAACTTCAAGGACGATGACTCCACAACACCAACACCAAAACAACTTATAAAGACGCGGATGTTTTTCCACTTTAGTTTAAAGCCTTTTATAATCGGGGTTTTATAGAAACAAAAAACAAATGATGTTTCAAATGACGATTCCTAAACGTACTATTACAAACAACGACGTCCAATGAATATTGTAAATCCTAACCAGACGAAACGATGCATCAAGAAATTATCATAAACTAACACCCCAATCACTCAGCTGTGGTTGCTTCATAACAACCCATAGGATTCGAAGCGAACCATCGAAAGAAATAATAAGTAAAGAATCAGCACGAGTGTCCTTGTCCAATGTCCATGGATCCTTCCAACAATCCCATGATCGCACAACCAGCTAGCTCGATCGACGTGAAAACTTGCACGCTTCGTTGCGTAATTACACCCATCACGCCTCCACACGCAAGCAATATTGCATTCACAATGGACCCACCCCCAAACACTTATTAATTTTCCATTGGTTTTCATCTTTGAATTTCCCTCCCACTCTCTGTAGGAACTTACAAGCAAAGCATTCTTCATTTTCTTTATTTTGATCCATAATAATCGAGCAACACATATTATACGAAGCTCTACTCTGATTTCAGCTAAACGACATGGTTCTTTGTGGAATTATATATTATAATTACGTAAATAATTGATAATTAATATTAAAAATAATATTTGTACATCAATGGCGGAACCACAAACTTCTTATTCTCGTCAATAATATTTCCATCGACTGAAAGTTAGCAGATAGAAAAACAGAGCACATCACATTAAAGTTGAAACGGCATCGCTTTGATCGTTACACACGATAAATGACCACGATTGACACGTATGATAAAATTATAAAAAGGGATATTTGCTCATCTCCCTCACACAATCCAACATAACTTCATTTGTTAATCCGCCACACAGAGTTCTCAGAAACACAGAAGTGGGGTGGGGGAATGGGGAAGCTGATGAATTTGGGACACCTTTTCATGACGGTCTATCTCGACAAGTTCTCGGCGATCATGGTGATTCCGGCAATTACAGATGTGACAATGGCCGCCGTTTGCCCCGGAGAAGACGAGTGCTCCTTAGCCATTTACCTCTCTGGGTTTCAACAAGCTGTAAGTCCTTTCTTCCTTTTGCCCAGTAGTTCTGTCGGTCTTATAAGTTTCTTATTTTCCAGTCCTTGCATTCAGTGAGTCAGAGACATCTCTGTGCCTGTAGCTATACGCTATGAAATTTCGTATGTGGGTTTCTCTCCTCTTGTCGATCAGGTGTAAATAGGAAGGAGCAAAACACGACGATAGATTCATTCAGTTCGTTTAATTTGTTTTCTGTCGAAAGAGACAAAGTTTGCTGCTTCCTTACCTAAATCAAACCGCCATCCCTCAATCTCTAATCAAACTCTAATACTTATACGATGTAACCAAAGTCTAATACTTATACATTAGTCCATTGACATCTGTAACCAAACTCTAATACTTATACGATGTTTCTACACCTTAACAGATACTATAGAGGTTCAAACTTCAAAGCCGATGAAACATTTAAGAAAAAAACAGAACAAAGACGAAAGAAAAGGGGAAAAGAAGCCAAGCTATAGGGCCCAAACTTTAACCCAGAAATTAAAAAGGAAGCTGGGAGACTCTTGAGTGTTGAAGCATTCTTTATTTTGCTTATCCACTCCAAAACCTGCCTTTCGGTTGACGTTTCAGCTGCAAAATATAGGGGCAATGGTTTGTTTTTTTCCCTTCTCCTGGCTTACAAGCCAAGCATATTTCTTTTGCCCCTGTCGTTTTCCGTTCCATCACCCCTACCCTATTGGCTATTGCTTTTGACATAAAAAGAAAAAAACAGAGCATTAAGAAACTCTGGTAACTTTAACTCGTCTCAATTTTTTCTGCAAATACAACTTCTATATATCCTCTGCTTCTGCTACTCCGGCTCACCCTTTTGAGTCTAATTGATGTCTTAGCTATATGAAGCACCCAGGACCAATGCTAAAATATGATCAGATGCCATCTTCTACTGTCATCTAGCTACGTCGTTGATTACTTATTTTTCAAATGGGTAGATGGGTTTATTCTTACTGACGACTGAGTACCAAGTGGGGACTTGTACTTATAGAAAATACTAAACTTCACCAATCAATTCAATTAGTAACCTTGGAAAGTGAAAACCCACCAAAGCCTTACCAATACCTTTGAATTTCTTTAGAAAGACAACGCCTTTCCTTTTGGGTTATACATGGTTACACGTAAATTGCTACAGATCAAAGTACTTCATGCATTATTAATTTTTACCTTCTATATACAAGTGTTGCCATGTTCCTTCTAGCTTTGTCATTTTAAGAGTAGATGCCTTCGCAATTTTTTGTCCTTTTCGTTTGCCCCCTTCTTGTTAGTAGGGTTATATATCCTCTGTTTTCCCCCCTTCTTGTGTGTCTGTAAAGAATGGAAAAGATGAGTAAGAGGCCATTGGGTCATTTGTTCACCACCTACTTCCTTTACAACTTTGGAATGTTCATGGTGGCGCCTGTTATGACCGATGTCACCATGGTCGCACTTTGTCCCGCCCTACCGGAATGCTCCCTCGCCATTTACCTCAGTGGACTCCAGCAAGCGGTACTTGGATCTTTTTCGATTACCATGAATTGACTTTTTCACAACTCTACCCTCAAATCAGCTTTAATAAATCAATGATTAACTATGCTGATGTATGCATGCATTTTAGGCTTTTACAGAAACCACATATACTTATGATTGAGTGTTTCTGCTTTCTTGTCTGGGAAGAAATGTGGCAACCTTAAATGTTCGCTTTCGAAAGGCGGAGATTTTCAGGAATCTTTTTCTTATATGGAAACCCGACAAAAAGCAACCTTCATTTTCTTCTCCGACGATTTTGCTCTTTCTTACGGTTGGTTGTCTTTCTCTGTCCTTCCACTTATATATACGTATGCAGAGTACGTACGTATGCAGAGATGTGCCTTCTTCAACTCTCTGCTTCCTCTTTTTTCTGGTTCGAGTAGAAGTTGACTTGGAAAACCGAAAACCCATTATTATATTCTATGTAATACTAAAGTTAAATTAAAAATATAGTTATATGTTACTGTCAGGTCAGCCATTTACGTCAGTTCAAGATTCCATGACTGATAACTGCTGATTAAATAAAACTTCTTAGTAACGAACTAGTCACTCACGGCTTAAAACTTGTTGTGACGGAAGCTGGAATGATCAGACCAATGGGGAATCATCAGAGTTTTATAATTTTAATGTGCTAGCCTAATGTTTATGTATGCTTGAACATATATATATGACTCTGTTTTCATCGAAAGTAACTCTGTTTTCGATTTGATGATTGAACTGGTATTGATCAATTGATATGATTAAATGGTGATGAAATTTTGGTGAATGTGGGTGCAGGTGATTGGACTGGGAACGTTAGTTATGATGCCATTGGTAGGGAATCTGTCGGACAAATACGGGAGGAAAGCTTTGCTTACTCTTCCAATGACTCTTTCCATTATTCCATTAGGTAAGCAAACTCCAAGTTCCCTCATCAGTGATTGGGTTGTCGAGCCTTTAGGATAGAAAGGTGGTTAGTCGCTGTAACTTGGTTTGACCTGAAACTTAACCAACTACTTTCAAACTATGACGCCACATAATAAGAAACTCTATATATAGAGAAGACACCTTCAAATCCCTTATAAATTGATGCACACACAAGTAAACTCTTTTACATTATTTTTGTGCACAAACTAGTGAGGTGTAAACTGGGTCTAGAAGCTGATATAATTAGTGAAAGCTAACAGCGCTAGATTAGAGTTAATTGGTTCACCAACTGAGGAAAACATAGCTTTTGACGTGTACATATCAACTTACTCCATTTTTCAAACCCCCTGTGAAAAATATCCATTCTATTAGATCAACCCAGCATATATATATAGCTTAGGGGCATGAATTAAGGAATAAAGTTTGATTCTTTCTACCAACTACAAAGTGAGCTCAGCACATCCTACTTAGTTCCCTTGACTTGTAAGTTTCATTTCCTTTTTAATTGGGTTCCTTGTTCCAATAAGACTCCATCGATTCTGTAATAGCATTACACACCACCCACCCCCCCCCCCCCCCCCCCAATCTCTTTTAGTTTATGACAATTGACAAATCATCTCTAAACTTAGACAACAACAAGACACTGTACCTAATAGTAGTATGAACTAGAAATGGCAAGATAACAAAGTACAACCAAGTATTGCAGGGTGTCCATCCAAACACTCAGAACCCTCAAATCTCGGAGTCTCGGAAATTACCTAGTAGCACAATTGCTTACCCGAATATAAAATGTCTTCGTGTTTATAGTATCCGTGTGTTTATGTTGCAGCCATATTGGCGTACAGCAGGTCGAGAAACTTCTTTTACGCTTACTATGTGCTTAAGACTCTCACTGCCATGGTTTGTGAAGGAAGTGTTCACTGCCTTGCTCTAGCCTATGTGGTAAACCTACTTTTTTCCTGGGCTCTAGACCCACTTAGCAATTAACAGTAAAAGCCCAATATTTTCCATTTTCTGGGTTGGGCTATCTTTTTATGGATTGGGCTAATTATCCGAAACATATGGGCCTAGCTCAGTCATACCAAGGATTTGATAGCCGTTGTTTCCCTCCAGAAACTAACAGATTATAACGGTCGTCCTCTGCTATTTCCCCCATCTAATAAATTTTTTTCCAGGCGGACAATGTTCCGCCAGGACGAAGAACGGCAGCTTTCGGGATCCTCTCCGGCGTTGGATCGGCAGCATTTGTGTGTGGGAACTTCGCAACTCGTCTCATCTCCACTGCATCAACTTTTCAGGTTTGAATTCAAATTCTTTTTTATTTTGAATGTGGTATAAGGAAAAAGAATTTAGATTAGCGGATTACTGATCATTTTGTTTGGATGGATATCGATTCAATCAGGTGGCAGCGGCGATGGCGGTTATCGGAACAGTGTACATGAGGATTTTCCTGCCGGATGTGGCAGTTGAGGAAAGCCTGACGACTCCGATTCTCTCCAAGGGAAAAGCCGAAATCGTAGACACTTGCCCGAGTCAGATCCCGAAAAAGCAAGAGCAGATCTTCAAATCAAGGCCTTCCTTGAAAGATACGCTCATGATGCTGAGCAGCAGGTTCAGTTCACACTTCCTCTCTCGGACTTCTTCATGTTATTGTATCAATTGGTCGATTTTTTTATTTGTTTCTCTAATATCGCAGTGTGACCTTCACGCAAGCTGCCATTGTTGCCTTCTTCCTCAGCCTTGCCGATGCTGGCCTTCATGCTTCGCAAACGGTATATATCTAATAAGGATTTCGTTACCTCGAGCTTTCACTTCATTTAAAATAAACGCAAATGATTTAGTCACTTATTTCTATGTGTTCTTCAGTATTACCTCAAAGCTAAATTCCACTTCAATAAGGATCAATTCGCCGATATGATGGTGATTTCTGGTGTTGCTGGGACAGTTTCACAGGTATTGGATCGACTTTCTTCTGTTCTTACTGGGCCAAATAATTACTGCCCACAAGGTGTTTGTTTATATTCCCCAAAGGATCTAAAAGGTGAAACTGTGTGGTGATGCAGCTTATTGTGATGCCCATATTAGCTCCACTTGTAGGAGAAGGAGTTCTGCTTTCAGTTGGACTTTTCTTCTCGTGTGCACATGTAAGCTTCCTTCATGCGCCATTTTTTCATAACTGCTTCTCTAATTACTTCCTTCCTTCTCAGCTAAACTTGGGATCTAAATTGCTTGCAGATCTTCCTCTACAGCGTCGCATGGTCCTTCTGGGTACTTCAATTTCCCTTCACATATTAGCACTTTTCTTCTTATTCGCCTTACCATTGCTAACCTTTGGAAAGACGAAATGACAGGTCCCTTATGCTGCTTGTTCGCTCTCCATTTTCATTGTTTTCTCGCAGCCATGCGTAAGTCCTTATTCTCATTCAACTCTCTCTACCTAGGCTCTCAAGGTTGTGGTGAAGTAACAAAACTATTATCCGTTTTTTGTAGATGCGGACCATTGTATCGAAACAAGTTGGATCATGTGAGCAGGGGAAGGCACAGGGTTGCATTTCCGGGATTTCTTCCTTCGCACATGTTATTGCGCCGCTCGTCTTCTCTCCATTATCAGGTAAGGCACCGATTACGCATCTGTATGCATGTATATCAGAGACACCATTCTTACTGCCAAAAGACTAACCAAATTCAATTCATCGCTCGGTCAGCTCTGTTTCTTTCGGATCATGCCCCATTCAATTTCCCCGGTTTCAGCATCATGTGCATCGGATTCGCCATGGTCAGTGAGCACAGGCCTGCCCTTTTGTTAGTTACATTTATATCCTATAGATTTTTACATTTGACTGTGCAAACATCTATCTAAACTTGGCCGGATTTTGGGTCGCAGACGGTAGCTTTCATACAGAGTCTGATGATAAGGATTCCGCCTCCCATTTCAGAAGATAGAGTGGAGAATTGCAACTATGTTGATGCCTAATCGTCACCGCCTTGCCGTCAGTCACAAATGATTTAACTCTATATGAGAGGGTCATTACCATTCGCCAGCAGTTGGAACAAACCCTCCTTAAACAAGTTAGCCGTTATTAAGTTGTAATTAGCTTCAGGCTGGAATCCCGGCCTGTTTATTTTTCAAGACAAGCTAAGGGGAGAGGCACAGATCCTGGGAGAACGTATCGGAGAAGTTAGATTGGTAAATTAGGTAATCTGTATACATTATTATCAATGATTTTGTACATAAGGTCCAGAGCTCGGGGCTAGAAAAACAAGGACATGGCTATAATACTATACCACTTGGTCTGTAAGTTATAATGCAATTTATCCTTCATTACTAGTAGCATACTTGGTCTAGCTATTGTTACTTAGCTAACAATTTACCTTAATAATTTGATACATTAATATAACACATGAATCCACAAATATACCAAGCACAGTAAGTAAATGACACCAATATGATTTTCCTGGAAATCAGGAGTACATTCTTCTTCACTATAAAGTATGCTACAAGTAGTCCATAAATTATGAACTAGTGGATGCTTATGTGTCCATAAATTATGAGATAGTATAGTGGACATGAAAGACGACCAGATTCCTATCACAGAAAAGTATAATGTACGAGAAAATGGATATGTCAAGGGTTGTGCATTGTACCCTATCTTAACTGGAGAATTGGGTCTTTCAAAAGCCAACCGCAGACAAAAAAGTGAATCGACCAAAAATTTGTAATTTATAATCTCAATTGGAAAATTAAGTCTTCAAAAGAACAGAAAAAAGGAAAGCTCGCAAATCAAAGCAGCAAGATCAAAACCAACAAAACGCATAAACTACATAATAGTAAAAACAATGAAAAATGGAGATGGGTGAAATAAAATGGCAAAAAATGAAAAATGAAGAAAAAAAATAAATGGTAAATAAGATATTAATAAAGAGAGCTTACACAAAACTTATTGTATTGAAATCTCACTCGTATGCACTATTCCACCAATAATAAAAGAACATCTTACTATTATTATATAGAAGAAAACTAGAAATAGTTTGTGTTTGCCACGAAAAATAATATATTAGATAGTTTTTATAAAAATCATTGAGGAAAAGAGACCAAGAAAGAAGCTTTTTGTATTTTAAAATAAAAAAAAAATAGTTTTGAAGAGGTCTCTGGTGTTTGCAAGCAATGACACATTTGAATGACCTTAGAGGACATCCAAATCACAGAAAAAATAGTATTATCTCCAAACTTAACTTAGGCTTCCAAGCACATGGTGGCATCAATATATCATAGCTTGGGTTCCACTCGCAAGTCTCCAACTGCCAGTATCTGATACAGAGATACCCTAATTAGTCGTCACACAGAGACACCAATCGCAGTGCAGGTGTCCTTTCCTTCAAAGGCCTCCAACGTAATTTGCAATCCCCCAACAGATATCTTACAAAATAATTAATAATTTGGCCTTTTCATTTTATTCTCGCTGACAAGAAGGTATATATGAATCTGCCTTCACGGCTGTCCAAGTAGTGATCGTCCGACCAATGAATCTACACGTTACGATTGGTATTAAGTAACAGCATGCAGAAGCCATATTCTTCAAGAAAGGTTTCAGTAGTTTGAGTTTATTGAACAATCTCTCACCTTCTCACTTTTGACATAAAATCCTTAATTAGCTCATGCTGCATAAACAGGAAGCCAAAAAGTAAATATGAAATATCTTATTATATTGTAATATATTAGAATAATTTCAGTGATATTACGAAAAGTTAAAAAGAATAAGTGGAGATAGATGAATTTGTTTTTGTTATAGAAAATATAATTAGCAAAATAAAGGTTTGAACTCAAAATAAAACCCTTTTAAATTCAAAATAAAACTCTTATAAAAAAACTAAACGCTATTCATTTACTAATCGACATCTACTAATCCAAACATTGTAACTTGAATTTTACATCATCAATATTTCAGTATAGAATAAGTATCATAATAACAAACCATACTGTATACTAATTGAACTTTGTTTTGAATGAGTAAATTGAAGTTAAAGAAATACGTCATTTCACCAACACAACACCGCAACAGTCAAGTCAACACCATCCTTTTGATTCTCCGCCCGCTTAAATCCCTCCACGTGTCCTCTTACTTGTCTGTTTCTTTCCCAGACATTTATTTATTTTAGGGATTATGAAAAATGGCCCCTCTATTATTACAAGTTAATATATGAGCCCTTCACTATGTTTTTTCTGATTCAAACCCCCAAACTTTATTGTAATTAACAATCAAGCCCCTTCATATCTTTTTTGGTCGCCGGAGTTCATTTTTAATGAATCAACAAGTACATGTTGGTCTATGGGGCTGATGTGATGGTTCTGATTGGGATTTTCACAGTTTTTTGTTAAACTCTTTATTAAATATGCATATTTTTATTGTTTTTTAAAGATTTCCGTCTGATAAGAAAATTAAAGCAATATAATCGGGAAATTTTTTTTGAGTATATAACAATTAAAAAATTAAAAAATCATTCATCTCCTTCTCCATCTATTTCACTTGTAGCTCCTTATTAGCTTATTTAATTGGCATTGGTCGCCTGGTCGGGATCATTAACTGATGCTTCAATTTGTGTATTTGAGTTTTCGTTCTTCTATTTGAATGGTTATAAACTTCTTTCACTTCCTTGTTTAACTAGCTTCATGTTTATGAACTGAAACTGAAGCGGCATATAGTCATTTCAACAGTTTCCTTACTTTAATAGAAAGTAGGCAATAAGAGGATAAAAGTGATACAATGTATATGATTATATGTTGTTGGGTCCGATTTTGCTATAACGAAATGAATGTTGAAATTTTTTTTAAAATATTTATACTGAGACGAAGAAATCTCCTCTTTTCCTTTTAGACTTATAGCAAATTGAAGGTAAGAAAAAGAACAAATCTCCTCTCTATCTTTACATTGCTCTAATTTCCTCATTGGATGGAAATTTTTTTTATTACAAATATGCACATTAAATAAGGTTGACTAAGATTAGTGGAAATCTCAATCTGCAACGCCACATCAGCTTATAAACCACCATGTCCGTGCTGACTCATAAACAACGGACCCTGACGACCAGAAAATATAGAAAGGGGCTTGATTGTTAATCGGAGCAAAATTTAAAGATTTGAATCGAATGAAACATAGTAGTGGGGCTCATATGTTAACTTGTAATAATAGAGGGCTACTTTTAGTATAATTCCTTTATTTTATATATTAACTGCTCAGCGTTTTAAATCAAAAAAATTACAGGACTTCCAACCCCTCTCCCCTCCCCTCAGAGCTCCATCACTCTCTCCGTCCCCGGCGACGGTTGGCTTCGTCGGGAACCTCCCCCATTCCAGCCCCTAGTAATGTAGCTTCCGTTTCACAATTGAAGGAGCTGTCTTTATTTTCACTCTGTAGACGGCGGCCATTCATTATCCAATTTAGATTTCGATTTTTTCGATTCGGCACCTTCCGTTATGATCTCGTGCGCGGCGGCATCGCTCACCGACAGCATGGTTCATGAGATGCGTGATGTCTACCTCCACGGCGATCTACATCTTACGATCGTGGAAGCTAGGCAGTTGCCGAACATGGATTTGCTGTCGGAGCGTGTCCGGCGGTGCTTCTCGGCGCTTGATACCTGCCGGAAGCCGTTCTCTGGCCGTCGGAAGAAGGGCCGGAAGGCGAACATCATCACCAGCGACCCCTACGTCACGGTCTGTTTGGCGGGCGCCCGAGTTGCTCGAACTCGGGTCATACCCAATTCATCCAACCCGGTCTGGAACGAGAACTTCCGGATCCCACTGGCCCACCCGGTGACCCACATCGAGTTCTTCGTCAAGGACAACGACGTCTTCGGTGCCGATTTGATCGGCGTTGCGGCCGTCCCCGTAGCTCGGATCGTCGCCGGCCAGTGCGTACGGGAATGGTTCCCGATCATCAGTTCCTACGGGAAGCCGCCGAAGCCCGACTGTGCGATGCTGATCGAGATGAAATTCGTCAAGTGCGAGGAGAATCCGCTATACAAAATCGGGTTGGCGGCGAACCCAAACCGGTATAGTATCCCGAACTGTTACTTCCCATCCCGACCCGGGAGTTCGCTGACGCTGTACCAGGATGCGCACGTGCCAGACGGAATGCTGCCGGAGATCGAATTGGACGACGGGATTGTTTACAGGCATGAATAGAAAACCAATATTTAGAATCATCCACAATAACTCACGAATATAATCAGTAACTCATAGTGTACATATGAACAGGCATGGGAAGTGCTGGGAAGAGATTTCGGAGGCAATATCGGAAGCTCACCATTTGGTTTATGTGGTTGGATGGTCGGTGTTTCATAAGGTGAAATTGGTGCGGGAACCCAGCAAGCCATTGTCCAGCGGTGGGAATTTGAGCTTGGGAGATTTGCTCAAGTATAAATCCCAGGAAGGTGTTAGAGTTCTGATGCTGGTTTGGGATGACAAGACTTCTCATAGCAAGTTCTTCATTAACACGGTAAGAGTGAGTAGTAGGAGTGTCTGGCTTTTCTAGTATGTAAAAAACAAGAAGTATGATTTGACTGGCTTCCTATTCTGGAAAGATATTGCTTTCAAAGTGAAGTCTGTCTGAATGTTCAGATGACTGTTGTTTTGCAGGCGGGAGTAATGCAAACCCATGACGAGGAGACTCGAAAGTTCTTCAAGCATTCTTCTGTGAAATGTGTGCTGTCGCCACGATATGCCAGCAGTAAGCTTAGCATTTTCAAGCAACAGGCATGCTTTACACGGTGTTTCCCTCTCTTCTGTAGCATCAGTTTTTGCTTACTTGTGTATGTCAGCGGCAGTTCATGACTTTTCTCTTAGGACTTGAGTTTAATAGCTGCCCAAGTAAACTGTTCCTATTCTTTCTGCCTGCCTTGATTTGCTACGTTTCTCTAGGACCCCTTACTCATGGAGAATGCTGAGAGCTTTACTTAGGAAGTCTAAGGAATTGGCTGTTAGATTGATGGGGGTAGATTTCCTATGGAAGGAGCTGGGACAAAACAAGTTAGGTTCTTTAATAGATTTCAAGATAGCTAGAAACATACATTGTGTGCATGTTCAAGAAAGGTTTCAACTTTGGGATTGCTGAAATGGATATACTGTAAAAATGGGATAGATGTGAAGAAAACTGTGTGGATATGTAATTTGATATAATGGTTTCGTACTCTTAGAATGATCCTGGCCTAGAGTTTTCATTGTACCATGATGCTGCAGGTTGTCGGGACCCTATTTACACACCATCAGAAATGTGTGATTGTGGATACACAAGCTTCCGGAAATAACAGGAAGATAACCGCTTTCCTCGGAGGCCTAGATCTTTGCGATGGCCGCTATGACACACCTGAGCACCGTCTATATCGCGATGTTGACACTGTGTTCGATGGAGATTTTCATAATCCGACCCTTCCTGTGAGTTTAGTAGACATCCACTTGGAAAGTTAACATATCCAGGCATCCAGCATTGTTTTTCAAGTAAATGGTTGTCGTGACTCCTCATTTCTTCTTCTGTAATTTGGTAGCTTGGAGCTAAGGGTCCAAGGGAACCATGGCATGATCTGCATTGCAAAATTGAAGGACCAGCTGCTTACGATGTACTGACAAATTTTGAGCAGCGCTGGAAGAAAGCCGCCAAATGGTCAGAGTTTGGACGAAGGTTCAAAACAGTAAGCCATTGGCACGATGACTCCTTAATAAAGTTAGAGAGGATCTCATGGATACTTAGTCCCTCGCCATCCGTTGCCAGTGATGATCCTTCACTGTGGGTTACTGAGGAAAAAGACCCTGAAAAATGGCACGTTCAGGTAAGTCTCTGCTCGCTTTAACGAGTCATCCAGGATGGAATAGATAGTGGATCGGTTGCACTTCGGATTCTGACTTCCATTTCTTGGATTTACAGGTCTTCCGGTCTATAGATTCGGGATCTTTGAAAGGGTTTCCCAAAGATGTTTTCCAGGCAGAGGCGCAGGTCTTTGTTTTATCCTTTGTTTCCCTAATCACTGTTAGCTCATCTGGGTTACCTGAACCTCTACTATTCAAACTATGTCTGCAGAATCTGGCCTGTGCTAAAAATTTGGTGATTGACTGGAGCATTCAAACAGCTTACATTCAGGCAATAAGATCTGCCCAACACTTTGTATATATTGAGAACCAGTACTTCATCGGATCCTCTTATGCATGGCCAGCTTACAAAGAAGCAGGTAATATAATAACACCTTTCCCTTCCCAGGAACATGAAGGCTTGCTGAATTGCTTTATATGCAAGTTCATATGATCTTTGACCTTCAATGTTGTTGTCAGGTGCCGATAATTTAATTCCAATGGAGCTGGCATTGAAGATCTGTAGCAAGATAAGGGCGAGAGAGAAGTTTGCTGTTTACATTGTCATACCAATGTGGCCCGAGGGGCTTCCTTCTTCCACCACGGTGCAAGAGATCCTATTTTGGCAAGTAAGATAAAGAAAAATAATTCTATTACAGGTCAAAATCTCATGGTTCTTTCATTTGTTAACATTGCGTGGTGTTTCTATACAGGGACAGACAATGCAAATGATGTATAGACTGATAGCAGAAGAGCTGAAATCCATGAATATGGAGGATGCCCACCCTCAAGATTACTTGAACTTCTTCTGCCTTGGCAACAGAGAGAAACTCCCTAAAGACAAGTTGCCTAGCTCTACCACCAAACCTTCCAACGCGGCTGAAATGGTAATAATCAGATCCTCCTCCCTATAGTTGATGCATAATTTGATAGGAATACATACTGAAATGTGTTGCTTTTGTTTCCAAGATCTCAAGCTGCCACAAGCGCCAACGGTTCATGATCTACGTGCACGCAAAGGGGATGATCGTAGACGACGAGTATGTTATCATTGGATCAGCAAATATCAACCAAAGATCAATGTCGGGTTCACGCGACACCGAGATAGCAATGGGAGGGTACCAGCCAAACCACACTTGGGGCAACAAGAAACGACACCCTAGAGGGCAGGTGTATGGATACAGAATGTCTCTATGGGCAGAGCACTTAGGGAAAATCGATGAGGTGTATAAAGAGGCAGAGAGTGCGGAATGCGTCAAGGAAGTGAACAAAGTTGCAGAAGAGAACTGGGAGAAATTCACTTCAGTCAAGTTTAAGCCTTTGCAGGGACACCTTCTCAAGTACCCAGTCCAGGTTGATCAAGATGGGAAAGTAAATCCTTTGCCTGGACATGAGACTTTCCCAGATGTTGGTGGCAAAGTTCTTGGAGCTCGTACAACACTTCCTGATGCATTGACTACATAGAACAAAAAAAAGGACATTTTTCTTGCTAACTTGGCTCTTTGGGAATATGGGGGGGAGGGGAACCCAATTTTTAACCTTTATTCTTTTGTATGTTATTTTCCTGTTAACATAGAGAAAGGTTATTATTTCTGTGAAATGAAAAGCAGCCGAATTTGATTTCATATATTTCCAGTGAATCGACTCATACAACAAGGCCCTCTACTATATTCCAACAGAAGAAAAAAAAAGAACAGAGGAATGAATCAGTTAACAGTGACTTTGCCGACCATGCCAGCTCCCTGGTGAGGAGAGCAGTAGAAAGAGTACTCTCCTTTCTCAGTCAAAGCAACTTTGTAAGTCTCCCCAGGAGCATTCAACAGGTCTTCTTCAGACATGGAGATCTTGGACACATCCACGCCGCCGGGAACCTCGTCCTCGTCGAACACGATGTTGTGCGGGAATCCGGCGTTGTTCTTGAAAGTGATGGTCTCCCCAGCGGCGATGGAGAACTTGCTGGGAACGAATGCCAATGAGCCGTCGTCGCCTCCGAGCAGGACTTCAACTGCCATGGCGTTGCTTGCGAGGATCGCAGTTGCGGCGGTGGCGACCATGGCGACACCGACGTCCTTCATCGAGGCCCTGACGCAGAACTTCGGCGAGGCGGAAACCTTGACGGATGATTTCGTGGAGGCCTTGAGGGCGGTGAAAGATGAGATGGACACTGCTGCTGAGGTGAGTGTCGCCATTTTTGGGGTTTGTTTTGAGTGGAAACTGGTTTCGTGTGTGTTCCTCAAGTTTGGTCGCAAAATGGAAATGGGATGAGAAGGTAGGAATATAAGAGGAGATGAGATATGGTGAGAGAGGATTTTGATCTTTCTTTTCTGGAGGGTTTTGTGTGGTTTAGATTTGGGGATGTGGAATGTGTGGATGATCATGGAATGGATGTGAAGCTGTGAGCTTTATCTTGTAAGATGTGTTGTGATTGGCTGTTTGTAGATCTTGTTTCCTGACGTGGCATGGGGATCTGGCCATGTCTTCATTTCAAATACTTATACTCGAAACTCGGCCAATATAACGAAAAAAATACTATATTATCAGTCATATATGCTGGATTCGAATCTAAAAACCTCCTAAATTACCAACAAACGATGTACCAACTATGCTATCCTAGGGAGACATTAAACGTGAGTTTTGTAGCTGATCATTGGTGCTTTAGTCTACAGTATTCGGCATAGTTTTACAGAAAGCCACAAATCCATTTGAGTTGGTAATCGTATCTATGGGCTTCCTAAATTCAGCTCACCTTGTACGGGCCTCTCCCTAAACTAACAATAGACGAAATCCGCCCAAAATGGTCTTCTTATATTTGGGCTTTCATCAGATATGTCCAACTCTTTTATAATTGTTAGTTTGGGGAGCCGCCGAAGCTCGATGTGTCTAGACTTGGCAATGGGGAGGTTGAAGATGGTTATGATATATCAATTATTTATCTACTTTTATAATGGTTATTAATTATAATTATTCTCATTTTTATTTCGGTGATAGATTTAGTTCTATCACTATATCTATCCGGTTACGGTTATAATCGCACAACGATTATTCACTGTTATGCAAAAAAAAAGTACAAAATGAAACAGAAAATGCATACACGTTCATCCATATAAAAATTTTCAAATCCAATTCGAAACTAGAAATGGCATCTGATAAAATTAACTACGACATTCATGGTTAATTTATGAGTTTCACTATTTGAAATATTAGTGAACATTATGTTTCAACGCTACTGCTAATTATGTGGGTGTTATTGGGTTGGACGATGAATATTATTGGGGTTCACCTATTCACTAATGCGGATAAATAGAGGTTAAGTCGTGGGTCGATGATGGCAATGGGTTTGGTTATGGTGATGGTGCGGTTATTATGAAACTCATAACCTAACCTTACCCATTCTTAGCGGTTAACGATTATAATCGTAACCTCAAAATACCAAATCAACGCGATTAAAAAACGTCAATTTTGGTCAGATTACGATCGATTGAACGGTTAAGCGTTCAAAATTGCGAAATCTCAATCCAACCATATCTCAAGCGAATTTTAAAATAATATAAAATTATTAAAAATATTAAAACCGCCACATCAGCCTTTCTTCGATCCACAAAAATCCATGTCAGCCGCATAAAACAACACGATTTTAGGTTTTTATTTTTATGGGCCTGCTCCATCTTCCTGTGTTTATCCTTCTTTCCACCAACGACAACAGCCACAAACTCCTTCCGCCCAATCTGATTGGTATAAAACGCCATTCAACTTCCACTTTACTGCCTACTGATTCTAGCGGAGTAATTAAGAACTTGCAATTTCGAATCAGTTGTTGTAGGAAAAGGTATCTTTCCTCTTCTGCCATTGATGGGGCCGCTCCATCCAACTTGCCTGCCGATCTGGGAAGAATCTAAGTCGGCGACCGGCTAGGGTTAACTGCTTCACACCACTGGATCTCGAATATGGAATTGTCAAACCCGACTCTCCTACGGAGAGATGAAATTGGAATCGGAAGAGACAAATTGGTAGTGGAAGTTGGAGTTGGGAAAGCCATGGCCAACAACGAACAGAGGAAGAGCAATATGTCTCACGATTTTAATTGGCATAAAGGTTCGACAATACGTCCAGGTCCAGATTATTGATTATGCACTTTTCCTTGGAAACACCGCAATGGCAAGTCGGCAATGGTTGTCCTCTTTAGTTTATTCTCTTTCAGAAGTTCAGGGACTGGGTTTGTGTTCTTGAGCGAGGAGTTTGAAGTTTTTTGGATTCGTTGAACTTGACAATTCACATTTGAGTTGGTTTGAGTTGCTCCCTCTATGAGTGGATACCAAGGATTTGGTTTTCAGTAAACAGGATGGCTTTTGGTCATTGTTGGTGTAGGTGGCTGTAGAATTCGATAACTCTGATGGTACTGGGTGCTTGATTGAGCTGGGTAAACTTACAAACTCTCACTTTCGAAATTGTGGTCAGCCTAGAGGTTTTGAATTGTTCATGATAGTCAAAATACCGTCTCTTAACTCCGAAAATGAGACCTTTTTCGCCTCTGTTAGCAAGTGAATGAATGTTAATTTTCATAGGATTCACTGATTCATGTTTGTTTGCAGCTTATACAAGATGAGCCCTTTGCTTATTCATCCGGCTGAGGAAGATTGGAAAGTAGGTTTTCAACATGCAATTTAAGCCACAATTGAAACTTAATTAGGTACACATCCTCTTTCCCGATGAACAAATTCTGAATTATATTATTATGTACCTAGCTTTGTAGTCAAATTGATATACCGCTGGCCATGAGAACAAGTGTCGATTAGAGATATTGCTACCCTTCTTGATAAGGTTAGTCTATATCAGTTCATTACATGCTTAATTTCGTAGTTCTGGTTCGGGGAAAGATGATACTTCGTGTTAATTGGTGGTCAGGTACTAATCAAGTGGCACCTAGCTTAGTTTATATCTATCTGAGCCAACTGAAGTCCATCTGGCATCGCCAAAGTAGTTATATATGGCTGACTGATACATTCATTAAATATATATATCATAACTGAAACATGCATAAATTTTCAGTTGGGGTAAGTAAGTTACAACTGAGTGCAAGTGATGAGGTACAAGTGGCAAGTTTTGTATGTTGATATTTCAAATGTTGGTTTCTGGAAACACCTAGCTTTACATATGGTTTAACAACAAGCCAAGCATGACCAGGATGCCTTATAATGTGCTAATAGATTTTTTTAAGCATTCTGTATTGGGATCCATGGCGTGTTATGTTGTTTGTAGGGGTCTGGATACGATGGGGATTAGGAGCAATGCCAAAGGTAATGGTTTTGAGTGCTCGATAACACTACCAACAGCAGAGTTATGGGGTGGTGAATAGGGAATGAAGTTAGTGGTAACTTCAAGACCATTTCAGTATGGTTCTAGCCGGGATTGTTTAGAATTATGAAGAAGATACAAGAGGTTGTGAGGCGTTAAGATGATCATGTCAAATTGACAATGCTTAGTCTTCTCACATGATGTACAATCACAATGAGTCAGTGATGATGATGAAGAGGGCTATGATATGTGGAATATGTTTGTTTCCTCTTTAGTTTTAGGCGATTTGTGTAGGTTATTGTCGACAAACCCTTTTGCTATATATGTATTGTGGTTACAGTTTTGGATTTATGTAGGTGTGAATGGCAAATCTAAGAACATAAGTGGCTTACATCAGGTGGGTTCATCTCTCTTGAACCATTAGCTCTTCAATCTTCGATCTTGACATCCACTTCGATTTTAAAAGCAAAAAAATAATCACCCTTTCTATGTACTAACAAATCATACAGCCTACTGAAATGATAAAACACAAAGTTTAACAAATTACAGAAACCCAACAAAAGAAGTGAAGATGCATAAATGAAAATTATAACAAAACTAAAAAATTATTTCTACTCCAATTTTGTGGTTGCCCTAGTCCGAATTTATAATTACATACACCGCTTGTAGGTAAAATACATACATTTTAATTTGACGCTATATTCCAATTTAATAGGTAAATTATATGTATTTGTATTATGGGAATAGTTCGGTTGGGAGAGCCGCCAAAACTTGATGTGTCAATTGGACCATATATCAAACGAATTGATTTAATATTGTTGTTCTTTATGCGCGCCACGAATTGGCGAAAAATTGATATTTAATTTGAATTTGGTTTAATTAATACAGTCCAAAAGGACCACATCGAATCTGAAACACTGCATTAACTAGTGAGCGGTACTCCTGCTCTCTCTACCTTATTCCATTTCCAAGCACAGAGGAAAGGTTAAAAAACTACATATTTCAACCGTCAGGCTGGCCCAAACCAAAACAACAACTCAAAGTCCAAATTCAATTGGGATTAACAGTAGTAGTAGTGTAGGCAAGATGAGTCAAAATTCGATCAGCATTGAACCCATTAAAGTTTGACCCGGCAGCCGCCGTATAGGCCCCCATGTCCGGAAACACTAGCCAGTCATTGACCTTAAGCTCCGGCAGCAGCCGCCCAGTGAACACCGTGTCAAGGGCGTCGCACGTGGGACCAAACACCGTCGAGCTGTACTTGGCCGCCGCCACTTCGCACGTAGGGTCCCCAGGGTTTGAAACTAACGCCAAAGGCGCGCACCTAACGGTCGCGTGGTCGTAAAGAATGCAATTCATCGACCCGTAAAGGCCGTCGTTTATCCAATACTCCCGTTGCCCTCCCCTCACGCGCTTCCCGATGATCGTGGCCGCTAAAGTGAAAGCAGATTCCGAAAAGAACCGACCGGGCTCGCTTATCACCTTCAGACCCGGCTCCCCTAAGAAATACTCATCCAGCGCGGCTCGGATTTCCGTAGCTGCATCTTCGAATTGCGAGCCGGAGGTGAAACCTCCCCCAATGTCCAGCATGTGCATTCGCGGCATCCCGAGCCGAAAAGCCGTATCGAATACAGATCTGGCCGCTGCTATAGCTCCTCGGTAGGCGCCGGATTCGGTGGCGCCGCTACCGATGTGGAACGAAGCGCCGACGACTGGAAGCCTGAGAGACTGAGCCGTTATGAGCAGAGGCTCGATTTCGTCGTCGAGCGCTCCGTACTTGGGCCCCAGGGGACACCTCGCCCCACCGTCTTCGGGCGGCTTGATACGGATTAGCAAGGCGCACTTCGGGTGGAGACGGCTCAGCTTCTCGAGCTCGTCGACCGAATCGAAGGTCGTGAGATTAACCCCGACGGCGGCGGCGTACTGGATGTGGGATTCGGGCTTGCAAGGGTTGGCAAATACGATTTTGTTGGGAGAGACACCGACGGACACCACGGATTCGATCTCGGCTCGGCTGGCGCAGTCGAAGCTGGCGCCGAGGTGGGCGAGGGTGCCGAGGAGGGCCTTTTCGGGATTGCACTTGACGGCGTAGAAAGGTTGGACGATGGGGAGGGATTTCGACCAGACGTCCATGAGAGAAGCGACGATTCCTAGATCGAGGACGTAGAAGGGCTCTCCGGCGGTGTCGGAATCTTTGATAATGGAGCGGAGGAAATCGGTAAGTCCTGCGCCATCGGGTAGGGAAGTGACGGTTCTGCCCTTGACTCCAGGGGCAGTTGTAATGCCCTGTAGGCCTGAAGTTAAAATCGCAACCATAGAGGAAGCGGAAGGGTGGGTGGAGGGAAATAGGTTTAGGCGGAGGTTAAGGGAAGTGGATGTGAGTATTTATATTGGTGGGAGGGCGGAAAGCAAGAGCCAAGAGAGGAAAAATTGTGCCGCCGGCTAGCCGCCGCGTATTGAGTTTGGTGAGGGGGCGCACGAAAGAAGGGGAGGAGGAGGGTTTACTGTATGATGATATTTTTAATTTATAAGGTTAAAACATATTTTGTGGAATATAAATAATAATATGTAGATATAATCATACAACCAAATATAATAGTAAATTGTAAAATTTCAGGGTTTGGGATTTCATTTACCAAACTAGTTGTGGGATATGTTTGGTCATGAATCTTGGTGGGTAATTGCGGATCTCTTTAAAATATATAACAAGCAATTAATGGATTTAACTTCTACAATTTTGTTAAACTTGGTTGATGCGTGAATGGAATAACGAGTGCAGAAAATGAATAAATAATACAATAGTGTCCCCATTTGACCGCTAGATTAATGAATGATATTGTTCTGTTGAATTGTATTAGTGGATTAGGGAGTGGTTTGAGCTTTCCTTCATACGTGTTGTGAGTTTTTTTTTTTTTACAGTTCCTTGCAAGTTGTGCAAGAGAAGAGTAGTAAGAAAACGAGTATGTAAAGATTTAAGGTATATGAGATTGATTGATAGACACAGAAGTATCAAAGGTGTGGCCAAAGGTGTATCGTGAGCCGTAAGTGTGTAAGCTCTTAAGATTCGGATCCGGCGCCAACATGATAGGTGACCTTCTTTGAAGTAGATGTTGGGCATTGGTAATGAATGGCTTGGATCAGTGTAGGTCGCGTTAGTTAAGACATAGATGCTTCTCCTTCTAACTAGGGCTAAAGCATAATCGCATTAGTGTTCTCAACTAAATAAACTCTTGGAGAACGTACAGTTAGGCATGTTTTGATACGGGCCGCCAAGCCGGAAGACATCAAATCCAATGGTATCTTTAGATTTTTTGGAAAATTTGTTGGGCCGTTGAAGATTTGTAGTGGTGAACAAAAGGGAAAGGGAAACAAGGGACGCCACTTAATTAGCTGGTAAAGTTAAATTGGGTGCATGTGGGAAGTTGGTCATATCAATTCAATGGTCAAAACTTATCACTCTTCCTCTCCATTTTCTTTATCTCTCGTGGAAGAATTGATTCCCTCGACAAAACTACCAATTATTTGACTCATACTTGTATTTTGGATTCCTCCCATTCAGATTATATAATACGTTAGTGTTTGAAAAAGTTGTAGTCGATCGAGGTGCATACCTAACGGCCGACAACACTGAAATTTACCTCAGGGTGGCAACACTAAATATGGTGCCGGTCGAAACATGGTGTAAATTTTGCAGAGAGAAATGGATGCGAGGGAGGAGGGGAATCTTTGTATGAGTGCCCAAGTCATAAAAGCAGCTAGCTGAGCTAGCAAAATGTGATCAATTGGAATCGAGAAGCATATATAGCCATTGCCCCCTTTAATTTGGCCTGCCTTTGTGTTGTTGAAAAAACAGAGAAGCTTGCCAGCAATTAATGGCGCTAACAAACTGCAGCAAACTTAACTCCGCTTCATCTCTGCATCCCCCCCTTTTTTATTTAAGGCTTCACGTAACCCAACTAACTCATCTTTGATATTTACTGCTCATCCATCCACTTCTTTTGTCGCTACTGCCTATTTATTCAAGTGTTGTAGCGTACGTTTAACGGCCTATGCGTAAGACAAATGAACACAACGCGTGCTAATTGAAAACAAATGAAATAATATTTAATTAGCTAGCTAGAATCACAGTCTCCGGCGATTATGCAGGATTCACAATTAACATGCCACCTTTGGCCACCTAGCCTAGCTGTGCTACCAAATTAAGCATAAACCATAAATTAATTACCTGCCGACAACCTAATTAATTATGATAATTATGGATTCGTTTGTTTAATTTGTTGGTTGGTAGCTAGCACTAACAACTCTCTAACAAATCCCTTACCATATGTGCTAAGGTATGTAGAGTAAGATTCAAATTAATTAGAGGCAAATTTACATACAGATTAGAAACTGAGAGATTAGCACGTGAGTGCTAAGCCAAGCCGGAATCTGGCTAGTGGCCACCGGGAATAATAATATGCAGTATTAATGTGTAACTAATCAACCTATCGTATCGGCACTGTGGGGGTATGCATGAAATAACAGAAAAGACAATTGCTTTGCATTTGTAGTTTAGATGAATTATGAGTGAGCTGAATTTCCCTGAGAAGAGAGAGCAGCCCGAATCTGCATAAAATGTAATTAAAAATGAAACCAATGGAGATATAAGTTAGTAACAAGAGTATATACGTACTCACTCGATCTGGTGGTGAGTGTTTGGCATGGAAGAGAGGAATAGATGAGGATGAAGATGGTGAAAGGAGCATTGAGATATTGGCACGGCTCAATCAAAATGAGCTAGGCTGAATAATTAAGAAAATTAAACGGCATCTTCCATCTGAGTGAACCGGGCCAATAACTCAGTGATCACCTTTCAAACAAGTTTAGACGACTTTAGAGCATATGAAAATTGAAGGAGTGAGATCACATATATAGGAGCACATATGGAAGAGAGAGAGAGAGAGAGGGAGGAAGCAAATTATAAAGGAGAAAGCAATGAGTGAGTATGAGGGCAATGGGGCTTTTTTATTTGGGGAGATAATACATTGTTATGGGACTATGGGAGGAGCATAGCATGCAGTTGGTTTGTGCAGGTAGCTAGGTTGAAAATTAATGTGTCGAAACTCGAAAGGAGCTAGCTAGCAGAGAGCATTGAATGAATAAGAGAGAGGCAGAGAGCCATCCATATATCTCTCTCCCTCGCATTGCATTGCATATGATAAGATAATATTCCCTATGCTTTAAAGTTTCTGGGTGTGACAAAGACGAGAGATGATCGATGATATTAAATACTGGGAGAGGGAAGGGACATGATGATGATATATGAATCTGTATCATGTAGTGTTTGCTTTTTTACTCTCCCAACAAGAAAAAAAAAGAGACAGAGACAGAGAGTCAGAGCGAGAGAGAGAGAGAGATGGTGAATTAGTGTACGTACGAGCCTGCTTAGCTACCTATGGAGGAAACCGCATGCAGATGCAGGAGGAGGAGCATGGTGGTTATTAATGAAGAGGGCCCGGACAGACAGACAGGACACCGTTGGGGGTTTTGCTTTGTTTGTATGTTTGGTTTGGTTGAAGGGTTGAAGGAGGAGAGTCTTATTAGAGATTCGCTTCGCAGTTCACAACTAGCTTAGCTACCTACCTCTCATCTCTCTCGCCATATCTATATATGCCCATTATTATTAACTCAGACTCGGACACACAGCAAAGAGATATACAAAATACACTATACATATATTTCTTGTCTTGTTATAATGACCCCGCTGCGCTGGCTGGCTGCTTGCTGAATCTCTGCACTAATGGCCTGGCCTCTGAGCTGCATCTCTGATAGCTGTTGGTTGCCCGGCCGCAATTAATACTACTCGTTCGGGGGGAGGGAATCTCTCATCCCCGCCTAGCCCACTTCTGTATCCCGCCCTCTCTCTCTCTCTATCTCTTCTGTGTGTAGTGTGGGTATCAATAATATAACAGTCGTCCTCATTTATGATGTTGGAATCTTCAAGCATCGTCCAGCTTCACCTGATAATATCAATATCGCCCGGCCTCCTTTGCTTGTTTACCTTTCCCCATTTCACCTCTAGGGTTGTTATGCCTTTGTGTCCGTTGTTCCCGTATTGTCAATTACATCCCGCTAGCTACTTAGCTAGCTGGTGTTGTCCATTCCCACATGTGTCCAGTTGATCATATGGTTTCCAGAAATTATCCCGCGATAGTTCTACAGAACAAAACTAATTAATTTAATTGTTACATGTCAAATAAACAATACAACTGTTGGGGTTGGTGTATAAATGAGAATGAAAATATGTAAGAAACCAGATCGGTTTTAGTTTTAACCGCATGGTCCATAACTGGTCGATTCGTTTTTAACCGAATCAGTCATGAACCGATGTGTGGAGTTAACCGCCTAACTCGTCATGCCTTTTCGTTTCCTATTTAAGACATCTCCCATTGCAATCTACACGTGAAGACTGAGGATGATGGGGGGAAAATGGTTTGTTTTTTTACACAGACAAAACCTTAACAAGTGTTTTTATTTGAAATCGTAGAGTCATTATCCGCTTGCATTATATTCAAGCAAAGTGGAGTCGAGTTAAGTCGTGTGATTACACAGTGTTCATTGCATTCGTCCAATATTGACGTTTGAAGTATTACTACATTATTAAGGTAAATCCATTTTATTTTGAGATGAATTATTCCTTAATTTTGAGTACCAAAAGGGGAATAAAATTTTTTTGAGGAGAAATCGTGTATTCAATATATATATTTATATGGTGGAGACTTTGATACATTAGTGTTCGGTACATTCAACACTAAAACCCTAAATCCTAAACCCTAAATTCTACACACCTCACATACAATCGTAAATCCTAAAGGATAATGTTAAACTCCTAAATGCTAAATTCTAACATAACTCTCAAACATTTAATTATAAAACCAAATTTTTAATCGTACTCCAAACCCTAACTTTTCATCATAAATTTAAATTAACCAATCATAAAGCTCTTAATTAGGCTATTTAACTCCAAACTCTAACTTTATTGTTCACTTGTTAAGATTTGTGATTGGGCTCTTTAACTCATTAAGACTTATGAATGGGCTTCGGCCAAAACATGTTTGGTTTGTTATCTGCCTTACAGGTCAGCAGGCCCATACGATTTGGAAACTCGGCCCAAGCCAACAATCAGGTGACGTGTTGCTGCTGCTATCATCTCCACTAATCTTCAACCATAGAGATGATAAGGAGCTATACTCGAGAAGGCTGCCGACAAAGCGAAAAGTTAGGTGTCCGTCTGATGGTGTTGTTTCACAGATTGGGCTTCAGTTTCGGGCTTCAGTTTCGGACTTCAGATTTTTTGGCCCAACAAGAAATATTTTCTATTGAGCCTAGAACAAAAGGATGTAGTGACGAGGAAAATCGGTGGAAGCCGGGAACCAGCATGCACGTTACATGGTACTGCCTGCACAGTGGTACTTGGAAGCCCCGAAAGCAAAGATTCCACGGACTGAACTACTACTTAATTTACTCGTTGCTTCCCACTTTACCCAAAGTAAAAGGACTTGTTATGTGGTGGGTTTTGAATTACACACAGTACTACTGAACGACTGATCATTAGTCATTTCCCATTAAGGGTACAGATTCAGGATCCACTGAATCCAAGTATTACTTTTTTCCAGATTCCTTAAGAGTAACGATGTGAATGCCAGTACAGTACGTGCTATTAATTTGTTAAACGGTGCAGTTGAAATATATCAGTGGAAGCCACCAAAAACAGAACACACAAAAGAAATATGGGAAGAATCGTCAGTAAATATAAGTCGTGGTTTCAATCAAAGTGTCGGGTGTGCCTCCCTTAGCCCATTGATCTTCTTTTTTTTAATCATTTTGGCTCCCTATCCATTCTTAAAAGTGCAAAATTCCATATAATTATATTTCATAATACCGACCAAGTCTGATTTAATGGAGGGTGACGATTGCTATTCAAACTTTTCTTAAATGTCCACTTTATATATATTGAAAAGTAGTCAATTTTGAATCCACCATATAGGCCCCATCTTTAAGAAATGGATGATTCATTAGGATATAGCGACCAGATTCCTCGATGTCAGCTGGCCACAAAATATTATAATTACTCATATCAATACTAAAATTTATAGATAGTAATAATACAAGTTCAGGAAAAAAATTAAAACCCCACTATTCCTTCACAAATAAGATTTGATGTCATGCTAGGAGTGGACTATATACCCGACGTGGATCCAGTTTCGTATTTTAAACCATATTGGAGATTGGAGATTAAGATTTGTGATTATACAAGCAAATTATGAAATATAACCAAGAATGTAAAATAAAACTATTAATATTCAAATAAACTGAAGTTTAATTTATACAATTTGCCCAAACTTGGTCCTACTCAACTGTATGGGTTAGACTATGTTTGAACTAACGTCTTAAGCGTTATGATGGATAACTTACACCTTATATAAGCCTCATCTTTTTTTAGTGATCAGAGACATGAAAAATCATTCACATTTTGAGCTTTGTGTTCTTGAGAAAAAGGTAGGAGTCATGTTCGTTTGTGGCGTTATGGTGTTGATAGATCAGTTCAGATTGTCCTTTATTCCAGCGTAATACCATTAACACTAACAATATACGCTTCCCAACCATACGCCGCGGGTAATTGAATGCAAACACACTTTGAAAATCTCGCACCATATGCGTCCAACTTCCGCGATTTATCTTCCCGCATGCCAACCTGGCTCTGATACTAGTTATAGGATTCCCAACTCATCAATCATTCCGACTAGTATGATATTGTCCGCTTTGGGTCAAACCTGCGCAAAATTGTTTTATGGTTCCTTCCTAAAAGGAATCATACTAGTTTGGTTGGTGGATACTTTTAAACCAGACAAATCGTCACTATTTATTGGTGTGGTACTTCTTCACTATCTATTGGTGTGGTACTTGGATTATAACCTCAATAGTTTAGAGCTTCTGTTACTCTTTCGTTCCCATAGAATATTGTTCTTCCCTTTGATCTTCCTGCTATTTCATTTTTTGTGAACAAATAAAATTAATATTCATTCCACTATATGATCAAGATGAAAACGTACAAGAGTGTCTACCGGAGGTACATACTCCACATGGAGCTGTATGGGTCGCGGGTCCCGGCAACTGCAGAAACACTCAATACGTGCTCACCAACTACGACAATAGGAATGGGAAGGGAAAGTGCCACCGCATATTACAATAAGTAATAAGACACTACATAATTCTACCTATTGGACTAAAAGGTAATCCTTATTCAGGTACCATTACAATGCTAGCTCTGTAACCGGTCCATACCAGCATTCTACTCAAGTGCGAGGCACGGTAATTGTCCCGGACTTTGCTTCCGTGGTGATTTCTAGACCTTGACGCCTTCTATTTCCATGAGATCTAGAGATGTTTCCTCGCAGCGGCGACGTTTGCGGTCATCAGAATCCTGGATTCGCATCGTAGCTTGCGCCGAACTCTGTAGTCCCAAGTTCGGGAAACCATAGAATCTGGTTAGTCGGAAACTCTTGTTGTTCTCATCCATCTCGTGCATCGAGATGTAGTTCTGGGTGTAGTTTATTAGCACGCTACGATTGGATTTTCCAGAGTATTGCTAATCCTCAACTGTGACCTTGAGCCTCCACGACAAAGCACGAGTCAAACCCCCGGTTGATCCGAATCAATTCCATCTTCTCATTTTTTGCTTGGGTTTTAATCAGATAAGCTAAGTCTACTAAGTGTGTTTGGACTATGTCATGGACAACGTTGACAACCCTAACTTGGGAGTCGCCGTATATACCAACTTAAAATCCTCATCAAAGAAATTTGATGGCAGCCGCCGACAATTTGCTCCCCTCAAGAGCTCAACCTATCGCAGGTAGGACAAATTTTCCGCTATTTCATTTATATGGCAATCCGATGATGAAATGGTAGCTAATTATAAAAAAAACTAGAAGTAAATAAAAAATGTGAAAAAAAATCAAAATACCTTTTTGTTTAAAGGTAATAAAATGAAAAAGATTAGTTAGAATCCACGTAGATACGCGCTTCCGGACAGGGTGCGCAATACGGCAATGACCAACGTTCTTCTCCTTCCTCTTCCTTCAGTTTCCTTGTTAACGAGGGGCGGAAGAAGTCATGGCTGATTTCCTTTCTCTCCTAATTCCTAACCAAATTTCCTTGTTCTCCTTTTTTTCTCCTCCCACCTCGTGCAATTTCTCTTGTCGTTTAGTGCTCCGTAACTAAATCGAATCACGTCACATGAACGGCAAGCGGCCGCGGTCCTGATCGCTGCTGCTTTTTCAGCTCGAAGGTTTTTTGCTCCTGGCAGTGAGATTGCAACCGGGTTGTGCGCTTGGATGGGGGACACGGACAGCTGTAGCAGCAGAGCTGTGGAGTTCGTTCCGGCTCTGAATAGAAGTCGGAGGCAAAAAGTAGAGGTTTACAATGAAGTTCTCCGCCGGCTCAGGAATTCCAATGACCAAGAAGCTAGTCTCCCAGGCTTTGAAGACGAGCTGTGGAATCATTTCCTTCGGCTTCCTACTAGGTACGTACGGTGCCGCCATTTGATTTTATTCCGTGACAGTTCACGTGGAAATTTTTCTAGTACAGTAGTACTTCACATGGATTCCCTACGATCGTCCAATTTTGTTCGCTCCACGGCCCTGATGCCGGAGACTGTACAGATTATGATTCCTCTGTTTTTGTTAACTGTTGTTTCATTACTGCTAATGCATTTGCATGCCGCCGTAGATTCTCCTCCTGATTTCTCGCTGGAAACTTTCTTCTAGTTTTCATTCGTCGGTTTTCTAATAACATTTCTAAGTTGTAGCGAATCTTCTAAGCTCCGATTGCGATTTCTTTAAGCTCAAAAAGTGATCTCTGAGCTCTCTGGTTTTCAGATATGCACTGGAAGTGAACGCAGAAAGGGCACATGACGTCCTTATGCACAAGAGATTGCTGCAGATGGCTCATGATCCTGCTACTAGGCCGGCAATTGAGGTCCGGCTCGTGCAGGTACGAACACCGAGTTAGAAGATTCTATTGATTCCTTTAGATGCTCCGGGTTCCTTTTTTTTTACTTTCGGTGGAACATTTTTCTATTGGCTTATTGCTTCATTATCCTTCGAATCTAGATTCTTAAAGTTTATGTTGATTAATTACACATCAGTTATTGGTACGGTAGGTAGGCTGGGCTCTGCAGGGGGTTTTAATTTCTTGTACCGAAAGGATTGAGATAAAATCTTTTAAAGGGTTTGATTATAAACCGTGGAAAATGAAAAATAACAAGAAGGAAAGTAGAGGACGGAAGGGGGGTCAGAGGTGGGTCAACAGGAATCGTGGTCTTTGCTGTTTGGAAAGAAAAAACAGTTCACAGAAGATCTTTCGACTGAAGATAACAGTCATTATTTCTGCTAATTAGACCGTGTTAATTCCATTTTTGATTGTTGGAAGATTTGTCTACTGTGTTATAACTTATAAAGTACTCCGAATGAATGTGTGAATCCTGTTAAATGGTTATTTGAGAGACTAATGCCGTTGATCCCCTCACTTCCATATCTATACTCGCCTGTTGTTTCCAGCAATGACGGTTTGCTTTGAACTCGGTTGCTTTTAAGGTTCAAATGGGTTTTTATTCAAGCTGTTTTCACGCAGGTTTATTCTGCAGCCCATGGACATTCTGCTGACTCTAGTGAAACTGAATTTTCCAAGGAAAAGCTACCTCAATTTTCTGATCAACCCTGGAAGCAGAGGCATGGGTTTATCCACATACTGTTACGGTTTCATTTGCTCTCTGGGTAGCTTATCGACACGTTTGACTAATTAAAAAGCTGACATGTTTTGACTCTTCCTCTCATTTCAGTCTCCATCCACCACCTGCCTTTGGTTCATTGCCTGACCTAGAACTTGCATATGGAGCTCAAGATAAGGATACTGGCCGTGCAATTTACTCTCGGTACAAATTCTGGGAAGCTTTGCTTGTGAACTTATCGTTGTCCTGGTTTAAACCTCTCCAGCTACTTTTTTGTGTGTGCTTACAGTTGGTATGTTTTCCAATTTTCTTCTGTTTTTTTGCCTGAACAAACTTCTCTGGCTAATGTTTAAATATAGTATCTGCAAGGAATATAGTCTGTTCATACTTAATACGGTATAGAAAAAGACAGGAAATATGTTTTCCTATTATGGATGTTGCGTTATTTTGTCTTGTGACGTGCTGGTGTATGATAACTTTATGTGCTGTGGGATCAAGGCTTTTGTTTTTCTTGCATCAACTTGAGAGCTAGTAAGTAAACTGCTGCCTTAGTTGCTGTCCGTCTTGGTGAGTCATGGCACCATAGGCCCCTGCAATTGCATGTCGCAATTCACACCACTTCTGTTAAAACTCTCAAAAGTATATTGGCAGGCACCATACGCATGAATTGTCTGATATGTATTGATTATATTTTTCTTCTTTTACCAACTCATGGGAACGCCTTTTTGGTTTGGAGGAAAATGTTATCTGAGTCAAGCATATTACTATCTCTACCATAGGTCCTTGATAGACTATTTTCTTGCACTGTTTTTGTAACTTTTAAGTCATGTGCATCTGGATCAGCGTATGCAAATGTCATATGAGTCAAATTCCATTCCGTATTTCTACGGATGCGTTCGTGGACAGATGCATGCTAATATTCCAAAGATCCAGCTACTATGATACATCTGTTCAGAATATACTGCTGGTCCATAGACAAGAGTTTTTTTTTTTCGTTTGGTCTAGCATGTGACTTTTTTTCTTCCCTGTTTTGGATTGTCCTTAAACCTTCATCTGCCATTTGTCTACAGATTATCCTTTTCAATCCTTATCATCCACTAATCAAGGCCATTTCTTTCCTTAACAGCCTTATGCACGAGATTACAATATCCACAAGTGATAAACCAAAGCTTCTCAGTCAGGTGTTTTGACTTGTTCATATATTTTTTATATGAAATATTTTCAGTTCCTTTCATCTACTGATCGTTTATTCTTTCACTGGAATTTTTATTTCAGTTGACTTCCTTGCTCTCTGAGATTGAGCTAAATATACAAGAAGCGCATGCTTTTTCTACAACAGATGGGTACTCATTAGATGTGTTTGTTGTTGACAATTGGAGCCCTGAGGTACACCTATTTACTCTTCCATATGTCACAGAAAGTGGATACGTTTTCTTCTGTCTTACATTTGATTCACAATTTATGATTTCTTAACTTGGCTGCTTAGATTAATCCATTCATCTTTATTTAACAGTGAAGTGGCGAACTGGCGTCATTCTAGTAATTATTTGTTATTTTGGATTGTCCATTTTTCATTATTCAATGGCCATTTGAGTCTTTGCTTTATGAGGTGCACCTACCAACTTTTGACATCATTTTGCCATATTTATTTCCCATCAGCATAAACTGTTGTTCCCCATTCACAGGAGTTGGAGCAACTTAGGGTAGTGCTGGAGCGTGAAATACCAAAGATTGAGGTATCCACGTCCACCAGTTACTTCTTATTAGAATTTTATTCTTATAAATATGAGATTAAAATGGGAAAATTATGTTGGTTCTTCTTCCGCCTTCAAGTCAATCTACCACTTAGGAAAATTATGAAATTATAGCTAGCTGTTTTTCTCTTTTCACTTGATGATCTGAAATGCAATGCAGAAGAATGGGAGCTGAAATCTCATTTAATTTATTATGTTGTGAAGCAAGACCAAAGAGGAGCCAATTATAGATCTTCTGATATGAGCATTCCTACTGCCTCGATCGATGTTTGGGAAATAGATGTGACATTATTGAAGTATGAATTCAAAATTGCATCTGGACCCTATGGTGACATGTAAGTTGTCATTTCTGAACATCTACTGCTGTTTTTCTGGCTCTTGCGCTAATTCTTGTTCATTAACATGGTACAACTGAAGCAGGTATAAAGGTACCTTCTGTGGTCAAGATGTGGCTATTAAGCACTTCAGGGTGGAGCACCTAAGTGATAAACTTCAAAAGGAATTTGCTCAAGAAATCTTTATTCTGAGGTTTGTTAAATTATGTGACTTTTCTAGAGTTTCTGTGATATCGCATCATAGTATCCGTTGCAATTCCTATGTTCTTCTCCTTGTTCTAATTTATCAGTTTGTTGAAGTATAACCTCTGACTGAATGCTGAATAGAAAGATAGGATAAGGAACACACTTATCTAAAACATTACCATTTCTGTTGAACGTTATTAATCAGCTTTATGATGGTCGCTTGTCCTACTATTGTGGAAGTGTGGTTGCTGCATAAGGTTTCCCATTGCACTTCTCCTCCCTGAAATTCAAATGCTTGCTTTTCCAAATTCTCTACAGGAAAGTCCGGCACAAGAATGTTGTTCAATTTGTCGGTGCATGTACCAGACCTCCAAACCTCTGTATCCTGACAGGTAGAAGAGTGTGCATATATTGATAAGCTGTATATTCCTAGGTAGTGGACATATCGGAAAATTTTTCAATTATTTCAGTTTGTTTATTCTATCCTGCTTGTTGTCAGAATTCATGTCTGGTGGAAGCATGTACGACTATCTGCATAAAAGAAAGGAAACTTTTACATGTCAGTCCTTGGTTAAAGTGGCAGCTGATGTATCCAGGGGAATGAACTACCTGCACAGAAATAATATAATACACAGAGACCTGAAAGCTGCCAATCTTCTAATGGATGAAAATGGAGTGAGCATTTACTGCAACTCTTTGTGCCAAGTTACTTTCCTTATTCTTTTATTTTGTCACTGCATGCTTGAGCTCCTGTCAAACAATAGCAAGCTCCTCAAATCAACGAAAACGTCTCAATTATTTAAAACAATTGGCATCCAATTGTGTCATGCGGTCGAAAAAGAAATATGCCACCATTCCTCTGTATAAATTTATTCTGTTGAGGATCTGACTCCATGAAATTTACTTGTACCTGGTTTTCAGATAGTCAAGGTGGCTGATTTTGGTGTTTCCAGAATGCAAGATCATTCAGGTGTAATGACTGCAGAAACTGGAACATACCGTTGGATGGCTCCAGAGGTTGGTGATATACTTCACCTCTAGGTTCTAAAATGGTGGAAACTTCCTCTCCCTTTCTCCTGCTTCATCTTTCTGCACTGTTCTTGCCTAACTTCTGAAACTTTGTTTCCTCGCTCTGAAGGTTATTGGACACAAGCCTTACAATCATAAAGCTGATGTATTCAGCTTTGGTGTTGTGCTGTGGGAATTGCTTACAGGGAAGGTAAAGCTACTCAACACCTGATTATTCTATCAGCTTGCGATTTTCTATAGGTTGTAGTCTGACTATTTAACTTCTTTTCAGATTCCTTATGAAAACTTAACCCCATTACAAGCTGCAGTTGGTGTTGTACAACAGGTAGTCTCTCCCTATCTCAGATGGAAACTTCAGTCATCTATCTGTCTATCATTTTTGTCCTTCTGATTGTGATCGAAGTGAATAATCTTGTTAGTATGACTACACTTGAATTTAATAAACTATTAAAGTATTATCAAATTGTCAGATTGTGAAATAAATAAGTGTAACCAACTCAAAACATTATATGTATTATATCCAGGAAACCAAAACCACCTCCAAATGGGCCAGGATTGATCTAGTACTCACTAGATAGTTGATGTATCAAAGACTCAAAGATGATTTATAGTTACACTCTACATCTAAACAGTAGGACTAAGACCATGACTAGACACAAGTCAAACTGAAGCTTAATTTTCTGATCTCTCACCCCACAGATATCTGATTCGTGTATTGGGATAGCATTTGATTCTGTCAATTTGCTCAGAGAACCTGGAAAGTGAGTTAGAGTTCGTCTTTCAAATGCTTACCTCTGAAAAGTTATCACTGCTGTAGGGCCTGAGACCATCCATTCCGAGGAATACCCATCCCAAAGTGGTTGAACTTCTTGAGAGATGCTGGGACCAGGACCCATGTTTGAGGCCTGAATTCTCTGAAATTTTGGAACTCCTACAAAATTTACAGAAGATGGTATAAGATTATATGATGTGATGCTATATTTTTCTAGTTTGTTATTCCGTTCTGAATATTTCAAAAAGGATCATCTTAAATCACTACAATCTTTGAACAGGAGGAAGGAGAAGACAGAGTGAAACACAAGGTATCGAGGAAAGTAGTAACTGCAACAAGTTGATGATGAGGTTGTTGAACGTTGCAAGAAGTGAGAACCTTGTACATAACGTTCGTAATGATCTCAAAATTGAGACAACTGCGTTCCGGTTAGATTTTCTTTTTTTCTGGCTGAAATTGTCGCCAACCTCTTTTATTTACTTGTCCTGATGCAAATCTTGTAGCTGACTCATACCTGGGCTCAGTAGACCAATATTTCGGGACAAGGCTTGGATATCATTGTAGACTCGCTAACACCGTTCATTCCAAGAAATATACAGCTCGATCGAAGTTGGAAGATCAGAAGCTTACTAGTTCTTTTTTTTGTTTCTTAATGTTGTCACTTGCATCTAAGACCCAGGTATCCCAGAGGCACACTTGTGCATGGAACGTTGATGGAGGCTCTGATCACATGGACACTGAAGCATCTACAAGGAAAACGGTACTACTGATATGTACATTCGCTATTCTTTTGTGCTCCTTTTGTGTCTAGTGTATTTCTTCTTGACTTTGTTTAGCAAGAGGAGTTTCCACTTTTCAGCGACTCCTGTGGGAAGAGAATAACTTAGGGTGATCCGTGATCTGTCCACTTTCTCGAGTTGCTAAAAGGAGAATTTATGCTGAAACTAGAATGAACGCATTATAAAGAGTACATAATAAGTTGATAATGGTTAGTTGTTAGCATCTTCGGTCACTTCAGCTAATATGGATCACTCAAATGAGGAACTTTTTTTCTCTCTGAGCAGTTTAATCACTTCATGATGTAGTTGTCAAGCTTCCACGTCTATGTGATGTCTTAGATTCTTCAGTCATTGATGTCTTTAATTTACATTTCATCTGCATTTCATTACATTAGAATCATGTACACAGCTGCTAAGCCTTCCCATGTCATTACTTTATATATGATCTGAATTGTTTTTTTTTGTGAAACACTAGACTTAGACAAGAGGGCCTTCCTACAATGGAAAGTCTGAGAAGGTCCTTGAAATCTTGCTGTTCTCATGCTAACCTGCAACAACAAGATCATCTTGAACAAGAAAAAAAGGAAGCTCTTTTGAACCAGATCAATCACAATTCCCATCCGGTCAGGATATCTGATTTTCCTGGCAAGGAAGACCAGTCGGAGTTGACATTCATATTGCCACGCCCTGCAAAGGAGCAAAGGAGACTGCTTCAAAGCACTCTAATCCGGAAAAGCCTAAGCTATCCTTTGCAGAAAGTGCAGAGGAAGCTATGTGGTGCAAATAAGATAAAGAAGAAAGCCAACCATCACAGAATGATCCTTTCCATCGTAACCCATGGAGGTCACTCATGATCAGAACAAAGTCCAGACTAATCGAAGACCTTCCAGATGAAGCATACAGCACAAGTGATTGTGAGAAAGAAGAAGATCTAGAAGAAGAAGACGACCATGATGAAGATGTTTCATACAAGAACAGAGGAGGCAACACTTTCAGAATGCTACTTTATCTGGCTCTTATCTCTGCTCTTGCCGCCTTAATTTGCACGCTTTGCATCCATGCAATGGGGAAGAAAAAACTCTGGGACCTTCTACTGTGGAAATGGGAGATAATGGTTTTGGCACTCATGGGTGGCAATTTGGTCTCCAGTTGTGGGGTTAAGCTCGTCATGATCCTCATCGAGCGAAACTTCCTTCTGCAGAAACGAGTTCTGTACTTCGTTTACGGGCTGAACAAGCCAGTTCAGAACTGTATCTGGCTGGGTTTGGTTTTGCTCGTTTGGCACCGGGTTTTCAACGACAAGATCAAGGAACAGACTCAGAGTAAAATATTGCCTTACGGGACCAAGATTTTAGCTTGTCTCTTGGTTGGAACGTTGATCTGGCTGGTGAAGACCCTCTTCGTCAAAGGTCTTGCTTCTTCTTTCCACGAGAACACTTTCTTTGAACGAATCCAGGTGGCTCTCTTCAACCAGTACGTAATCGAGACACTTTCTGGTCCTCCAGCCTTTGAAGTCGAAAGTGAATCGAGCAGTAAAGAGAAGAAGCTACAAAAGTGCTCCACCATCGGTGGAAAGTTGTCAAGGTTGTCTAGGACAGTTTGTAGCAGAAGGAATGAAGAGATCACAATAGACGATCAACATCGTTCACAGAGGTTCATTGTCTACTCTGGATGAACACATACTTGATTCAGACATGAAAGACGAGTCTTCGTTGCACATCAGGAGTGTTTGCCAAGCAAAGGAAGCAGCCAAGAAAATATTTGCTAATGTGGCAGCTCCAGGATTCCAGTAAGTTCCCAAACTTATTCTGCTTCGGTTTAGTAGCCATTTCATTTCAATATGATGGAAATCGAGACTTGCAAAGGAGAATTTTGCTTTGGTTGAAGAAAAATGGGACGATTGATATAGTTATGTTGAGGTTTGAGCTTGGATAAAGAGGTAAAGTGTGGTAGATGTCATTAAACGTGCGATTCATGAAAAAACATTTAAAATGTGATCAAGAGGTTGATTTTAATGATCGTTAATAAATTTAGTAGAAATATAACTGTGGGTGAGTCATGTGATATTTTGCAAGTTGTTCATCTTTCCTCATGTATTTTGAAATTGGAACACAAAGTAGAATTGAAAAGGGATATTAAACACGTCTTGAGTTACTTGTTTCAGTTACGTGTGTGTGCACTTCATTGACACATTCCGTACTCATCATAAATTCAATTGCAGGCATATCTTCATTGCCGCCTTGCTGCGCTTCATGGCTAAAGAAGAGGCCTTGAGAGCCATGCATCACTTTGGACCAGGATCTGAGAATGGAGGGATTAGCAGATCATTACTAACTGAGTGGCGGGTAAAACACGAAAATAACGGACTGCAAACTTATCGTTACTCGCTGGCCCAATATGTCTCAAGTTTGAAAACTAAGGTCTGTTTCGTTTCTCAGGTTAATGCGTTCAGAGACAGGCAAGCGCATTGCACTGTCACTTAACGACACGAAGACGAACTCCACAACATGCTCAACTTCATTGTAGCAGTGATCATCATAATAATCTGGTTTGTCATGCTGGGAATCCCCATTACTCACTTCCTGGTTCTCTTAAGCTCGCAGCTTCTTTTGGTGGCATTCATTTTGGCAATTCCTGCAAAACGACCTTCGAAGCCATCATTTTCTTGTTCGTCATGCATCCCTTTGATGTCGGAGACCTTTGTGAAGTTGATGGAACCCAGGTACAGACATTATACATACACAGCCCGCCTTTTTCGTCTTATGTTGTTGTGGCATTGAATTCATCTACATTGGAAAACAACAGATGAGAGTGGAGGAGATGAACATCTTAACCACAGTGTTGCTCAAGTCCAATTACCAGAAGATCACATTCCCAAACAGTGTTCTCTCCACCAAACCGATCTCCAATTTCTACCGCAGCCCAGATATGACAGAGGCGATCCACTTTTGTGTCCACATCTCAACTCCAATGGACAAGATCTCCGCTATGAACGACCGGCTAAAAGCGTATGCATACAGAATTCGATTCATATTTGAATGGAAATCTGATTCAGAACTAGCGTGTATCAACCACAGAACTTTTGTCAATTGTCTAATACTTGCCTTCTGTTATTGTGATGGGATGTCTCATGCAGTTTGAGAAATCGATCTGAATTTCATTTCAAATCTCTCAACTTCTTTGCATGGGAAGTAAGTCTTACTTTCCATCAAGTTTTATATTTCTGTTAAATAGATATTTGCTGGCCTCTCTCGCAGGTACGTGGAGCGGCATAAGCAGTACTGGCACCCAACGGCGTCAGTGTTTTATAAATGAGGTGGAAGACATGAACAAATTGCAGATGCAAGTTGCTGCGAGGCACAGGATGAACTTCCAGAATATGGGAGACAGATTTACGAGGAGAGGGCATCTAATTAAACAACTTATCACAATGTTTCGAGACTTGGAACTCGAGTACCGAATGCTTCCACTTGATGTGAACATGAGAAATCTGTCGTAACAAACAACAAAACAACACGACTGTTTGTCTAAATAAATTATAGATGAATAAAAGCTTCTCTGAACAAGTGATGGCAATGTATTTAGGTGGTTGTGGAATGTTATGATGCTGTCAACTGTAAAGTGAGGGCCATATAACAGAAAGATGATATATTGGTATAAACCAAACGGCGAAGATCAAATTCAAAAACATTCGAGAATGGATGCAGTACGTTAAATCAAAGTACAAATATAAATTCTGTTTTGATTATACATCATCAGAAATCAAAGTCCTCTGTCTCTACTTTTCTTGTCGTTGATTGTGTGGCTGAAAACAGAACACCACCCACCTCATTTCCTCCTGATGGCAAAATTCTTAGCCATCAGCCTGAACATCGCCTGAGACAAAACAAAAAAAAACTAGGCGACCACATTATTCTGCCTGTAAATTTACAATCACCCAATGCCAATGTGAGAGCAAAAAGAGCTGAATCCATATGCGCAGTGTTTGGTCCTTGCCGAATCTTTGGCCTAACAACAACCTCTATATATATATGGAAAGAAAAACGTACTACTAGCTACCAACTTCTACCATCTGGTAACTAAATATTTACTCAAAACCAAACAACGGCAATGGCACGACCTCACTCAACTTTGGGGGGACACCTCAACATGTATCTCCATAACACTCTAGCCTTTGAGAAAATCCTTCAAAGCAAATGGTGGATACTCATCCTACAAAGTCAGATTCAACAAACACCATCAAGAAGCAGTTTGCATAAACAGATAAGGATGAATTTTGATTTACCTTCGCATTATCTTGATTCAGCAGTTGACTGACGACTGTCGTCTGCTGTATCAACCTCTCTATTGGTGTGTGGCTCGGAAGACTTGTGTGTGCTGATTATTTTTCAGGATAGATGAAGCAGTAAACAAACATAGAACCACATAACACAAATCTGCTTAGAGTGAAAAGCAAATAGAAGAATCAACGAACTGAACAAACCAAGAATAGCTCGGTTCAAACAATCAACCACTTGCTGGCGATGCTCCAAGCTGAGGAGATGAAACATGGGAGATTTCTCAGGCTCCTCATAGGCAAGCAGAGCCATGAAGTCCTGCAGTACCACCAGCCATTGAAATTGGGTGTTGAAGACATTAAAATCCCAGTTTCAAATACTGTACTATTAGGAGGAGTTATCACTAGAAAGGAGCATACTTCAAGTTTTTCAACATACTTCTGCACCTTCCCGAACTGTGTTAGCTTTGCCTGTGCAAATTCCAAAGCCCCGTGGCTGCCGCATACAGCAAAAAACATGTTAAGTGCTCTAACTATCTGAGTGACAACATAAGAAATTGCATACCAGCTACATACACTCACCACTTCCTCGAGCAGACAAGCTCAACAAAATGAAGGCTCAATAGGTCAAAATGCAAGTCCTGGTTCTTCTCTAGTAAATCCGGTGCTAGTTGTTCTGTTAGCTCAATAGCCTTGAGTGCATTTCCCTCTAGCGCATACTGGAATATTTCTGCAGGCGCATCACAAAATTGGCAACTTCTAAAATGAATTAATCAATAGTAGTTGTATAACATTCCATACGCCAAGCCACATTGCACACATTGTGAAAACCATGCCAAACTTTTCCTACTGTTATTGAACAATGGAAGGAAAATGGTGACATACTTTTCCTTTTCTCTATGCCTTGAAGATAATCGGGAGGCTGGTTCATCCCAGTGGAAGACACAAAAGATTCCACGGTTTCCTTGTAGCAATTGTGAACAAGGTAAGAAAGAATGATGTCTTGGACATCACAGTCTTTGATAGTCTGTAGAAGAAACCACGGATTTTATATATTAAGCAGACATAATAATAATGACAGCAGCAAAACTAAACACAAACACAGCTGTGGATTGGACAATTATCATCTATAAGACTGCAATAAACGATCGCATCCCAACATAAAAGCACACAAATTTTGGACTTGCCCTAATTCATTCTGCAGTCATGTACACAAACGCACCATCTGAAAACTAAATCAATCGTGGAACACATAAGATAGGGTTTCCTTCGTAAGCGGAGAGCCAGATCTCAAAATGGGAGAGAGATTCTTACAACGTGGTCGTAGCTAGGAGGATCAACGTCCATGGCTGATAAGGAGAATACTGCGGGCAGTGGGCGTTTGGGATTTGAAGCTACAATAGGCAATCAATTGTGATTCAGGGACAGAGATTGCTTTTTGTGGCATTAGCTTTGAAGGCCGCCATTCGGTGAAGCAGCTGGATTAGAGACTTGGGCGTGTTGATGTTTTTGGTTGAGGTTTCTCAGATTTAGGTTTCCAGAGCTGGATGAAAAATGAGAGGCTCAAGCTCAGAAGGGGGGTTCGAGAATTGGAAACTCAAAACAGGGGGTTGGAGACTGGAAGAAGAAGAAGAAGAAGAAGAAGGAGAAGTTGGTTTGGATGAGCACAAGGTCCAGATTATTTCGCTGATTTTTGTTTGTTTCGGTTTTCTCAGAAATGGTCGGGTTTGGTTAAGAGTTCCGGTCCTGGGTTGAAATCACTCTGATGATGACTGTATCTGTATCTGCTGTCGACGTGGCATGCCTGCGTGGCCAGCTAAGCTGTTGATTTAGAGGGAAAATCCTGAGACGCAAAACTAAGAAAACAGAGTGAAAGAGAAGTTTGCAAGTTGATAATGAGGGTTGTTGAACGTTGCAGAGAACGTTGCAGATAACATGATCTGTCTCAAAATTGCGTTGTGGTTAGATTTTTAGTCTGAGTTTGTGGCCAATACCTGCGCTAACACCGTATGTTCCAAGAAATATATACCAAGTTTGGAAGATGAGAAGAATTACCAGTTCGTATTTTTGCTTTCTTAATACTGCATCTTATAAGACCCTGAAGAAGCAAGCATCTACAAGGAAAAGGTGTCCGTTAGATTATTTGCTTAACCGGGTTTACCTCTCTGTCTCTGATCTGCAGCTCTACTGATATTTACTTCCCCTGTATATTCTTTGGTGCTCCTCAACTTTGTCTAGTCTACTTCTGGAATTGCTAAAGGGCGGAATTTGTGCTGAAACTAGAAATAACACATATGTTGATAGTCATTGGATGCTAGCATCTTCAGTAAGTTCAGCTTATATGGGCATATTGATATTAGATCCGGTCTCACATGCAGTAGAATCAAACAGACAAATTTTCGAAAGCTCTCAGGACGCTCACAGATCGAACATGCAAGACTAGATCTACTGTAAGAAACGTAAAGAGATACGAGATTTGTTAGCGCTGTTCGGAGTTATCTCTTCTATCCAACGGAACCTTAAAGAGGGAAGGCTCAACTAAAAATCGAACTAATCGGTAAGATTACAAGATCGATAAAACTTAAACAGAACCCTAATCACATCAAGAAAAATTATAACAGAGAACAAAGGAAGGGAAGAAGAAGAGGAGGGTTTCGGGCCCCTTTCAGACTGAGGGACGACGGCAAAAGTTCCAAGACGAGATCAAATCTCTGACGGAGACTGATCGTCGTGTGCTTCTAGATCTCCGGCGGCTGTTGAGAGAGACTTTATTCTAAAGTTTCAGGAGATGAGATCTTCTCTCTCTAAGAGGCCAGTGATTGTTTATATAGTCAGGGGGCAGAGCGTTGAACGTTCGATTGAACCGAGAGTGCTAGCTTGCCCTATCGAAAAGGATGTCCCTTTTCAGCTCGTCCCAGTGGATATGTCCAAAGGTGAACACAAGAAGCCTGATTTCCTCAACATCCAGCCCTTCGACCAAGTCCCTGCCTTCCCAGACGACCACATCTCCCTCTTCGGTTAGCAATACCTTGTCTAGTAGTACCCCCTAATTATTCATTCAAATTATGGCTTAAGAAATTGGTTTTGACAGAGTCAAGAGCAATCTGCCGGTACATATGTTTCAAGTACCCAACCAAAGGTAACAAGTCATTGTACGGCCCAGACCCACTATCCCAAGCCTCCATCGACCAATGGCTAGAAGCAGAGTCGCAGTCCTTCAACCCACCAAGCGGCACCCTCGTTTTCCAACTCACTTTCGCACCGAGGATGAAGATCCCGCAGGACAAGAAAGCAATCAAGCTCAACGAGGACAAGCTGGGGAAAATTCTGGACGTGTACGATAATAGGCTATGCGAAAGCCGGTATTTGGCCAGCGACCAGTTCTCGCTGGCCGACCTTTCTCACTTGCCCAACGCCGATTACCTGGTGACGGCGGCTGGAAAGGAAGAGATGTTCAGCTCGAGGAAGAATGTTGGGAGGTGGTTGGATGAAGCTATTGGGAGGGAAAGTTGGAAGACAGTCAAGGAGTTACGCAACAACTGAGAATCATTTAAGTTTTATTAACTCCTGGTTTTGTTTCTAGTTATGAAAAATAAACACAGAGAACAAGTTTTATTTCTTTTTTCATTAACTTTATTGTCGATCGTGTTTGCTTCATGATTTCCAAACTAGTAGAGGTTGAATTGATGGGGTTTAACGATCTAATCGAGGTCTGATAGTGATTTGGAGTCCAACCACTTTATTTTTTTATAAAGGACTACCCTCATGATAATTTTCATATATGAATCGAGAAACATACAAAATGTCCAACAAAAGTTGTAGTTACCACTAATGGAGCTGCATGTGCTGCAGGATTATGCTTTCATAAGAAGACCTCAGTCCTTTCTCTCTGTAACAGACATCATGACAAAGAAAAATACGAAACAAAACACAACATAAGTCTGAATTCGAAGAAATCTAACAAAACCAACACACAGACTCGAAAAGGAGATAATGGTAGCCTAGCAGACATGGATGTTTATCATCCTTATTGGAACCGCCAAAAGAGGCTAGGGTCTTGGCTATCCTCATGGCTTAAGTCAGTGTGACGGACCGTTCCTCGTAGCTGGATCGGCTTCGAACTTTGTTGGAATCTGATGCTCTTGTTTTCTCATAGATTTAATGGGACGGTGATCCTCCATTTCATCTAACTCCATAGGTTAGTTGCGGTTGGGTTTTCTCGACAATGTTTCTTGTCTCCCGTCTTATCTTGACTACCAACATCGACTCCTGAGTCTTCAGTTTTCTCTCCTGTCGACTGAGCTTCCTTGTACACTTAGAGAGCCAATGAACTATTAGTCGTTGATCTTGCTGGTATTCTCGAGCCATCCGTATTTGTGTGTTGGTGTCCTCTCGGACCACCTCCCATTGGGACATTGCTTGAGCTTGTGTCTCTTTCCATGATAGTACCTTGATCGATTCATCCCACTGGAAGATAATTTGGTCTTCCGGGTATTTAAACCTGAGCACGCAGCTCTTGGTGTCTCCCAAAATACCACAAATATAACAAAAGCATGACAATCGTTCATATTTGTACTTGCATGTTACCTCTTTTTTCATGGAGCTGGACGGTCTGTTCCTTGAATAAAGGTTATTGATGTTGAGAGACACTCGAACCTACATATAACACTACAAAAAAGATAAGCAGTACAAATCTCACGAAAGTGCTCATTGTCATAATAAGCAGTACAAGAATCTCACCGAGTGGTCTGTAATCGTTATTAATCCTATTTGTACTATCGAAACTGATTGAGTCGCCAAATACTGAATATTCATCTCTCATTCGGCCATCTGACCAAAATACATTTAGGACTTCCCCATTTTCATCTTCGAAAATTTCATAGAAGAATTATTTGTCACTATTAGCTCTTTTTTTAAAATGTTAATGCATCATGAAATCTTCTTCCCGTTTCAGTAGGCTGAGATACAGGGCGTAGGTGGTTCCTGAGATTTTCCAGTGTAAACCCGACATGTCTTTGCTCTTCCAGCTATTTGTCGCATTATATTAAACGATCGTTGCGGTGGGACTCTAGTGAGCTTATGGATTTTGGAAAGTTTGGAGTTTGTACTGTTTATACTTCTCCTCGAGCAGTGAAGATGGTTGTACTTGCCTGGAATTATCACATGATTGTGTTGGTTTATCCATTCGCTTATAAAAAACTTCTTAATGTCACTATCCCAATGCATTTTTATATTTGCTTCACAACCAACTCTTTCCTCTGGATGTTCTCTTTTACGCGAAGTATGATCGAGTTCTCCATTGTTCTTCTTATCCAGCTCATTTTTTGGTCGGAATCCTTCCCTGGAACAAACTAGGATAGATAATAGCACTGTAGCTCTCCATCCGCGGCTAGGACTTGGTGTTTTTTGTTTTTCATATTTCTGGTATGTTGGTAAGCAATCCTTGTGTCGAACCCTTTTGATGTAGCGTATACTTGGTAGTATTTGTAGGCTTCTCGCTTCGTATGAAACAAAGGACCTCTAGCTTCCAAAAATTACATGAACGTCAATAAGTTGGATACACAACAGAGGTAATTAATGAAACGTTTTGTTCATCACGAACATGAAATTAATGACTGAATGTCACGAAAATACAGACGTGTGATTAAGGATTAAATGTCACGAAAGGATAACTTTTGCAATGAAATAGACGAACGGAAAGCTAAAGCCAACGAGCTCACGAGAACCACGAACGTGTAATTAACGTCTGAATGACACGAAAGGATAACGTGTGACGTTAAACGTTACGAAGTTCACGAAAATGTGATGAAGGAAACGAACCCTTACTCTTAATTCGAGAATGACACGTTTTGTTCATCACAAATGTGACATTCAGTCAATTCGAGAATGACACGTTTTGTTCATCACAAATGTGACATTAATGACTGAATGTCACGAAAACTACGGACGTGTGATTAAGGATTGAATGTCACGAAAGGATAACTTTTGCGACGAAAATGACGAACGGAAAGCTAAACCTAAAGTGCTCATGAAAATCACAAACATATAATTAACGTATGAATGACACAAACGGATACGTGTGACGATGAAGGCAACGACCCCTTTACTCTGAACGGGTGATGTAGGCATCGGAAGGCTTACGAAGGGCTCGATAAATCAGAGAACGTTTCGTGTTGTTCCGTAGTTTAGTTGTTGCGTGAAATAAACAAACGTCCATATGGTTTTGTTCCAATGAAATGTGAAACCAGGACGTTGAACAACAACCCATGAATCGACAAACAGGAAACACGAAAAGTCCACGGAAAGCACGAGAACTACATCACAATAGTCATAGATACGAAAGACTAATCGGGAATGAGATCTGATGTTGTATTCTGCGAGGGCGGCGACGTTTCAGGCGGCATCTCGCCGGCGGGCTTCAATTCCGTACGTAAATGGCGGAATAAATTGGGAAAATTTCCGTGGGTGGGGTGGGGGAAGAGAGAGAAACTGAGCAACAAATTTAAATTCCTAATTAATGACAGCAGGCGTCGGTATTAATTTAAATATTGGCGTCGTCGTGTCTGTCAAATCAGCACGAACGTACGTCCGTCAAATTGACATCCAAAATCGTGCCCGCGTACTTTCCGGCTTCCCATAATGCCCTTGGATCGACAAACATACGAACGTACATTTCCCTGATCCGCATTTCCCCCTATATAATAGACGACCATGAAGCGCTTCAGCACTGTCTATATAGGTGTTGAAGCCCACTTCAGCAACAGAATACACCCCGAGTCCAGGGGCATGGTTAAATTTCCTGGTGACCATTTTGCATCATAGTCGAAATTAGTGTGTTTGTAAGGCACTTTGCAGAATTAAATAAAACAGCCACTGAGGAATTGACACGTGGCATGGGAGTACCGAAATCTCCTCCATATATAATATAACGTTACGTTTGCAATTACTTTAAGGGAAAATGGTAGTTTTTACCACTCCACTTTTTCAAGTCACAACTATCCTCATGACATGAAATTATAAGTTCAACTCTTACTTTTTTAGGTTTTAACTCCTATCCGTTTATTATCTTTTTAACAGTTCATCCAATCTACTTGAACGATTGCGTACGGTCCGATGTCCCCAAAAACTCTTGTTTTTTCGACGTCAACACACTTATCAGCCTTGAATTCGGTAGCGTCATGCGCATCTCCGTCCTTATACCCGACGGCACTACCTTTGGTAAGAAACCTTCCCATTCCCTTTTTCTTCAATTCTTTTGATTTTTGACATTTTACCGTACACTTTACCTTCAAACAACTTGAATGGTATATTTCAAATTGTTTGCATCCTGAAAACATGTGGCGGTGAAGGACTTGAAACTAGCAATTAAGAAGAAAGTCGATGAAATGGAGCAGTCAATGATGGGTCACAGTCATATTTCATGGTAGAAACTACTGCTTGCTCGTAAAACCAATTTTAGAACTTCACCCCCTTTACTTTTTGTCTGATTGAATTGCTTTTTGTCATGCTGTATTGTAGTGTAGGAGGCACATTTGGGCTAATTTTGTCCTGTCACATCAAAACCAAATGCATCTCGATGAAGCTCTGCTCTTCAGGATTTCGGCATACGCAACAATTCTCAGGTTGGCTTGCATTTTTGTTTCTTCTTACCGCATATCCAGTACAACAGCTAGCAGATTCAACTTGTTTAACATTTCATTGTCAGGTGAAATTTTGTGCTGTATGTTGTGTCATGAAATTTTGTGCCTCTTTCCTACTGCATCATAGTATGATTTCTAGAAGAAATGAAGTAAAGAGTTGGTGACTCGTCAGACAAAACATCATCATCAGAACTTAATATTGGCATGAAATTTGAAGTTGCTGCTTTATTTTCTCTTCTCCAGGTCTCTTTATGTCTTGTAATGTTCTCTCAAGTTACAAATATGCAGCAGCTATTTAGTTGTGGTGGGTAATCCGTTTTGAATCCATGAGTTATAGCCGCCAGCAACATCAACCACGCTTGTAAACCCCTGCATAATCAAACACACAAGATTTCCATCAGACTCTTATCTAATCATGTCTTTCATACAATATCAGCTAGTATATTGGAACACAGAGAGTACTACTGACAGCAGTTTGCATATCAGCTGCAGCCATGAGTGACCTCCTTCCACTCTGACAACCCTGCACAACAACAACAACAAGTAGACACCTCATCAGAGGTCTAATCCCTCCGTCGTTCTGAGAAATTAAGAGGGAGGAGAAATGGTACTGAGAAATGACATACAACTAGGATTTCGTCTTGCTTGTTAAACTTGGACGATACTTCATCCAGAAACTTGGGATTCTTAGACATGTCTGAACGGATGAATCACAAATCCAAGTGTAAGTTTTGGTTCATGACTGAATATATTTGCAGTAAAAACATTACCAGCTCCTTTGTTGAGTAGGTAAGGAATGTTCACAGCTCCAGTTGGATGACCTGCATTGAACTCCTCACAAGATCTACACACACATACACCTAATTAAACATTCTGATATTAACTTGCCTTCAATTCTATTCTTCAGATTCAAGTGTTGTTAGATACTTACCTGACATCCAAATACCTGTGCCCTTTAACCAGGAGCTGGTATGCTGCCAGAACAGCCACCGAACTCGGTGACGGCGGCTGAGTCCGTCCATTAGCTATTGTAGTGAACATGGATTGATTAAAATTAAATGCCTGGAAAAGCATGGAGGCAGAATGCATAGGAAAAACACACCCAAAGTTGGCGATTCTAATGTCTCTCCCTTGCAAGACTTGACAGTACGCCATTCGGATTGACGGACGGAGACGCCCAGTGATGGAAGGGTTCTGGAACCTTAGAAGGAGAGAAGCCGAAGCCGCCGCCATTGCAATCTCCGGTTTCGTTTGGGAGACAATTTCGGTTTCCGATGTAGAATTTGCCACTTAATCGATACGTCCGAAGTAAAGCATGAGGGAATACTAAAGTTGTTCATCCATACCTCGTACTCAAGACTTTGGGTCCAAAAACCTAGACGGCCCACGGGGCCATTTACCAATTAATATCAACAACAACCAGTACCATAATATCAATTCAAGTACCCCAGACGAAAAGAACGAAATATCATCGATAAACATCCTAATTACCCCACAAAATAAAACATGATGCAAAAGGCCTTTTCAATTGGTAGATACAGCTTGGTGACCACAGTTTTAATATATGAACTCTATCGAACTTATTAGTTTTTTTATCGTGCGTTGTTGCTTACCATTGCTTGGTATTTGACAAATATTTGCTCACCCGTCTGTCATAGTGATGTACATAAAGTTGATAATGCAAGTTAGACTATATATTTAATTGTATTTTACACTAAAATATGTTAGTGTTACAATTGTTGCTGCTTACTATAGATATATTTTGTCATCTTCTCGAGTTTACATTCGGTTAGAGATCTTGATAAATTTCGTTGTAGACAATGAGCAATTGCCGTACCAAAAGAAGCCACAGCGAGATGGGACAACGAACCTATCTAAACCCTATAGAGACAGTATGGTCGCCCATTCACCGGTGCTGGTGTCATAATTTCTTTTTAAAAAACTTGACCCGAGTGATGGCTATCAGTGACTGACGACCAGCGACAATGATCGAATTGGCGGATGACGGATAACAATTAAAAAAATTAAATTTCAAATTTATATATTTTAATGGTAGTCAATTAAGCCATTTATAATAATTCGTAACCGCACCGTTAGAACTATTTACATTAGAAACAAATTGATACCCTTTGAAACTAATTTAAAACAAATACTTTCTTGCTGTATATAATTCTAAAAGTTGCTTTGAGGGGACAGGACAACATAAGAACTTACTGTTGGAAAAGAAATTTAGTTGATAGGTTAAATTCTGCTCTTTCTTCTCAAATGTACCTCCCAAACTTCCAACCAGCCAGCCACATTCAATCATCCAAATCATTCACATGAGAGCTCTCACCAATCTCCACACCCATGAGCTTCTCCTTGTACTCTTTGAGTTCTCTCCTGTACCTTTCTTTATCCTGCATCCCTATGTTCTGGTACACCTACATACACACACAAAGGATCAAACTTTTTTCAACTTTGGAAGCCAAACCATATTTACCAGAATTGATGTCCGACTACACTATAATCGTTCAATTACCGTTCTCTCCTCTTGAGTGAGATTGCTCCAAGAGTGTCCAATGATTTTGGTGAACTCTCTTTCCCTGTTTGGGTACAAGGACTTGAGCTTGTAGTGCTTCTCAGCAAAGAAGAAGTTGTAGCCACTCCTGTTGGGTTTAGGATAGTTGGGATCTCCTCCTGCCCTTTTGCTGCCTCTCCTCCTGCTCCGGCCCCGCCCTCGGCCGTAAAGTCTGGACCTCTTTGGACTGTAGGTCACTAGAGCAGTGCTGCTGCTGGTAGGGGCAAAATCAGATGCAGGCTGTTGACCTGGATGGTAAAGTACTCCACTTAGAACTTGTGAACCTACTGTCACTGAGACTATGTATCCACACTCGAATTTCGCCTCAATTGTCCCTGTTGCTGTAAATGTGGACTCTCCTCCTACTCCTTCTGCATTCAGTATAGGAAGAAACCATATAAGCAAATTGAAAGGGATTTGCTTGCTTGCTTGCTGTGACAAAAAACTGTGATAAACATGGTACAACCAAAGTATCAATGCCAAATGAACAAGGTTTTGAGTGGTTGGAAATGGGATTGATAAGGATGCATGAATCATGTGGTACCGCACAAAAAAGCCAAACTTGGCCAACACTTTTCGTTTCCTTTTTTCTTTCTTTCAGGAGTGTGACAAATGAGTCTATGATTTTGAGGAGAAGTCAAAGTCTATGTCCATGCAGGGAAATTAAAGGTAATAATAGGAGTTACAATTCAGGGGTCATGAAATCCACATGAACAACATTTTGTAAACAAAGAAACAGTTATGAATTGAAACTGTATCAGAGAACAAAACCAGTGAAGTTAATGATCAAATTAATAATTACTTAGTAAACACTATGCAGGAGCAGAAAACATCAAAAGCCATATAGCCACATATGTATATGAGATAAATGTGGTAGGGCCACCTATATATTTCTAGAAGTTATATAGTTACAAAAATATAATGTCCAGATTGTATCCATCAAACTAAAAGGACTTCCCACCAGAGCTTCAAGTCCACAACTGTAGACAAGTAGATTTTATAAGGTTAGAAATTATTAGATCAAACATCTGTGGTGTATACTTGCAAGCATGACAATAAAACAAACCCCTTCTTTTTTATCTTCAAATCTTCCCCCCTTTTCCCCTGTCCAATGAATTAGAGTTGTTGTATTGATTCAATTACATATAGTCTTTAACATTAAAAACCTTGAACGGCACGGATTGGATCTCCCATAAGATTTCACAGACCATTGATAACTTATCAAATGTGTATTTGACACGATAAAAGAAATGAAACCCACCTTTAGCAGGAAGATCTGCAGGAAGTTTTGTTGCAGGATATTCCACAATGTCCAATTCAGACCTGCTTGAAGAAGATCCATTCGCAGGAAATGTTGCTGCCAAATCCAAATAATAGAAAGAGAAGGAGATAAATCAGAACACACCACTTTAAAGAAACAGGCATCTTGTAGTATTTGGTTACCAGTTGGATGAAAAATTGGACCCTGAATCCTAAACAAATGAACTTGTTCATAATGGTAAAGGATGTTAAGGTAATGCTTCCTCAGCACAAACGAAGCACTTGTGGTCGTTGGTGAGAATTGAAACACTATCCCCACTTCCCTCCATTTCTTCTCTGCAACCACCTGATAAAGAAAACAGACAAGTCCACAAAATTTAATGGAACTATTCCTCCATTTAAGAGGAGAAGCAGGGGGGGGGGGGGATGTTGTCCGATTTCGAAGAGTTGATACCTTTTCGTAGCCGCCCCTTCTCGTAGCCTCGACGTAGAGGACATGCAAATCCAGGTCTTTGCCTCCAATCACAGGAACCCTTTGTTGTACCCAAAAGAAAAGAAGAAAAAGGAAAAACAGAGCACCCCCACGTTGAGTTTTGATTTAATCATATAATAACAAAGATTGAAACTTAACGGCAAAAAGAATGGGGGTTTGTAATTTACATGAACTTGGTTCCGATTTGGGAGTGGAACTTCTGGAGGGTGTCCCAAAAGAGTTTGGCGTCTTTGACAACATCATCATGGGAAGCTAGAGGGGCAGGGTACCGTTCCTCCACCGGCAGTTTCTTTGCCGCCGGCGACATTTTGCTGGCCGGGGTAAAAGAAAATAGAGGAGGGTAACGACAAAAGTTGAGGGGAGAGAGACGTTGGGGGGAGAGGGAAATGGTGATTTCCCAAGATAAGACTGGCAATTAAGCGACTCACTCGTACAGTTATTTGCTTTAATAGAGAGAGTCTCAGACTCTGCTGCGCTTCTGAGCAAAGTAGAGGGAATCCGGCTATGTGAAAAGATGTAACGGTTATGCAAATTTTGAGTCTTTTGCTTACCCAAATTTTCATTTTCTGAATTGGCCTACTAAGTAGTGAAAGTGGTGAACATTTTGGTGTTCATTCATAAATATTTAACATAGGACAACCATTCAATATGTTGAGTTATCTGAAAAATTTATTATATTCGAAAATATACATAATTTTTTTCTTAAAAAATATCAGGGTTGACTGAACGGTTGTTGCATTTATTTTCAAATAATCTTTATTTCCTTATTTCAATAGAATAGATTTTGAATTAATGAGTATGTTTATTAAATTACTATATATCAATATTTAAAACTTTTCGTATATGTTTAATATTTTTGTCAGTCGTAGCACATGAATCTTTTTTCGAGAAATATTTTGTGTCTAATGAAGTCATAGAAATTTGCTCTATAGTTAAATATGGTGAAGTAAGATGAACTATGTATGTTTCTAATAGTTAAGCTTCGCCATTAAGATAGAAGATGACTCCATAGCAACGGAGGAGTTGTTATCAAAATCAGTGACATAGTCGGTATAAGTGAGATTGACGAATGATGAACTAGTATAAATTTCTTTGGAAAACTCATTTGAGACTCGTTCCTACTGTAATTAGTTATTAAGTCAAGTAACTAGTTACATATAATTATTTATATCGTGTAACCGGTTACATATGATTATAACTATTATAACTAGTTATTAACGCGGTCCTCACTAAAGAACGCAAGCGAAGTGCAATTTTGCATTTTCTTATGCGTCTTCATCTGGAGTACGAACAAGTCCGATCTACCATTGTTAGCTCGGATGTTACTGATATGGAGAAAATCTTGGGAGACCTAATTCGCACGAAAACGCGATTCAAGACACAAGCACAGATCGATCGCCATGAGACGGCTGCCCTAGCTTTTGCAGCCGTCACTAATCGATTTCAGAATGTGCGCAATACCTCTTCTTCCCAGGTCACGACTCCCGAAACTACCGTCGCGTCCGGTGATGCCTTCTATCGCCATTGCAACATTAAGGGCCACACCACCTCGCATTGCCGCAAACGTAACTTATGCAATTATTGTAAAACACAGGGCCACATCATTCTCGATTGTCCTAGTTTGAAAAACAAAACGGCTAAGTCTTCCGGTCGAGCTGCTTACTCTGCTGCTATCGAAACCATCGCTGACCACTCGACTGCTTCGGATGGGTCGGCTCCTTTAAATGCTGCTTCCATCGAAGCACTAGTTGCTTCTGCTCTCCAAAAATTGCTGCCCAACTCTATCAACTCAGCCTTTGGTACTATCGACCCATCAAATAATTCTTGGTACATTGATTATGGTGCTTATAATCATATGACTAGGGATAAGTCTCTTTTACATACTTATTCTCCAACGAAAAATATGGATATTCGTGTGGCTAGTGGTGAAGTTATTCCTATGGCTGGTCATGGGTCAATTTCATTGCCTCGGATTTCTCTTGATCGAGTTCTTCATGTGCCTCTTCTAGCTCCAAATTTGCTCTCCCTTGGTCAACTTACTTATAATCGATGTGGTGTGATGTTTGGCTCTTCTGGATGTTCTGTGCAGGACCTACGAACCCAAAAGGAGATAGAGAGCGGGAGTAAATGTGGCCGCACCTTCCGTCTTCGCCATCTTGACTCTGTTCCACTACTGCTCGTTCCAAGAGATCATGGAAGAGTTCTCGATGGATATTCAGTAGAGCCTGCAGCGATTCAGACTTGGCGGATATGGCATTCACGTTTGGGGCACCCACATTCTGGATGTTTACAATCTATGTTTCTGGATAATTTGTTGCTAGTTAGTATTCGGTTAAGAGAACAATCTATTCCACATTGTACTAGTTCTATTGAGACGAAGACAGTTAAACAATCCTTTTCGAGTAGTACTAATGAGATTACAGAACCATTTCATCTTGTTCACATTGATATATGGGACAATCCTTTTCGAGTAGTACTAATGAGATTACAGAACCATTTCATCTTGTTCACATTGATATATGGGGCACTGCTCCAGTTGTTTCGAGATTGGGATATTGATACTTTGCTCTCTTCATTGATCATGCCACTCGTTACACATGAGCTTACCTCTTGCGCTTCAAATCTGAATTACTTCAAGCTGCCCAATAATTTGTACAGATGATACAAACACAATTTCATAAGATGGTGCGCATCTTTCGATTGGACCCTAGAGGAGAATTCGGTTCTACCTCTCTCCATCAGTTCTATAAGGATCACGGCATCCTATATCAAATGTCGTGTCCATGAGTTTCCGAGCAGAATGGCCTTGTTGAGCGTAAGCATCGCCACGTGCCTTGCTCCTTGAATCTCATGTTCCCACTAGTTTCTAGCAAAAAGCAGTCCACACTATTGTATATCTTATTAATCGACAGACTACTCCTACCCTACAAAACATGTCACCTTATGACGCTCTTCACCATCGATAGCTTGATTATAGACGTCTTCGGGTGTTTGGTTGTGTGTGCCTTGTTTTATTGCCTCCTCGTGAACGAACCAAACTCACTACAAAAACTGTGTGATGTGTCTTTTTGGTTTATAGTGACATTCATAAAGGATACATGTGTTATGATCCTGATCTTTACAGAATGCGCATTGCTTATAATGTATTGTTTCTTAAGGATCAGTGCTACTATGCTACACTTCCACCTTTGGTTCCTCCTTCGGCTCTGTCACTTGATCATATTCTCGATGAACCTCCAACTGAAGAACCAAATGACTTGCCAACGGCGAGTTCTTTAGATCATGTGATACCGTCAATATCTCCTCCTTTGACACCCTCATCGTCGGCGCCACTTGGTCTCCGCAAATCAACCCGGCCGACTTTTGGATAGGTACCATCTCACTTCAATGACTATGTCACATATGCTGTTGATCCTGTTGCTATACCTGTCAATTATCAAGAGGCAGTACAGTATCAACATTGGGGTGATGCGATGGCCAAGGAATTGAGAGCACTAGCCGAGAACAACACTTGGGAGTTGGTACCTAGGTCATGCAATGCTTCTATTATAGGAAGCCGGTGGGTCTACACCATCAAATATCATCCTGATGGCATGGTCGACCGGTACAAAGCTTGCCTTGTCGCTCAGGGATATCGACAGGAGTGGGGGATTGATTATGAAGAGACCTTTGCTCCCGTGGCCAAAACGCAAATGGTTCGCACTCTCTTGGTTGTTGCCTCTACCAAGAGATGGCCTCTTTGTCATGGCAACTTGAAGGAAACAGTCTACATGATGTGTCCGCCCGGGTACACAGCTCCCTCACCAGGTCACGTTTGCTTGCTTAAACGCTCTTTATACGGGCTCAAACAAGCTCCACGAGTGTGGTTTGAGATGTTCCAGGATACTATTTTACATGGTGGTTTTATACAAAGTCGTAATGCCCCATCATTGTTTACAAAGTCCACTGAACAAGGTATTACTATTCTACTCATTTATGTAGACGATATGATTCTCACAGGAAGTGATGAGATAGGTATTGCGGCAATTGAAGACATCCTGCGAAAGAATTTTAAACTGAAGGAACTTGGTGAATTAAGCTACTTCCTTGGTTTGGAAATCAACCGCAGTGACCAAGGAATCTTTGTCTCACAACGAAAATACATCTCTTATCTACTTTTGATGGCACGACACGAGAATAGTAAGCCAATGAGTACTCCTGTTGAACTCAATATTAAGATGAGTAAGGACGTGGGTGACCCAATTTCAGACCCGACATTCTATCGCAAAATAGTCGAGAGCTTGATTTACTTGACTTCCACGCGGCCAAACTTGTCTTATGCGGTGCAAATTATGAGCCAGTATATGGCATCGCCTCGTCACCCACATCTCCAGGCTATATACCGCATTCTGCGGTACCTCCAAGGTACACGTGATCTCAGTATGTGGTTTCCCTCAGAGGGTCCGGCGAAGTTAGAGGCGTTTGCTGATGCAGATTATGCTAGATGCATAGACATGAGAAGGTCTACATCCGGGTGGTGTATCAGGTTTGGTCACTCTTTCATATCGTGGCGATGTCGGAAGCAGGACAAGGTCTCCAAATCATCTATCGAAGCAAAGTACCGGTACATTTCAGAAGTCTGCTCCGAGGTTGTTTGGCTCCCACGTCTCATTGCTGAATTGGGAGTTCAAGTCTCAAATTCGGTCAAATTATATGCAGACAACACCAACACGATCAGCATTGCTACATTTCCTGTCCTACATGATCGGATGAAACATTTTGAGATACATCTACATTATATTCGAGACCTAGTTCGTGATAATACAGTCAGACTCAGTTATATCATATTAGAGGATCAAACGGCAGATTTGTTTACTAAAGTCGTTCCTACAAGTCGGCACTGGTTTTATCATCCAAATTAATGTTGAGAATTCATATCAATTTGCGGGAGGCTCTCGAAAGAAGACCTATTATATTGTAAATAGGAATTGTTAATATTTATTCCTTTTTTGGTTACGATTAACTTGACCCAAAACCCTTTAAATATTTGAAGATTGTAGCCTACTAAACTCAAGCAATACAGAAAATTTTCTCTACTGCATTTCTCGTCTTCTTCATTCTTCTATTATTCTGCTCATCTTTCTCGAGTTTACATCGATCTTTTCAAAATCCACTGTTATCCACTTGAATGTTATAAATGGATCGCCTTTGTGGAAATATTGGAAGTTACCGTTATGTGGTCTACTGCCAATCTTCTTTTCCACAAAGTTCAGTTTCCATGAATAACATTTGGTTGCCGTCGAATGCTAAATTCTGTATTTCATCTAGTAACTCGAATTCAGATTAATTATTGAGACGTTCCCACTGAACAATTTCCAGTATTCATAGTGCTTTGGGAGGCTAATAAACATCAGTAATGTGACTTCCCTTTGGATGTTTCACATGCAGCAGCAATGGCGACTTCCCTATTCAGAAATGCTTCAACAGTTCTTCCGCTGAAGCTTTTCACCTCGAGGAGATTCTGCAACAGCATTGCTTCTCAGTCTTGTCTTCAGCTCCGGCCATTTTCCAACTTGGACTCCCTTGTTTCTCTTTTGATTGCTGCTGTAACTTCGTGTGCATCGGTCCCTCACTGCCAAGCGCTTCATTGCAAGGTAATGAAATCCGTGAATTACAGCCATGGGTTCATTGGTGATCAGTTAGTCTCTGCTTATGTAAGATTGGGTTCCATAGGAGACGCACATAACCTGTTCGACGAATTGCCTGACAAAGACTCTGCCTCGTGGAATTCAGTCATGTCTAGCTTCTCTCGCCGTGGGGATCTGGCTAATTGTTTGACTGCCTTCTTCTTCATGAAACTTGAAACGGATGTTGAACCGAATGATGGCTCTATTGTTCCATTAATTTCCGCCTGCACTGCAACTGGAACTATGGGTATTGGCTCCTATATTCATGGGTTTGCATTAAAGTTTGGAATGCTTTTGGAGCTGAAAGTTGCTAATGCATTAGTTAACATGTATGGAAAGTCTGGATACTTGGATGCAGCCACTAGATTGTTCCAGGCAATTCCAGTTCCGAATTTGGTATCCTGGAACTCGGTAATCGCCGTTCATGTTCAAATCGGGTCAGCTGATGAAGGGATCGTTCATTTTATCCGTTTAAGAAGAGCAGGGATTGAACCTGATCAAGCCACAATTTTAACGGTGGTCCAAGCATGTGAAAGCCTTGGTTCAAGAAAGTTGGCTGAGGCGATCCATGGCTTTGTCTTCCGCACAGGTCTGGACTCAAACTTGAGTTTAGCTACTGCATTATTGAGCTTATATTCCAAACTGGGTTCATTAGGTGATTCACAGAAGGTGTTTAGCGAGATCAGAAACCCTGATGCCATAGCCTGGACTGCCATGATTGCAAGTTATGGCATTCATGGTATTGGGAAGGAAGCTGTCAAAACTTTTGAGCTGATGATCAGTGAGGGTGTGGCGCCTGATCATGTTACTTTCACCCACTTGTTGAGTTCTTGCAGCCATGCAGGGCTCCTGCAGGTAGGTAAGAGCTACTTCGAACTCATGTCATCATACTATGGAGTTGAGCCGATGATCGATCACTATTCATGCATGGTCGACCTCTTGGGCCGAGCTGGATTTCTGAACGATGCTTACCAGCTCATTAGAACCATGCCAATGAAGCCAAATTCTGGTGTTTGGGGAGCTCTAATGGGTGCTTGCAGGAAACATGGCAACATTGAGCTTGGGAAGGAAGTGTTTGACAACTTGTTTGCTTTAGACCCATCAGACTCCAGAAACTACATCTCCTTATCAAATATGTACGCTGCTGCTGGTCTTCTGAACGAAGCTTCCAAGGTGAGGTCACTTATGAAGGAAACAAGTGTGGTCCAGAACCCAGGTTCAAGTTCCATAGAACATGGAAACAAGATTAATGTATTTGTTTCAGGTGATCAATCTCATCCTCTGAGAGAAGAGATATATAACAAGTTGGAAGAAATTATTCGCAAGATCCGGGGAAATGGGATATCGGCAAAGACAGAGCTCGTACTACAGGATATTGATGATGAGGAGGTGAAAGAGGAGATGATCAACAAACACAGTGAAAAGCTAGCCATTGCATTTGGGCTCCTGGTGAATGGTCAAAATGCAATGCCTCTGGTTATAACCAAGAACCTGAGGATATGTGGCGACTGTCATAACTTTGCTAAGGTGGTGTCGGGGATGGAGGATCGCGAGATTATTGTCCGAGATACAAAGCGATTTCACCACTTCGCCAATGGATTATGCTCTTGCAGAGACTACTGGTAAAATCACTCTGAGCTTGTATCTTGAATTGCGGAGACTTTTGGGCTTTTGCCCCCCAAAGAAATTATACTATGGACAAATCAAGAGTTAAAGTCAATCTATGTTCACTGTGACTCATCTTTCTGGGTTTTGAATAGAGGAGTTGGTGGGTTGGGTTGGGTTGATGCTGAATCAAACGGGTGACCGTTTCATGGACTTTTCATTGGTTTCAGGCTCATGTGTATAGCTCAAGTCAAGGTGTGCATCCTTCCTAACAAACTACGATGTGAATTACTCACTCAAAGTGAATTTTGGAAATGGTCAATATGATCTCCCAGCTTGGTCTATCAGCAATCAGCATACTGCCTGATTACAAAACAGAAGTTTACAACACGGCAAAGGTGAGGAGTAGAAAGGAAATGAAAATGGGGGATACTTTCGCTCGGCATTGATTGACAGGAATTCAATGTTATAACTTCCGTGTTGGTTATATGTCAAAACAAAGTAGGTTTCGGCTCCAAGACCGCACAAGAAGATGACTCATCTGGGCGGATTTACATGAGACTCGTACATCTGACTAAGTTGCTCCTGGTTTTGCCAGTGATACAACTACCCAGAATGGGTTGTGCGAGAAGCTATACATGACCAAAGATTCTTCAGATCACCTCCGGTATATATAACCAATCAGCAGCTCACTTTAGTTGTTTCATGGAATGTTCTGCTTGCTTCCTGACCTTTGGTTTCATATTTTGTGTCTTCCTAGTTTGGTTTCATTTGTTACCTTCGTGGTTACATAATTCAGCTCTGAATCCAATCTTCCTTCAACAGGTCGGTCTGCAAGGTGAAAAATTGCAGCTTAACTGGAAGTTCATCAGTTGAATGAGTAAAAGGATCACTGTTAGCTCAAAAGTAGCCATTAACAAGGTACAAGGTAATTATATGATCAGAGCTGAATTATGTAAAGGGATCACTGTTAGCTCAAAAGCAGCCATACACAAGTCAACTTTCCAATGTGCCGAAGGGAATGAGCCAGAAGCTCTGGATATGATCAGCATGGTAAAGGGCCAGATATGGATTAATGGTCAGGGAATAACTCGTCTGTAATAAAATTACAGATAAACAATTATCTTACAAAAGGTATTCCATTGCTATATGAAGATATACACAGGGGTGTTTAACTAAATGAAAGTTGCAGGTTTTGCTTCTCGTCTGTAACCAAACTGATGAAGTGATGAACACCAGCTCTTCTGTTGTATTCAGTTTCTTTTTGAAAAGAAAAGTTTCTAGTCACGCCTTCTTAGACAAACGTGTCAGAGGCCAATAATCGACCAATCACAGAAAGTCATTTGTTTATGGAAAAAGTATGTTTCAGCTGCCAAATATGGCCTACTTGAACCCAGGTTTGAGACTGTATCATTAGTATTGATGACCTTACTTGATACTTGATTCTGCACTGAAGACAATGCCCCAAGATATTGGCAAACAGCATCTTGAATAATTGTCTTAATGAGTCTCCGAGTATTCCCACTGTCGTTCAAATTATGGCAGTGCTGAAGATGAATCCTCATGCTGCGATAGATTTGTTAGTTAGGATGCTGGACATCTTTTCTCCGCATATGCACTTGGGGACTGACCATCTTGCCAATCGAGAGCAATTATGAGGGACTTGCACACCTCCTGACATCAACTTCTTTGATTTCGTTTTCAAACAGTGCATCACTTTAGTAATTAAGCATTCCTTTATTGCGGCATTCTTAGTTTTTGGATATCCTCTAAAAATATCGTCTTTACCTTCTGAATAGATATTTAGGTCTTACCGCTTTCTAAGTGTCTCCACAAGAAGCTAATTGAGAAAAAAAAACATAAAGACTCAGACTGATGACCATGCAACTAAACTTCAACGTCTTCACCAATGCACCACAAATTTTGGCTGGATGAGGCGGCCTACATCTCCATATCTCATCAGACGCACTGCATGAAAAGAGTGAAACACAACATTTTTCCCCCTTTTCCATGTTTAACGCGTGCAGACAACAATGCATTTGCATTTGGGTTGTGGAAAAAGAGCAAGAGTGAATTAGCCTTCCACATGTAGCCTTGAGATTGGTCATGTAATTGGATAATAAAAACAGAAGACAATTCCTTAATTCAAAGGTATGTAACGGTTCTAATTTGTGTATAATTTAACTTTAATTGACACCAAAATATCAAATTCCAAACGGTTAACGGATATTATTTTTCTTCTATAAAAAGATGGCACAATTCTTTTTGTCGATGAATAGTTGATAGTACAACTCATTCTATCAAAAGTTAGATGAATAGTTAATGACACAACTCATTTTATGAAAAGTTGGATGAATGTATGAAAAATAGTGACTAATTATGGTGGTTGCGTAAATAATTATGTCAAAATTAGTGACAAAAAATATTTATATCAAAATAACGAAATTTTTATTTTAATTAATCATTAATACCTATATAAAAATTGTTAGCAAATTTTCTAATTAAAATGACGAAATCAACATTATACTTGATTTGGACGAAAAATGAAATAGTCATAGCCAAATTTAGTTCTTGCATCATTAAAGCAAAACCAGAATTATCAAAGCCAAAATTGTCAAATTTTAGCTTTTGTTATGGATGGTCTTATTAAAAGAAATATAAAGTTGGAGGAAATGCACGAGTGCACTCACCTGACTTAAATGAAGGGAAAATGAACCAAACTGTCACAAACTATCAACTTTTTACTAATTTATATATAATTTATGCGTAATTTAGTGTATGTCACGATCTATTGAGGCCGTTTACGAATATAGCACGCCGTCAAATTTTAATGTTAGTCTGCTTACATGGCATTGACAGAATTTACTGACTATACCAACCAATTTAGTTGAACACAAAAATTCAATTTTTTATATAAATAAACATAATATAAATCAAAACCCCAATTTTTATTAGAAATAAACATAATATAAATCAAAACCCCAATTTTTGTTAGAAATAAACATAATATAAATCTAGTCAGCTTTCATTAGACATTTACCAGCGAGCATTGGTCTTCTCCGAATTTATACGAGCTGAGATTATTCGACAACAAGCTCGCCGGTGAACTCGCCGCTAAGCTGGCTCGACGTCTCCAACAATCTCTTCACTGGTCCACTCCTGTCGGCGCTCTGCTTTAAAGGGGAACTCGAGGAGCTTCTCGCGATATACAACTCCATCTCTGGCGGGCTCCTGTATCAAATCAGAGAGAAAAGAGATGGAAATGGTGTGCACAAGCTCGTAGCACAGCCATGGACGAGTTCTTATTTATATATACAGAACAACGATAAAAACCGAAATTACACTGTTTACCCAACGGTAACAAAAACAGTAAACGATAAGCGTAAACGCAGCGTATTGACTAACACATTAAACAATTGACTAACGGACTAACGGCTCCATAACGCCGTTGCATAAATCCTTCCTTCTTATTCTGTTAGCATCGTCAACTACAGGAACAGCTCCAGGAATAGCTGCTGCAGTATGCAGTTCCTTCAGCAGCTCCTTCTTCATTCTCAATATGCCCCCACAAGTTGAGGAGTATATATCAATAACTCCCAACTTGGCAATCAGGAATCTCAGTCGAACCCGATGCATCCCTTTCGTGAACAAATCAGCTGGTTGAAACTCAGTTCCAACATGAAACAACTTCAACAGTCCACACTTCACACGATCTCTGACCATATGACAATCAATCTCTATATGCTTCGTCCTTTCATGAAAAATAGGATTTTTTATGCTATGTGTATAGCTGATCGATTATCACAATAAACCGATACTGGGGTGGAGATGAACACCCTCAACTCTGCAAGAAGCAGCTTCAACCAATCAATCTCACAGGATAGATGTGCAAGAGCCCTGTATTCAGCTTCTGAAGAGGATCTGGACACAGTACTCTGCTTCTTCGATTTCCATGTGAGAATTGTAGTTCCTAAGAATGTGCAATACCATGTAACAGAACGTCGAGTATCTGGACAAGACGCCCAATCTGAATCACTGTAACCAGAGAGCACAAGGTCATTATGTGCTGAATAGAATAACCCTTGTGTTGGTGCTAACTTAAGATACTGTAGCACCATGTAGGCTGCATGCAAATGTATGTCAGTGGGTTGTGCCTGATATTGACTTAATTGTTGAACTGGAAAAGCTAGATCTGGTCATGTAATGGTCAGATAATGGAGCCTTCCTATCAGCCTTATATACACATCTGGTTCTGTTAATCTAACTCCCTGACTAGCTGAGAGTTTTGAACTAAACTCCATAGGAGTATGTGATGGCTTAGCCTCAAGATAGCCTGTATCTTTTAACAACTCAAAACAATACTTCCTTTGTGAAACTGTAATCCCTTTATCAGAACGAGCAACTTCTAGACCAAGGAAATATTTCAAATCCCCCAAATCCTTAATCTTGAACTGAATTTTAAGGAATGATTTGACTTTCTCCAACTCCCTCACATCATCTCCTACAAGAATAATGTCATCTACATAGACCAAAAGAGAGGTGGTACTGCTCTCAGAGTGCTTAAGAAAAAGAGAGTGATCTGAAGCAGACTGAGTGAAACCATTATGCAGCAAAGATTCGTCAATTTCGCAAACCACTGTCTACTTGCTTGCTTAAGTCCATACAACGACTTCCTAAGCTTGCAAACAGACCCAGGTGGTGCCTTCAAACCCAACGGAACTTCCATATAGACATCTTCTTCTAAATCTCCATGCAAAAAGACATTTGACACATTCATCTGATGTAACTCCCAATTCCTCACTACTGCAACTGCAAGTAGAGTTTTCACAACGTATCCAGGAAATCAATTTCATAGGTTTGAGTATAGCCTTTTGCTACAAGTCTTGCTTTGTACCGTTCCACTGCCCCATCAGGTTTGTATTTTATTTTAAATACCCATTTACTACCAACAACCTTCTGCCCAAAGGGCTTAGGCACAATGTCCCAAGTATGATTTTCCTGTAAAGCTCCCAATTCCTCCTTTGTGGCAAGGTCCCAACATGGTTCTTTAATAGCTTCATAATATGTGTCATGTTTTTTTAAGTAATGATGCTAAGGGTAAAGGCTCTATAGACTGGAGAAAGATTATCATAGGTGATAGTGTTTAGAAATAGGATGTTTGGAATAATGAGATACAGAAGCAGCATTAAGATGGAAATCTTGAAGGTAGGTGGGTAAGAATTTGATTCGATTAGAACGTCTAGGTATTGATTATGGTTCTGGTTTAGGAGGAAGACTGGAAGGTAATTCTGAATCAGAGTCAAATGGTTCTGGTTCAGGAGGTAGTTCTGGTTCAGTGTAAGAGGAAGGAGAATTGAGAGATGGTGACGGTTGATTAGGAGGTGATGATATTTGTGTGTAAGGCTTAGTTGATCGAGGAGGATGTGTTTCTGGATGTATAGGTGAAAGAAGAGGAAGGGAAAGAGATGGTGATTGGCCTCCTTCAAACGCTGCAGGAGGAATCTCACCAGAGTTTGGAAAATGCATAGAGGAAGTGTGAAAAGGTAAAATAGTTTCATGAAATCTTACATCTCTAGAAACAAAGAAATGGTGAGATTGAAGATCATAGAGCTTGTAACCCTTAATGCCAATAGGATATCCAAGAAAAACACATTGTCTCACCCTAGATTGGAACTTAGTTCTGTTGTTTGTTAGTGTGGCTGCATAAGCAAGACTGCCAAATACCCGTAGGTGATCAAGACGTAGAGCAGTACCATAGAGCAGTTCATAGGGAGTTTTGTTATCAATAGCTGTACTAGGCTGCCTATTTAGCAGGTGAACGACATGAACTACAAAATCACTCCAAAAGAACAAGGAAAGACCAGACTGAAATCAGAGCGCTCTTGCGATGTTTAAGATGTCCTGGTGTTTCCTTTCAACACAAGCATTTTGCTCAGGAGTAGCAACACAACTAATTTCATGCAGTATACCATGCTTGGCATAGTAATCCACCATGTGGAATTCTGCACCTTGATCACTACGAATAACACAAACTGGACAGTCAAACTGAGTACGCACAAACTGACAGAAATCTTCCAACCGATTTCTCGCCTCAGATTTGTGTTTCAGCAAGTACAACCAAACCCCATGAGAGTAATCATCCACCACAGTAAGAAAGTACGCAAAACCATCATGAGATTTAACAGATAATGGACCTCAAATGCCAACATGATCAGCTCAAAGGCTTTACTAGCACGTTTTTCACTAGGCATAAAAGGGAGTCTCTTATGTTTAGCAAAGTGACAAGTTTCATAGTGTTTTATTGTTTCTTTGATATGACCAACATTACAAGAATCAAAGGATTGAATACGAGAGTTGCTGGGATGTCCAAGGCGCCAGTGCCACAAATGGATAGGTTGAGGCTGGAAATTGTAAATGGTAGCCATAATAGAACTATGTGAAGGAACTTGAGAGGGAAGGAGCTGATATAAACCTCTAATCTGGTTAGCCAAACCAAGAGTCGTCATGGAAGTATGGTCCTGAATGGAACAAGATTCAGAACGGAATATCAAAGAAATATTGTGGCCACTGGTCAACTTGCTGATAGAAATGAGGTTAAAAGCAAAACTAGGAACACAGAGGACATGTGTGAGAGTAAGATTAGATGAGAGACGAACAGTTCCAACATGACTGACAGAAACTTTTGTGGAATTTGGGAGGTAGACAAAAACATTTATGACGGCTTGAGACTCAATGAAATCCAAAAGGGATATCCGAGTGCTGCAGCTTGACCCGGGTCCGATTAGGCTACAACGTAACATACTTTCCAACGAGCTTCCAGTCAATTTATGGGGATTGCCTCACGTTTCTCCGGTCAATCTTGTCAGCAGCTCTTTCTCCGGCGAAATCGAGAAACTGGATCTCCACGACAATCAACTCTCTGGCGACATTCCACAAGGAATCGACTCATGGAAGAAGATGAACAAGCTTAATTTGGGTGAGAATCGATTTTCCGGTGAAATCCCTAGCTCAATCGAGAATCGATTAATCCAACAACAAACTCTCCTTAGAAGTTTATACTTGCAGCAGTAGTGTTTATAGTAGGAGTTGTTTTGGTTCTATGTCAAATACAAGAACATCGACGAGGTTACGAAATCGGCGGCGGTTGAGGTGATGATGATGGCGGCGGGTGAGTGAGGTTGCTCCGTGAGGTTGAAGAAAAGGGACAACGAATTAGGGTGAATAAAAGAAGAAATTGGGTTTATTTATTTATTTTTTATGTTTATTTTAATGTATTATTAAAAAATATTATATAAGCGGTCAACTAGATTGGTAGATACCGTTAGCGAACTCCATTAATGCCACATAAGCAGACTAACGTTAAAAATTAAGGTTGTTATATATTCATAAACGGATTCAAGGTCATGATATTTACTAAATTATGCATAGGGCTTGTATAAATTGGTAAAACGCTGATACTTCGTGACATTTTAGGTCTTTTTTAAAATGAACGGTTGTGATTTATTCTTAGAGATCTGACGGATATAAACTGATATGTGAGATTTAGAAATGGACGGCTGAAATCTACGCTCAAGATCTGATGGTTGATAAATCATTTCCATCAGAGCCTTCCAGAAAAGGCCGCCACTCACATCAAGTTTTCCCTATCTTTTTTATTTGAATAAATTTGGATTTGAATAATTTTTACGTTAAAATTTTAGTATTTCATAGACAATTAAAACAAGCATAATCATGATATGATTTTGACGAAATTTTTTTTTCCGAGGTCAAAACTATACTTCATAGGTACACCAACTTAAAGGTTTCAATGAAGTTTTTCTCAAAATCAAACACGTAAGTTGACTGCCTCAAAACTAAATTTCATAGGTATCATCAACTTAGAGATTATTTCAAATATCATCAACTTAGAGGTTATTTCAAATATCACAAACTTAGAGGTTCCGATAATACCTATGTCTCTACTTTTATAGAGAGAACAATCCATAATTTAATATACGATAACAACTTCAAAAAACTCTATCATTTAGTGTTACATTACATTCGATTAATTAAGTAATAATGGTTAGGTTGGTTGAAAAATAGTAAAATACGCGATGATGTAATTGTGTTTCAAAAAACTATAAACTTATGTAAGCCATGATGAACAAACTCCTCATCTCCGAATTTCTCGCATGGTCATCCATGTCCCTTGGGCCCCACTGCCTCACAAAACGACGTCGCCCTATCCCTCTCGAAATTAAATTGACTTGTCTGGATAGTATAGTTTGTTTGTATGAAGCTAAGCCAAAACTCAAAAGCGAAGATCAATCACAATCCAGAAAAACTTTGGGGACCTCCTCAAAGATGATAATTATCTTTGGATATTTTAAATATTAAATTCTAAGTCTTAAACATTATATCATAAAATTAAATTTTTAATCATACTTGAAATTCTGATTTTTATCATAAATTTAAATTAATCAATTATAAAATTCTTAATTAGACTCTAAACACTTATCACTGTATTCTAAACCGTAAACACTAAATAAGAATCTCAAAACTTTTAGTTTTAAAATAATGATGACCTTTTCTGGAAGGCTCTGTGGATATGATTTATCCACCGTCAGATCTTGAGCATAGATATCATCCATCCATTCTAGATCTCAAACGGCAGCTTATAATCATTAGATCTCCAAAATAAATCTCAACCGTTCATTTAAGTCAGCCGACTGCACCCGTGCATTTCCTTTTGCTTTAACTTTCATTTTAAAATTATATCATGATTATACTTGTTTTAATCGTCTCTGAAATATTAAGATTTTAACACAAAAGTTATTCAAATTCGAGTTCATACGTAAAGTATATTAATTAAATAAGAAAGTTATGAGAAACTGGTTGCGGGTGGTAGCCTTTTCTGAAAGGTTTTGATGGAGATGATTTATCGACCGTCAGATCTTGAGCGTAAATATCAACCGTCCATTCAAGATCTCACACAATAACTTATAACCGTCAAATCACCAAAACAAATCTCAACTGTTCATTTAAATCAGGCGAATGCACCATATATTTTCACCCACTTTAATTTTATTTTAATATAGCAAAAATATGATAGAATGTAATATATATATATCAAATTTTTTCCTTAGTAGTTTGTACGAACGACCCAATTGTCTTTTTCATCAAGTGGCGTGCAATGGCATTGAGAGAATGACTTGTTTAATTAATTACCAAAGTAATTCGCTTTATGTTGGGAGAGAGTGGGGATTGGATGTGAGCCATACCTATGTTATCCAAAAGTGATTAATAGAACAAATAAAAATTATTAATAGGCATTCCCTATCATAATTTATTTTAATTTAAAATAAGTTAATTTTGAATTTATCTAAAAAAGATTGTTATTACATAAATGCCTTTATTTTTATGTTACAGGCTTAATTATATATATGTTACTTAAGGAACAACTGTTGTTACGTTAAGTCTTACGTAACAATCTTTACTTTTAAATGAAAAGCTTAATTTTGCCTATTACCTATAGAACAACTATCGTTACGTAAGCTAGCGCTTTACGTAACATACCTAATTTTAACTGTTACGTAAGAAATAATTTTCGTTACGTAAAACTTATATAACGATTATTATTTCTTAACAAACTCAAAGTAACCTTATTTCGAAACAAATTATTATGATAGAAAATGCCTAACTCGTATAGTGGTTAAATGAAAAAAGAAAGATCTCTACATCAGGCATGTAATGTTGTTGGCCAAGTTGCTGGGTGGACCAAAACCTTATCCATTGAGGCTTGCTAGTCCCTTCTTAACAGTCAATTACTTTTTGCTGCTTTAGGCGTTTGAATATCTTCGTAACCGATATATGATATTTAAAATTTTGCTCATTTATTTATTTATTTGTTTAGACTAAATAATTTATTAAATTCAAATTTATAAGCAACCTATTAGTAAGTAACCATAATAAATTTAATTCAACAAATTTAAATATACAAAAAGAAGATTGCTGATAGCACATATAATTTTGTTTTAACTAAAAATATTATAAATATTTTTTATATTATAACATATTATTATGTTTAAAATAATGTATTTAACATTTAATTATTTGATACATATATAACTTTTCAATACAAATTCAGCTTATTGTATTTTTTATTCTAATTCCACCATTTTAATTTATAAATAATTATTTTGTGAAATTTATCAAGTTGGACCACAATGCGTGTTAAAGCCGCCACTGGAACCCACAGGCCACAGCTGATGGTAACAAATCAAACCCTATAATCTTTTTCAAATATTTAATTATATCTATAATATTTAATCATATCCTCGAGATTACTTATTTAATGAAGTTTTGACTCATATCCTCATTTCTATCCTAGTTGATGTTCTTATATATATATATGTATATATATATATATATGTGTTTATCGATTATTGCCTGCCTGAAAAGAAAATGTTGAACGATTATTGTCTGAAATTTAATAAACTCTACACATTAAATTAAAAATTAAACTTTTTTAATTTGAAGCACGAAATATGTTAAAATACAATAAAGTATATATACTAATTACCTGCATCTCTGTACCAAAGCATTACCTCCCCCCCTCTCTCTCCTATATGGTGAATTCTTCGGTATACCTGATATACCAAAATTTTCAGTGTCTTTCAATTTTTTTTGTAACGTAAATCCATCACCAACGTTTATTTTCAGTTTGTGATCTCGACGGTTCATAATTATTCGAATATTAAATTTCTAGTTCACATTTTATTTTTTATTTCAGTTTGCGATCTGAAATTGGATTGTAATTTATCCAAAATTTCATGTGATTTCAAATAAAAAATTTCATGTGGTTTAATTGAAATTGCTGCTGTGTTTTGCTGTCACTTTAGAGTGCCATGTATGGTGTTTTGTTTGGTTTTTCAATTGCAGAATGTCTCAAGTCTTGTTTTGAAGCATCGGAATTTTGTTATCTTGCTGCATTTTTTCAGAGTTGTGTTTCCTTCGTCTCCCTCTCTTGCTCTCTGAGCTGATGACTTAGCTTGCTAAAACTCCTTTGTCAAAGCGAGAAAGCAATATTTTTTATCAAATTGAGAAAACATATGAGATAAAAATAAAAAATAAAATAGAAATTTAATATTTGAATAATTGTGAACCGTCGAGATCGCAAACTGAAAATGGACGGTAGTGATAAATTTACGTTACCAAAAAAACTGGGCACACCGAAAATTTCGATATACCATGTATACCGAAGAACTTTATCTTAAATCATAGATATTTTATCTTAAATTCACATATCATCATTCTTCAATTGATATAATTTATATTGTCTCACATTTTTATTTTATTAATTATAAAATTATTTGTCTTATTTTATTTAATAAAAAAATTCATCCAATCCCACTTCTTTTCTAAAATATTATGTAACAAGGGTAATTGTAATTACATACCATATCCTCGTGTATGTGAAAAGGTTACGGCTCATGTCTAGTGAGCGGTTCAGTCCAATCCAAAAAGGCGAAGATTCCATTGAATATTCCTCCGATCCTCCTCTCTTGATACTACTTCACCGCTATATATTAGTACTCATCACCCTCTTCAAGGAATTCCCATTGGGAGCTACCAGTACCGAAACTGCGTCTGCATGCATGTCCCAGACTTTGAACAGAATATTCCATTTAAAAATCTAATTCATATAAAACAAATCGATATAAAATTTTCCATTTCTTATACCACAGAACTCTACACGTATAAGTTAATTCATCGTTCCAAAGGACAATACATAATAATTATATTTATTATTTCTCTACGTGAATCATTCTTCCAACTTTACAGAATAAATAAAGGCATTTCCCAATAACAAACCTACACTAAAACATTAATGGTAATGGATAAGAAGATGTCGGCCGCATGAGTCCGATTATGGAGCCAGCACCCTTGCTTCTTGGATTCGATTCAAAAGTAATCTGAACCTTTGGATTTCCATAAAATTTAAGAGTTAAGAGTAATATAATTATATTATTTTAAATATTGTTGCAATCGGCCCCTTTCATTATTTGACACAAATTTGCAGACTCACCCTCATCTACTTTCAAAATTTCATCCTCAGCCCTTCTTTACAAATCAAGTTTGCTTAGAAACCCCTTCTCCCCTGCCCTATAAACAAAACGATCCTTTAGCCCTTTCCTCCGTCCGATTAAAACAGAGAAAAAGTGCAAGTTTTCTTTTCAACTGCTTTTCTTTCCAGAAAAAGAAATCAAATAATAATAACTAACCATAAACCATGGCTGCATCTCTCACTCTGTCCTTCTCCGATCAGATAGATCTCCTGGTTAAGCTCCAGGTCTTCAAGCTCCAAGGCCGCGACAAGCGCGGTAACAAAGTCCTCCGCGTTGTCGGCAAGTACTTCCCCGGTAAGAAACTACTTTTATCTTTCTCCGCCGCCGTAAGTAACTGAATTCTAGCTAATGGTTGAAAATTACTTGATTATGAATTTTTTGTTAAGCAGCTCGGATGGTGAGCTACGATGCGGTAAAGAAGCACTTGGAGGAATCGGTTATCTCGAAATTAGGAGAGAAGCCTTTCTCGGTCATCTACTTTCACGCCGGTGTCCAAAGGGGTGAGAATTTCCCCGGAATCTCTGCCCTCCGGATGCTATACGACGCCGTTCCAGAGGCTTCGAAGAACAATCTGCAAGCCGTTTACTTCGTGCATCCGGGAATTCAGGCCAGGCTCTTCTTCGCCACCGTCGGCCGCTTCATTTTCACTGGCGGGTGAGTCAAATTAAAATTGAATAGAATCCTACATACCCTGCCCTGACCTGGGTTTTGTGAAATGGAAATTGAACGGGGTTTTGTGTGCAGGCTGTACGAGAAGGTGAAGTATGTGAGCAGGCTGGAGTTCGCGTGGGAAGGAGTGAGGAAAGGGGAGATAGAGGTGCCGGAGTTCGTGGTAGAACACGACAAGGAGCTGGAGTATAGGCCGGTGACGACGCTGGATTACGGGATGGAGAGCGATTTCCCGAGGCCGTACAGCGCGGGAGCTAACATGGATAATCCAATGTCTCTCTACTCTATGCGTTGTATTTCCTAATGATCCGTCCATGTATTGGAAGTTGTCGTAGCAGAAGAAGAAGGAGAAGAATCGGAGCCCAAAGTACATATAAAAAACAGAGGCTTTTTGGTTTTGGTTATAATATATGCAGAGGAGCTTTCCTTGAAGGCTTGCGGGGCTGTTGTTGTACATTGCTGGTTGGGTTCTTACTATTTAGCATCTTACGTTGGTTGCTGGAAAAAAGGACTGCAGACTTCGTAGGGGAAAGGAAACCATAACAAACTCAAATATCAAACTTGTTGGAGTTGGGCAGTAGCCAGCAGGGTTGGAATCAATCAGAGTTGGAATTCGATGAAAGGATGCATCTTCTTTATACGCCATCGCCAAAATCATATCAGAGAACAAGATAAGTTTCAAAATATTATTAAAGCTTGTAACTCACATGCCTTATGCTGCTGGGTCATTTCTCATTATGAGCAAAGGGTTTCATTCAACCAAACAAAAAACAGTATCTGTCAAAGAGACAAATCAAAAGTTGCAGTGGAACAACCTTTTGCAACAACCACGGGCGTCTGTGAGGAGGGGACCCGGCAAGAATAAACACAAATGGAAACCCCAAAAACCAGCCTTGCAGCAGTTTCAGATTGCCAGCTCCATGAAACAGATTTTAATTCTGCTTCCATGGCTGCAAGCATCCCCTCCAGCAAACCTAGAAACACATGATCACATGTAGCTACACTCTGACTGTTGAAATCTGTCACCTAAACATTAAACAAATGTGACCTATCATTCATATAAAACAAAACTAATTTGATTAATTTCAGGTTTACCGAAAACCAGTCAAGTTAGGGTTCTGATAAAACTTAATACTGAAATTGACACTTTTGCCGAGCAATAGACAGCAGACCAGACCACTCATTTCTGATTCGGTTCCAATAGAATCCCACTCTTACTAGTAATTCATAAGTGAAAAAAACTAACTAGGAATAGAAGTTCAAAATCCAATAGAAATTAACTCAGAAGTAACTGACAGCTTGAATATCTATTAGAAGACATGTTTATGACAGCAATGGACCCAACACTTACTCAACACTGTTTGCGTCAGCAGCTCCTTCTAGTTTTGCGGCTCCGTTGTCATTAGCACGGAGATCAGGATAGTTTCTATAGTTTAGAGAATGCAACCACAAGCCCACAGCTCCTTCCTTGTGTTCCGTGGACGCAATGTGAGGATATATGTACTTCATTTTGAACTCATCTGCCTCTTCTTCATATGCCTTCATTGAAACTTCTTCATGTGTAGCTTCCCATTTCTGGTTATATGATGTGAAAAAGCACTCATCCAAGTATAGCCCAACCTCAGGAGCTGTTGGCACGGTCAATCTAACCTGCCTAGCACACATGACGAAACACTTATCAATACAACACAACATTCCATATTCGTATTTCGTAATCCAAGCAAGAGAATAAAATATAAACGAGATTTACTTTTGTAATGCAGTTTTTATCAATGACTCAGGCGCACAGTTCCGCATGATTGCGACCGCAACCCCAATCATCTTGCGTATCTGGTGAAGCATGAAGCTTTGCCCGATAACCTCACACTTAACAAAATCAATTCCATCAACGGTAACTACGGTGTTTGCATTGAACGACACGATGTATCGCCAAGCTGCAGGGTCTTCAGCCTTGGTTCTAGTTGTGAAGTTATGGAAGTTGTGACTTCCAACATAGTAACTCAATATTCTATTGAACCTTTCCTTCTCTTCCTCCCCGTAGCAAAACGGAGCTCCTAAGCTGGCTGTCGTGTCCACTGCTTCAACTTTCTCTTGTTCAACCACGTCAACAGCATTCACATCTTTGTCCAGTGTTTCTGTTAGCCCAACATCACCAGCATGCCCATTATCTACACCGACCAAAGTCTCATTTTCAGGTTTGGGGTTAGCACCTTCTTCTCCCAATGGATTAGCATTTTCTTCTCCCAATGGAACAGCTTCAGCAGACAGTAAGGGTTGCTTTGGACTACCTCCAACAGTAACTACAGATTCTACCACAACACTGACATCGGTGGTGTTAGATGAAATTCCTGACTGAGAGGCTCCAGCTTCTGGATCAGAAGTACGCTTATTGCCAACCGCTCCAACTACCTTTCTCCCTCTCTCTGAGCACTCAAAACACTTCACAAGCTCAGAGCCAGACCCTAAACTAGCAAGTACACTCTCCCTATCACGATGCGAAGACGGATCAAGAGCGAACACAGGGATAAGATACACGTACCTTCTCCTGTCACAGAACTTCTTCGCACTAAATGACCCAGTCACTCGCTTGTACCCGAAGATGCGAAATTGCGACGGAAGTTCTGAGTTCAACCGCTCCACAAACCCCGGAGGATCCACGTAGAATCTCCCAGATACGACCTGACCGACGGCGCTCACGCCCTTATCAGTACGAGCCGAACGAGCCCAGTCATATCGCTTCGGACAGTTGCGGTCTTGTTCCGGTACGGCGCCGGCGCGAAACAGGGCTTCTTCAAGGTCACCCTCAATGGTTTTAGCGCCAGGGTTTTTCTGCATCCCTTGGTAGCCCACTCCGCAATAAGCAAAGAATATGGCGATCTTGCGCCGCTTGTACTTCTGCTTTCTGGTTCCGGCGGCGGCGTTGGGATCGTCACCTGGGACGTTCAAGGCGGTTTCTTCGTCGTCCGAGGTGGTGGTTGTAGACATTTTCGGCTTTTTTTGGTCTGGCTCTTCTTGTGCTGGCGGGGAAGATGTAATTTTTGAATCCGAGCTTTCCATTTTGCTACTGCGCTCTGAAACTCGTAGCGTCCATGAAGTTCCTGAAAGCGATAAAACCCTAGTGGAACTGCAACTCTAGGAATCTCGCTAGTCATTTGACTTCAAAACGTCCTGATCTTAAGATGGCTCATCAGCCGTTAGATCAAAAAATTACCAAGCACGTCCGCCCACGTCAGCAGAGATTTTGACCCAATCAAACGACCCTCATTAGTAGCCGTTTCTTCTAGTCCCAGCCAGGCATTCAAGTGCAATAATCCTGTTGTTTTCTGAAACTTCCTTGCATATAGCTAGCTGATTGGAAAATGGCCATTGATGCCTTGAGCCTCAGTCATAAGAATAACACAAGCCTGGAGGGCAAACGCCATGAATTTAACCTTAAAGACTTGGAAGGCAATCGAGCCGAGCAGGTGAATAAGTTTTAGGCAGCCAAGTCAGGTGCAGGGTGGTAACCTTCATGTTTCATTTTCTTGAACAATCTACGAATTTCGCCACAGATTTCGTCGATCTGTGGATGCCGTTGATCTCCAACCACGAAGACATGGACGGGGCTCTTAAGCTCAATCCAACTACAACCAGGTTCTTTGTTCGCTTTTCGACTTCTCATCAAGCTCCTGATTCTCTCCACCTCTTTTGGTCTACGCAAGGCATTGTAGATACTTGACAACAGTACATAAACAGATGATTCTTGCGATCCCAATTCCATTAGCTTCTCACCTGACCTAACTCGTAGTTGCGATAGTTTCGACAGGCGCTCAATAGAATGCGCCACAAACACAAACCATGATCTATTGGGACTGAATCTATAAAGTCCTTGGCTTCTTTCAACTGCCCTGCCCGGCTCAGTGCGTCAACCATGCAGGCATAGTGCTCGATCGTGGAAGCTATGCCAAATTCGTTGAACATCATGTTGAAATATGCCCACGCTCTGTCTACCAGTCCCATGTGGCTGCAAGCAGAAAGAATGTTCACGAATGTGATGTGATCAGGCTTCGTACCTTCCTCGAGTCGCATATCTTGGAAGAGCTGCAGAGCTACCTCACCTTGTCCGTTGTGGGAAAGTCCAGATATCATCGCATTCCATGACAGTAGATCTCTTTCCGACATCCTCCTAAAACCAATGCCTGCATCATCAAGAGACCCACGTTTGGCATACATTGTTGAAAGAGCACTGCCGATGGGCATTTCTAAAGTGAATCCATACTTCACAATACAGCCATGGATATGTTTTCCTTGTTCTAAAGCAGCTAAACTTGAGCAAGCTTTCAACAGACTAGCCATGGTTAGCTCGTTCGGCAAGACACCTTTCATCCGCATTTCGCCATATAAGCTCAAACCATCCTCGTTCTCCCCATTTTGCACATATCCTGCAATCATGGAAGTCCATAGAACGATGTCAGGGTCTGGGAGAGCATTGAACCCTTTTCGTGCATCCTACACATGACCACATTTGGCATACATGTCAACCAAAGCTGTAAGTATAAACATTTGGGTCTCAAATCCTATTTTCAATAAGAAACTGTGCACTTGCTTTCCTTCTTCAATAGCAGTCACATCGCTGCAAGAATTAAGAACCCCAACAACAGTATATTCACTCGGATAAACCCCAGAAAAATGCATCGTTGAGAAGAGTTTTAAAGCCTTTTGAGAGTCCCCACATTGGGCAAAACCAGTGATCATCGCGGACCAAGTGATGGAATCCTTATCACTTGACAGCTCAAACATTTTAAGAGAACCCCCCAAGTCTCCACATTTCGCGTACATAGTAACAATTGCATTCAAGACGGAGACAAAGGCAAGAAGCTCATTCTTGACAGCAAGAGAATGCACCGTATTACCAGCACTGTTAAGCCATTCTGGAGTAACGAAAGCACTAAGAACACTAGTGAACACAAACTCATTCACATCCGTCTCTTCATAGCGCATGACTTTGAAAAACTCCAGAGTCTATTCAACCAACCGATGACTTGCATACCCAGAAACCATCGTGGACCAAGAAACAGCGTTTCTCTGAGGCATTTTGTCGAACACTTTGCGGGCTTCCTGAACGAGACCAGCTTTGCAGTACATATTAACCAGGGAACTCCCGACGAAAACGTCGTGGAAATCGGAAGTTTTATGGCAAGGGCCTGAGCTTGTTCCCCGATAAAAACCCAACAAGAGCTGGAAGCAGAAGTAAACACACCGGCAAAAGTATGAGCATTGGGCAAGTTATTTTCTACCCTCATGCGTTGAAACAGCTCCATGACCATAAAACTGCCAGAAGAACCCATCTTGGAATAGACATTGATGAGAGAATTCCAGGAAACCACATCTTTGTGAGGAATATGATCGAAAACAAGCTTGGCTTTCGCAAGATGACCACATTTTAGCGTAGAAATTAACTAGACTGTTGGCAGTGTATACACAGGAGTAAGCACCATCACCAAACGGTCTGGGCGTGTACGGACTTTCCTATGGAGAGGCTTCTCTGGCGAGTACAGTCCAGCAGCCATGTGAAAAAGGAACCAATTCAAGTACCACACCAATCAAACTAGTATGAGGCCTATTGAGAAGGAACCAAAATATAAATCCATATGGACTTGGCCCAAATTAAACAATATCATACTAGTTGAAAGGGTTGGTGGGTTGATGGTCCTACAAAAAGTATCCGAGCTTTGGCAGACAAGAAAAAGGGTTACAGGAGTTGGATGCATGTGGTGCGAGAGATTCTCAAGGTGCTTGAAATCAACCTTATAACATATAGCTAGTCAGGCAGCGGATACAGTTGGTGTTAACAGTAATTTCTTTGGAGCAGATGACACACACTAGTTATATAGTCCTTAGTTTAATTAGAAGGGTGAGTTGTTGGGATTACAACTCAAATACTACATTGATGAAAATTTGTTTAATTTAAAAGTATTCATCCACCCAAATTAGTAACACATTTTAAGCAAGAACCCAAAACCAAACTAATATAAATTTGATCAAAATCGGACAATATCATCCTAATAAAAAAGAGCTGGTGATCCAACAATTTCTTAACTCTATAGTAACATTTCCTTCCAATTTCTTAAAATTTTATACTAAAAAAACCCTTATTCTTCCGTTGATATCATTCTTTGGAGGATCTTGGGGGTGGTTGGCAAACCAGACACGTGAGATATCTGTTGTACAAATAAAACATTCTGTCCAAGTCGATGTCACATCTATTGAATATTGTGAAAAAAACAAGAAGAAAGAAGAAGAAACAATCGAATTTCCATATGCTCAATGATCACAATGACATCTCATCACTGCCAGAAAAAAAGAGAAGTTGCTTTACTCCCTCTCTCTCTGTCTGTCCACAATTTCACTGGCTAGCTGCCCAGTTCCATTAACATCTCGCATCGTCGCATGCCCGGTTGGGTTTATAAAACAATCATTAATGGCTCAACTTAATTATGAATTGGAGAAAGAATTACGAAATAATTATATTGCATGAGAGGCAGACATTCCCAGGGAACAGCATGCATGAAAAGTGAAAAGAGAATTGAGAAAGATTCATAATAATAATAATAATAATAATAATGTTATATGCATGGCAGCTATCATCATATACAGTTACGACCTTTTATAAAAATATACAATCGCAATCATAAGTAATGGTCACATTACTACTGTAAACAGATGGGAGTAACATTTTTAATATTCTCTAGCTCTAATGTTATAATCCTGGTTGTAACTAGTTCTAATATAAGCATTTGTTCGCCCCGAAGATAGAGAACTTTGTCTTAGATCTTCCTTAAACCCTAGCTTGAGATCCTCTCAACCGTCGTGGAGAAGACGAAGCATCCATCGGAGATCTCTTTCATGTTTCGGTGACCTATTCGCAACTCTAGGAACTTAATTGTTCCGATAACTTGTTTTCCGTTCTCTTTATTGTTCGGTGGATTTAAGTCTAGTCTTCTCCTACTTGTAATCGTCTCGTACTTTTAGGTTAAGAGTGCTGACTTATGGGCCGAGCCTTCCCTCCCTGAAGCTCCATATATTGATTAGGAGAGCAATCTCGAACTGTGTTACAATTTTGTGTGTGTTCTTTACATTTCTACTCTTTGATTACGTTTAGTTCTTACGGGTATAAATTCGTTTGAGTAGTCGTGATACATATCCTAATAGTATGTATGTTGTTGTACAAGTTTGTATTGTGGGGTTGAAGGCTTGGTAAAAAACAACTCTAATAATAATAATAAAAAACACGAGTAGATAATTGTGATTGGTGAAAATGATAATAGTATATTGGTTGTACAAGTTTGTCTGAATGGGATTATCTAATGATGATCATGTTGCTGAAATTGACAGTCTTTCTTTTGAAAATAAAAAACAAAGGAGCAGAAAGCTAAGACTTTTAACAGTTTCACCAATATAGCAACACTCATACGGGGTCAAAGCTAGTCGGAAAGTAGTAGAAGAAGAATTTAAAGCACAAAATGTTAATAATTCTGTTTACTAGAAATGAATACTACAGCTAGCATAGTAGCATTGCACACACACACAGAGACACTGGCAGCCATGATTGAGTTGGCACATGAAAAGTAGCAACAAAAATCTACCTCTACTGAATTCAGTATCCCAAATTTTGGCTGAACTTTCGATAAAGAAAGAAGGCACTAGTAATCAGACTATATGTGAGAGCTTTGATTATTATCTATCTCAGGTAAAGAGCGAGGCAGCAGATATGCATATGCACTCAAACACCCACACCATCCCTCCATAGCTCACAATCATGAGAAGGACTGTATTTCCTTCCTATGCATCGAGCTCTGTAAATATCATAATTTCTTTTGAAAGAAAGAAATTAAGATTAATATTGAACAAGTTAGTTCTTCCTTCCTTCCCTTTTGTCTCTCTCAAAATTATAATTAAACTAGCTAGAGGCCAGCTAGCAGCGGTCAACGTCTACAAATGCATTCAACAGTACTAAATCATGCTTCGCTTGCTATTGTGTTGAATCGTGTTAGATTCAGCAGCAGCAGCAGCAGAGGAGAGGGGGGGAAAGAACATGTATATATACAGTCCCCAGTCCCCACTAGCACAAACGCTAGCTCGTCCCACCACCAAAGGGAAGCTTAAGAAAAGTGATACACAAAAAAGTCGGAAACTTGTGCAGGGGAACAAAGCGCATCAACTTTTATCAGATCGATCGAGTGGAGGATTTCAGCGAGGAAAATGGAGAGGTCAAAGGCCTTTTTTTCATACCACTGATGAACTTTCGTTTTCAACTCTCTCAACCCAAATGCTGAAGCAGCTAGCAGTGTGTTTGAACTTTGAATGGAATAAATATGCCACCCTCACCAAATCCCCCTATACGCTTCTCCATCCTCCTTGTAATGATTCATATAGTAAAATCTCTATAAATTCATGTAGTTGAAACTATGAAAATTAATTTATAGTTAATAATTTATTAATTTAGAAAGCTTTCTTTTTGTTATGTATATGATTAACATAAACAACTTTATAACTTTAAAATCATATTCATAAATGCCATGTTAATTTTAAACTTAGTACAACTTAAAAGTCTTCTTACTAGTATAATGCGGGTTGAGTTGGTTCGATTAGTACAATTAGATGACGATTACCAATTTTTTTATAACTGATCACGATTAACATTTTAGTAACTAAAAGAAGAGGGCATGAAGTCAGGATTCACTCTGGTTTTGTTATTGTCAAGTCATGTTCTCAGAGGGATATATCCTTCCATTGCTACATCCTTATTAATTTTGACATGACTTTTCCGCATCCATTTTGTTTGCTTTCTCCCCGCAACCACCCAATTTAATTTAATATATTAATATATGGGGGGGCGGGGGTGCATGCAGATGTAGTTGTCAGAATTAATTAAGTTTCTGCATGCTTGCTTGTTCGAAGAAGATTCATCATAACCATAAATGAAATGTAAATAACAGGAAGGAGTGTCATGGAAGAAGGCCAGGTAATTGGATTTCCAGTTTCCACACACCAAAAATTCCAACTGGGTTTTTTTTCCCGCTAGCCCTTTTCATATTGTTCAGTGTAGTATTAGCTGTAGTAGTTGTTTGGTTTGAGCATGCAATTAATAATGAGCAGAGCAGAGCAGGCAGGGGTACTAGTAAGAAGTTTCAAGATCGATGTTGTAGGTGGAGATAGAGTCCAAGAGAGAGTTACTATTCTTAAAGTTTTGAGTGTCCCAATGATTCAATCATGGCCATGGCAGTGACACAGAAGAAGAAGAAGAAGAAGAAGAGGAGGAGGAGGAAGAGAAGGACGATAAAAGACAGAGAGAAGGATTGACGTTCATGTGTAATTTTTCTTATTTATTACAGAGATATTGTTGTTGTATAGTAGTAAAAAAAACAGAGCAGGCGCGTTATGAATTAAATTGGGGGAGGAGGAGGGCAGATTTCAGGCATTGAATGAAAGTGCTTTCCCCTCATAAATACCATTTCCACTCCTAGAAACTGTTTTTTTTGTGAAGTATCGTGAAGGAAGGAAGGAAGGTTGACGAGATAGAAACCTTTCAGAGCACAAGAACAAAGCATGTGGGAGTGATGAGTGCGACTTATCAATCGACAAACCATACGGTTTTCATTTCTTTCACCACAGCTTCCTATTTCTTTTACCCCCCCCCCCCCCCAAAGTATTTTATTTTTCTTTCCAGTCAGTCAACTTCTTTCACTTGGGATGTTAATGATGTTAAGTGAAAAGAAGTTTCTACCTATATTATTCTAATAATAATGAGAACAACTTTTAAAATATGTAAAGTGTGACATGCCAATGTCAAAGTAAAAAAGAAATTAGCAGGGGAAGCATAAATTGATTAGGGATTGACCTAAATGGTTTATTATTTACTTTTTTTTGTAAAAAAGAAAAAGAATATGGAAATATAGGGAACGGAACGAATGAATGTACCTAGGATTCTACAACCACGACTGAAATTGAAAATGAGTGGGTTCACTGTTGTAGGGTCCCTTTCATTCTTATTAGTGGGTTTTTTTCTCATTCGTAATCCCGCTTTAATATCACTCTTTTCCTTGTGAAACTCCAGTAGCTAGGAATTAGGAGTTAGGATCCACCACCATCGATCATGAAATCTACTTCCAGAATTATATATATACACACTCTCGACTCAACTCAACTCAAGGAGGTACGTACGTAGCTAAACTCTTAGTTGAAATGGAGTTACAGTCCAAAAATTCCAACCTAGCTACAGGCTGTTGTGAACAACTTAAAGACAGATGGAGTTGCTAGCTAATTAATGTGGATCCAATATATGAGCAGAGATGATGACGTAAAAGTGAGGTAAGTAGTGGTCAGAGTTGGAAAATAATGCTACTTAAGGAGGTTGTTGACTTTAGGAGTTGCCTCCCGTAAATTTGCACAATATATATATATATATAAAACCAATCTTACAAGTAAGAAAAGGTTATTTGGAAGAACATTACTACTACTTGCTATTAAGCATAAATAATCATTTTTTAGAAACGAAAAGGCAGAAAAGGAGGAGGATGGCTGGGAGATATGATATGCATGAAGTGCAAGGCGGGACCCTCCCGGACGGTCCGCTCCATGTGTGAGAGAGAGAGAGAGAGAGAGAGGCTCGCTCGCCCATTTTAAACGGAAGAGCTAGCTGGGAACTGAATCTTGGTTGTATGTTAAGCTTTTGTTTTTGTCATTATCTGGTCTGTAATCAAGCAAAGGAGGGAGGGGTTTCAGTAGGTTTTCTTTCCGTCGGTTTCATTTCGAAGGGTGGGTGTGCTTTGGTATCAGAAAGGAAGGAGAAAAGTGGCTTTTTTTGCAGGAGAAGTAGCGAAAACTGAGGCTATGGAGAAACAATAAATATCATCAGAAACGAGGAGGAGGGAATAAGTATGATGATGATGATGATGATTCTTACTTTCCTTGACCCTTCTCTCTCTCTCTCTCTCTCTCTCTCTACTCTGTAGTGTTTCTGTCCATATTGCTGCTCACCATCATCATCCGTCCACCTGTTTTTAGAGTTTAGATAATGAGGGCGGAGAAGAACAAACGAACCGTCTTATCTTTATTCTTTGTTCTTTATCCTTTATGAAATGAAACCCCTCATCTTCTTTCTTTCCTTCCTTTCTGTCTTCTTTTCAAAATCTAATTAATTGCACCCATCACCACCCACCACCTCCTCCTCCTCCTCCCTAGTAACTTCCTTCCTTCTCTTTCACTGTCTCTCTCTCTCTCTCTCTCTTATTTACTGTACAGTACAGCCATCCACACAGCTCTTAAATAGCAGCACCAGAAAAACCCCTCTCATCCCCATCGATCCCTATCTATATATCTTGATTCAATAACTAGTGCTGTGGTGGTGTGTTACTACTCAGTCTTTCTGATCTCCTCTTAGATTAGTCATCATGTGGGTTTGTCAAAGGGTTTCTTACAGAGTTTATTGGCATTCTGTCCACCTCCCCTACTACGTACGTACGTACTGAAATCTATCAATCTCAACTAAGGAGGCCAGGTGAGGTGAGGTGGGCATACTGCCAACAGAACTCTGTTGGTCTCACTTTGTAAAACCTTCCTGATATACCCTTCAGTTCAGCTACCTGCTGCTCCGCAGCCTGTTGTTGTTCATCCCCACTGAACCTCTCAAGATATGAACATACATCTTCAAAGGTAAAAATCAGCTGCTTGTTCTTTCTCAGTTTTCAACCAAGTTTTCCATTCTATGAGCTTTCATGGATCAGTCCGGCTTCGGTTGGAGTTCAGTTTCATCTTTCTACATATCGGGCTGAGATGTATTGTAAGACTGCTTGCTTATTATATGTTTTTTTAACCAGTGTAGTATTTTCTCCGATCTCGATCGGGGATGTTTTTCCTAATGGTGTTACTGCTCATATACACCACTTCAAACACTGTTCTGTTCTAACGAGCTATAGCTTTGCGGCCTCTATATATGACTGTTACGATTTTTTTCCCTGGGTCTCATCATCATCATCTTGTGCTTTTTGTTTGTACTTTTTTATGACTAAACTGATGGAATCTTAGAACTTGGGAGCAAGTAATGGTTTTATAGCTCTGCGTTAACATCTGTCGTCCGTTCTTTAACTCAGTAAACCTGGTTTTTAATTTGCTACACATCTCAGGAGCTAAGTTGTTTTACGATAGTACTTATGATACATTTTCACCGCTTTATTAGCTGATTTTTGTGGGAGTGTAATGATAGAATCTGGTCAACTAAACTTGCTTATATCTTTGTTAAAATCAACGTAGGGGGTCTGTAGGTGTCCAGACTTGTAATATTATTGTCACAAAACCCTAGTTACAGATGACCCATTTCTCTACAGTGCACTAGTCTGAAAGAAATCTGAAAAAAATACAGTAGCTAGCTAGCTAGGCTCATGATTGAAGATGGGCATATATACAGTAGGTAGCTCTGGTTGGTTAGTACCACTTTACAATTCATGAACCGGGGGGGGGGGGGGGAGTCAGTGAGATAAGACAAGAAGGCCAAACAAATTAAATGTGATTGAAGCAGCCAGCCGTTGGTATTATTCCCTGTACGTTGCCGACTTGTATGTATGTCATTTATCATATACCAATTTCTTGCATGCAAGGGTTTTGTGCAATTTTCTGCGTGATAAATAAGTCCATTCTGTGTGTACAATTAGAATATTTTTACTACATTCTAATGTATATATCCTATGTTTACACAAGCTATGTATACAAGTTAACGATTGGAAAAATTACTACCATTCTATGTACTGAACGGTCCAAACACCAGTGTATCTGGAGATGCGTCCTTTGCAGCGATAGGGAGATTTTTCAACATGTAATAAACTAGCATGCGGGATTGGTACGATTGTAAAATCAAACGGGGAGAAGAGAAAGCAGCAAGGTTGGAAAGGATGGAGGGAAATGGGTTCCAGGCCTCTTGGATATGGCAGATAATTTCCAGACTGGCCAGCAAGGTATATCAAGCGGATCTAGAAGTGAAAGTTTAGCTAGCACCAACGATATGATTGATGAGATTAACGAACACCTTTCAGATTGCTAGAACAGTACCTGATAGTACGTATGGCCTCCTCAATGTAGTATTTGTTGTTTCTCTTACGTATGTGTATGCATATGCAGCAACAGTTAAACTTTCAAGAATAACTTGTAATTTTAATATTTATTTTAATCAGGCCTTAAGGAAGACTTCGACACAAGTTCACAGCTCAACAATATAATCTCCCTCTAAGAAGAGCTGAGATTTTCTCTCCTGACAAGAGCTTAAGATTCAACACCGTACTACAAGTAATAACAGAAACTCAAGGCCCATAACAACCAGTCCTTGTCGACTTGAAAGAAGCGGTCATTGGGTTTTGCAAGCTCTTCTAGCCTCTTATGTATTTGCACAGTTCAGTTTGAGAACTCCACGTTGCCTGGGAACTCTTGGAAGGTTCGTTGAGCCATTTGTAGTGTCTTCTTAATAGCGAGTGCCAAGACTTTTGCTCTATAGTCCTTCAATCTAAAGACTTTGAAATTTACTGCGGGTGCTATAATTCGTAAGTCGAAGAAAACAGAACCCCGATTATATGAGTGGGCAAAACCCTGATTTTCCGTATTGATTAGCTGAAATTAGATGATGTAACGCCGGTTGGAGATTAATTAATACTATTTTACAAGTTTTATGTAAAAAAAAAACAGTGCAGGAAAGTACTGTAAAAACATGTATCTATATGGGTTAATTTTGAGATGTCTAGAACTGCTAGAAAGAACACAATATTGGAGGTTAGAGAATCGGCAATAACCGTTGGTCGTTTCGGCGGTTATAACTGACAAAATCCACCAATATGGTGCTTGGATCCGGAAGATAACAGTGGCGGTTGTCCCAGCAGAATAGGCGGTTGCGCAACAACCAATGTGAGTTCTGTATTAAGGGATTTTAATCGCTAATATGGCTAAGAAAAACCCACCACTTTGATCTGGTTTCAATGTAGTGGTAGTTCGCAGAGAGTCTCCCCACCTCCTTCCCAACGACTCATACTCCAAAGTCCATGCCTCTATTCGGAGTTTTAGCTTATTCCGAGCTCCAGAGTGCAGCGGCCAGCTTTCATTGTTTAAATCTTTGATCCGAGGAACTAACAAGCCAATTATTTATCTACTCCTCAACACAACTGGATTGAAATTATTACTTTGTACGTATTTGATTATTTGTGATTCGAAAAGTGTGAAAAAAAAAAATTATAATTGAATATACGCTGGATCACTAAAGTCTTTCTACAATTTAATTATATGGGGTCATATCATATGGAGCTTGTACTAAAATAAGCTAAATATGAAGTCGGATAAAACTGGCAAAAATCGTTTAAAACAATAAAGTCGGTCAAAGTGCATAAAAAATTGGTTCGTTCGTGGTCGGATATTTTCGAGTGAATAACAACTACGGGTTGATTAGTATGATTAACCGTATGGTTTCTATTTTAATCGGCTAAATTTAATCATATAAAACACAAAACTACCTAATAATAATAATAAGATTGATTACATGTCCATAACGAAGGATTTCAACTATCATAAAAGTAAAAGTTCACATGTACAGCTCGCTCTCTCTATCAACTCTGTCAATCTAGCACGTGCTACTACTACTACTGGGATAACTGTACGTACGTACTAAAGGGGGACCATTCATTGTACATCCCTTTCCTTCAACTAAATTCTCAGCAACCCCATTCTTCCTAGACCTTGGGTGTAGTTTCCTTCCCCTATCATCGCTCTTCTTTGGAAACTGTTGAACTCTTCCTTCCGTTGTTGGGAAATCTGGCCAACTCCCCGGAATGGTCCAACGTAAACTGGCTAGGTGATATCCACCTTTGTTTGGCAAACGAACAGCTAAGCCGTCCTTGTGTGTACAGAGACTCTGCTGCTGCCTCTGCTGCACGTTGCTTTGTCGCATCGTCAACATATAGAAGGTCCTCGATTCTTGCCATCACGTTGAAAGCTAAGCTTTCCATTACCCTTGAGTAGCTCTCGATGATTGCACGTCCTACGTCCTGCAACCAAAGGGAGTAATTAAATACACATTACTACAAGGACATGAGTTTCTTATATGAGAGTTGGTCTAGCTAGTAGCTACCCTGTTGTGTTGAATCTTGGTGGTATCTAAGGAGGTCTGAGGAAGGTCAGGAAACCGGAGTCTTAAGCTACGTAATAGGTTATCTGCCCGTGCTGCCAGCATCTTACATTTCGGAGTATCGTGTTTGGATTTACCAGTCCATGTTGATCTCCCTCCACCGCCACCACCACCCATATACTTCCTAATATACTTCTGGTTCCATGTATGTGCAGCAGCTTCGATCCTGTTTGCTACTTCAAGAGTGGTGAACTCTGGTGATAAGTTCAAGTAATCAAGGATGATATCAGGAGAGAAATTGTCCGCTGCTAAGTAACCATGTATCGTCTCCCCCAAACAAGCTTGCGGATTCTGAAATTTTCACACAAAATATTTTAACAAAATGTGGATTCAAGAAATCATATCAAGGCACTCAGAGAGCTTGCATTGCATATATTATACCTTTGGCAGGCTATCCAAGTAAGAAGCCGGTATTTCCATCTCGGCTAAGACATGGTTATTGATAGCCATGGCAGCCTTAAGGATCTGACTGGTGCATTCCCTACACTGCTGCAATCTCTTCCTCGTATCCTCACACAGCCCGTTTTCAGGAACTTTAGGAAACGGCAGCCACCATTTCTCCTCCAGTCTTATTGAGGATGGTTCAGTCCCAGAAGTCAAGGATGACATGAATTTTTTGGTCTCACCATCTCCACTAGAAACTGCTATTCCGCGCTCAACATAACAAAACTCCGAATCAGAAAACCCGTCAAGAACGTTGAGAAGCATGCCATCGAGCTTCTTCAGAGCTGGCACGTTTACAAATAGATCCGACCGCGGTTGTGGCACCATAACTTCGAAAGTCCCACCTCCAGGAACAGCTTGAACCGACGGAACAAGCTCTACAATGGAATCACTTACACATAAGAACCATTCCATCTCACGCCGCCACATTGCCTTCTTCTGTTCTGGTAACGGCTCCAGCTTCCACAGCTGTCCAAACACAGAAGCTGCAGACCATACACACACACACACACCAATTACAGAAACCACGTCATCATCAAATTCCACCTAACATTTAGTTACTTTTTGAAGATAACTTACCAGAAAGGTTAGTGATGGCATTGGAGATTGCCAGAGCTGTGCAAACCCCATTCCCTCCACCTGACATGTCCTCTCCTAGAAGAAGCTTGGCAAATCGTTCCTTCATCAATTCAGTTTCTACAAAAGAAAAATTTACACGTCTGTACTGTTGGATCATGCCATGTAGACTAAAAATGCTTAATTGCGCGTTGAGTTGCTACAAGTGGTTACTTCTGCTTCGAATCTGATTTTCTCGCTCGTAAAATCTTAAAATCACTGTCGATAACCGATCGCTTAAATTACTGAGAGACTAAACCACCAAAAATAGGAATGGGTCACTACTCACTCACACCCAAACGTAAACGAGGGGAAACCGGTCCAGAAAAAACAAATCACAATTTTCTGAACAGAAATCAAACGCAAGCAAAGTCGTTAAGATCTCCCTCCGACTTCGACAGAAAATCGGGGGGAAAAAAACAGAGCTCGATGAACTAACCCGAATATTCAGACGCGGCCTTCTTCGGTTGAACGACGACGTGTCTGCCGCCGACAACAGGCGGCATGAGAGTGATCGGAGGGTAACGGTCATCGAATTCCAGCGCTTCAGCGAGTTGAGCAGACGAAGAAGACGTGAGTGATGTGGAACCTCCTCTGCTTCGGTCGCAATGGCGGCAGGACGAGGAGAGACAGCTAGAACCACTCTCTGACTCGCTGATGTCGGCACTCATGCTGTAGCTGTCGAGCTCAAACCGCTCACAAACATCGTCGTCAGACGAAATACTCCCCATTCCCTTTTTCCGTTCGCTGGAGATACTGCCTTTCGATGATCTTCAATTAAGTTGTTGAGGGTAAAAGTATAGTCTGAGGGGGCATATTAAAATAAGGGAAAGCACAATGAGAAAAAGAGGAAAAGATAAACAAATGGGAAAAAGAGAGGGAAGTGGTTGTCTAATTTTCAAATGGGTTATATATATATATATATATTCTGTATTTATTTTGTGGAGTATTTCATATTTTAATATAAATTCATTAATGTTCATAATGTAAACTTTTATTTTTTATTTTAATAAAATAATTGTTATTGTTTTTTTTCCCGAAAATAACTCTCATCGTTCTAGTTATCTATTGTTATCTACATAATAAAAGTTTTATAAAAAGAAATTGGACGAAAAAATAAATTTTCAAAAATGCTATTATTATTAGTAAACATACAGATTTTTTGAAAGGAAAGGTGGATGAAGCTTGTAGCCATTAATATGACATGAATTATATTAAAAAATTAATAAATATATATTTTATTAAAAATATAACTGTCATTTTGTGGATTGTAGGAAGAGTGTATATAGAAATTGGCTTTTTAAATTGGAGAGTTAGATGGATATTTTTCCTTGACGTGGAAACTAATCATTTCTTACCTTTTTTTATTTATATACCGAATCAATGGTAGATTACTAATATCGCACTTTATTATTATTTTGGGTAGAATCGGTGCTTCATGTACCAAGTAGGAAGCTAACAGTGAAGGGAAAGTCTTGATAATTTGCACGTGGAATGGAACTGAAATATCTCAATACTTAATTTTAAAATTATAAAAAAATAAGCACAATAATTGATAATTTTGGTGGAGGATTGGAATGGAGATTTGGCTAAATCGTGGATGATTGTGTGATATATAATGATAAGTAGTTGTATGATTTGATTTTGAGATGAGTATGGTTAATGTTCTTGGTTCGTGACTGATTTTTTCAAATAGATCAAAATTTTTGGTCAATGTAAAAAAAAATAATAAATATTTATTTTTCAAAATATACTAATTTAAATTCCAAATATTAACATAATCAGAAATATATTCTACCACTAAAATAACCTATTTATACTTGGTGCGTGTTTGGTTGGGCAATGGGAATGTTGAATGTGGGGGGTTGAGTGGAGTAAAGCAAACACCCACCCAATAATAAGGTAGCGGCAAAGGTGCGTGCAGGTATAGTGCCTTATTTCAATACGGACCCACAGGTCGTTAGTGGGTCAGGCCTGGGCCCGCAACAGAGCACTATAACTATATATGGAAAACTGGCGGGTAATGCTCATAATTAATGGATAAATAAGAAGCCCAATTTTGAACGGGCCCGTACATGGACCAGTTTGCTGGTTGGTGGACTCATCAAAGTGGGTGGTTAATAGTTAATACATGCATGGTATGGAAGGATGTATTATTGGTTTGTACTTACTCACAACCGGTTTTGTTAAAATCGCAATTCTTAGTCTTAAAAGTTAAGGAATTTATTCACTATAAGATAGCTGGAAATCAGGTAAACTTGCGATCTTGAGTGAAGATTTCATCCAACTTTTTGATCAACCATAATTGGAATTGATGTAGCCGGATTTTTAAATCCAAACGGATATAAATATAATTAATTAAACGATGAAATCAAAATATCCACGTAGGAAATATCACATCTAGACGGCAAGATATCCAAGGAGTAGAAGACAAAAGACATCCTCCCATAATCTTGTATAGTTTAATCTCTTTAAAAAAATATCCATTTCAAGAGATGAAACCAAATGAGTGACGACACCACTTTGACAGAACACTTCGGGCGGGCAAATCTGAGTGAAAGAGTGGCGCTATTAGGGCAAACCCATACCATATAATATGGGATGGTTATTAAACGTCCTACTTTTACTATTGAATATTAGGTATTTGAAATTTAATTTGTAAAATTATACGAATGTTTTTTGAATTTAATGTTTTAATATACATATGACGTAATTCGAATCAGACACAACTCAATTCGAAACCCTCAACTTTCAAAAAAACACAATCCCCTTCTCCACTAACAGTTCCGCCGCTCGCCGCCCGCCCGCTGGAAGTCACCGCTGCTTGCCGCCGCCGTTACTTTAGTCTGCCGCTGCTGTTTCCTCTAGTCTCAAATCTGCCGCTGTCCGCCGCAAGTCCGCCCCAAGCCATCGTGAGATCTGCCACAGCCGTGAGATCCACCGTCGCCGGCTGCCGTTGAGGTACGAAAGTACAAAAAAGTACGGACCGTCGTCGTTGAATGGCGACCACCCCATATACGTCGTCCCCATTTAACGACGACAGTGTATGTGTGGCGGTCGCCGTTCAATGGCGACTGTTATATATATATATATATATATTAATTATTATATTTTTATTTAGTGAGTTAGTAATTACATATTTGGTAATTGAATATTTATTTAATTAATACTTGGAAATTAGTAATTAGGCATGCTAATTAAGGTGAATTAGTAAATATTAGTAAATGTAGTAAAAATTTATTTGGTAATTAAATACTTGATAATTAAATATTTATTTAATTAATACTTGGAAATTAGTAATTAGTCATGTTAATTAAGGTGAATTAGTAAATATTAGTAAAAATAATAACAATTAATTTGGAAATTAATACTTGGTAATTGAATATTTTTTAATTAATAGTTACAAAATTGCATATATAGTTAGAAGGGGGGAGATTTTTGCCTCAAATCGAAAATTGAACGAGGAAAGAGCGAAGGGAAAGAAATTTAGGATAGGGGATGTTAGTCAGTCGAGTGCGCAGTTTCAGATTTTCGGACCGATATATGTGGACTCCGATCTACACTCTGTTGGGAGAAAGCCGACGGTTGATGAGATTTTTGCTAGCCAGCCCCCGGATTTGGACGATGACATTCATACCATTCGAGATGACTCAGACGATGACGATGAGCAGATCCCGTCGGACGGTGACGCGGCTGAGGATGACAATCGTGATATCTCGTTTCATGTAATACCCCGATCCTAATACGAAAATATTAATGTAAAAGTCTCTAATCTTGTCCGTAAAAATTTGGTTTATATTAGTGTTGTCTAGTATTATTTGTATTTATAAAGTGCTTAATTAAATGTTTATCATAAATAAGATTGAAATTATTAGACTTATGTGTTGGGATTGGATTCTTGGGACATATATATTTAAAGTGGATTGTTAACATAATCAACTATTTAGTTATAGCCCAAATGGTTTGTGTGCTCATCCTTTTCCCTTCAGATCCAAGTTTAAGTCTTGCTAGAAGCAATTTTATTTTTTATTCTTTCAGTTTTCGTCCAGCTAGTTAAACGACGTCGTTTTGAGATGGGTTGAATCTGGTCACCCTCTCCGTCTTCGTTGAGCTTCTGACGATGACTTTTGGTTTTATCCGGCGACTATTAAATCCGACACCTCTCCGTCTTCGTTGAGCTTCTGACGATGACTTTTGGTTTTATCCGGCAACTTTTAAATCCGACAACAAGCATCTCCAGTGCCTCCCTTGCTAATTGAAGGACGTTATTGTTATAACTCGAACTCTTACTCTTTTACCTTACCAAACCCATGTGGTATTTCACTCACGAGTTCACCATATTTCAGTAAATAGAATGGAAAATTCAATCTTTGTTTCCATTTCTGATTACACTTTCATTGTCATGAAAGCAAACAAATCAATTGGTAACAGATTATATAAATGATAAACTAACTTCTAATTTCTAATGTGCATCTCAAACGAACTGATGGTATCATCACGCCCAAGAGACAGCCAACTAAATTAGGCTTTAAATTAAAAATGAAAGAGTGCTACTTTGGATTAGTGAAACCTTCAAATATCAGAAACCATCCATTTTCACGTCCGTAACATCCAACTGCAATATCTCCGCTCTACATCCCAAAATCGACCCGATGCTGTCAAACACCAAAAAACTAAAAGTTAGCAGTTGCTAGCAACAGGCAGAGTCACAATTGAAGACTGGAAAAGAGAGAGCTAAGACTTTACCTTGGACTAGTGCGGCCAAAATCCCCATGAACAAATTCCTTGATATATGTCCCAGCCTGTTTTTATTACGAGTGTCAGGTAAGCTAAAACATGGACATATTTCATCTACACGAAGCTTTTTTCTAAAAGAGCTTCAATGGTAATAGCAGGGAAAAGAGGTCAAGCAGAAAGGAGATTGCATAAGTTATTTACTGTCAATTGAGTCCAACAGACAGCAATATAAAATAATGCATGCTTCTTGGTTCGTTGGATAAGATGCATATTTCATTGACAAACTGGCGATGTACATCACCAAATACACCCTACCTGTGTGCACAAGTGCAGCAGAAAGTATTGAGAACTCTCAGCAACCCTCTCGATTTTCATCCTACAGTATTAGCAGAACAGGAAGGTTTGTTAGCATCTCGGAGGTGGGATTAGATAGAAGCACTAGAAGCCTAGAGAAAATATAACGCTGATGATTTCCTATGTTTAACAACCAGTGTATGATCTTTTCACGATCTAGAGGACTTCGCCGATGAAGCACCCTTATTGGGGTCCTTTGTGAAATTTTCTGCACAACCAGCAAATGACTGTCAAGAAACATAACAATGGCAGTCCTTTATGAAAAAGAAAAACAGGTTCGAACTTTACCATATCGACTGTCAAGAAACATAACAATGGCAGTCCTTTATGAAAAAGAAAAACAGGTTCGAACTTTACCATATCCTTCAGTGTAATTATAGACTGCACATCTTGATCTTCAAGTGGGCGTGAGATCCACACTAATGAACAGTATTGTTTCTGCATGAAAATGAACGCAGAAGGGCAAAATATCAAGTAAGAAAGGCTATGCAGAACCGGAGACATAGGCGTTGGGTATAAGTGGCAGAGGCGAGACAAACACCTGTTTTTCCGATTCACCTTCATGCATTAAACCCCAACCGTTATTAGCTTCCAGTTTAAGATTTCTCACCGCAACCTACACCCACGAGATGTTTAGCATTTGACACTGAGGCACACGAGGGTGAATGAACAAACACCGTATAAGATGGTGAATTTGAATACACTGACCAATTTTTTCTCCATGTTGTTTATTTTTGTTTCTGTTTCTTTAATGATAGCCTCCGATGGAATCTTTCGTGCATTTTGTATTTCAACCAAGAAGGGTCTACCTGAACCCAACATGCGCACCTGAAAAGTGAAAAATACCGGCATTCCGTTCAGACAATGAAAAAATGAAAAGTTGGCAAAAGAGACCAGAGAGGAGGAGACAATATCATGTACATCAATATCCTCTCTGCCAGCAGCATGGAACTTGTAACTGTCACCTTGACAAGCGGGAAGTATATTGCTTCCTATTATTTCCTACATTAGTACTCTTAAAATTGTTACTCTAGATCATCATTGTATAACGAGAATATGTAGCAAAGCATGGGGCCAATTCACAAGCACCAGTACCTCGACTGAGGATTCTCCCATTCGTTCATCATCAATAATCCAACGTGTTTGACTAACATTTCTTGAGAACTGCATAAAGTAAGCAACCCTTCATTGTAGCATACATCAATATTCCATTTCTTAATACCGATATACCGCATGACCCTACTACTACACACCTTGAGGTATCTCCCACCAAAGTAGATAGATGTTCGGTAGCAATGGAGAGCCAGGTAGTGGGGTTCGTCGACCTGCACAGGTGGAGCAGTAAAGTCAATTAGGGATGTCATTGCATACAGCCATCAGAGAACCACATAACCAAACCACAATTCTTCAGGCAAAAAAAAACATTTACTAACATCAGGTACTTGTCACTTAAAAAAGCATCTTAAAACATCTTGGAAGTTAGGAAAGAATAGTGTAAGGACAAGCAATCAACACCAAAGACCAATCTTTATTTTACAAGTTAAGACAACGGAAATACCTTCCCCAAGGGAAACTTGGAGGGCTCTGAAGACTCGGAGCAGTTAGAAGATCTGTCAGGGACTGCATTCACATCAGCTACAAAGAAATAAAAAACAGAATGAACTTATCAGTAACTCATACAAAAGTCATCCATATGATGAGTACTAATTCTTGCAGCTGTACTGACTAGAAGCTGTCATAAATCTAACAAGCATTTATTGAATATTGGGTGTAACATCAATGCAGCGAAAGCAGAATTGTGCATTGTAATAGTGCTCACTAGAAATGAGTTGTCGAACTGTGAGCAGAAAGTGATACACAGTTCTTCTCTTAAAAGTTGAACCAGAATTGACACAGCCCAATTCATCAGTTCTACTTACCCAGTTTTCTTCTCTTGCAAGCTTCATTTGTTTCTCCTGGAGACTTAGCCATACAAGATGACTTTATTTGACTGTACGTGAGACGGATACGGATAGAACTTGGAGTAGAGCTGAGTTTAACGTTCTGCAAAGCTTCAATTTGGTAAAGACTAAATGGAGATATGAACATTGTTAAGAATTAAACAGGCACTTTCTCAGCAAGATGCGACTTATGGCATTATTACATCGTAACAAAAATCTGAATGAACAAACCATTAAATCAGTATAAAAAGTTGTACTCACCAGCATACTTTCAAGAGGATTAGTAATTCCCAGTTTTAGGGCATCCTTAGCAGAAAGACATTTTGAAGTCTCTTCTGCAAAACCAAGCTCTGGTCCATAGTTCCGCTTCATATACGACCTAAGAGAACATAAATTAAAAGCTCTAGCCATGGCGAAGCAACAGAAGATCACGTCAACAAAGTACAATATAAAAACATAATTGACTTTGGTGGCTTGAGTTGAGATTGATGATGGTTATAGTTGCTTTTATTCACATATAAATTCCCATGCCAAACATAAATTTCTCATATGTTTATGCAAAACCCAAGCTCCCGGAGAAAGGAGACGGCTCTTACCAAACTACATCGTCATTTTCCGAGATGACAGGTGGTACCGACACTTCAAGGGAAAAACTACTGATCTCATGACCCTCTTGCTTTACGAGTTCAGCAACCGGAGCTGCTAAACAGTCAGCACTCACCTTTTGCACCAGTATGTCTTTATCATCCCTATAAAAGTACTGCAAGATGCCTAAACACATCCTGCATACAATCGGTTGAACTTCTGATTCCTTACATGTAGAAGGATCCGTTGTCTTCTCCTTTCCTCCACTACATTCAAAAAGTATCCCGTACTGGTCCAAATGTTCAGATTCCCCAAGAACAGAATGCACCATAGATTTTGAAATGCATGGGCGAAAGTAGAAGTGATCTCTGAATCCAAACAGTCTGAGGATGCATCTGATGCAAACCTGAAATAAAACAATAGGGTAGTTAAAAGTAATCCAATACATTATAGATAAAGCCACATAGGACGACATCCGCTATTACAGTGTAGCAATGCTGGGTAATTCTAAGAAACCGAGCTTCATATGCTTCTAGTTTGCCTCCATCATTGTCACAAATATCAAGCAAGAACGAAATTCAAAAGTAACAAGAACAAAACATTCCTCAATACCAGAAGCACCTGAGCGCTCCCACCGCCGCAAACTTAATGAAGCGTCCTAATAGTACTATAAACATTCGCAAATACTGTTGATCAAATAGCTGGCATGGAAAATACTGCCAAAGTCGAACTAGCGAAACTGGAATCCACTAGCTAAGCCGACAAACGAAGAACGCCTTAATCTAGCTTCTCATATGAGAGTGCGGGAGAGCAAAGCGAACCTCAGAGGTCAACAAGTCCTTGACGGCTTCAGGAGGCAAGGAGCGAATGGCGTCTGTGAGGAGTTGCGCCTCCTTGTCATCGCCTCCCGCGACGTCGTTGGCTACCGCCACCACCGCTGCGGTGGTTGGTGTTCCGTCTGACATTCTTATCAAACTCGTCGCTCTGGGAGTAGCGGCGACCAGCGAGTATTCGGAACCTGTCCCGGCGGAACTCTAACTGGTGGTGGCTGTTTATGGAGCCGCAGATGGTGGAGAGAGCTGAGTGAGGGGATGGATCGCGATGGTTGACAGAGCAGAGTGAGGGAGATGGTCGGGATGGTGGAGAAAGCTGAGTGAGGGAGAGAGTCCTGCGAAGTGCGAATGCGATGGAGGAGAGAGCTGTGATTGAGTCTGGATGGCACTCCGCCCCTGCCGCTTTTTGGATTGAGTTGAAGGGTTAACAGAGAAGAATCAATTCTCCCAACCGAAAATATTGATTGGATTTAGGAATTTCAGCATGCCAACTTATATAAAAAAGATGTATTTGTTTCTCAGAAAACGCAGTGGAGCCATGTTTTCTGCCGCTCTCCTTCGGCGATTCTCTCTCTTCCAGAGAACTATGCCGTCTTCTAACACTATTGAGTCTACAGAAGAAGAATCAAAGGTAAGTTTCTCCTAATTCCGACTTTGGGTTCCTTTTTCGTTATGGAGTTTGTGAAAAGAAAAGAAAAACATTCAGATCTAAGCTTACTGTTTTCAATCGATTCGAGACTAGAGGGTTAATTCAAATTGTGGGTTGATTGGATTTTGTTAGGAAGGAGACTTGGATTGGATTAGTAAGTTGCCTGATGAACTACTTGTGAAAGTGGTGTCTCGTTTGAGCATGAAGGAAGCAATCAGAACTTCAGCAGTCTCGAGAAGGTTGGAAGATTTGTGGAAATTTGCAGACTTGGAATTGGACTTCGATGCTACCGATGAGTTGGTTGTAGATAAGCTAGGAATCAATTTCAGTTTACCTCCTGAACAGAGAAAGCGGTTCCACAATCGGGTGAATGGGGTTGTGATCCAGCTGATGCAGACCCCAAAACTAGGCAAATTTAGAGTCTTTTACCAGTTGAATAAAGAAGAAGCCTCCAATTCCAAGGAAATGGAGGATATTGACACATGGCTCGACTTCGCCATATTGAAGAGAGTCGAGTCTCTTCATCTATCGTTCAATCTCATCCATCCTGGCCGCATACCTCACTATGTTTTCTCTGAGAAATGCTACAAACACGTCCAGACGTCTCCAGCTAAGCAGCTTAGATCATTATGATTGGGCTATGTGGACGTCTCGGGAGAGATTCTCGAGCATTTCATTGCTAGCTGTACTCTCCTCGAAGAGCTAGTTGTTGTATCTTCTTATGCCCTAACGAAGCTGAGAGTGGTGGGTGGTTTGCAATGGAATTACTTGGAAATACGAAGGTGCAGGAGTTTGAAATCTCTTGAGATTGATCATGCCCCGCACCTCGCTTCCTTTGTATATGATAACAACCACCCTGTGGACGAGCTTCGAGTGGTTAACTGCCCGCTTCTTGTGGACTTGGTTCTACATTTCAGTCACTACAATCCGGGGCCGATGCTTCGGTATTTTTCCAGCTATGCTCCTCAGCTGGAGGCCCTTGGCCTGGAAATAGTGCCCCAGTACATGCCGCTGGTTGATGAGGTGGTGGAACACACTCGCCTTGAGGGGCTAAGAGTGGGAGTTTTGGTTGATGGGAATAGCTATCTTCTTAGATTGATTCCCTTGATCAATGCCTCGTTTCCACACGCTGCAATTGTTCGTAAGTGTTGTTTTCTATTTGATTTTCAAATTTTTAAACTTGGGATCTATTGCCCTTTCCTCACTGTGGGTCTTTTTTCTTCTTCTTGTTTGTGAGTGCAGTTGCATTCTTACCCTGGCACATTCGACTTCCGTCTAGCGCATGCCGTCGAAAAGGTCTTGGCGTTTCCCGCAGTTGTGCTTGCCGACGACCACGACATAACCGCGGGAGATACTCTGGTCAGGGAGAGACCTTCGTGGAATGACACCAAGTTCTCGTTCTATTCAGGCTTACAGGCCGCTGAGGTTTCAAGGCTGAGGGGAAAAAAGTACTAACCCGAAAAACCTAAAGGGTTTAGCGTTATGAGTTTAGAGTTATGGTTTATGATTTAGTGTTTAGGGTTAGGTTTATGGTGTATGGTTTAGAGTTTAGAGTTTAGCTAGGGTTAGGATTTATGGTTTGTTACACTAGAACTAGTTTATACCCGGAACCATTTGGTGCAAATACAATTGAGCAAGGACAATTGAGTGTAATTCATAACACCTTTCTCGTCATCACCGTCGATGCAAATATAATTGAGTGTAACCCATAGCGTCTTCTTCGTCATCACCTATCTACTCTAGCATTTTCATCACTACCTACGGGATTTTCCTATACATTGTATAACAAATCTTATCAATTGGTCTAATATGTTCAAATTATTCATTTACCATATACAATTCACTAACATGTTCGACTATTAAAAGAAGGGCTAAAATTGTATTAGTATGTGAAAATAGAAAATATGTTGATGATAATAATTCTAAAATTAATTTAAAACAATTTACCTAATCATATAATTAATTACATATAAATAATGATTGTATACAAAATTTATAGACAATTAATATAATTTCTTAGTTATCAACTGAATGCATAAATTAATTAAATAATGAAATTAGTAGAGATGGTAATTGTACATTCTACAATTAAAGTAATTCATTAGTTATCAACTGAATGCATAAGTTAATCAAATAATGATAATAGTAGAGACGGTAATTATTTATCCTTTTCTTTGTAGAGATCAGAGTTTAAATCCCACAAAGAATAATTTTTTAAAACAAAATGCTCTAGGCGGTCCAAAATAAAATGCCCAGGTCTTGGCAGTCCAAATTGAACTGTTGGGGCTCGTTTGGGCCGTCCATTTTGGACGGTAGGGTCTCGTTCTGGCCTTCCACTTTGGACGGCTGGGTTGGGGTCTGACGCCGACGATGGCCGGCGATGGTGGTCCTCGCGGCGAATTTAAAACTCGACGGTGCTGCGGTAATGGGTGTATCGGCGGTGGTGGTCGTGTGTCGATAATTATAACTTGACTAAGGACATACGTGTAATTACACGTAAAATTTTTAAACTCTAGGGTTATAATTTCAAAATTCAAAGCGATGTTTAGGAGCTCCCAATGCAACGGTTGGACTCGAACGTCAGATTCATTTGAATGAAATGCAATGGAATTCCGCTCTTTTTTCCTTTCAAATTGTAATTTGCAAGTTTTTGGAATTCACTTTTTTTATATAACAAGATGTACGTTGCATTTTATTACTGAACGAATGGATGAAAAATACACCGTATGGAAGGTAATTCGAAAGGTGTAGCCTTTTAAATGGGTTACAATGGAGAAGTAATTAATAAGAAGATTAATCAACTTCGGAGTCTACCTCTTCTCAATATCTAGCCGAAATCAAGCTCTTAACAGATCAGACACTACTAACTCAACCTGAAAAGAACAGACACTGCCGACTCAACCTTAAATAGAAAGAAACCCACCTCTATTGCCAATTGACGACATTCAAGAAAGAAACAAACACTAACGACTCAACCTGAAAAGAACAGACACTACTGACTCAACCTTAAACAGCAAGAAACCTACCACTGTTGCCAACTGACGACATTCAAGAAAGAAACAAACACCTTACAAGTTCGACCCACACGAGCTAATATCGAATCGGTAGGGGTTTGTGTCGTCGGAGGCGATGATCTCCCCCTTCACGTGACTATTCCGCTGGGCGGGTCACCTTAGGCCGACCCGCATGGACCACTCGTACGGTTACGAGGACATCTTCCCTGGGTAATTCAATCGGTATTCCCTTGACGTCATGCGCCAGTGATTCGGCTCTCTCTTGTCCCTCTACATGACGTCGTTTGCGGTTGTCAATGGTCAACATTATCACCTCATCTTCGTCCATGTTCATTGCCACTGCCCCTCATGGTTTCTTCGTGGCTCGGCTGGTTCCTGTGGATGTCTGATGATTGCTAGTTTGGGACGGGAGGACCCTGTTGGGTGGATTTGGTGAGATGGTCGGTTTGATTGTGGGGGAGTGTTTCAAATATTTTGCAGCTAATATCTATTTTGAGTTTCAGGATTCCACCATAATAAAATCATCCCACCTACGAATTATCAGTTTGGCGGTTTACATTTCACTACTTAATATTTGAAGTATTTAGAATAATCTAATTGAAAAGATTATCGAGGTTTGGGTTGATCAAATACTAAGTGATATGTGTGTTGGTTCGGTTGGACAATAGTGGTATGATATAGAAAACATGTGGCTTTTAAATTCCTTTGCACCCACATCCCAGCCCATCGACCCTCAGGATAGAGGCCAGCCTTCAAGTAGTACATAGAGGCAGCAGGTTACGGGCGGTGGCAGAGGTGACTTCCCGTGACAAACCGTGGCCGGAGGCCGGAACAGCAGCCGGAGGACTCAATCCTCAATCCGTACTCAAATGAACATGTAAAATGTAATTTGTTGCATAATCAGGACAACAACAAAACATATATATTTTCAGTCATAGGAATTTCAAGTTACTAATAATTTCTATGACGAAGACGTGTTTAACCAGAAATCGTAATCGGTTTCCAGAAGTCATGGACCGTAATGTTTACCCAGCGGCAACGAGCAGACGATTTAGCCTATGGCTTACTGCCCTTCATCAAACTAAATGGCTTCATTCATATGCATACATTACTTATTCTTCACTGACAAAAGACAACCAAGTTCTCTTCTGGTGGTTTGTTTTCTCACAGTCTGCTTCACAGATTTACAGGGCCGAAGGTATATGACGAAGATCGACATAGCCAGCCAGGACAGTCCTGTTTCTTTCCTTTACTTTAGTCTGGTACAGGACCCTGCAAAGAATTTGGAAACCCTGACTCAGCTACTCAAATCGGAGAGAAATGCAAGTTGTCAATGTCCTCTTCGAGTGATGATTGAATATACCTTGATCCTTGAAGCCACATTTCGGTGATCAAAGTCTCACCGGGGTAAACATGTAACAGGAATCTGCCTAGGATATTCTTCACTATGTTTACGTCTCCTCTACCGATGCATTTGATTACTGCTCTGACTGCGAATCCGAGGGAGCACAGTCCATGCAATATTGGACGTGGGAATCTGCAGTTAGTTTTGCAACATGATCAGATACCAAATTCTCAGAGTACTTTGAGACTGTGAGGAATGGACCGGCAAGGTTACAAACCCTGCAACACTAGCAATGGCAGGATCTGAATGCAAAGGATTATAGTCCCCTGACAGCCTATATAGCAACGCCTGCGTGAAAAAAAAGATAGAGAGCCAACAATCAGTACCCAAAACCCTCCTACTGTAGTAATAGAATCTTACTCCATATGTCACTCAGCGCAGGAAACCTCTCGGATGTGCTGCAAACTTGCTATCGAGAAGGACATGGTTAGCCGCGAGTCGGTAATTTAATAGCACTAAAGAATAGGTATAAATATAATGATCCTAACATGTCCCACAGTACTATGACAAGGTTTGAAGTTACTTGCCTGAGAACGTTGAGTAACATCTTCAAAGACAGCCGAAGGTTGAGTTTTGGGGATTTTAACTGCACCAACTTGGTCTTTTGGATACGTGGAATACGAATACGGATGAGATGACTTCGAGAACCCACCAGCTCCCCTCAGATAAGCAGTAGATCTGCAGACCAGGAAAAACACAATATAACAGCTCGGCTAAAAAGCTGGGTGCATCAGCATATGAGATGCCTTTAAAGAACTCACCTGGTCATGCATAGTAGTTCTCCAGATTCCTTCTCGTAACTCTTTGTCTCAACTTCAACAATAGCCGCTTTGCCTGCAAGTATTAATATGAAGGTACGAAAGAATAGTTAACGACCTCACAAGAACAGTCGATAGTTTCAAACAAGCCAGGGTAGCTTGAGGATATACAAACCTTTGTCATGCAGCCCAGCGAGACTTATCTTGTTCATTAGCTGCATCATAAACACAAACAGTAAACTTCAAAGACTGAAAACGCCAGACATAGATGATTGAAGAGTATCTCCACGATGAACAAACTTACAGATGCACTCGATGGGAGTGGCTTGTACATCTCTATATACTGCTGCCCATGCAAGAGAAGCCGCGGATCGTAGCTGACAGAAACAAAAAGGATTGTGACTTTTGTGATTCACCAATGGAGCAAGGGGAAAAAGGACCACGTATGAGTTTCTGAATGCTTACTCTAAACCCGGAATATCCAAACCATTCACCATTACTCCAACTGAAAACAAGGTAGAAAATGTTGGCAGAACCTACCCAAAAGCGTAGATGAAATTAAGTTAGCGATCAAGAACAATTAGTCAACGACGTAGCTATCAGATCCCTAACTCTGAAATCATTTGAAGGGAACCCTCTGCCTTTTCTAATTCCTCTTTTGTTAAGATCGACAATTCAGATGAGGATTCAACAAGCTGATGCTGCGGGGAAATGATATAACTGATAAATCCGGATCATTAAAAAAAATACCTGGATAGAGTTTTGACCGTTTTCATGATAAACATACTTGAGCTCGTCAGCGTCGACGGCATCTCGACCACAAGCTCCAATTCCGAGAGCATAAAGAGCAACGTCTCTGTCAGCAGAAAGAGATTGATAAAACAACAAATTCACGGGAGGTGCACAGAATTAACCAAAAAAAAAAAGAGAAGTTTACCTCTCCGTGTAATCGTAAGTCGTCTAGTCATCCAAACGAGAAATGACAAAGCAGCAGAAAACAATTGGATTTGAGTGAATCTTTTTTGTTTGTGAATGAAAACTAGAATTGATTCAGAGTTGGAGAGGGTACCTCGGGGAATCTGTGAGAAGCAACAAGGGCATGACTGAATCCTGATCCGTCCGCCATAGAATTAATTAGGAAGGAGGTTTCTAGGCAGTGAGTTGTTTTGAACGAAGAGTTGCCAGAAATGAAATATGCAAGAAGAAGCGAAGAATGACTGGACTTACTATATAGTAACCAGTACAATGTAGGGAATAAATATGTCGTTAACGATTGATTCCGATAATGAATTGTTTGAAAGAAAGAAAGAAACTGATTTTTGATAGATTTTAAGAATTCAATCAATATCGTAAGTTTTATTCATCTGTAACAGACATTTCGAATCCCAAGAAGATAACGGAAGGAGATAAGTTTGATGATTAGTTCAGTCTTTACGATGTTTTTTATCATGGATGCACTGTTTGGTTTGGTAGAGCCGTGGAAGAATAATATTACACCTATAACATTTCAAAATGACATAAATGTCCAGATTTTAACAAAAACTGACTAACAAACTTACATCTCATTCAAAAATGAAGAGAAGCAGGCTGGATAGCCACATCACTAATAGCTTCCATAATTGCTTTTGGTTCAGTGACACTAGCTGACCATCGCAGACTAGTCCATGTGTGTTGTTTATCATGACGACACCAGAAACCAGTAGTTAAGGACCGGCCCGTCACGATGACTTACCAGCTCGAGAACTCGGGGCGACGGAGAGAAGGGATGAGAATGAGGTGGGATAGAGTGGTGATGAACAACCTCTTGAACATTCGTATGTCTAATTAGATTGAAGATAAAAACGTGTACAAACCTTTTCCAATTGCCAGTATAACATGAGTAAAGAAAGAAAGAATTAATAATGCGACCTCGAGCTGAGGTCGTTACATCATTTGGTTGGTCTCAAATGGTACAAACAACAGAGCTTCCTTCCTCCAACTTCACAATTTACCCTAAGCAACAAATCAATCTTATCTTCCTTTCCTCTTTTGCTACCTCAAATCTCAGCATAAATTATTACCATAAGACTTCTTGTTGGTTTTTCTTACATCGGACGTGTGTGTCTGCCTGCAGCTCTTCCGCAAAGAAGTGCGTTCTTAGGAATAGGGTACTCGTCCCTAAGTGAAGTCGACGTCGTGAAGACCCTCAGATAGAACTGCTGACCGAGGTACTGTCGTGCCCAGTACTCTGACCTCAAGTTCCACATTCCCACGTTGTCTAGCGCTATATAGATCGCACTCCATGAATTTGGATATACCTGTCAAAAACCAATGTTCACCCGCAAACTTTAGACAAGAGAAATCAACCTGGATTCATAATTAATAAAAGTTGAACATATAATGGAAATCTGGGAAATATTTTGTATTCGAAGTGTCATTTTGGTTTAAACTTTTACCTGAACAGTGCTTCTAGAGACGGTATCCCTTAGATTGTACTGGTTCCTGCTGGCACTTGTCCATTTTCCTCCATCCATTCTGCATCCCAATTATTGCCTCATAAATTAGAACCAACTACATAAAATTAAAATGAAGAAACAGATCACCAAATTATATAGAACGGGGGTTTACCCGACGACCCAGAAGCTGTAGCCATTGAGATGCCAACTCTGAACAATGTTCTCGGTGTTCTGGAACACAATCTCGATGAATGTTCTGTAGTCAACTGTCAAAACGGAGGTGTCCAGGTAGATGCCACCACCGTTAGGCCTATCGGAGATGCTGTTCTCCTTGAAAACACCCTGGATCTTGAAGTAGTCGGCCAGCTTCAACGGAGTGTCCGCCGGAATGAATGACACGCTGTTCACGGCGTATCTCTGCTTGCGGTTCACTTGTCCAGCTGAGTTCGCCAAGACGATTGTCCTACTCGTGTTGATCATACCGTAGTGGTAAGATCCCTGTGGGTTGGGCCTCGGCCCACTTGCAGTCAAATTAGTCCTGATGGAGCGAGCCTGGTTGAGGGACCAATCGATCTGGTCGGTTGGGCCGCCGGGCGGTGGGCCGGAGACTGGGCCGGCAGAGTTGCTGTAGTGAAGAACGCCAGTCGTAGTGATGACCGGAGTTGTCCAGCGAGATGATACCACGATGTAGTAGTCCTTGCCGGGCTGGTCGGCGGTGAATAGAACGGAGTAAGATTGACCGAGGTGGACGTCCAAGGAAGAGTAGGTGGTCTGGAGAGTGTGGGTTCCTTCCACTTCGACCAGCTTCATCTTGTGGTTTTGGATGCGGAAGTTGAGCGAGTTTTGCAACCCAACGTTTGAAATCCTCAGCCTGTAAGTCTTGCCTGAAAGAAATTAAATGTAAATTGTTAACGGCAAAGAAAAATAGGAGTTATTTAAGATGCCAGTAGTCGCTAACGTTTGTGTAGGTTACCTGGCTGGACGGGCAGGGAGTAGCCGTTAGAACCTCGGCCATTGATGAGGATGCCATTTACAAGAGGCAACCTATGGCCACCATCCAAGACACGCTTCAAGGTCTACAATTCAAAAATTTCAAAACATTGTTTATTAATTCAACTAGAACAAAGTATATCGTATCTATCTTTATAATCCAATGCAATATAAGTTTACGCATGACGTTATTTGTACTGTTTAGCAAGGATATTTGTCTCTGTTGAACAAAGCATTGGAAGTTGAGACATGGCGTAAGCAACAGTCTATTTCAAGCAACTCTGAGGAGAGGCATAGTTAGGCCAAAAGACTGGAATTGACGGTTTTTTATGTAAATATGTAATAATGGATCCATATGAGATGGCGTACAAAAGCAACAACAAAACTAACATGAAATCAGGTCAAAAACCACGGCCTTGGAAAATGCTGAACAACTGTCCTTCTCATAATGTTAAACAGATTCGATGCGCAAGAGAACAAGTAGCTGTCAAATGATGGTTTGTTATATGGGTTTTGCTTGGGTTCCAATTGACTAAACTACTGTAATGCCAAGACCAGTATGCAATCAAAATTAATATTAGTTTAAATTTTGTAAAAACTGGAATTTTTACCAGCTAGAAATGATTAGTTAAAGATTTACCGTGTGATTAGCCTTGTACCAATCTCCGATGAGAACAGTGAAGTCACCGTCGGGGTCAGAAAATGGAACAGGGATCCCGGGACGGCTAAGGATTCTGATTCCTCCGAACCCACCGACTGCCTTATGGAATCCAAGTGAAGGGAAGTAGTAGAAGCTACCAATCTGATCCTTTGCTTGAAGAATGTAGGTGAAGTTCTTCCCCGGTGGGATTGGACAAGTGGTTCCGTATACCCCATCCTCGTATGAATTTCTCCTCTGTTGCATCCCATTCCTATATAAAATGGCACACTCAGCCTCGTTAACTAAATAACTAACTTTTTGCCAATTTATCAGTCTCATAGCTGCTCTGTTATACAGAAAGTCGAAAGTGGAAACTCAAACCAATTCTGGTAAGACCAAAAGGTTATACTTTGTCCAATCTATATTACACCATTACAGGCATTAAATGCGCCAAATCGTTAATAACTACCAGCGTCGTGTCAACTAAATGTCTGTGAGCTGGATGGCGGGCTCAAATGGTTAAAAATGGGGGACAGCTAGAAATAGTAATGGATGTTCTACAAGAAATAGAAACAGTCAAAGATGAGCAAATGTTTGAGAAAAAAGAAGAGGAAAATTAAATTGCGGCACCAATTACGAAACTGACTACATTTTCCACCGCCTTAACTAACTGGCCATGACTGACTGAGGAAGTCGTTTTTCACCAATATGATATCACTACTTGAACTGTTTTTACAGAAAAAGGTAACATTTGTAGCTGAACTTCCATGATAATTGGCTCTGCTTGTTGAAGAATTAGAAAAAAGAAAGCTGCGTAATTAAAGAATGCCGATGAATATACTACTGTTACGTTAGACGCAATTAATTCAAACAGAAGAGATCCATCACCATCATCCTGACATAACTACGAAAGAAAAACGTAGCTTATCAATTTAAACACTGGGCTGTTTGCTCACGCAGCCGCTGTGATGGCGGCCGATGGAATACTACAGCGGTGATTGGTTGGTGATGCGGTATTAGTTAAAGCGCTAAAAGAATGCAGATCTGGAATTTGAAAATAAAAGCGGGATCCAGCAGTTGGCACTTTCCTCGAAAAGCAGATCACGAGCCAATTATGATATCCTCATTTAGTAATCGAAACAATGCTAAACAGAATAAATGTTATGCAGAGTTTAACAAGCCGCGTGGAGGTTGGATCAGATTTGACAATATCAATGTGGGAAAAAAACCAACATAAATGGAATATCGGTTCAAGAATTACTTTCCATCAATTTTCCAGATAGGGAAAGTTCACAATGAAGAAGAAAATTAACTGTGTGGAAATAGACAGCAGAACGATAACGAATTGCAAACGCAAGAAAGACTGTAGATACAGAAAGATGTGTAGAATTAGGTTTACCAAGAAAGAAGGAAAGGCTCGTCCAGGCTATTGATGACATTGATAATGAGATTATCGTTGGTAACGCAGTGAATGTCAGGTCCAGGGAACTGGCCGTTGATTAGAATGCCCTGTTTAATTTCCATGAAAATAAAATAAGAACATATTCAGACAGAGTAAGCTCAAGATTCGAAATCGGAGGGTTTCTTGAGAGACGAAGGGACTCACTCTTTGGCGGACTCCGAGAGGATAAATGTCACCATAAGTGACGTTCCAATTGAAGAAACGGTACGGACTCTCGGCAACGACGAGGGAGACGAGAGACAAAGCGGCAGTAGCTAGTAGTAGGATCGAGTGAGATCCGGCTAATTTCTGCAGCATTTTGGCCGGAGGGATCAATGCAGCAAGAGATTTTTGCTTTGTTGGTGTACTGTGACTTGAACAGATTTTTGTCAGTTGGGAGCGAGAGAAGGAGGGAGAAGGAAAAGGGAGGGAATGATGGAGGATGGAGGGCTGGGTGATGGCGCAGTAGTATATATATTCCAGTGCTATGCGGATTACAGTAGGGATCCGCGTAGGAATGCGCCGTGGAAACGAGACGGAAATGGCTTTTCTCTTTTTTTTTTTTTTAATTTTAAGAAATTGAATCTAATTTTGAATTTTTGAAAAGGAGAAACAAAAGAAAATGATGCGAAAAGGAGTTGTCGGTGGTGGGACCTAGCCGCATATTAGCACTACTGCGGTTAAGTGCTAACTCAACAATTTGATCTGGTGCATCCGGAAATTGGATGAATTCAATAGGGTGAAGAAAAATAGTACATTGAATGTCTCAGTCGCTAAATACATGTATGAAAGGAATTTAGCAAAATTAAAAGCAACAGGGAAACCGGCACCATCCCAAAGGATCGTAGGTTGTAGCTGAAAAGGTCACCAAATCACCTTCAACCTCGCCGGAACACAGAAAAGTTTGCATTTGATAATGTGTCTCTTTAAAGATGCGATGGCCGTCATCATGAAAGCCTTGGAGGAAGATGATGAAGATTTGATGGACATCCAGGTGAATCGCAAGAGGTGTTGAAAGGAATCATTACAGGAAGGAGATTTATTACAGATCAACCAAGAGAGTAAGGCATCCAAGTCACCAAGGAAGACGGGACAAGACACCTTGCATAAGGATCAGGCGAGTCACGGAGATGAGACTCCCCCTTCAGCATAATGGCAGTCTGGGGGTTGTAGAATTTATATTCGCTCCGACAACTCTTCTCCCCGACAGAGAATAGTTTCTGCATTCTTTAGTTGTTTTTTGTTTCGCCTTACAGTTTTTTGGACCTTACTGTTTTTGTTTTGTGTTTGTTTTTTTTCTTTTCGTTTCCTCGTTTTGAATTGTCTGCTGTAAAGTTTTGAGTCAAATGCTTAACATTTACAATCTTTAGGGTCCGTCGTTGAGTCAGGGTCTTGACCTTATAATTGGTTAATTAGGTATTGAGGATAGTATGATTGTGGTGTAGATAATCTTAGATCGGTATAACCCTTTTTATACCCACATATGGGCTATACCTCTCAAGTTACCACCATTTATATTGTATTGTCTGTTCTTTTCGAACTTCTCTATTAATAAAATATGCGTAGACGGTTTTAGTAACAAACAATTTGATCTGGTTTTTTCATAAACGACAATTTGATTGTTTAACTTAAGTTATTTTTGTGTGAATTATTTGCCTAGAAATAAACTTTTATCTTATTAACAGATGGTTCAGTATTTGGAATCCAAAATGTGGTTACCTTAACCGGTTGTTCAGTATTCGAGATTTAAGATATTATATTAGTTTTGATTAATCCTGGAGAATTACTATGTTTTCAAGTAATATTTTTTGTCAATTGTTATATGCGATTTGTATTTTACTTTGTACAATTTATATATTATAATTTTATTAAAATATGTACTTATTATTTTACTAAAATTATATTAATCATCAATGACTTTGAGATTTTTCCTCTTTTACAAAAGTATATGAGTTCAATAATGGCGGTTTGAAAAATCTCTCTTTATTGATTTATTTTTTACAAAACTCTAATCGTATTGATTATTAATATAATAAAATTTATTTTAGCAAAATAGTAAATAAATATTTTTTAAAAGTATATTAATCAATTTATATTAAAACATGAACTATACAAAAATTATATATAGCATATTTTTTTCTATGGCGTCAATTTGTGGAACGGGAAGAACTATAAGATTGTAGATCATCCTATATAGTAGATAAGAAAGAAAAGATTTATCTTCGGTAGTTTCATTGGAAAATTTACCATAGGTTTGTGTAGCTTAGAATCATACTATCAGCTCCTTTATAAAAATTAAGAGTGGATCGAGCAAGATTTAAAATATTTATGAAATGGGAATAAACTTCATTTGTTTGTGTGGGTGAATTTGTAGAAAGAGAATTTAAAATGTTTAAGGATCTTCATAAAAAATTCAATTATCTAACATTCTTTTACAATTAATTATAATCGAAATTATGTATTTGACGAAATCTTTAACTTTACGATTTTAGAATCCAAATCATTCAAAATCTACCACTATTTTCACTTACCCAAACAAACCATAATGTTAAAGAGTATCCACGGGAACATTCTCAAATAGAATGTGAAGAAAAGAAAGCAAAAAATGGGTTGAGAATTGAGGTTTGTGTCCATTGTGTTTGGTCGTGTTAAGGGTACGTAAGTGGGTTGGCTTTTGTAGTTTTGCCTCCAAAGTGCACATGGTGGGTTTGGTATGGCAGTGGGGGGATTTTCAAACGAGGTGCGATTTAGAGTTCACTCAGATGGGCAGTTTGTTTGGACGCGAAATAACATGAAAGTGCATGTGATTGACTGAGTATTATTCATTATTGTTGACATCGCAGCTGGGCTCTAGCTAGCGGCCCCGATATCCAGTCCTCAACCCCCATCAACACCTCCTCTCTCCACAGCGCCTTGCTTTGCTTCTACGTGTGTACTTCCAACCCCTGCATTTCAAATAGTGAATTAAGAAGATGAGTTACGACCCCATACAAATGTTCAACTCCAAGTACTCGATTTAGTCCGACTGCATATCTATCGTATCAGTGTATGTCACAAAAACCCCTTACGTACCATACTCTCATATGATCCGATAGTCACTTTCAAGTAAATGTTTTTCAGACGATCTAAATGAACATATATCCTTCTACTTGGTGATTACTGGTTTTCACCGAGTCTCTAAATGAACATAACTAACATTGTTATATAGACATGGCAGAGGACACTGACGTACATATCCCAGGCTTGGATAATATCAAGTAAATTAATGTGGCATTTAGGAACGTTAATAAATGGCAATATAGAAAGAAAGAAACTTTAATTTGTGTTTGAAACTTACAAAACAAATCCGGAGTGGTTGCTGCTGCCATGAATGATTAGCACCGGATTTTCCAGGCTGCTTCCGTGCCTGCCTTGAGCCATTCACGCAGTACGCACATACAGTTATGTAAAGTCAACATCATATCATCGTAGCTGGAGAAGGTTAATATCTTGAATATGAACTTATTAAGGAAAGACTAATGAATCCAATCTTATAAAAATTAGAATCAGATGAGCATATTCTTCACATTAAATGCCATAACAAGTCAAGTGGTATCATTTGGGTTTTGCAAAAAGAAAGGACACAATAGGTCACCAAAATGATTAGATTATTCAAACTTTTTAAAAAAGAAGGAATTAATTTGAACGATGGATCATTGGACAAGAATTGTGGAGAGCATGTTCAGACCAGAAAATGGGAGGTGACCAGTGGTTATTTAATTTTATCTCTGTGACAGACAGTTGTGACAAATAGTAAAAATAATAATGAAGCAACAGGTGGTGGGGAGGAATACATGACATGATGATGATGATGATGATGATAAATCTCAGGTCCACACGGTTTATTAGTTAGTTTAGTTAAACACCCTTTTAAAACAAAAGAATATGGCCAATTAGACAGACGGTCAACAAGATTTGAGATTGCAACTTGCAAGAGATGTCAAACCTAGCCAGCCAGGAGCTCAATTTTGCAGAGGATGGATTGTGTAAGCATTTCTGGCAATCAGTTTGATACCTCAGGGAACAAGAACACACTCATTGCGTATCAGATGGACCTAGGCTAAGCTAAGTTCTAATCTGCAGATCAGATCGTAACAGATATGTCAGACTTTGGTTTCGGATTATGCCGAAAGTGAACAAACAAGAACAAAATGACATGACACCCACGAGCAAGCAGCTAGACAATTGCAAGTCAATTCCAAATCAAATGAATAATGACGTGTGTGAATTCAATATCAAACTACACATGCCAGCAGCTAGACAATTGCAAGTCGATATTTGAGCATTTATTTATTATTGTTTCCTCACCTGTAGTATCCGAGTCCCAGAATTCACTCCAAATATAACTTTCTAAAGCTCCCATCTCTGATAGTCATTTATCTGGAAAAAAAATACAGAAAAGTTGTCACAACGGTAAAGCAGAAGTGATTCAGGAATGCTGTGATCCGTTTCACAACTGTAATACCAAATTTCTTTCCTGTCCATTGTACGCATCATCAAGGTTAACTAAGATCCATCATCATATCAGACCCAAAAACAACTGCAATGTTAATCACATCAACTGGAAGTAATAATGGAGATCAATTTGCTGGCGTCAATCAAGGTGAGATTAGAAGAAAAATAAAACGACTAATGATGTATGTAAGACCCCACACCCGTAACTAATGGGGATGCCGTGTCAGTTCCTTTGTGCCAGTTTTCTCTTCCACAGATAATCTGAACCTGAAAAGCCAATCAAATCTGCAATCAAATGTTCACGAGTAGAATGCTGGGGAATGTTTCACCTAAAATTTAGCACAGCCCTTCAAGCGGTTTATTTCGTGAATAGAATCAGACTAAACGATCTGCAACTTTCACCTACTCAAGTGGGCGATTACAGTGCTACGAAAGCCCCAGCCTTTGGAAACCGGCAGCTGCGACGACGGCAGAGCATGTAAAGGAAGAGGCTGTTATCCATTGCCACGTGAGAAACGGTGAATTCAAGAGGAAACACCGAACGATAGGTATTATTTGAAGCCCAAATCGCTGGAAAGCCTCAATGGCAAACAGAACTTGGTCTCAGTTGTAACGTCAATTACTGTGGGCTTAAGACTAGATCTTGGGCTGAAACAATTATTTAGACGGCCCAGCTATTCCATGGACTTTATTCAAATCTAAAACTGTTAGATCAAAATTCAAATGAAATGTTGAGTGTGTATCAACAAATTGTTGGTGTACCAAATTATTGATGCGGTACAGGACTGTATTAGAAATGGTGAATTAACATATGTTTTTATTAAGAGAGGAATAAAAATTTAAATTTAAAATCATTTTTGACTGCATTAATTAGTCAATAAGTCAAATACTAAGGTAAAAAATATATAAAATGTTGATGTTAAAATAATTGGGCCAGTTCATCAATTACTCCTACAAGTATGTAGCAAACTGCATTTCAGTTATATTCATTACGTTCGTAGACTCTGAACGTAGTACCACTACATTTGTTGAGAAGATTTATTCGACCAACTTTAGATATTGAGAAGGGGGACTAAAACTATTTTAAGATAATTGTGTGGTTATATTCCCTACAATGATTTGTCTTAATTTAGAGTAATGTGATTTTGAGTTTGTTACGTAAAAAATATTGGCCGTTACGTAATTCTTACGTAACGGCAGTTATGCCTTACGTAACAGTCTTGACTGTTATGAAATAGTAAAGGCTGTTACGTAAGGCTTACGTAACGGTAGTTATTCCTTAAGTAACAGGTAAAATTAAACATGTTACGTAAAAGTAAAAGTTGTTAAGTAAGGCTTACGTAACAGCTACTTTTTCCTTACATAACATGCAAAATTAAACATGTTACATAAAAGTAAAGGTCGTTACGTAAGCCTTACGTAACATCATTAGTTATTCCTTATGTAACAAGAAAGATTGAGCCTGTTACGTAAAAGTAAAGGTTGTTATGTAATAACAACTATTCCTTACGTAACAAGCAAAATTAAGCATGTTATATAAGAGCAAAGGCTATTACGTAAGGATTACATAAAGTCAGTTATTCTTTACGTAATAGACAAAATTAAGCATGTTACGTAAGAGTAAAGGCTGTTACGTAAGCAGTTGTTCTTTACGTACCATGCAAAATTAAGGATGTTACGTAAGTGTAAAAACCGTTACGTAAGACTTATGTAATGGTAGTTGTTCCTTATGTCACGAGAGTTGTTTGTTCCTTAAACAACAAACTCAAAGTCGCCTTACTTCGAATTAAGGAAAGTCATTGTAGAGAATGTTCGTGTTTATTAGATTTAGGGGTGTAAGTTTAGCCCACAAACCCACTAACTCGGCTCAACCTAGCCTAACTCAGGCGGGTTGAGTTGAGTTTTATAATATTATGGGTTTAAATAGGTTGAGATTTTTATAACCCTATATGGTTGAGCTTTATTTGACCATAACCCTCAAGCCAACCCAACACAACCCATATTCATTCACAATCTGATTTCTAGCCTCCTATGGCTTTGACCCGTGGGTCGTGACTCACCTCTCACAGAAAAATTAATCGCTACTCTAAGGGCTCTCCCTAATCCAGAATTCCCTCTGCAGCTTGCGAACCTCTCATAGCTCCCTAGCTTGGATCCACCGATCAAACCCAACTATAATCCATCAACCCACCTCCGATCAAACCTAGTGAGTGACTTAGTATCCGACGAAGTGACTAGCCGACTACCCACATCCAACGAGGCGACGACCTAGTTTCCTACTCGACGACGAATCGAGGATGATAACCCAACTCTGAAAACCCACCGTCGACGACCAACCCAACAGTGATCGGTCGCTCTTCTTCGATCCGTCGCTATTCTCCGATCCGGCGGACTACTTTCAGCTCGGACTTGCAGCTCCTTGTTTGAAAAAGGTAATTAGTTTCAGAGATTGATCTTTTGGTCTACTTTGTTTCAACTTCTGCCATATGAGATCTAATTATTCAACTTTCTGATCTAATTATCTATAAAATTGGAGGCTGACAGAGTGACTATTAGATTAGCAGCTCGGCCATGGTGTTTAACTGAGAGTTGCTCGAAATAAGATATTATAAACATCGTTATTGATCCTAGCACTGAGTCCACCAAAGGAGGTTAGTTGCAGTTGTTATTCTTCTATTTTACGTTTGGTTTTTGTTACTAGGAAAGATTTAGGCTGGCAATATAGTTTGTAAGATTAATTTCATTTTTATGAAACATGGAATTGAAAAGGGGTTAGTAGGTGTGTTAATCTTTGGTACATTTAAGCTAAAATTGTAGGCAGAGAGAGTTAACATGTTTGTTAATGTTGAATTTTGCCTCATCTTTTAGTTGGTTTCAGGTGTGTTTCCAAACGAGTTTTAATAAATGCAGTGGGAGTTAGTAGTTACAGGAGAACTGGTTATGGATATTGTGGATGGTTTCAATTTTAAAGTAGGGGAGGAAAGCTGGTTAATTTGAGATTTGTTTGACGATTTTTCTTTATTTCTTGCGTTGTTGTAGGATTTTCAATGAATAGCTACTTTGAGTTTTGAGTTTGATGTGACCATAAATGGGTATAAGTATGGAGTTTTTCGGATTGAGATTGTAAGTTTGTTTGCAACAGATTTTGTAAGTTTGTTTGTAAAAGATTATTTTAGGATGGTCTAACCCATATTAAAATCCACCCCAGCCCATTTCAACCTATTAAGATTGAGTTGGGTCAAATAAAAAAAATAGGTCTAGTTAATGAAAATTATAGTCCATTTATCCTTAACCCAACCCCAATCCTCTAAAACCCAACCCAACCCAACTCATTTACACCCTTAATTAGATTGGTCTGGATTTTTGTTTTGTCTTCTTTTTATTTGCACCCCTAATTGTTGGAAATATGCACCATAGACTTGACCTTGGTGTGATACCAAAGTTAATACGGATATGTGAGTTGACGGGAAACCTCACTTTAACTCAGGAGCTAGCTGAAACTAGCTAGTATCAGCTCCTCGGTGAGATAGATGAAGCTAGGGACTGACACTGAAGCTCGTCCAGCTCAACCTTGAGCTGGATGATAGTGTCACTAGCTGCGGTACTAAGGTGAACTGGAGTGAAGGTGGGAGCTAGGTAGTTGGAGTGATAACTCTCCCTCCTAGGACGAATGGGCACACACCCTTTCGTTTGATTCAAACTCTTTCGGAGTTGTTTTCCCTCCAAAACCCGTGGGACTTCATGACATTTGCCTACAAGTCTATTCTTAGTGCAAGATACTCACATCTTTTCGCCCCTGGAACTCTCTGCCTATATAAAGGAGGCAGTAGTGTGCAGAATACACATAAGAAACAGATATCTATAATAGCCTACGAATTCTAAAGTAACTCTAGTATCTAAGCCTAAGAACTTGAGTGGAGACGGTTTTATCCTCGAAAGGGATTTCCTGATACCCAAGGCTTGTAAGGGTGGAAGTACTCTTTTTGGAAAGTGGTGCCCACGATTCCGTCTTGATCCTAGATCTCATAACCTATCAAAACTCGAAGTATTGCTACTTGGAACCTCCTAAACTAACACTAATTAGATTGGTTTGGATTTTTGTTTTGTCTTCTTTTTTATTTCATGTGCATGTTCGTCAATTGTGTTTAAATGGAGTTGCTTTAGTAGCAAAATTGTGTGTTGGCGGTGATTCATAAGTTTTCGATTTGAATCCAACACACTCTATAAACGAACACCAATATAATGTTTATTTTTTTCTACTTTATAATTATATTGATCGAGAGTCTCACTGCACTCCGAAAAAAAAAACAATTGTGTTGAAGCGTTTTAGTACATATTAATTAATGTTATGCAATTCATTACTTGTAAATTGATTATCTGCAATCTGTCAAATAAGCTTACGCAAATAAAACATCTTCGCCGGAGCACCAAAAAATGTTAATTGGATTCCTTGAAAATGAGATTTCGTTCAAGTTTCAGTATAAAATAAAAGTGTACGTACAAGCATACGCAAGCTTATCTCCAATCCCACAGTATTATATTTTGTCATATACATGATAGGTGCTATTTAACCCCCAATTCTCTCAGATTTACTTAGCACCAACTTCGCCAGCTAGAGAAACAAAACGAATTCACGGAGAAACAAGAAAAGCATGGACTCGCAGGAATCATCAACCGCCGGGAAGCCTATTCGGTGTACAGGTACAAACACTCCGGCCACTTATTACTTCTATTCTACATCTACTAAATGCCGTGGTTTGAGATCCAGTAAATCAAATCAATCGATTAATTAACTTAAGATGATGTAATTCTTGTGTTGTCTAGCGGCGGTTTGTCGCGTAGCTGGAGAGCCGCTGGTGATGGAAGAGATCACGGTTGCTCCCCCGCGAGCTCACGAAGCTCGAATCCGGATTGTATGTACTTCTCTTTGCCAGAGCGACATCACTTTCTGGAAATTGAAGGATTTCCCCGGAGTTACTCCCAGGATTCTAGGCCATGAGGCGATTGGGTAACACTTCTTTTTTAATCTTTCTGTCGTCTTCATCTTCCGGGAGTTTGATCAAAGTCGCCGCTCAACAGACGACTAATTCCGATCTTGGCTTCTTCTGCTCACCTCCATTAGAGAGTGTTTAAACTTCCAAATTTTGAAAATAAAAACTTAGACATCTGCTCAAACCTCATTTGTCGTTTACCCGCGATGGTGTCGCACGTATAAAGACGACACGGTGCCTTGGCTTTTTTTTAATCTGGTATTTAATTTACTGATTAATTAAAATAGTGGAGGATGGTTTCAAAATTAAAATTTTATTTCTTTTTCAATATTATTGTGAGAAATTGAATTTTAGTTTGTCCTTTCGAATACTGACACTACTGTACTAACAATTTGTGGTAAAAGAACTGTAAAATTGATGAAATATTATGTGCAAATGTATGGACCCATAGATTCTGGTAGTTGGGCTTTTAGGCCAGAAGCCCTGGACTCCGCCAGCCCAAATTGCGATTCACCCGGGAAATTTGAAAACGTCAAATCAGCATATGCCATTTGAATCTGCTGCAGGATCGTGGAGAGCGTCGGAGATGAAGTAATCGAGTTGAGAGAAGGCGACACGGTGATTCCCGTCTTCCTTCCCGATTGCGCTGAATGTCTGGATTGCAGATCGAAGAAGAGCAATCTCTGCTCAAAGTTCCCGTTCCAGCTCTCTCCATGGATGCCCAGAGACGGCACCAGTCGATTCACCGACCTCGGCGGAAAAACCATCCACCATTTCCTCTCCGTCTCCAGCTTTACCGAGTACACTGTAGTTGACGTCACTCATCTCACTAAGATCGATGCGAACGTCCCCATGAACATGGCTTGTCTCCTCAGTTGCGGAGTCTCCACCGGTAAGCAATTCGAATTATATCAAAAAAAATTATAGGGTTTCCGTTTTGCTTCCTCTACGTAGATGACTGAGCTCGAACCAGGTTAGAGTTTGGTCAGAGAATCAATAATCAGTTGAACTCAATTATTTAAGTAGTTCAGGCTAGTTGAAGTGCTATCTTAACTTGAAGAATCAAAACATCGAAGACCATGTGTTATAGGATGCTGATATTCTAACAGCAAACATGAAGATTTTTGAGTATCTAGGAATGGCTGCTTCCTTATTAATCATTTTTTTCTGCACATTGAAACTATGTATTCACATTACTGTCTAGAGTTGTGAATTAGTTCGATCAAATAACTGAAGTTTTCTACTCCTTTCATGTTGGATCTTGCTTTCGTCACATTGGCGATGTGTTTTAGGAGTGGGTGCTGCTTGGAGGACTGCGGATGTGGAGAAAGGATCGACTGTGGTCATCTTTGGGCTTGGGTCAATTGGGTTGGCGGTAAGAACTGTTTCAGGGGAAAGTTTGTTTAATTACGTTACTTAGATGCTCTGACATTTTCATTGGTTCCTGAACTGGTTGATTCAACTTTCAGGTTGCTGAGGGAGCACGGATACGTGGTGCTGGAAGAATTATTGGTGTGGATATGAAGCCAGAAAAGTTTGAAATCGGTTAGAATTTATTAGCTGAAATTCTTGGTCCTATTACAATATTGAAAAATGAAGAATTGAGACTGTCAACATGCTCAGAATGGATTATGATGTGTAGCCTTGGCCTATTCTTGATTTCTGTCATGCAGGGAAGAAGTTTGGAATCACAGAGTTTGTCAATCCTGCAGATTATGGAGACATATCCTTGAGCCAGGTTGCTACTCCAAGGCAAATCATTCATCTCGCTAGTTTTCATTTAATAATTGATTGATGATTTCATGACGAAAAACTAAAAAGAATAAAACAAAGAAAAACCAAAATGCCTATGTCGTGGTGCAATGTCTTTATTCATCTAGGTAGTTAATTATAATCTCTAACCATTCGCTAAATGAGCTTGAGATTTTAACAACAACTCGCATTTCTCTAGATATCTACAATCACTAAATTAACAAATTAACTCTTTGATAGTTTTTATGATAAACGGGAGATTCCAATAAGGCCCGAGAATGGAAAATCCACTACTGTATTTTCGTGTGAATGATACCAAAAGCAAGAGATCGAGCATTCTTCCCCAGTATAGCAGAGCTCATTGGCTCTGTTACAGTATTTCAGTTATGTTTTTGAGGGGTTCAATCTAGGGTCTATCGGTTGTGGTTGATCTTCGTTGTCCCTCTAGTATTTCAGAGTATCTTTACATGTGTGCCTGGTGACGCTAACAGAAGTAAATTGAAGCAGGTGATCAATGAGATGACAGCAGGTGGTGCAGACTATTGCTTTGAGTGTGTGGGTCTGCCATCTGTGATGGAGGAAGCATATGCCTGTTGCCGCAAGGTCGGTTTAAAAACAACATTTTCCCTCTTATCCTGCGTCATGTGTCTATTATTACCATACCAATGTTGTTTATCATAGTCCTTTTGGCTGTGGTAATACCCAGGGCTGGGGGAAGACAATTGTCTTGGGAGTTGCCAGACCGTTGTCTGAGATGAAGCTGCAATGCTCCGAAGTCCTTCACTCCGGGAAGACACTTACAGGCTCACTCTTTGGAGGTCTCAAACCGAAATCGGATATCACAATGCTCCTGAAACATTATATGAACAAGGTGTGAACTTGTGTCCCTCCTCCCTTCCTCATTCGATCACACTGAAAACGACAGGAAAAAACCGAATGAGGTTAAAGGTTCAAGTTATAATGTTCACCTTAAAATATCTCTGAGAGGATCATATCGGTCTGGTGTTCGGTACAAGTATCAAACATCAATCAGAGCGTAGATTAGAACTCCTGGATGCCATGACTGAAATCGACATAGTACTTGCAGCTCCCAAGTGGGCTTACACGTTTGTACTGGTGCATTCATTTTGATTGCAGGAGCTTGAGCTAGAGAAATTTGTCACCCATGAATTGGATTTCAAAGACATTAACACGGCCTTTGATCTGCTCATTCAAGGTGAGTCTTTGCGCTGTGTTATGTGGATGGACAGGTAGAGAGTTGATTACGTGCGCCGGGTAATGTCTCGTCTGAACATCACATTATCCGTAACAAGTTTGATGGTCGCATGAACAGTGGTGGTAATTTTCCGTAAATTTCATGTACGATTAGTGGCAACAAAAAAAACGATGAGGTGGTCAAAGGCAGAATTATTGTAAACCACATGTTGGATGTGTCTTTCATTCAGTTGAAATCGAGTAGTAGACAAACGAACAAAAGGGTAGCTATCACTGAGAAGTCGGTATTTGATGCAGCGTCAGTTACTTTTGCCAATTAAAGTCCAGCCACGCATCGACACCTTGCTATGGGTATTGAATCCAGATCACTACGGAATCATAATCTTTTTGCCAAGCGTGGCGTCCCCTATCTGCAGTTCTGAATAACATTCTCCTAATTCCTACCCCTCCCATCTGGTATCTTAACGCAAACTTGATGTTGCCTTTTGATTACTATGATTACCGTGGAGATGGAGCACACAAATAAACGTCTCAACATTGCAGCAAAAATGTATAGTCTTAGGAAAAACTTACACATACATAAACACATATTATTAATATGCAGTAGTACACATACTACACATGATCAAAAGTCGAAACAAAGGGAAAACGCCAAGCCACACGTCGTAGAGCATCATGGACTCGATAGACCAGAAGCATACATAAAAGTAACACTTGATAAAACACGCAACTTCACATCATCATATAGTTGGATAATGGATCTAGTAGGAAGATGGTTTCTCATTGTCCTTGTGAGCAGCTTCTTCGGCCTTAGGGTGATACCCAGGCAGCTTCTCCTTAATCTTGTCCAGCAACCCCTTCTTCTCCTCCTCTGGAGCCTGCAGCGGGTGAGCAGTTGCCACGTCATTATGACCAGCAGCTGTAGCAGATTCCTCATCATGGGCAGTCTTCTTTTCTCCACCAGGAAGCTTATCCTTGATCTTGTCCATCAAACCCTTCTTCTCTTCCGGCTGATCATGAGCAGCACCAAGAGGCAGCTTCTTCTTCTTCTCCTTCTTCCTCCTTATCTTCTCCCCTCCTTCCTCCACCTCTTCCTCGCTTGACTGTTCCATTATATATATATATATTAATTAATAAGCTAATTAGTATTATTATTTCATTAATTAGTACTCGACATTGGATATATATATATATAGATAGCTAGCTAGGGATGAGCGATCACTTACAGAGCTGGAGGAGCTGCTGTTGGAACGGTGAAAGATTCCAGCTGCTTTCTTCTCTTCAGGTTCCTTGGGCGGGTGAGAGACATGAACCTTGTCATCAAACTGTGAAGACATCACTTGTTGCTCTTGAGTGGCCGGAGCAGTAGCAGCAGCAGCTTCCGGCTTTGCTTCTTCTTTCTTCCCCAGGAAATCGAACAACCCACGGTCGGTTGCTTCCACTCCCTCATGCTTCTGCTGCTCATTGACGCTCTTGTACTCCTCGGCCATGCTTAACGAATGATCAAGCGGAGATCTTAGTTTTTTTGTTTGCTGTTTGTAGCTGAATGAATGTAGCTAGGATGATGTTGTGAGTTCTGTAGTAGGTGATGAATTGATGATGAATGAGTGTGGGGATTGGGGGGGTTTATATAGCAGTATGGTCACGCGGAAATGACGCTGCTGGAGTTTATACTTTTAATGCAACGGAAAGGGAAGGGGTTTCGGGAGCCGTTGAGATAGAAATTGAATTGGGTTTTGGTCGACGTTACGCACCGTCCAGATTCTGACAAGTGCCAGTCTCTTGGAAGTCGGCAAGTGTCTGTTTGTGATATGGTCGGTCGCTGTCCTGCTTCATGATATTATAGATTACGATGATGATGACTATTGTTAAATTAAAGTGAACTAACTACCATTAAAAGTATAATTCCAAAGGGCAAAAGGTTATTTATGGTGATGAAAAAGATTGAAGTTATAAGACGACGTACGTGTTCGAATATGAATCACACTCGTTCAATTTAATTTAATTTAATTACATTTTTCTCTACTTCAAAAATTACGTTAGTTTTCAACTAATTTTTTCCCGAAATTAAATTGTTGTTTTCACTTCAGAGACTAACCAATATAACGTTACATTTAGTATTTTCAGTATGATACTATGCACAGATAGATCCAATTGGTTCGATTTTTCACTTATTAAAATATATAATCGGATACAATTATGATATAATTATGGTTCAATCAAAATTCAATTATAAATATCATGGCTTCAACGCTTCTTGTTTGTCGTAATTTATCATATACTATGTGATTGTAAGATTAAGAAAGCATTTTATACAGGATTATACTTGTTGTACTAATAATCTAGCATTGTCACATGCATTAAGAAAAAGTCTGAAATCCCTCTGTTAGAAGAAGTTGTTGTAATTACAATGAGCTAAAGTACAAAATGTTAGGTTAGAGGTAGGCTTGGCAACGGGGAGGTTCGGGAATGGTTATGAAATATCCATTACTCATCTATCTTCGTGGTGGTTATTAACCATAACCATCACCATTTTTATTTTGGTGATAGATTTCGTTTCATTCTCATACCCACCCGGTTACGGTTATAATCGCTTTTCCTAACGGTTAACCACCGATATGCAAGAAAAAAAAGGAATGAAAAGTAAAAAATACATACACATTCATTAAAATTTTCCAAATCCAATTCCAAACAATAGTAACAATAGCATTCTAGAACACTAAAAGCACTTGTGACTTGTTCTTGAAATCAAAATACAACCCAAAACTAACAAGGGGGAAGGATCGAAGCATTTAAGCAATACTATAAAACATGAATATCAAAGTCTTAAGTACTGAAACACTAAACAAAATGAAACTAATAATTGAAATAGAACAATCGTTCTCTCTTCATATATAACTAGTCTGAATCTGATTAATGATTTTTTTATGAATGATGGTCGATGGATGAATTTATGTGTTGTGATTCTGAAAGACAGAGTTAAGAGATAAGGTTTCTTGAAATTAAAAGCAAAAGTATTGCGTTTTGACATAGGGTTAAAATGTAAGTGGGTTGGGACAGTCAAATGGTATTAGGCTTTATTTCTTTAATAATATACGGATAAATAGATGGTAAGTTACGGGTTGGGGATGGTTATGGGTATGGTTACGGTGATGGTGCGGTTACTTTGAAACCCATAATCTAACCTTAAAATACCCAGTTAACGGGGTTAATAACCGTCAAATTCGATAAAAGTACGATCGATTTAACGGTTAAACGGTCAAAATTGTCAATCCTAATTAAAGGAGTCGTACCGTGAATGGCAATTATTATTAAAAAAATACTTGAAAACGGAGTGGAGAAAAGTTCGGGAGAGACACGGTGTACATAACATGCCCAATCAAAAGGTTGACACGTAGACCGGAACGTGACAGAGTGGGGCCATGAATGAAATGTCGGTCTTGAGAGGATAAAATAGTCGGTGTGGCCTGGGGCCCAGTATCAGCTGTCTGTTTGGGCCTTAGTGGGTTACGTTTTCTGGGTTCCTTGGGTTTATTTTTGTTGGGTGTCGGTAAACCTGTAGGTCTAGAGATTCGCGACACGAGAGACGCCCAATAAAGGTGTCTCATGTATTTTTTAATCGTAAATCAATGTTCAATCGAGCCGCAATCGTTAAGTGTATCGGTGATAAAATGATAGTAACGGTTTTCGTACAAAATATATGATGGTAAATTGGGAAGTGCTACCTACACATGAATAACAAAGGAAAAGCAGTTAACCATATTAGTTACCGTATTTCACATCCTTATTTTCTTAACAACCCTTCCAAAACCATAAACATGAAACTAACAAATAAAATAAAAAAATATAAATAAAAGCGAAAAAATACACTAACAAAAAAAATGGAAAACGATTCAAAAAAATCAAGAATTGAGAAAAACATAATGAAAATAATATTTATGTACTAGTTTGGATAATAAATATCTTCCATAATACTTTAAAATTATAAAATAGCGTTATGATTTGTTGTAAATGGTATGTTTTTAATTATTATTCTATAATTATACGAATCTTTATTATTATGATGTTCACTTTTTGTTGCATTGATATTAAATTTATCTATAAAAGCTTTGTTTCGGAACATGCGAAAATTTCTCTCATTCCAAATCGTCTAAATTTTTCTCATTCCAAAATGCAAGAATTGTTTATTATATATTTGATTGTTTTTAATATAAAAAAGACACCTATAGGCTTGCAACGGATAGGGTAAATCACGGGTACCACTACTCCATTAACCACTCTATTACTAATTGGGTTTTACTCAGACCCGGCCCACCAGTCTAAACAGGGTAATTTTGTGAACCATCACCGTTTTAGCAACGGGTGTCGGGTTACCCATTAATTTCGGGTACCCATTTACAGACTACAATGTCAGAATTCAGAATCAGACAAAACCTAAAAATCAAATTGTTCAACGTTCATTCAGCATCCCTCAAAAACTAAGAAATCTCATAAATAAAAGAACATGTTCGTCGTTCAACAATCTTTCAGGAATCCCAAAACATTTTCAACAATAACAAATCCAGCCAACTTAAAACCAAATAATAAAGCCTGCAATTCCAGCACAAGTTTAATCAATATAATCTGCAATTCCAGCCAACTGGTCCTTAACACTCTCCACTTCCAACAATAAACCAACAGTCTAGACTCCTCAATAATCCATATTTGCAACTTCAATCGACTCAACCCAGCAACAACTCAACTGCAAAAAATAATAGACAGAACCTATTTTATTTTATAACAATGCAAACAAACACATACCAGCAACAACATTCAATGTTCATAGTCCTTGCCTAATATCAAGAAACCCAGACTGGTTCAATTAATTTCTTCAAAGATGTGAACTATCTTCTTACTCTGCATCAGTTTTGGTGTTTTCTACCTATTCAATATAACAGTAGCAGATCATTAAATCCAGAATTAAAACATCCATCGTACCAACGATGAATCGATTTCGTAAGGGTCCCCACCTTCCCAGAGGCAAAAACAAACGGCCACCCCATCTCAACACGCTCGTATTCGCCACGTTCTTTATCACCTTAGTATTCCCGACCCGCTTCCCACCCTTCAGCAACGAGAAGGGTCCCCTGCGAGTGAACGCCACATGTCAGTTACGGGGTCGTGCTCCTCCATCTGCGCCTCTGTCTTTACGTACTTGGCCATGTACGACACCACTTTCTTCGTCCCTTCTTCCATGATCCCAAACGACTTGACGTAGCCGTGGGTGTCGAGAGGGTGCACCGTTGACCCGTGGTCGTCGCTGAAGAGTCCCGGTCCGGCCAGGTAGTATGTCCCCGCGGGGAAGTCGGAGGGAACTTCGCCGTCCACCACTCGGAGGGTGGTCCGGTGGGTTGTCTCGGATCGCTGGGACATGATGAGGAACTGGTAGTCCCAGAAAGCGGCCATGTCGTCGTTGTACGGAGTGATTGTTTCGGAGTGGACGATGTTGGGAGATGTTGTTGTTGTGATGGAGATGGCTTTGGGTCGTACTTGGTTTGATTTGAAGTTCCGATTATGTTGATGAAGTGGCGGAGGTAGAGGTAGTAGTTTTTCCGGCAGCGATGGGAAATTGACCGTCGGATATGCCTGCAAGTGACCTGTACTCTTTGATTACTGAATTTGCCACCAATAATAAAACTTTATATTTATATTAGGAAATGAAGTGGGGGATCATTCATTCATATGATATAATGGAGTTATGGAGTGTAAATGGCAGACATATTGTCCTCGCCCCTCCTCAACTTGCTAACCAACCATATTTGACGAAATATTTGGATGAACGAGTTATATTCAATGTTATGTGTTCGACTAAATATTACATCGATAAATAAAAGATTAGCAGATAAGTTAACTTTCTGAGCACCCTCTCTCCTCAAACTAATTTTTGGGATGAGTTCTACCAAAAGGGTTATAATACCCGATAACAGAAGGGACTGCAATGTTACATTCAATACGTACAGGACTGTTTTGTACATAGTTTAAACATAAATAGCCATTTTGATCAATTAGCCATCGTTTGCTCCACAGAGGTTTCGGATCCGCCAAGTTTCTTCTCTTCGTCGTCTAGTTCCTCTACTTCTGCGTTCGCTCTCCCGCAAATCAGGTATTAGGGCTTTCTCCCTTCTTTCTTTCTTTATTTTCCTTTTCTCTGCAATTCCACATTCATCCCACATGTCTTCATGGAACGATCGCTATGACTTTGTTGTCTATTTTTCTTTTAATCGGTTTTCAGTCAGCTAATCTCTTGAATCACTTGAGTAGATGATGCATTTACTGCTGTTCCATCACATGAAAACCCCCGTTTATCTGCTGGGAAACTCCCCTTAATAAGAAAGCACCTCCTTCCTAGTATAAACATAACCCTATTCCTTCGCATTATGAACGCTAGTCATGTTGTTGACTAAATTTTTGGTTACTTTTTGTAATGGATGTGTGTGTGTGTCCTATTTTCAGGTTGAAGGCGACAGAACATTTGCAATTCACCGCTTCAAGGAACCTGCTCAGCTTATGATAGTCTCGTACCTTCATCATACCATGGTGCATTTTGATTTATGTTCCTTTCATTTGTTGGCTATGGTATTGGAGTTGCAGTCTGAAGTTTGCTCTCTGTGTTGTTGTAGGTTGATCACCATCATAAGGAGAACATGTCTTTCCTCAGGTTCAATGCTTTGTGGGAAGCCCACTACAGATTTGATTCCCTGCTGATTTTCTCCACCGGAATGGTCGCCTAAGCTATATAATGAACTGAGGAACCAGAAACCCATGTTCGACACCTTTTTTATAAAGTTGTTTGATAGACTTATTGGCTCTCTGAGAAATTTGGAGGCTTGAGCTTATATAGTCAGAAACGGAACAACTTCCTCACACCAAGGTTAGTTTCTATGTGGAGAAAACTACCAAGAACACTCTTGTCTGTGGTGAATCTGGAAATGATGCAGATCTGTTCACCATTCCTGATGTGCATGTCGTTATCACGGGTTCTCAGTTTCTGCTTTTGAAAAAGAGCACACAAAGATTTATCAGGATAGGAAGTATATATTTTTCCCTGTTCTGCTTGATTAAGCAACTTCCCATTCCCTTGTGCAGGTCGGCAACGCTCAAGAAGAACTTCTGCAATCCTAAAGTAATCATGCAACAGAGAGGTGCGCAGCCGGTATTATACAAGCCATTGGCCATTTTGGCCTCGGTCCTAATACTTCTCCAGGAGATGTGACCAAATCTTCAGAATCTGATGGTAAGAACACCCGTACCAATCACGAATCTGTCAAGTTTCACAGCTAATTCAGTATGCGTACTATCTTGGGACTGTTTCCTGTCTATGGTTCTAGTTGATCGTTTGTAGTTAGTAAAGGTTACATTTTTGTGAACTCAAGCAACACTACTTTAGCACGCGGTGCCTCGCTTTGATCCTTTGCACTCCTATTTTGCAGAATCCTCCAGGAATTTTCGTTTATCCATCTGGTGCTGAGTTCTACGTTTGAAATGTTGGTAACAAAGTGAGCGTTTCTGGTTTCATCTTTCCCAAAACAAAATTTGGTATCTTTCCCAATTGGTTCAGATAAATGGCTAACAAAGTTCTTCTATACGTAGGAACAGTCTTGTAAACCCCTGATCTCAAGCAAACCCCAGCTGTGTCGTGACCTCAGTCTAATAGTTATAATGTACTTTCCCGGTTATCATCATTGACCGCTTTTCTGCAGAAATTTGGAGACATGGTTCCCTTTTATCTGTACTTTGTTTTGGTTGAAGTTTGTCATCATAGATTTGCAGTTGCTGTAAAACTATTGAGATACTGATGAAAGCTTCTATAATTTCTTGGAGGTAATGGTTTTTAGGTATCAGATTGTGGTAAATCATGTGAAGTCTGCAATTGTACAAATAATGGCTTTTATTGGTTGTTAGGCTGGGAATCCGTACCCCATATATATGCATGTGCACCATACATGGCTAGGAGACTCACCAACTTCTACAGATCATGGTACCTGCCTTTTTTAGAACTCTCTCCCAGACATCCTGAAAAGAAAGCAACTGCTGAAATTAGAAACCCAAGTAACTGGTCAGGAGCTTCCAACTGCTGCTACTCTTTCAAGATCCTTTTTTTGGTGTAATTGGTTTATTCCATCCGTTAGAAACCATCATGATTGATGGCCATCACTGTACTGATAACTGATATGTATTGGCAGATCTATGCATAAAGTCATATACTTTGGTTCCATCAATATGTGCGTTCTCTGGATCTGCTAGATTCGCTGCAGTAATCTTTTTTCCAGAAAGCGACTGGTGTCACCTCTTCAAAATCTGTTAGTTTCTGAGGTAGCTCCTTCACCATTCTCATTTTGGTTTCGTTAGGCGGCGGGGGGGGGGGGGCTTTTAAAGATTGATCATGGGGGTACGTTAACTTGTCTGGAATGTGGCAGCAGGGCAACGTGCCACTTGTTCGCAGTCCCTCCAGCTCACATCAATCCATTGGCACCCGACACTTTCCCAACTTTCGGTGTATCAGTACTAACCTTTTTTTTTCATTTCACGAAAAGGGGACCTAAAAGCTTACCCAAATGGATACACATCATCGCAATAGTTCATGTATCTGGTATGACACTAACACTACCCTTACAGAAAATAGAGGAAAAGAAGAGAAACTCAACTTCCCTTAACTAACGTACAAAAGAAAGTTCGATTGCGACCCAACTTACTCGTCCTAACCTTTTACGAATGGAAGACAAACAAACCGTCCAATTTGTCGACACCTGGACTTGCTGCTCCATTGTCATCACTATATAATAATCCCACGTGTATCCCCTCATTCCTGCTGTTATATAACAAAACAGAGGGAGGGAAAGAAGCACTCTGTAATTCAGTGAAGGAAAGATGAGTTGTTTGTGGTGGATGAAGGGGGTAGGCTACGTGGCGGCGGTGGCGGTTTCCGGCGGAAGTGTTGCACTGATAGCTCGTCAAATCCACGACCGACTCCTTGAAGATTTCATCTCTCAGCTCCATTTCCACCTCCTCCCTAGCAATTCTCCTCCTCCTGATGATAATAATAATTCGAAACCCAGGACGAAACGGGTGCGTTTTGCTGATGACGTGGTGGCAAGAGATGATCTTAAGCAGATCGCGGCCGGGAGACTAGTCCGGCCGACAGCGGAGCTCTGTACGGGAAATTAAAGAAACAAAAACAACGATTTTGAGAAATTTCTTTCGCTCCTTTAATTTTTCTGGTCGAATATTCTTTCCAGCTCTCTGTGTATATAGAAGTGAATATAGATACAGTTCTTAGTTGTGATTCTGGGTGGCTTTTCCGATGGTTAACTAACGGGACAGAGGATATTGTAAGATGTCTGTGGAAAAAAAATCAACAAGAGGAAGAGACGGCTTCTTTGTTTCCGTTTTGTATCAATTCGCCGACCACGTTTTGATGAGTCATCAAGAGAGAAAAGGTTGAAGAAGAGATTGAAAGGGCCCAACTGGTTCCACCGATGACCTTTTGACTGCAGTCAAATGCTTTATCACTGGGCTATGGACCCTTTGTTGTTTTTTTCACGTATCATAAGCTTTTGCAAGAAAAATCGCCAGTCACTTATAAAAAAAGAAGTGAATTCTGTATATACTAAAAAGGAAATGATTCATCAAATCTTCGGGATTACGGGAGAGTTTTGAAACACCATTCTTATCCAGTTCCTTCTTTATTCAATTCCTCTTCCTCACATTTATTCATATTCAAAAGAAAATTCCCCATTTGAAATCTCAACCACACGGAAGAAGTACACCAGACACGCCACCAGCCACCGACTTCCACTTTAAATCTTCAATCTGTAGCCGCTAACCTCCAGCTACATTGGAAGAACCTCCTCGCGGATCAGATCCAGATCGGAGAAACAGAGCATCATAGATCGGAAGTTGCTATTGAGCAAAATGGGTTTCAGGTTGGTGTACGGCGTAATGTTCTTGTCCATCTCGTGTAGCTGCTTCATGCTTCTCCATCTCCTCCTCCATCCCGTCTTCTTCCTCACTTCCTGACTCAACAAAGAAGATGGAAAGAAAATGGGAAGATCTACACTCCATCCGGATTGAGTAAAGTTTGTAATTTGTAATTTGCTTTCCCTTTTTTGTTGGGTGAAGTTAATCCGAGGTCGAAACTTTTTTTAAAAAAAGCTGATCTCTGTTTTCCTACACACTCCCCTCTCTCTCTCTCCCTCTCTGTAATTTGTGAGGTTGTATTTCAATACAGAAGAGAATTTGACAGTTTCCCTCTACTGCTTTAAATTTATGATCTCTCACTCTCTTTCGTTTCCGATCTGATCGTGATGGGAATATTTTTGCTTCAGTATCTGTAAATCCACTGTTGATGTCCTCAACTTAGAGGCCTTCTCCGTTGTTACAGTCGAACAGAATCCAATAAAGTTCGAATTCCATTCATGATGAATTGAATTGGGTACCTAGCTTAGATCGGACGTCAAGTCCTGTACTGAGAGCCGTAAAGCAGAATCCTTTTCATCTTCATGAACTATCGATCGGATGCTGAAGCAGGACGTAATTCAATTATTGAGCAGAGGGATCACCATCACTCACCAACAGTCCTCCTCCTCTTGATAACCTCATGAAATTCAGGAACAAGCATTCAAAACTTTTTTGTCTATATACTATGAACCTCTTGCTTATACATTTTGCACACCTCAAATGCCAAGGTGGCCGTCAATCAAAACAACCAAATTTCACAGTCAGTACAGTATAATCTCAATCAAGATCGCCAAATATGGGCCGGCCTAGTCACGTTCAGGTAAGGCTACACTGATGATGGGCTGGACCAACTCATGAACAAAAAGAAGAAGCTGTGCGTGGGCCTGGGAAAGACAGAGTGGCCCATGAAAGAGAAGTGGTGTGTGTGTGGATGAAGCTGAAGATATATAGAAACCTGGCAGAGAAATTTCCCACATGGAATGTTTGGTTAAGAAGACAGAGACAACTGCTGCCCTTCAGATTCTGTACACTGTGGTGGTCCTTGTTATGTCTGTTGGTCAATCAATCTTTCCATAGTGGATGATTGTCAATCTTTTAGCCATTGTTGGATAGCTTCACCTTACCAAATGGCCCTTAATCCACTCCCTACTTTCATAACCTACCTACTTTTACTCCATCCTTAGCTTTGACCAAACTTATACATAGCCTACTTAGCTTCTCGGTACTGAGACACTCTAGAATGCAATCAAGATATATAGAGTTGTCATTTTTAAATCATCCAATGTATAATCGGTCCATCAAGCAAAGCAAGATACATCTATCAGTCTGCGCTTAAACAAATCGGATCGATAAGTTGACATGATTCACATATATATCAACTGTCATGATATTAACCAACCATTAGCTATCAAATGTCATGGTATTATGATTCGAACCTGCAATCTTATCGAACTCTTGGCTACAATCTGTGGTATTCGAAATCGAAATCAAGATCTTCAAAGTCGACCCAGATTCTGGCTGGTTTTTTAGACATATATATGAACAGGCTTTGATAGTAAATACAATTTTCTTCTTTATGGGGTTGCATGTGGTGGGTAAATCGGTAGTCCCCAACTCTCTGTTTGTCCACTCAATTGGTGAAATAAATAAAAACCCACCTGCAAAAGTTACAAAAGAAATGGAACACAAACAAAAGTGAAAAAGGGAGACTTCAACGCATCGCACAGAAAGCACAGCTTCATGACACGTGGCATATAAGTTCAAAGACACACTGTAGCTGCACGAGCATCTCACCGGCCCCAAACCAAGTCACATCGCCAGCGATGGATTTTATTTATTGTTTTATATCCAAGATGGATTTTTTGTGCGTCTGAGAATCGGAGTTTTCCTTGATCATTACTCTTTAAAATATGACGAGTGAACTTGAATGATTACACCTCAATAATAGTTAGATTTAAGAACATGAAGCTCAATAGCTAGATAGTCTAAGCTACTCAGGTTAGTATTGTCCTTTTGATATAAATTGGGCTTGTACAAAATGTATTTCGATGGATACGTGATTTGAGACATCCATGAATTTTACGAATGGATGGTGAGGTTAGTTAGTTGAGTAAGGGAACATCCTAAAAAGAATAAATTTCCTTAGATAATGACAAAAATAACGCAAAAGTAAAAGTTATGTAATCTGACTTCACATATACGAGAGTTTTTATAGGAATAGATTTAAGAACCATGATATACACGATGATGATTACTAATTTATGATTAAGATTACACCTACAATAGCATTAGAAAAAAATGATTATTTTATGTAATATGTATATTTAAAAAATACTAATGACCGTGTTATAATGTGTTTTTATATTTCAAAATTGATTAATTTTTTTTTTAATTTTATGTTTTGAGCTCAAAAACTGATACTTAAAATGATGTTTAAAAGTTTTTGTATAACGAAGCTAATTTAGAATGTGACGATGTGGATTTAATTTTAATACTGATATTTAAGATATTAAATGTTTCAATCATTATGAAGATATACAAGTAGTTTTATTAAGTAATAAAGATTTCTATTTATTTTTTTTGTAATTTTATTTCAGTTAAATTCTAAAACACACAAATGTAACTAAAGATGAAAAATATATTAGAATTACAATTTTTTTATCATAAATAGTTTCATAATAACCTCAGCCATAGCCACAACGTCGACCTCTTCAAATTACAACTTGCATAAAAATATAATCAGAATTAGAATTCCTAATTAATTTGGGGGCCTTAATTAGATACGGATATTCTCCTTGTTCAATTGTGACACGTCTCTCTTTTGGGCTCCTACCACACGGGGGATTTCACAACCACACAAACCACATCTTCTCAAATTTGCAAATAAAACACTCATCGTTAACCTGCCAGCCTTACTTAAACAAGTATGAAACATGTATGCACATTGTCTCTTTCTATTAAATCATTCACCTTTTCTTAAAAAGGTTAAAAATCAGTCACCATGTCTTAAAGAAAGTTACATTTTTAGTTTTTAGAGCATGTGAAATTTGATCGAATTCGGATAAATGTTAACTTGATTTGTTTCGACCAATAATATAAATGAGTCAAAGTTTAAGAATTTAACTCATCAAACTCGTCTTAAATTCTGTATAATTATAATCTGGTTAATTTATAACCTAATCAATTGTGCTAATAAATTTGCAACACAATGAATATGATCACGTAACTCAAATAGATCAATCAGTCACCTGTTATTTTGGGGTTTTGTCAGGTAGCGGTATTAATAAACCTCCAGGCCAGGTGAGTCAGTCGAAAAATAGAGAAATGGTGATTGCAGAAATTGGCCAAAGTGAATGAATACATTACAAACAGGATCCACAGGACCTCCTCAAACCTCGCCTCCCTCCCTTAATTAGTTCTTCCCCCTCCTCCCTCTCTTTCAAAGCTCACATCGCCGGCTTCCTCTCTTCCCTCACCCCGCCGTCCTTTATTCTTCTTCCGTCAAACGAAGAAGAAGAAGAGAAAGAAAAAAAAAACAAAGGAGGAAGAACAAAAAGGGAAAACATGATATTCAATATCGACAGTAACGGCGACGCCCACAGCGTCCTCAAATCAAAGGAGCCGTCTTTGGTACTAATCCGCCCTTCTTCCCCGGCGCTAGGCAGGCGGCGTCAGGACACTCTCCTCCCGCCGCGGCACCGGCGGAGCTACTCTGCCTCGGAGGCGTCCTGCTGCAGCAGCAGGTTCGGAGAGCTCGCCGGAGGCACGACGGCCGAGTGCGCGGCGATCGCCTGCTGCTGCCCCTGCGGCCTGGCCAACCTCCTCTTCCTCACGATCTACAAGGTCCCCGTTGGGCTCTGCCGGAAGGCGCTGCGGCGGAAGCGGAGGGAACATTTGATGAAGAAGGGCCTGTTGCTGCCGCAGTCACGGCGGTGCCAGTGCGGGTGCGATGATACCGAGCTCCAGATTCATCCGATTCACGGAGACGCCCACTCGTTCGATATGAAGATGATGATGGGGATGCACTTGGATTTCGACGATGAGGAAACGGAGGAGGAGGACATCGCCGTTAGGGAGATCCGCGGCGTCGGAGGAGGTGGAGGAGAAGAGATGGTGAAGCTGGAGAAGGAGATGTGGGAAACATTATACGGGACTGGATTCTGGAGGAGTCCTTCGCAGAAGGAAGGTCCGGTAACCGGAGTGAAGAAGAGCGGCGGTGGCGTTCCTCCTCCGGCGAGCACTGAATCGAATCTCAGAGAAGCTTCTTCCAAGGCCAAAGAAACGTAAAGAAGAAGAAGAGGAAAACCCTTTAAAAGAAATTGAAAAAAATCTATGAAAATCCAATTTGGTTTGTGTATTGTTAATAATCTAATCTGCGTCGTCGTCGTAGTTTTTTAATTTGGTTATTGTTAAAATCATCTCTGTATTTTTCCCATTCTTCCTCCACCACCCCTGGAGCTGACTACATTGCTTATGTAAAAGGCCTTTATTTTTGGTTTTCAGTGTAATAAGAAGGAAGCCTGGAAATGAATGAATAGGCGATATTTGGTAATGAGGAGAAAAGCTTTGTTTGTTCTTTCTCATCTTCAAGAAACGGCAGAAAGGGGGAAGCCATTTTACCCCTCTGGTAAGTGACGATATCAGTCTATTTACCCAACTGGTGAAAAAACGGTTTGGATTTTGCTACCCTTTCCATCTTCTTCTTTTCTTCTTCAAATCTCTCAGTTGTTGTTTCCATTTCCTTTCTTGCGAGAGAAAGCTCTCACATACTCACTCATCTGAGGCATTACACAGAGAAGAATTACATAGATTCTAGGTCCAATTAGAAGGTAATGAACAAGTACGACAGGTTTTGGCTACCCAATCGGCTAAGTTATTCAACCTGGTAGGGACAAAAGATAGGGAGATAGAATTAGGCTATATAAGGACCGTTCTAACTCGATTTAATCAGGCAAAACATTGCCAAGGACCTTAATCTGGTTCGTCAAGCATTTGATGAGCGTCTGGTACAAAACAGAGCAAAGGCTGGTAAGGTAAAAGTGGCTTATAGTTTCATGTTGCCCAATCTTGGGGATTAGGACAATAATATAGTGTCATTGATAATTAATCGAGATCAAAGATGAGTTCATGAAATAAACGAGCATATAATATAATCAGTGAAGTCCTTCAAATCCAACAAATCTGAAAGCATATATTAGAACAGAATATAGAATACAACGGTCGAAATTAACGTATGGTGAAGTGATTAACCACTCGGTTAGCAACACAAGGGTTGCAGAAAGATCTACCTCCTGGAAACCATCACTAACTGAAACTGAACTAAAGCCACCTGAAAACAGAATAAAAGCACGAGCTACAATGAAAACAGGTGGCTCAACCTGACCCAACACTAAATCAATAATAATTCATTCGGTTCTATTTCTTATATTTATGTTCAGATTCAGAACAGATTTCAGATTTGTGAACATAACGTCTGAGACGCTCGACACGTGGCACGTTGCAGCTGAGGTGAAATTGTTGTTTGTGGAAAGTGCTTCGAGTGTCTGTTACCCCAATGATTTAACCGGAATGGTTCAAGTGTTAACCCAACGATTTAACCGAAGTGGTTCAAGTGTTACCAACAAGGATTGGACTTTGGTACAATTCATCTGGATAACGATTTACCCATTTTACTGTCGGTGATAAAATTTACCTTTAATAACCAACCGGCAATATGTCTCGTTTTAAAAAACAAAGCACTTGGGAGCTTTTGAGGATCAAGTGTAAAGATTTTGAGTGGTTTAATCTTGCAATTAGAAATTAGATCAATAGAGACTTTCAAAAGGATTTTAAATTTTCAGTGAGTTTGTAAAATATATTAGATATAAAATTCACAAACATAATGGATAAATACATATGTTTCAAAAAAATTATATAAATTTTCATCACTTTAAAATCAAAAAACCCTGTATAATAATTTAAATTTGGTAAACTAATACTCACATATATGTTCATATAACGGTGAAGGTCAACTCGGCATGTGCTCTCGCTATCCTCTTCAAACCAAAAGCTAACATTAATCAACATGCTATTCTAGTGGTGCTCTTCGAGCAACTTATGTAGCGCTATCTCATGGATCATTCGACTCAAAACACATAGAGGGCGGGGAATTGTGCTGCCGATGCCATGGCGAACTTGGAACGCAGTCTTCCTCAGGGAACTCACTCCATCTCACTGTCTCACACAAAGCTCACGCATTGGATTTTGTATGACTCTATTGGCGGCTGTGGACCTCGTCTGCTTGTGACGAGTTGGCTTCTTGTTTCGTTCCTTCATTACAAGAAAAAACATGGAAGTGGGCCTTACACGTAGGCAATTCTGGTCAAGCATTGTTGGCCCATTGCACTACCAATGCTCAATAGCCCACATCAAAATCAAGCAACTTGGTTCAAGGTTCAAGCAGCATCAAGAGCCCACCAATACAAAACTTTGTTCAAGCTGACTGGATATCCCAATACAAAACTCACAACGCACAGTTTCATCATAAATACTCATCCACCTATTTGCCGGCGGCGACTATTCTAAACTAAGGGCTGCCGGAGAGCGTAGACGGCCAGTGTCGTTTGCGTGGAAGACACGCGCCTTTGAGAAATCCGTCCGCCCAACCCAACCCAAGTAAAATTTCTAGAAGTCTCTCTTATCGTCTCCTTAAAAAATAAACCAAAGCTAACTAGGGTTTTTATCTTCTCGACTCTTCTTTCCAATCCTCCTCCCACCTACTTCCAATCCCAGCTCTCCATTTCCGTCACTCCATTTCCCAACTTACATCACAACAGTAATGGCGTCCACTCAGCTCACAGCATCTTCAATCTCGGTGTGTGCCAGAAACTTGGTCTCATTCGAAGGGCTTAAACCCTCCACTATCAACTTTGCACCACTGAAATCTGGTAGCTCGTCCCGGCGCTCATTCCGGGGATTGGTCGTCCAAGCAGCCACCGTCGTTGCCCCAAAGGTAACGATCCTTAGCCCCTAACATAATCTATCATTCCATTTCCATCTGTGTGCTTTTTGGCAGTCCTATCTTTAATTTTGGCGGGATTAGGTTGAATTGAAACTGCTATTCTGAATATCTCCTTCCTCTTTGGAATGGCTTGAACTCTGTTTCAGTTTGGCTTAATTTAGAAATAGATTTGTTTCTTTGTTCTTGAATTTGTGTTGATGTGTAGTATCTCATGGTTATTCCAGTACACGTCGATTAAGCCCTTGGGCGACAGAGTGCTGGTGAAGATCAAGAACGTGGAGGAGACATCAGCTGGTGGCATTCTTATCCCGACATCAGCGCAGTCGAAGCCTCAAGGAGGTGAGGTGGTTGCTGTTGGTGAAGGGAAGACAATTGGTAGCAAAACAATTGACATTAGCGTCAAGGTAATTACTTTTGCCTATTCTCATTCTGCGATGATGTGCCCTCGAAAACCCATAGAGTATAATTAATTATGTTATCGTCCTGTTTTTAGACTGGCGCCCAGGTTGTTTATTCCAAGTATGCTGGTACTGAAGTTGAATTCAACGGCGAAAACCACCTCTTGCTGAAGGAAGACGACATTGTTGGTATTCTCGAGACTGACCACATTAAGGACCTCAAGCCTCTCAATGATAGAGTGCTCATTAAGGTCTGATTCTCTCTTTGGAGTACATTGATTGTTATCTGAGAAATGCTAGCTATCTGATATCAAACTCGTATTTAGAGCTGATCTTGTATGCTTGTTTTGCAGGTTTCTGAGGCTGAAGAGATGACTGCGGGAGGATTGTTGCTCACAGATGCTACAAAAGAGAACCCTTCAACTGGCACGGTTCGTGCACAGACCAGTCTACCTTCTTGTTCATGTTTTCCTCTTCTCTATGTAGAATCACTGACTTGGTGTGGATATATATGCACAGGTGATTGCCGTTGGGCCTGGGAGTGTTGACAAAGAAGATGGTACAGTGAAGCCACTGACGGTATCGCCAGGGAACACAGTACTGTACTCAAAGTATGCAGGGAATGACTTCAAGGGCAGTGATGGTTCAAACTACATTACTATCAGGGCCTCGGACGTGATGGCTGTGTTAGATTGATAGAGATTTGGCGTTTTGAGGAACAAACAACAAAATGGATGGATGCAGAAGAAATTGTAACATTCAGTGTAAACTCCTAGATTGTTGTTTAATGTTGTGATCAAACGGACCTGGAAACTGGAAAGTCATGAATAATGAAGGCAGGTGGGAGTTTCCTCTTTTGATGGTGAGGTTGTTTTGACTTGCTGCTGGTTGGCTTTACAGTTTGGTTCCAAACTCCTTGGAGTTTAAGAAACCATGCTGATTGTCTCATCAACTTCAAAACCATTTTTGGATAAGAAACCTGCAGAAAATTTTGTCAAAGAACGTTAAAAAACCTTTTGAAATTCCATACGGCTGTGGAAACGTTTTGTTGGCCCACCAGTGAATAAGGCCTCAACTGAGAATTTGTATTAGGCCATGGGCCATGTCAGTGGGCCGGCTTGCCTTTTATGGGTTTTCTTCCCTTGCTCCTTGCTTTACCACCGCTATGTCACTGATAAATATTTTGAGACCCAAATCTACACTTTCACCTATAAAATTTTCTCCAAGTCCATAATGTGATTTAAATTTTTTATAAATTTTGTTATTTTTAATGTCCAAATAAGTAATTTAAGATCAAATATTTTCTACGGTTTATAACCCATTCAAACGGACCGGTTACTCGATTATGAAAAAAAAAGTCTTTACATTTACATTGTTTCTAAAGTGAAATCATCATAGTGCCGATTTCGCTAGAAGTTAAAAATGTTACCGACTTCAATATCTCCATATGACTCATTTGGTCCACTTTGATCAACCATAAATTATTATGTATGAAAAAGTAAGTTTGGCAGAGTGACTGGTTCTGTGTTCGCTTCAGAACATATTGTTGACTTACTTGCTATCCTCTTTCATTAATTGATAATTAGTATATATGTCTATTATTGGAACCACATGATTCTATTTCAATTTACTGTCAACTACTTTTGTCCATTCCTAATCCTACGGATAAAATCAAATTAATAATCTCAATTAATTGTATCTATCGACGGGCCGGCCTGGAGGTCTCTTCCTAGCTATTTTTCATTTCTTCTACCAAGGACGGTTTTCATGATCCAATCCACTTTAGTAGTTCGGTAAGTTTAGCATTTTGTAATTTTTCTAAAATGTTCTAAAGTCGTATTTTTTTGTCATTTTGGTTCGAGTGATAATTTATCATTGACGTCATCCATAATTTCCATCGAGTTCCGTCCACATTGCCAGCGTATACTGGCCATACATGCACGCCACATCATCATAGTCCTAATCATTATTCAACAAATTAAAATCTTGAAAATCAAAAAGAAAAAAAAATCTCTCTTCCCTACTCCCTCTCTCTTCTTTTCTTTCTTCCTCCAAATCCATTTCATCACTCTGTTTCTCAATACGAAAACACAGCTCTTCAGGATGGACGTGTTTGACAACAAAATGTAGGAATGACTTTTGAGAATTCTCATCCGGACCAGTGAGACTCTCGAAAATAAACTTTTAGCAGAGCCATTCAAGAAAATTATGATCGATAACACCATTTTCCTGTATCACTTGAGCCAAATCGATGAGCTTCACCACATCACCACCCAAACTTTCTCCTCCTTATCCTCTTCCTTCATTCACCATCTTCGTCTTCTCCTTCTCATACATCATAAGAACAATTCGGTTGGTCCGAATTTGGGTTGGAGGAAACCACTGTTTATTTATTTATTTTCCATACAAACTAATCATTTTTTATGACTGAAGATTATTGACTAATCAAAGATAATACAGCTAAGAACACGTAGATAAATTTTCAACAGCAAATTCAAAAAAATCTCAATCAATCCCAACCCAATTGAAAGAGGCTTGAAAGGCACTTAAGAAGAGCAACAAAACTGGTCCTTAATTTTGTCTTGAATATCGTCAAAGATTGAAGCGACAGCTGACCGGACACCGAATGAAGCGGTCTTGATACATGAGGAAATGAATTTCAGAGAGCTGGGAAAGAAGCCATTGCCGCTGTTGTTTCCTTTGTTTTTATTTTTTTATAATCAGAATGAAAGACGAGAAAAAAGAAAATAGTTGAGAAGTAGAGTGATGAAATGGATCTAGAGGAAGAAAGCAAGGAAAAGAAAGGGTGGGGGGAGCGAATTTTTTTTCTTTTTATTTTTTAAGTTTTTAATTTGTTGATTAATGATTAGGATTGATGATGATGTAGCGTGTATGCGTGGTTGGTACATACTAGCATGGGAGATGAAATTCGACGAAAATCATAAACGGCGTCAGTGGTAAATTACCACTCAGACTAAAATGTCTAAAAACATGATCTTAGTGAGTTCTAGCAAAAAACGCTAAACTTACGAGACTATTAAAGTTGATAGTCCAATTTTCATGTCTCAATCGTTTGCATTAGAGTTCGGGTAAATGGGTCGGGTTAACCTCTCAATCCCAACTTAATTCGTTTAAACTTAATTTGACAGGCAAAAAGTTATAAAATTCAAATGTCAATCGAAAAATTTAGTCTTCAAAATTACTTAGTCGGAATCCTACTTTTCCATCCAATAAAAAAGCTCAAAATTATATTTATTATTTATTTTACCATTCAAACAAAACTTTATTATTTAAATAGGGTGAGTATGTTATCTTTTGTATGACATTTTTATAATATCGACATAAACTTAGCATGAATAAATTTAAACAAACATCAATATTGATGGACCTAGATTTAATTCAAAACCATGATATTGATAAACCTCGGCATCATAAACCTTGACATCGATGCCAAAATAAGAGAAGTACAATATTTTGATATTTGTTAGGAAGAAACTTTCACGAATGCAAGTAAAGTATCACTTTTTCCATATTCTTAGCTTCTAAAACATAGTTTACACAATTTACAACTGGGTCACTATTTCAGAAATCAGAAACAAAAAACAAAAAGATTAATGATATTTTAATGAAATGATAAATTATGGTTAAGCAATCAACATTAGCCCTTACTTTAACTCATCCAAAACCATAAGTGCAGTTTTTAATTTTTTCTTTCTTTTGCTAAATAAGCTAATAAAGTGGAAATTAATTATCAAATAAAATTTTCAAATACAGAAAAATGAAAAAGAACTATTACAAATAAAAAAAAATACAGCATATTAGAAATTGAATTGAAGGCAGGCAAAGGCAGCCCATGTCTTCTTCACTCCACTCTGTTATCTCTTTGTGGCTCTTCCATTTGTTTTGAGGAGCTTCTTCTTCTTCTTCTTCTTCTTCTTCTCTTTACCATCATCCATTCAATAAGACTTCCCCCGGAATTTCAGGCCCTCTTGCCTCCATTTCATAAATCCATCCCCCTCTGTTTTCCCAATTCATGGCCACTCTTTGATTTCTCTTTTCTTCACCAATCGTCGTCCCCACCGCACCGGAGCATTTCCACCCTCTTCCATGGAGGTGTAATGAAAACTCAGAATTTGAACCTGACCCACTCTCATTTTCTGACCAAAGATTCAGTATTTTCATCGTTCACGCGTTATGTTAATTGTTTTTCGTCTGGGTTGTCTGTTTCTACGCAAAAAAATGCTTGTTTGAACCTCAACCACTCTCATTTCCTGACCAAAGATTCAGTATTTTCATCGTTCAGGAGTTATGTTGATTGTTTTTCATCTGGGTTTTCCGTTTCTATGCAAAAAATGAAAAGAATGCGTGTTCTTCTGGAGTTCTAATTTCTCGATATTTACAATTCTGGTTAATTTTTTTGATGATTTAAGGGTCCGGAGGTGGATGAGGGGAAGAAAGCTGCAGCGGCTCAGATGATGACATCAGCTGCAGCTTTTGTGGAAGGGGGAATCCAAGATGGCTGCGAGGATGCTTGCAGCATTTGCCTTGATGACTTCACTTCAACGGATCCTTCCACTGTATAATTCTACCGTTTCTGCCTCCACATTTATTAACCATTCTAGGATAGAGATGTGTACAATAATAATAATATTATTAAATTCATGTCTGAGAATTCTTCTGTGTATTTGTCTTGCAGCTGACAAACTGCAGGCATGAGTATCACCTCCAATGCATCCTTGAATGGTATATTATTAAATTCACTTTTGATTTGTAGTCTCCGTTGAGAATTTTAACAAGCTCTGGAGATTTGATGATCATTCATCGGTGTTGCTTGACTTGCAATTCATTGCCTACGGGAATGGTTTCCATGCTGTTGTTGCAGATTTTTACCAATTATGAAAAGATGCTGCTGTTTTTTTTTCTCAGTTACGTTTTCTATGATTGCATTTCATATCCATGTCCACCTTTATTAACCCTTTTTGTACGTTTTAAGCTAGTGGTAATCATTCTGTCCATTGTGTATACCTGCAACGTTTCTTGAATGAGAAGCTTATGTCTTTTCTTGCATCAACTATTTGTAATCACTAATGCAAATGCCTCCAGGCGTTGATCTATATTAGCAATAGCAGATGCCTCATTAGGAGTTGTTACTGTGATTACATGTGGTATGGTATAAATCTCAGCTGAAAGAAATGAATGAAGCAGAAAGTGTTCAAATGGTGATGCTAGGTTTCTAATGTATTAGGTGCCAGAGAAGCTCAGATTGTCCCATGTGTTTGCAGCCAGTTAGTTTGAAGGACCCCTTGAGGTTGGTTGTCTGAGTCTTATATATGTCCATTTTTCGCCTCTTTGATTCTTCCTGCATGGAATTTGAGTTCCCTATCTCTTATGTATTGGCAGCCAAGAACTATTTGCAGCAGTAGAACGAGAGAGGAAAATCAGGGTTGCTGCTGCTTCTCGAAATACAACCACCATATTTCGTCATCCGACCCTGGGAGACTTTGAGTTGCAACACGTTAGTCCTTGATATCATTATTATCTCTAATCTTCCATTTAGAAATCTCATGGTACTAAGAATTCATTTGTTGTTTGTCATGAAGTTGCCTGCTGGTGCTACCGATGCTGACCTGGAACAACGTATAATCCAGCACCTAGCTGCAGCTGCTGCTATGGGAAGAACTCACTATGGTCGGAGAGAAGCACACAGAGGTAGTTCTGCTGCTTCACAACGGCGTCCGCACTTCTTGGTATTCTCCCCTCATCCTAATGCACAATCTTCCGGACAAATCGATACCTCTATGTCACACGAAAGTGAGCCAGCTGTCATCAATGTAGCTATTCCAGCAGCCCCTCTTACGGCTGATCTAAGCTCATCTCCGCCAGTCTATGCTGCCAGGCCGTTAATTCGTGCAGGATCCTCTAGGGAATCTTCACACCCGAATCCAGATTCAGCGGGACCTTCCGACTTGCAGTCATTTTCGGAAACTTTGAAGTCTAGACTTAGTTCAGTATCAATGAGGTACAGAGATTCGTTCTCGAGAAGCACGAGAGGGTGGAAGGAGAGGCTTTTCTCTCGAAGCAATTCATTAACAGATATTGGTACTGAAGTGAGGAGAGAAGTGAATGCTGGAATTGCAAGTGTTTCGCGAATGATGGATCGTCTTGAAACTAGAGATAGTAATGGACGGGATGATGGTCCTCGGTCTTATTCATCTTCCACTAGAAGCAATCGCAATGGTGGCAGCAACCAGAACGGAAGCAACCCTTCTCCTTCAGTTACTGCAACTTCTGCGGCCACTTAATTTGTGTATCCTACTACATCTAGCCTTAGCATTTCATATTTGCAGGTAAGCCTGCAACTCGCACATCGGTTAAAGAGATATATATCTCCATTTTATGTGTTGAGATCTTTTATTAACAAAAACAACTTTATTTTTTTCAGGTTGAAGTGTACTTTGCTTCCGCAAATATGGCATGCTGAGGTGAAGACGCTTTGCTGTTAGGGGAAATGGAAACGAATGACTTTCTGGAAGGAGTAAATATATCCATGTAAATTTGGTAAAATGTTTGGAGCAGCAGATTTGTTTCATAATCGAAAATGGTTTAAGAGAGTGGTATTGTGATGCAAGCTGTGTACAATATGTATTCGAACGAAGTCGATTCTCTAGTCTTGTTATAGTTGTTAATCCCATTTCGCATTCTGATCTTTCAACTTAAGCAGCTTACAATTCACTTAAAAATCGTAAAAGGATCATGATAGACCCCGTATCGAAAAATTTGCAACATTGTTCCAGAAACTTTGAAAGATTAAGCAGATTCCAACCGATTCAGAAATAAGGGACATCAAACAAGTGGCTTGTAGTACAAACTGAAATGGATAGGATTGAACTTCAAGTGCCAACAAACATTTCCACGAACTTATGGTACACAAATGGGAGAAGGAACCTCCCTGAATGAAGCCATAAATAGAAAGATCGATTATTGACCAAGTTTTCTTCTTACTGTGTTCAGAGGTAAGAATACTCGGCTAAAATAAGAGCAAACTAATTAGCTGCGGCAGCTTCTTCAAGCAGTTGCTTAATCTTGGTGATGTAGTCATTCATTGCTTCATCCTTGGACTTAGCTGTGCCACAAACCAGAATTAACAAAACAATGTCAGATGGTTTTAACATTAACCAATAAATTTTGAAGTCATATGAAGTCTCACACAAACAAACACACCTTCAACAGCCTTCCAAGCATCCCACTTTGCTCTATCCTTCATGTTGAAGATCCCGGGACGGGCTGGAAAACGAGAACAAACAGAGATCAGATCGAAGCCACCTCAGAGATCCAGTTTAAGCATGATGAATTAAGGAAACGAAGGAAGTAGTACGCACAGGTGTTGACTGGACCAACAGTAGCTTGCTTGAACAGTCCATACAGAATAAGCTTGTTCTCATTTGAAGTGCTCTCAGGCAAGGTCATTGCCTTCTGGGCATGCTCCTCAAAGTCCTCCTGTGGAAAAAACAAACAACCCATATCAGATCACAAGACTGTCCACGCTGAATCATTACAGTCAACAAAGAAATTCTCAACATATCAGCTACTACTCAATCTTCCAATTTTTGTCACCACTCTATACAGTAACTAAAACACAAAGAAAAGTAACAAAAATCCCACAAGCAAGAAATCAATTTAATAAGTCAGATGCAGCTTCCACCCATTCGAGTGATCTTAGCATTGGCAACTGGAAAAGAAGCCAACTCAAACAATTGAACCCAGATCTCGAATTGTGTCAAAGCAGGGATCTTTCTTATAATTGACAATCAAGATGGAAAATTGATTAAACACAAACAGAAGATCTGACACACACAAAATTACAACCCCGACATCCAGAATCCAGATTTGACCAAAAGACTCGTGCAAGTAATTTTTTTTGGGATGAAAGTAATTCAAACTGTTGAACAAAGAGTAGACGGATAAGATAATGGAGTGGTACCTTCAAACCCATTGTGGAAATAGTTGCTTGCTGCAGCTGTGTGATATTCGCTTCTTGGTGTCTGCTTAGTAATCACGCTGCTGCCTCGTTGCTATCGACTGCGGATGGGATCGTCGTTATATAGCAACGGATCCGCATATACTACGACAGCTCCGCCAGCTCAGCGATTTGGTTGCCAACAATTCCATATATTATTTAATAACGTCAATGTTTAGGCCATCTGTATCTATCTACTCGGAAAGCCCAGATCAGAACTTATATGGGCTAACTGATCCATCATTTTGGGCTCCAAGATCCACAAACAACTTCACCATTTTGAGTTTATGAGCATGTACACTTGCATATAACACGCAAGGGACATATATTGCGTGTCATAAATCGATAATCAATATACGTATCGGACATGTTATTCTCTCGTTTGGTTTCTTGACAATTGGTTGGTTTGTTCTCAATGTTTCTGGGTCACTTTGTTGGGTTTCTTTGGTTTGTGACCACCTGCTTTCTTTTTCTTTGTTCTTATTTTTAGTTGCTCTTTTGGATAAACTACAAATTGTGATTTGTCTCTTGTATATGATTTATTATAGATTGTTCCTAAAACAAAAGCCTTAACTGAACCTGAACTACACCCCCCCCCACCCACCCCCTCTTTATTATTCTGAGCCGCTGTGTCGGGTGGGCTTTTACATAGGCGTGAGACGCGAACTCAAATTCACGGTTAGGCCCATTTTCACTGAGCTTTATTACTGGGCCTATCTTTTGGTGTGGGCTTTGGGCTGAGCAGATCACTCTTCGTTCTACAAGTCAGTGTGGCCCATTGATAATTTAGAATTGTTATATTGAAATGAAGTTGTTCTAATGTTAGAGTTGTATGTTGATAATTTGAAAAATTTGGATTCGAATCTAAAATAGTAGAATATGTAGGAGATGTAGAAAGAAAACGAAACAATATTATTAACAAACAGAGTCCTTGAGACAAAACTTTATAGAACACTAAGGCCAACTTATATGGTTGATTGGTTGAAGATTCATACTTAGTAATGTGATGTGTAACTGTACACATAACATGTCACCATACTTTCAAACCGACATCTATAATGACCTATTTTGTTTAGCCTACTCTATTTTTCAAATCGCCTCTTTCACATGTCGTTCTTTCGGCAAGTAGCCTCCTCCTACACTGTTATTCTACCCTTGTTCGTATCATGTTGCTAGAAAAAAGTTGGACCCAACTAATGACCTCAATGTCATATTAAATTAGTCACTTTTCCACATTTCTTTTTGTATGATTGTTTATGAAAGAAATATGGTATGCTAGCAATATCCATTATTGACAACTATTCATGTTCTCAATTATTTGGGATTACATCACCATACTTTTTTCGTTAAATTAATAAAGACAAAAGCTAATAGGCTTCTAAGCAATTACTTTAAGAAAGGAAAACCTTAAGGCCAAAGGAATATGAAGGAGGGGCCAAACTAAAAACTAAAATGGCTGCAACTTTCATATAATTGGTACCCTTCGTAATACTAAATAGAGTACAATGGGGTTGGGTAATTATAGTATAATAGTGAATAGGATTGAAAATTTATGTGAAATCGAAATATAAAATTATAAGATTTTATAAATTTTTATAATAATAAATATTGATATAACAAAAAAAATTATAAAGTAGTTAGATGCATATTGTGTTCATTGTCCAAAGTGAATACTAGAAAATGAAAATGACAATCAATATTAAACAGTTATTTTATCAACAACATAAACATTGAACAGTCATTTTTTAAAAAATACATTGATATTATACGCTTCATGTCCCACAGCATAATTGGTGATGTGATATATAATATGGTATCGAATATTTGTGTAGGGCATGATGGTAGAGATATATGTGGTCACATTTATGTTGGTAATGTATGTTTGTAAGGGCAATGCATTTCGAAAGACCTAATCGTCGTGCAAAAGAAAATGTTCAAGACCAGTGTCTGAAAAAAAGAGGATATGTATTCAAATACGTTTTGATAAAAAAAGTATTTAAATACTCACATTTCACTAATTTTTATAATTTTATCGGATTTTGAAGACCAATTTAACCGGTATATATATCATTATATGTGTATGACAAATTAATTAAAAGTCTTCATCGCCATTCTATCTTTGTGACATGCTCCCATGGTGGTTGTGTGTTTGCGCCATACCCACATATGGATAGAAGGATTCTGCTAGATCAGTGATGGTGGTCAGTGGTGACAATTCCGATGGAGGTGGATGGCGGTGGACCGGTGGTGTAGTTGAAAGTTTGAACGAGGAAAAAGAAGTACACGAGAAGAGGATATAAAGAAATTAAATATAACTGAGGTAGTTCTTTGAGAGCTAGACGTTAAAAGATTAAAATTAGACTTCAATGGTACGTTAAATTCGTTTACCGTCAAATCATTAAGTTGAAAACTGAGAATCGGGGTTACAAACTCATTGTTATTGTCCCTCAACCACGGTTCCCCAAAGACTTCAGTGGTATGATCATCGCCTAATCTCCAACGGCATCCTCCCCTAACTACATCCTTAGCTGCAAAAATGCCTCATCACACAAAGTTCAGTCGGTATCCCAACCTCGCTGACAGGAAATCCCCTTTAGGGTAATATTTAGCTTTGAACACTCGAGAAACCAAAGCACCGGGGTCTGAAAGGAACTTCCACCCTTGCTTACCGAGCATGGCCAGATTAAATCATTGTAGATCACGAAAACCCATCCCACCAAACTCCTTATGCAAACACAACCGTTCCCACCGCATCCAAGGAATCCCTTTATTACCATTTCTGATCGAGCTCCACCAAAAATATTCAACATCCGCTCCAACTCTTCTGCCATAGTCGGAGGAATTTTCAAAACCTCCATACAATAAACTGGGACTACTTGCGCCACCGTTTTGATAAGGATTTCTCGTCCACTCGTAGTGGTGAATCGTTGCTTCCAGTTCTGAATCTTGGCCCACATTCGCTCCTTGACAAAATACATCGTCTCCTTCTTCTTCCGGCCAATCATCGATGGAAGATCGAGATACCGCCCACCAAGAAAAGATCCGTTCACCTGTAAAATCGCTGACACTGCCTGGACTAGCATGGAGTCCATCTCTCGCGTAAAGTAGATCCCATACTTAGCATAATTAATCATCTGACCGGAGGCCGCCTCATATATATGTCAAAGATATGCCTGATCGCTCTTGCTTCTCGTATTCCTGCTTTAAAGAAAAGGAAGCTATCATCAACGAAGAGAAGGTGTGATGTGAGGTGCGCTGCTACTCGTTGTCATACCCATGACCACACCTGTTGCACCGCTCCATGGAACAGCCCCGAGATCCCTTCCACACAGATTATAAAAAGGAACAGCGACAACGGGCACCCCTGGTGAAGCCCGCGAGTTGGTTGGAAGGAATCACCAAGTTCGCCATTGAGAAGAACCTGATAGTCCATCGAGCGGATACACATCATCATCCACTCTATCCATCTCTGAGAAAATCACCATCATCTCTCGCGTAGACAACCACTCAACCCTATCATATGCCTTAGATATGTCAATCTTCAACGCCACAAACTCCCGTGTCGTCCTCTGCTTGATTTTCATAGCATGCATGGTTTCAAAAGCAATAAGCACATTGTCATAAATGCTCCTTCCTTTCATGAATACCGGTTGCTCTTCTCCAATAACCTTCTTCATAACTCGATGGAGTCTATTTGCAAGTACTTTAGCCACAAACCTGTAAAGGACATTGCATAACGAGATGGGTCGAAGATCCTTCATATCATTTGGCGTTGCCACTTTAGGAAGAAGGACAATAGTAGCGGCTTGGATTTCCATAGGTAGCTACCCAAGTTTGAGCCATGACTGACATGCGTGAAACATATCATCGTCAATCTCATTCCACATCCATTGATAGAACCCCGAGTTGAAACCATCTGGACCTGGGGCTTTATCTGGGTCCAAATCAAACAGCGCTATTCGAAACTCTTCTCTTGTGAAATCTGTCGTTAACATTGTATTATCGGCCGTCGTAATCCTAGGCTCTACCAAATTCGTAACCTGCTCTGGATTCGCACCCCGCGCCGGTGAACAAGTCAGTGTAATACCGGGCTGCTACTCCCGCCATTGCCTCGTTTGTTTCTACCCACACACCATCCTCGTTCCTCAATCTGTGAAGGATTTTTGCTTACATCGCTCATTACCCACACGATGGAAGTAACAGGTATTTCGTTCCCCATCCTTGTACCAAAAGTGCTTGCTGGAAGCAAATCCTGTTATGCGTCCACAGACCATTGTCGACCACCCAACGCAAGTCGAGGCGATGGTAACAGTGAAAGAGAAAATGTTTCTCCCCGAGGTCGCGTACAGCCACCCCCATCTTTGGACACCAAATCTCAGCCATCCTGTTCTTGACGACATCATAGTTGAAGGAGCGCTCTGTTAGGAATTCTCCGACAACGCATAGAGAGAAATCTTTAGTCACCGGCGTCTTGTGTGTCTCCTCCACAACTTCCTCTACCTGTGCTTCCGACTCCACCATCATGAAGGCACAGAGTTGATCTTCCATCTTGCTATCTAACCGAGGACGGGTGGCGAGAGTTACAGAAAACCTAACCGAGAACCCTAAAAAACCCTTAAAACGAAGGGAGAGAAAAAACTCTTAAAATGAAGGAAAATAACTTTTTTTTCTTGATCCTTTTCTTAGGAACTATCTATGTACGCAAAACTATTGTTAAATTATCTCATGGTAGCTTTTATAATATTATTTTGGTATTATGCCAATATATATGTGTTTGTTTCAGCCTTTCAGAAACGTCTATACTTGGCATACGATCTTAGGTGCGGATATTTGGCCTAAATTATTTGAACAAGATGTCGAGATTTGGTTGCTGCGAGGTATTTCACATCCTGTGCGTTCCTTGAGTTTGAGTTAACCTGTTGCTTGGTCTGGAAGAAACGCAATGAGGTAGTTTTTCCTAATACCGATGTTACTTGCGGTCAGCTCCGCTATGAGTCCTTTACTGAATCTCTGGGGTTCGAGAGAAAATGAAAGTGGGTGACAGAGTTTTTATGAATACTGCTCTGATACGTAACGATGTGCTAATTGGGTGGTGAGAAGCTCTTGATGAGTTTGTGATAGTTAATACTGATGGTTCAGTGAATCAACATGGTAGCGTGGCTGCCGCCGGAGGAGTGATACGTAACTCGCATGGTAAGGTCCTCCGTGCGTTTGCAGCTAATCTTGGGAGGTGGACAATCACAAGGGCTGAGTTTGAGGAGCCATTTTTGGCCTTAGGTTGGCGTGGGAATGTGGGTATCAGAAGATTAATTTACGGCTTGATTCGCAGTGCGTAGCAAGCATACTCAGAGACCCACCTGACGACTTCCGGTATTTACCATGTATTCTTGAAGCGCGTCGGCTTCTTGACGGGATGTGCGTATTACGCATACCTTTCGTGAAGGGAACCGTGTTGCGGATGTCCTTATCCACCACGAGCATTCCTTACCCTTTGGTTGTATTTGATGTTACTCTTTTCTCTGATGCGTTTGATTGTGTTCGTGCAGACTTAATTGGGATTTCTTTTCTCTGTAATTAGAACCTAGCGTCTGCCTTTCTAAAAAACGCATATACAGGCTGTACTCATTTTCAAGAGACATTGTTACATTCTAATAATTTAAAGTTTATCTTGAATTATCATTAAAGCAATGATGAATGAATATAATTAATTTTGATCGTCTAGAAGGAAATATAGAGTGAAGTATTTTTACTTCGCACTAAAGCAAAGAAAAATGGCCACGTTTCAGCCCTAATTAAATTGCCATATTTATTTTGCTTGAAAGCAATGAATTGAATCAAAATTTGCCTTCTCCAGCAGAACGACAAAGCAATGAGATGTTAAGATATGAGTAATTAATAAAGGAGACCGAGTGGTGATAAGTGATGTAACCAACCATGTTAACTATATACGATTAAGAAACTAAAGCCAACGATATATATATAAAACAATAGCAATTGGTGCCAGGCTTCAATCATGTCCTCCCAAAATCAACACTTCATTTAATTTTGCGAATCCTACACAAAATCAATTATATAAAAAATGAAATGGGCAAAAGAAAAAACTAACGAAAATAAACACATGACGATGAATGTGGCTATTTACGATCCGTATTTTACTTCACTCAGTTTATATTTTAACTAAACAAACTTATATATCCTTAATAAAAACTTACATACTATTTTTTTACTATTCTTTTTCATATCCTACCATCAATTTATCATCCTAGCTCCTCAAAGTCTTCGTATTCTGGCGCGATTCTTCGAAATTGTAAAAACGACATAATCAATCGGACCAATCCGGATACTTGGTCGCTTTGAAGATTAACCTCAACCCTAAACCCTAGACTGGGGAAAGTAGCTTCATTTTATTGTTTTTCCTTCATCAACCATTGATTTCCAGTCGTTTCATAGGAGTCTCTGTCTTTTTTGGTACAATTGGATTTCAATGAGAAGAATTAAAGAAATAGAGGGTGATGATTGCATGAAATTCAAACTTGAAAGATGAGTTTCACATCAAGAAGAAGGAGAAGATTGTTTGGCAGGACCGATCATTTGCTTGAGGAGAAAGATAGCATTTTTACGAAGATGAAAGCCATAGAAACAACTAAAAAGTTATAGGGTAAGTTAACGGAGGTCAACACTTGAGGCAGCAGATTCCGGTGGTCTGTAAAGATTCGGTGACGATTTTTATGATGTTTGATTAAAATATATGATGTTATGTAAATATGGACTGCATCAGTAATTTTTTTAATAAAGTTATATTAGTCCATTTATATTAAAAATAGACTGTATAAAGTAAAATATATATTGTAAATAATAATTGATTTATAGTATAAAATAAAACACAGACTACAAATAGTAATTGACTTTTTATAGGGATGGAAAGCAACTCATTCGTCATCATGGAGGAGATTTTTTACAGAACAGTAAATTTCAATTCTCTAATCATTTCATGATTTCAAAGGCTCATAAGAGATAATTGGTTCAAGCAAGTCCACATTCCCGTTGCCTATAGCATGTTATTATTTTTTATATTTTTTTAGGCAATGACGGAGTAAAAAATTAAGTCAAATGGGATCTTTATATAATAAGAAAATAAAATTAATTTAAATAATTGACCTTTTATAGTTTATTAAGATAAATTTTTATGTTTTAAAAGTATTGTACAATACATGTTAAGTGAGATCTATCACCCCACTTAGCATGCTTAACTCCAGCTTTGCTTTTAGGAATATTCCATTTTTACTAGGTTTACATGTAGTTACATGCACTATGGAACGCTTGATTTAATTTATTCATGTGTACTATAGTCAACCTTTGATTAATCCAACCAATCAGACCACAATACATTGATCGTACCAACTGACCTTGAACTAGTAATTGATTTAGACTTATGGTTATTTGGGCTAACTAACTCATTTAAACGATTAAAACTTTAGTCGCTTTTGAAATCTCAAATTACATCATATGATTTTATTTCATACATATATATCGCGGGCTGTTGTCAAGTTGTCAATTCATTTATTGCGACCAACATTATATATGTAAGGCCTTGTTTGGTATCGGTGATTCATATTAGATATCACCCAATATCGTGATATTTTTGTATTTCGGAACGCGAATATTATGATATTGGATGATATCTAAGTCGAAAAAATGTGATATTCAATATCTTGCAAAAAGGAGGATATGTGAATATCATCCATAGAAATCATTTCACTGGTCATATTTAACCCTAATTGCCGTGTTAGTCAATTTTAACCCCATCATGTAAGCCTTTTCTTTCAATTAATATCCTCTCTCTTTTCTATTATAATCGGCGGAAGATCAGATATGCTCCTCCTCCTCTTTCTCTACTCGTCGTTGACAATGACCATTCCACACCGGCTCTCTCTTGCAATCAAAGGCAGAAAACCAATCATCTCTACCCATACTTCTCTCTCTCCCCCATGGGTTCGTATTCTTCCTTCCTGATCGTATATCGACAAGATTCTATTCTTTTCCCTCTAAATCAATCCCAATTTCAGAATTTCAGTGCTCTAATTTTTTCCGATCAAGATAAGGTATTCGAACGACGGTGAGTTGGATGTGACGATTAGGGTAAAGAGCATAGAAGAAAAGAATATAGAGGAAAATAGTGAACTCTAAATTAGGTTTGATGGCTTTATCTACAAATAGAGGGTAAATATGTAATTGATAAATTTCACTTAATATTTTATATTAAATAAGAATTTTGTTAAAGCCTTTTTCAATATCAATATTTTCTAATATTATAATATTTGAAATATCATATATTAAATGAGGCCTAAGGCCTAGAAAATATTTAATCTAAAAATGTAGGAAGAAGAAGAAGAAGAAGAAGAAGCTGTAATGTAATTAGGAAAAGAAATGGTGAGAGCTGAGCTACGAGCCGGAGATCTCCACCGCTGGCAGGCAATCAGTCGCTGTAATAGAAGAAGTTTGAAAAGTGACCTGAAAGCTAACAAATAAAAGGGTATTTGGCTTGGCTTGGCTTGGCTTGGCTTAGAACCAAAGAGCAGTGGAGTTGAAAGGGCAAAATAGTAAACTCGTTATCCAAGACACCGACAACTTGCCTTCAGGCTTCAAGTCCCTTTCCATTTTCTTACAGAGGGACATTGGTAAAACTTGGGAGTGTTCAAGTTTTGGCAGCGCAAGTAACAATGATTACAGTTAATCTTTTTACTTAATACAAAAGTCCAAATGAAGCTTACACTTAATTACTAAAATATTAAGAAGATAGAAAAAAGAAAATTGAATATCACGGACCAAAATGGAAAAGAAAGTTAGGTGGTCAACATCAAGGCTGTGGCCCTGTCCTGTGGCCGTAGCAGCAGCTGGAAGCCACCACACACATTTCTAAGCCAAGCTGTCAGCCGCCATACTACTTTGGGCTCACTTTCACTGCAGCACCCACAACCCAACTAACCACTCGGTTTGATCAATCCAATTCAATTTTTTTTATGAAGTAACAATACACATAATTTATTAAATATCTCAAAAGAAGTGTCCATAATAACATAAATGGGATAAATCAGGAGGTGTTAACCATGAATAGGTTACAAGGAGGTTTTATACCTTGATGGTCCGCTAGCGTGCCATGCCTATCAGCGTCGATGGGGAAGTCTCACTTGCCGCCGTACGTAGTTTGATCAGAGCCATCTTTTCCAGCATCGGCGTCGGGCCTTTGCGTATCCTAACGACCACTGACGCTACGGTTGTTGGTGTTTGATGAGCGGATGTAGGGTGCGAGAGGTATGTTGTTGGTAGCGAATGAAAGGGACATCTTGAAAGTGTCTTTTGTTGGGTGTGGCATGCAGTGAAGAGAGGCGGTGGGAGATGGGTAAAACCCTACAGAGAGGGCAGCGGCTTCACGATTTTGGAGAGAAAAACTCTAACGTGAGTAGGGAATAGAGGAATCATTAAGATTGTAATCAACAATTAAGATTAATAAATTATAATTTAATCATATTATGTGAGTTTGAATATGATAAATCTAGATGTTTATATAAATAAATATATGACTCAATAAAACAGTAAAACACGAACTTGATATAAATTATTCTACATATTCATACATACCTTTTAAAAAGAATGTATTTGCAACACCTCTAATCTATCTCTTGTTGCTAGTCTGTATTCACCCAAACATATAACAAACTACCTTAGAACCCGATTAACTCGTCATGATTTGATTAACCGAACTGGTTAGGACAGTCTAGCCAACTCAATGTGAGACTAGTTTGAGGTTGGGACAAATGCCACAGAGGTTTCACTTGTTGTTGTTGGTAATTTAATCGCTAGCACTTTTTGCGTGAGAAATAAACATTAAAAAGGTAAAAACAGTAATAAGAAAAAAAGAGAGTAGGAGATGTCTCTCTGTCCGTGTGAACCCCACTTCCAGCCTGGGAACCAAAACCTAAACTCAACCCTTTCTTTCTCTTTCTTCTTCTTCTTCTTCTTTGTTCTTTCATTTACTCTCTGCATCTCTTTCTTCCACTCTCCCTTTCCCTTCTTCCTCGCTACATTCCGCGTGTCCCTCTTTCACTACCAACTCACCAAATCCCTTCTCCTTCTTCTTCTTCTTCTTCTCAAATCTTCACTTCAATTCATCCTCATTCCTCACACCTCCACACCTCTGTAACCTCCCAATTCCCCGAGCCACCATGGATCCCCCAATCTATGGTGTCTCTTTCCTCTTCTTCTTCTTCTTCCTCCTCCTCTCCACTTCCACCGCATTGCCTTCTAAATCCACCAATCAAATCAACTCCAACTCCGTCCTCGTCGCCCTCCTCGACTCCCACTACACTGAGCTCTCCGAGCTCGTCGAAAAGGCCCTGCTCCTCCCGGAGCTCGAAGCCGCCGTTGGAACCCATAACCTAACCATCTTCGCTCCTCGCAACGAAGCTCTCCAGCGCCGTCTCGACCCGGAGTTCAAGCGCTTCCTCCTCGAGCCCCGCAATCTCAAGTCCCTCCAGACCCTCCTCCTCCACCACATTATTCCTTCCCGGGTCGGATCCCCTGACTGGCCTTCCTCCTCCGCCGTCTACCCGGCCAAGCACCTCTCCCTCTCCTCCCACCACCTCCACCTCTCCACCCACCCTTCCTCTCGTAAAAAACTCGTCGGGTCATCCGAGATCGTCAAACCCGACGACCTCACCAGACCCGACGGCGTCATCCACGGCATCAACCAGCTCCTCGTCCCTCAATCCGTCCAGGAGGATTTCAACCGCAGGAGAAGCCTCAGATCCATCTCTGCCGTCCTCCCCGAGGGAGCTCCCGAAGTAGATCCGAGAACAAACCGGTTGAAGAAACCCGCACCGTCAGTACCCGCCGGAGCTCCCCCTGTTCTTCCGATTTACGACGCCTTAGCTCCCGGTCCTTCCCTAGCTCCGGCGCCGGCTCCCGGCCCTGGCGGCCCTCGCCATCACTTCGATGGGCACACCCAGGTGAAGGATTTCATCCACACTCTGTTGCATTACGGTGGCTATAACGAGATGGCGGATATCTTGGTGAATTTGACCTCGCTGGCCACTGAAATGGGGAGACTAGTCTCGGAAGGGTACGTCCTCACCGTTCTGGCTCCCAACGATGAAGCGATGGCGAAGCTGACGACGGATCAGCTAAGCGAACCGGGAGCTCCAGAGCAAATTATATACTACCACATCATCCCGGAGTACCAGACAGAAGAAAGTATGTACAATGCAGTGAGAAGATTCGGGAAAGTTAAGTATGATACTCTCAGGTTGCCACACAAGGTCACTGCTCAGGAGGCAGACGGGTCGGTCAAATTCGGAGCGGGTGACGTGTCGGCTTATCTTTTCGACCCGGATATCTACAGCGACGGAAGGATATCAGTACAAGGAATTGACGGGATACTGTTCCCGGAGACAGAGTCAACGGAGGAGCCGTTGAGGAAACCAGCTAGTCCCGTGAAAGTCGTCTCCAAGCCCAGGAGAGGTAAAATTAAACTGTTCGATTACTAATTACTCAATGGTTAATGATGCTCTGTTTATTGATTTCTTTCCATCGCTTGCATAATTGGTGCTTGGTTCATCATACACATTGTTGAATTCGAGATGGGATTAACGAATGGTGTCGGTGGGTCTTGGTAGCTTTTGATGACTTGGTTTACTAACACAGACAGACTGTTTCCCCATTACTAGATGTAGATGCTCTGCCCCCATAAGAAAGCAAGTTAAAGCTTTTATCGACTAGTATTGGCTGTCACGCAGAGAATTAGATGCCTAATATTTTGTTCATTTATGTTAATATATTAGTTCGTGGGTGATTGATTCATCATTCCTACCCTTATAAGCTTAGCTGTGTGATGTTAAGATGGTAGTGGTGGTTATGCCAATTAGTCAAAAACTAAAAATCAAAGCTGAAGAGAAAGCGACAGCCATTTTAGCGTACAGAACCCGTCGGTGAAAACTGTAATTAGGCGGGCAATGAAGGGTTGTTTTGGCGGGGGGATGATGATAATGGAGATGGGGCCGCTATGGTTGGCTGGAATTGTGAGTAAGTGAGCAGTAAATAGGAAGATAGCTAATCTTTCACCTGAGCAGTACAGTAGTATTCAATGAAGCGGGTCGGGTAGGTCGTCGGGTTAGATAGATGGAAGAAATAAAAACAGAGGGAGCTGGGAGGGAGAGTACAGAGAATTCCAAGCTGTGAGCCACTGTGACCCACCTCCTTCCACTGACTTTGTCCCCTTCCTATAAGATGCTTGCAAAATTCCATCCCCACTCCCTCCTCATTAGTTGTCATGTGGAATTGTATAATATTCGTCAAACAATAATCCGACTTGTGATTTTGGTCTTGTTTTCTACTAGCCATGGCTCTGTAGTTTAATGCAGGTTGGAGATGGATTAACATGGAAAGTTGACTAACAATGAAGCTTGTCTGTTTGGTGCAGGGAAATTAATGGAGGTAGCCTGTAGAGTGGTTGGATCTTATTTTACCGCTTCTTGCCAATGAACATACTTCTTTCTTTCCCCATGATTATTTTTTCCAACTTGTTTACATAAAAAAAAAAAATCCAAAAACAAATACACCTGGGAGCCATGGATCAGATAGAGAAACTGGTAAGTTCATCAAAGCTTCGTACTTTGGTCAATTTGAATCTGGAATTGAAGCCTGATAATTCTGGGTGTGAATTTTGCAGGTAGACTTATTGTGTAGGAAGAAGAATGGAAATAAAGAAGGGGGGGGGGGGGGGGTGGCCAACAATTGGGCATATCTGTATTGAAGGTTGTGTTTCCTCCCATCATATATGAGAAAAGAGTGTTTTTTTGGGGGGGGGTTTATCATAATGAAAAAAGATTACTGTAATTACATGTCAATTTGTTTTCTTTTTCTTTTTTACAACTTTTTAACTTGTGACAGTGTGTGGGGTAAAGAAAACCGATACGCAGAAATTTCGTCCATGGCTGTTGTGTCTTCTTTCTTCATGTTGTTGTTGTTGTGAATTAAATACCTTTATTATTATTATTATGAATTAGTACACCATTCATTCATTAATTTATTTTAATATTCTGCTCATGATTTGTTATTTGTTTAATTTTGTTATGGGAATCTGTGAGATTGTCGGTGTGGTTGTACATTAATTAATTAACAAAACTGTTGGGAAATTAAAAGAAAAATGGAAATAATAATAGTGTGTATTTATTTATGGGGAAAAAGGGTGAGATGGAGAGGGACGGTGGTGGTTGTTTGCATTATAATGGAGAATGGGACAGCACAACTGTCTTTGTTTGGCTTTGGTTTTGTTGGGCTATACAATTATGAAACATCACAAACAGCACTTATGTTTTGTTCGAGGAAAAATTGCAGAAAATGGAAATGATAAGCCAATCAGTGTCAGTACTAGGACCCAATGACACAAGTGCTAATCATAGATCAAGTGTATTATTATATCTAAACCTAATTCAGTGGGAGTTTATAGACTAATATCCACCGACGAAACGAGTATTCTTTTATTTTTACAAACATTCTTTTTAATGGGCACTTCAGTTAGTAATGTCGGCTGTCGATTCAGATGAGATTGGTGATGTTGTCACATAAGTGTATTAATGATTTGCGCGAATAAAATTAGATATTACAATCATTCGATAGAAAGAGTAAATGAGAATATGAAAAGGGAAAATAAGAAAAACAACCGCCGGGTAGGGTCGGGGGAGTTTAGCCTTTAGGATGGGTGGATGGATGGTTACTAATTCACCACACTAGTTGCCTGCCTCCTGGCTTGCTGTGTTGACAGGTCGACGCCCAGCTGGCCACAAACACCTTCCGCCATAAATTTCCCCAACTATTCCTCTATGCCATTCATTTTATTTTCTCATTCAAACCGGTCACGCCGGCCGGTTTATTATGATTTGGCCGGCCGGTTTTTTTTGTTACAATGGATTTATCTTCAAATTGGACCGGATTGATGGTTTGTTTAGCTGAGTACATTACTAGTTTTTTTTTTAGTTCGTGGTATTTGAATTAGTATCCCTATGCAAAATGGGATCCTTAGACCCATCCACTATGGTGCAGACTAAAAAAGCTAAATTTATACTTCAATTTGGTTTCTTAACTTTACAAAAAATGAATATGCTGCAATGGTTACAAAGTTAAATTTAGCCATATCCATTTAATTTTCACTTCATATATGTTTTAATTTTGATTTCATAACCTAACTTAAATAATTCGTTCAAGACTTTTATATAACTAGTACTTATTAATTAAAATGAACATTTTGATATAATTTTTTAAAATTTCAATAATTTTTTTTGTTAATTATAAAATCATCTAAATTAATCAAACATTTTATCAATTTGGAATTTCTTTTATTCAAAATCAAATCGTTGCAATGTGCCAATGTTTATACATTACCTTTATAAAAACAATGATAATTTTTTTAGGCCAGATTAAATCGGAAGTTACATAGATAATCAAGCTGAAACGTAAATTATACGATTTGGCAACTCCCCGCACTTACAACACGCGACGCATTCTAGGACGCGTGACTCGTTGTAGGTGGCCAATAAAGGCTACTTTCTAACGGCCATTAGATGACTGATCAGATAAACATTTTTTGATGAATAGTTGAGCATAATGGAAACTGTAACCTTTATTGGACCGTTAAAAGAATCTTGAAAAAAAATCATGTTATGTGAGCTATACTTAGATGTTATGGATATATCTCATTCAAACTGACTCAACTCGATTAGTGGATAAATTAGTCAAGAGGTAATAAAAGATAATGAAAAATAAAATATTGATTGACCCGTTTTAATAATTTTGAAAACAGGGACATGCCATCTAAAATATACTTACAATTAATGAATATGGTTTGTTCGAGCGGAATCAATTCGATTAATGTTTTAAATTGGTCAAAAGTTACTGATTTTTAGCCTACTTAACTTACGACCTATGGCCATGTACCCTTATGTACCCAAAATTTAGGTGACCATTGCCATGTTTTTTTCAAAACTTGTGCAAACATGGATATCTATAAAATAATTGATTGAATGATATAAATTTTAAAACAATATGTGATTAAGAAACAATTAGGTGTACCTATAATTTCATTTCCCTAGTATTTCCCGTTCTTATTCCATGTCATTTTTCAATCAACTGACACAATGTTGCGTGATAAAATCGATCGAGTGACAACGAGTGTGGGGCGTCTCCAGTACCGGCTTCCCCAAGGAGTTTTTTCGGAGACGAACGAGCTTGTGGAGGTCACGTTGCGTAATCTATGAATCGAGTAATGGTGAGGGACGATAAAGCCAAACAAGGGATGGCGATTCCCCTAGACCCTTGATGGCGGTCGAACTCCTATTTGCAATTGTCAAAAGAAAAATATGTTTATTATTACAATCCCAACGAATTACACCGGGAGAAATATATAGGCTCCTCAGGTCTCCTCCTTCAAAACCAATTCTGATAACAACTAAACTGCTACTACGATTATGATTCTAACCATCTAAATACTTGATAAAAAATAAACAAGGATAACTAATTAAATGATAAATTGTGGCAGACGTGGCAGACGTGGCCGATGTCGACATGGATCTCCACGTAACACACAAAATGCTAATTGTAATAGATATATTCAAAATTAAGTTGTAAATTTAAATTGTAACAATTAATATGTAAAATGTAACCTCAATTGACCCATTAATAATATTGAAAGAATGATCATGCTGAGTTATGCTTGGGTTTGATTGATACATCCCATTCAAACCAACTCAGCTCTTGTTAAAAGAATATTGAAAGAACGACCGTGTTATATGGACTGTGTTTAGGTTTGACTTAACCTGGTTAAGTTTCTGAATAGGTCAAGAACTCTCAAATTTAAAAATATAAGCCCAATTGTGGTGTTAAAATAATATTGAAAGAAGATTAATTCAAGTTGATTTTATATAGTTTATAAATGAACAACATATTATTCTTATTTAGTGTGATGTCAGTGAACAATATGATTGGATATGCTTGAAAATGTTGAGTGTGATGTGCATGTTGGTTATCTTCCCCAAACGACATAACCTTCAATATTAAATGGATCGTTTTTCTAAAAAATCCAGTTAAACATAACAAAATTGATATTATTAGACTAAAAAAATGTAACATTTGTGAATGTCACAATTTATTTTGAGTAACATATAAAATATTATGAAAGAACAAATAATTAAAATGAGAAAAGAATAAAGGTTTAAAATAATTAATAATTTTTTATTACAATAAAAGTGATTTGTATATAAAACAAAAAAATATTTTTTTTCTTAAAGTTAAGAAGAAGTCTTTAAAAATTTATGTGGTAAACTTAATTTTTTAATTTTCTATATATAATTATAGAGAGATATAGAAAATCTATTTCACCTAACATGTACAATTAAGTTGTATAATGAAATGGAGTTTGAGAACAAGTCTTCCAATGAGTTTAATATATCAAAGTCAAAGACGGCATGCGTATATACTTAGTGCAATGTCTTGATTATGATTATGATTATGATTATTCTCTTAATTATTTTTAATTAATTATATGCTAACATAACAAACCTCAATAATAGTTACGAGCACCGGCCCTCTTTAAGAAAACAAAAGGGCAATTGCGAGAGAAGAGATGAACAGAACAACTGCTTCGGGTTGCCTTCGTAGCTTTTTCTTTGTGAATGAGAGTTTTTCCTTGTATAATACTTCTACCATGTGCTCTAAGTCAATACCTAATAACAATATGTTGGTACTTTTTAGTTTATGTTTTTTCGTTAGGGAACGGTTCATGATATGATATTAGAGTTTAATTTGACGATATGATTGTGAGTTTGAATTCTTATAATCATCGATATTATTAATTGATTTATACACAGATACTTAATTAATCAATGAGGCTTTGCTTTCTTATGTAGAAAACCAACCACCACCAGATTACTTTCCATCTGCTGAATTTGTAGTTTGGCAAAATGTACATTTCAGGAACACATACATGATCCATTAATACTTCTAATTCATTGACTCTACCTCTCTCTCTCTCTTTCTGGTATGTGATTGCCATCTTCCATGACATTTGAACTGCTATGACGACGATATCAAGAAATACCCCCTTCACCTAACATTAATCCATGAGGAAGATTTGGGTTTTTTTTTCCAAGTTTTTAATTTGGCATCCCATCACAAAATTTATATAATAATATATACTAATTTCATAGTAATATATATATATATATATGATTTTTCGTAATTTTATCAGCACGATGTGATGTTCTTGATAGTTAATATCATAACCATTGTCACACATAATGTACTAACCAACCATATTTATCATTTGTGCCTTGTTTGGCTTGTGTTATTTGCCATGCATGGGAAAATGGGAATTACATATATGGAACATAGAAAGATTGAGAACCCAGTTTCTATTACCAATTAACCTAATCCAAACTATACTTTACACACCTAAAAGTAAAATACTTGGGGTATGAAATTGAACTAATTATATACGTAGTAATAATTCTCTGGAATTTCTCAGGTTCGAGTTAGGTGACTAATATATATACATAGCTGGGGAAAGATTATAAAGTAAGTGAAATAAAGTTGAAGCTTGAATCTACAGCAAACTCTGACTACTCTTTCATCAACTTTACTTGGGAGGAGAGCAACAAAAGAAGTACCGCCCTTGTGTTGCTTTTAACTTGATTGACAAGAATATACCACTTAATTACCAAACGTGACGTCGTATATATGAATTGTTATTTTCCATAGATGTGATAGAGTGACTAAAATCCCTAACATTTTCCAATTCAGAATGCATACGATACAAAGAAATGATTGAATTTTCCTGTTGTAAATTGGTATGTTATTAATTGATTATCACAAATGAAGTGAATTGGATTTTCCGATTCTAGGGCACAAATCCCTCACACCAAGACATTCCATTCGACAATAAATTTTATAAATATTGATAATCAACCTTTTTGCCAACGAACCTCTCTACATATATCATATTACATGTACTTGCAAATGTAACCTGACATGATGCATAAAGCTGGAATGTCTGCACAAATTCTATCAAGCGAAGTGGGATTTATAGTAAAACCAAAACCCTAAATGAGACAGAATCAAAAGGAACAAAAAAAAGAAAGAAGAATAATAACAAAATTCAATCTCAGCAAACTGGCAATGCCTCCCTAAATGAAATTCCCACATTTCTACCCTTCACACCATTCTTACCAATTTCAGTGTTGCCCATCTGCATCATTGCCACAAACTCACTGTAATCTATGCGACCATCCTACCATAGAACAACCCATGAACCAAATCAATATCACACATTATGCAGTAATCCGTATGGTGCAAGGAAAACTTTCCAGGAAATATGAAATCACTTACATTATCCTGATCTACTTCTCGGATCATATCTTCCAAGTGAACAGCCTCCATCCCGAAGTCGTTGCAGGCTTGTTGAAGCTCATCCATTGTGATGTAGCCACTTCCATCCTTGTCAAAGTAAGAAAAGGCTGCAAAGAGATGATCTTCCTTCTCCACTTTGTTTAGGTGCAATGTTGCTGCTATGAACTCAGCGTAATCAATTGTCCCATTGTTGTCGATATCAGCCTGCAAACCGGAGTTTTGATTTGTGAATGCCTTGGTTTTATGCTTGATTGTATTTTGAATAGTTTACAGATTTTTTTCAAAACTTACCGCTTGCATAAGGCCATAGATTTCAGACTCATCAAGGTTTGCACCAAACTTTTTGAGTCCAACTTTGAGTTCTTCAAAGGTGATGGAGCCACTGTTATCCGTGTCTATCATCTTGAACATTTCCCTCAGCCCTGCAATCTCTTCTTCAGACAGTTTCTCTGCAATTACCTGCACGAGGCAAAAGAAATTCGACAGTGTAATTCGATGTAACGGCTCTAAGAAAGCTGCAAAAAGGGGTGTAAGAAACTTACTCTCAGTGCCATTTTCTTCAGCCTGTTCATGGCAGAGAAATGTTTCAAACGAGACAGGACAGCTGAATCAAGAGGCTTGTCAGGTGCCACTCCATCTTCTCTGACCCAAGGGTGGCCTGAGATTGAAACAATTCGGTATTAGACAAAATCGCATCAACGCCATATAACACGAAAGTGACAACTGGATTTTTTGACAGATAGAAGCTTACAGAGAACTGCATGGGTGGTTATCCTCTTCTTCGGGTCTCTTACAAGCATTCTCCTTACCAAATCCTTAGCACTCTCGGAGATTTGAGGCCAAGGATCTGAGTTGAAGTCCAGATCCCCTTGTAAAACTTCTTGGAAAATCTCATCTTCAGTTTCTACACCAACAAAAGGGATTTCAAGGTTCATCAGTTTAAGCTATTCGAGAGTTGACAGAAGATAATTACAAATACTAATGAAAGAAAGGTGAGAGATTTACCAGCCCAGAAAGGAGGAACTCCACTTAAGAGAATGTAAACCATGACTCCAGCACTCCACACATCAGCTTCAGGACCATACCTCTTCTTCAGAACTTCTGGTGCAACATAGTAAGGGCTTCCAACCACATCATTGAAATTCCGGCCTGCAGAAATATGGATTTGAACCTCAAACATCAACAACAGCAAACTACAATGGAAAACAAAAGAGCAGCAAAAATAACAGAGGGGATTGAGTTAAATATTTACCAGGCTTGAAGAATACTGATAGTCCAAAATCAATAGCCTTGAGATGAGACTCTTCATTCTCATCAACAAAGAGGAAATTCTCAGGCTTCAAATCTCTATGCATCACCCCTAGAGAATGGCAGTTTGCAATGACCCCAAATATAGTCCTAGTGATCTGAGCAGCTTTCCTCTCACTGTAATGACCTCTCCTAATGATCCTATCAAACAGCTCACCTCCAGAGCAAAGCTCCATCACAACATGAACAGCAACAGAATCCTCGAAAGCCGACTTGATTCGTATGATGTTAGGGTGACCAGACAAGTGATGCATGATCTCAATCTCCCTCCTCACATCCTCCACATCATCCATAGTCAGCAGCTTCCTTTTGGCAATGGATTTACAAGCATAGTGCTTTCCTGTTGCTTTCTCTATACACAGGAAAGTTGTCCCAAATTGGCCATGTCCAAGCTTCTTCCCCAAGTTGTAGTGCTCTTTCAAATGTCCTGTCTTGGTTTTCAACACTGAATCTGTCTGGAGTCCTGCACTTGACATCCTCTTCACATGGGGTGCTGTCTTTGGAGGCCTATTTGACTGTGGCTCAGGGGGCTGCGGCTTGACCGGTACCTCAATTCGAGCAGGCTCGAGTTGAGCTTGTGGCTGAGCTGGTTTAGCAGAAATATGATGATCCATCTTGACCTCTACTCTCTTTGGTGGCAATTCCATTGGAGCCTCTTTGACTTTGGCAGCTTGTTTTGGCTCTTCAGGAGGCTTAGCAATCTCCAGGGGCACAAAAGGAAACACCTTTTCAGATGGTTTCTTCTCCATCTTCATTTCCTCAGGAGGCTTATCAGGAGCAGACTCTCCCGAGCCTGCAATTTTATGATTACCAACAGCAGCAGCTTCTTCCATTCTCTTGCTGCTAGCTGATAGCTTCTTATCAAAGTGCTGTGTTGCTGACTTTGACCACCATTCTGGATTGCACATTCCTCCAGCTGCATATGCACCCTTTGCTTGAACACAATTGTTCCCCATCTTAAAGAACAAAAAAAAACCCCTTTCCCTACCCCAAAATCACTACAATGGATTCCACATTCTGGGTTGAAGCTAGAATCCTTGAAAACTCAGCTGATTAGAAGACCAATTCCGTAAACCCTCTTTCTGAAACTACGGAAAGGGTCTGAGGAAGGTTGTAGGCAAATGCTTGGGTTATTGAAATATAGTATTGAGTAAGTAAAGTCAAGAAGTTTGACAGCGTCTAAGTTCAATGGAAAAGGAACAAAGGGCAAAGAGAGAAGAAGGAAGATATATTAAAAGGGGGAATAGAAGAGTCTCTACCACTCTGTTTTCTTCCTCTGTTTGTTTGTTCGTATGATCAAAATAAAGAATACGACTTTACCAGGTCTCTTCCTCTCATCAACGCATTTGTGCAGAGCTCGTACAACCCCGCCGATTGATGACTTCTCTTTTTGTCTTTGAGGTTTTAGTTGCAGAGGGATTTTTCCTTTTTAGTGACGACGACGATCGTCGTGGATATAATTTCCAATTATTATCCTATTAAGGGATTATATTAAGGAAAAAACAGAGAATCACAGTTGTGAGAGGACGGCTAATATTGAGTTGGTTGGAATGTTTGATCTTCTAGGTTGAGTTTGTTTATTTATTAACTATATGCATATATTTTTGTCGACTAATCTAGACTTTCTTTTATAAACAAAATCCAGTATTTCTCATTAACGGTCACATGAACCAAAAAACGTATATCGTGTCCAAACAGGGATACATACTTTACACACGACAGGATTTTATGAATCATGGATCTTTGCGAACAAGCCAACCTCAATTCTTTCACTCCTACAACGGACAATTGACAATGAAAAGGAAAAAACTAAATCACTCTTAAAGTAAAGTAAGATATCAAACACACAAAATTTCAAAAAAAAAATAAATCTAGCTAGCAAGCTTGAATGTGAGAGCATCCTTATTGGAACCGCCAAGGGAGACTAAAACCTTACCTGTCCAGTGCGCATGGTCATATGGCTCGGCTTCGCTATCGCTCAATTGTATTGATCGGCCTAAAAAGTAGTCTTCCTTCCATAAAAAAGCCTATTCTCTAGTTCGTTAAGCTTTGCCATAAGCAAGCAAGACGAGGTCGCTCCTCTTCGTAGACAAGGCTCTTTCTGTACTTGATGCAAACCGGTCGCCCTAAGTTGACCGGCTGGTGACACAGAGACGAATCTCTAGCCTTGTTTCTTGGACGACCCCGTATGGACGGTGAGGGCGAGGGGCGGTGATTTGTTGGTCGATGGATGGAGGCGGGACTAAGGGTTGGCGTTGTAGCAGCAACAATAGAGTTGAGGGGAGGAATAGTTGACGGTGATGTCGGAGGCAGATGTGATGGGTTGTGGAAAATTCATGATAAAGGGCGACTATAATGGCGGTTAGGGTTTTTAGGTGGAGAAATCTCTCTACGTGAGTGCAACTATATCTTTCCAAAAAGACTAGGGTAGCACTGCAACAAAAATCCGAGTTCAACTAGAGAAAACGAAAAAAATCAACTAGAATTTAAAAATTATCATCGATTAATCTAGACTGATCATTATTATTGCTAATTACTAATGCTCAATTCTTTTTAAAAATAGAGTAATTGGAATAGATAACATCAAATAACTATTTTGGAGAACAGATCGATATTTGATGCAAAAAAGAGGTTAATTGTGTTAAGAGTGTGAGCAGTCACTTATTTGTTTGTAAATATTGATCTCAAGGAAATTGCCATTATTTGATTTTTTAAAATATTTTTGGTAACTGCACATCAAACCATTATTACTCACACGACACGACATAACAAACAGCTAATTTTGTGTAACAAAGATGGTCTCTTATGTTTGGACTGATTCGGTTTAATCCTTTATAAATCGATTGCAATTCTAAAAAACCATTTTTATATTCGAGAATAATATTGAGTTTAAAATGAACACTTTATCTAAATTTCTATCAATTCAACCCAGTCACCACTGCTCGTCAACCTAATTCGGATGAGATGACACTTTACACATCATCAAATCAAACCCCTAATTTCCTCCTCCTCTGCGGGCCGGTGGAAAAATGAAGGAGAAGGAGTCAAAGAGATGGGTAAAGGGTAGGTTGGAGCATTTAGGTCGCGGTTTGGTTTGGTTTAATCAGGAGTTTGAATATGTTGATGGGTAAATCGAAATCACCGACGAAACATGCTGATTGGGCTGAACTAATAGGCGTTTAGACAAAAAACCTAAGCAAGTTAGCCAGATTCCATTATTATTTCCGAATATAAAAGAGACTCTTAGGTTGCAATTGATTCATAAAGGACTAAAATAAACCTACTCAATGTAAGAGACCATATTTGTTAACGTCACTTATGCACGCTGGAGCTAGTGTATCGGCGCTGACGTAAATTTTAGTGGTCGCCGTTTATATAGACGTGTTCGTACTTTGGATGATGCATGGGGTTTAATTAAACAACATTAATCAAAGCCTCTAATTCCGATTTAACGTATTAATTACACATGATGACCACCTTCTGACGGTTGGCATTTGGCACTATCCTCCTATCAAAGGCAAAGTTTACAACATCCAAGAAACTAGAACTATGAGTTTCTTGTATATCAAACTCTTACAATGTGTAGTGAAATTATCGGATGTTGTTGCCACCCATGTTACAATACAAGGTATTTACTGCTGAAATTTTCATTGAATGCTTAAGACTTGTCCAACATAGTATCATCCAACCAGACATAGAGAAGCATTTCCCTACGTAAGGAATGTAGTGAGTGATATATGATCCAACAACCTTTCTATTTCCCTCAATAAGACAATCTATGTACATAAAGACTTGGAACAATGATATGATTCTCTTGCAATGTCTAGTCAATCACCCAAACTCTGGTGGCACTATTAGGCACTTTCACCACTTTTTCACTTCAAAAGATAGTTCAATGGATGAGATTTTTCCTCACATGGGATAACTCGATAACTTGACAACTTCTTTGGGAAAAAAGGGTTCCATTTCGATAGAACCGGTTGCTATTTTCTCAGAAACGAAATGTGGATCAAGTTCTACACGCATTCTCCGATCATTGATCTGTATATTCGAGTTCAAACTAGTTTAGTTGTAAGGCTGTAGCTACAAGTAAGGAAACAAAGAGGAGGGGAACATCAAAGATATGTTGTGGTAGAGTTGTTGAGTGAAAGGTGACTAGTTCGTTAGACTTCCTTGGCCAAACCTGAGATGTCTACATATCCGTTCTTGCTTCCTTCCTGCTTAGGATCAGTTCTCCCCTTGTGATGGCGGTCAATGGGGATGTTCGGCCTCATAGGCGGCGGCAGCGAGGAATTCTGGCCAGGGAGACCCTCAAACAAATCGAATAAGCTGCTCTTCATCTCTTCAGCTGCTTGCAAGAAGCGGTCAAAGTGTCCAGAAAAGTGGCGTTCGAGCTCGCTTATATCGCTTATATCACTTCTGACTCATCGTCGTCCCTCCACACCCATCCCATTTTCACCGCCGATCGCAGAATCGCCGCCTGTTCTCCTTCCTCTCTATATCCTAACTGTTTTTCTTGGCTCTCAAGCCAGAAACTTCCCACCGCCCTTCTCAGCGATCATATATTACGTTTGGAAGAAACGACGCCGTTACACCTTTTGAAACGGTGTCGTTGGCTCCGTTTGACATGTAGATTGCACGAACTAATAAGAAAATGATATCTCATCATAAACTCCAACTGTAGAAAAATTAATATTCACATCTTAATAGATGATAATGATGATACAGAGAACTAAGTTAGGAATTTGCGTTTCTTGATCAAATCCCACTTCTGCTGCAGTACGCCCCTAGCTAAATCTTGCTTCCCTTCTCTGTTCAGCCCAAAGAAGACTTCTCTGAAGTTATAAGTACTTGGAACGATCTTACTCTCCATCATTTCAGACACAAGCTGCAGAGCCTGTTCAGACTCCTCAGCCTTGCACAGGCAGCTAATGAACATGGAATACGTCTGGAAATCAGGGGCAGGACCTTCCTGTTTCAGACGACGGAAGAGGCTCCATGCTTCAGATGTTTTTCCCAAGTTCATGTATCCGCGAATCATGGCCGAATGTGTGACGATGGAAGGCTTGCAGCCTTCTTCCTGCATTTTCTCCAAGGTTTCCAGGGCCTTTTCGGGTTGCTTCTCCTTGAAGAAATGGATTATCAGGGATGTGTAGACATGGGAAGTTGGACGGATGCCGGATTCCTTCATGGAGTCGAGCTTTGCGAATGCCTCCTCTGTTCTTCCTGCTCTTAGTAACCCGTGGACAAGGCTGCCATGAGTAGATCTGTCGAGTGTGAGTTTCTGATCCTGCCAAGTTTCGTCAATCAGAGATATTGCTTCGTCCAATCTGCCCACCCTGCAAAGTGCTCGGATGTACAGGGATCGGGCGAATGGAACTGAAAATCCGACTTTACATAGACTTTTGATGCATCTTCTGGCTTCTGGTAGCTTATCGGATTCACACAAGCAACGGATGTAAGTTTCAGCCATTTCCCGGTCTGGGATGAATCCTGCTCGGATCATCTCCTGGAATATTTTCATGGCCTCATCAACTTTCCTTCCTTTTCCTTCACAGAGGCAGATGATCAGGTGTTTGTAGGTGCTTTCAGTAGGGTCGCTGCCACTTGCTTTCATATCTTTGAAGATCTCTAGTGCGATCTCTGTAAGACCTGTTCGGCCGTACTGCATTATCATGATTGTCCATGTATCTGGTGACACTGAGTAACGCTTTCTCCTCATCTCGTGAAACAGACTTCTCATGTGCTTAAAATCTTTCCCTCGCCCTGAAATTTTCATGGCCATGTTGTATGTTTCCGAAGTGTGGGAATATCCGGTTTGCTTTCCTACCCATGAGAAGAAGTTCAATGCTTTGTTCCCATGGATACTGCATTTGCGCAGAACTTCCAGCACTAGCTCTGGTGTGAACTTAATCTCGCATTTCTCCAATGCTTCCTCGATGAGCGACCAATTGCCAAACGATGATATGATTCCAACAATTTCCTGCAAGTCCTGCTCGGAATATGCCCTTGGAACCGGCTGCACCAAATCCTTACTTGATTTTAGTCGTGGTTTACGGCTTCGCTTCACATTTAGCACTTCAGCAGTTAATGTGTCATCGTTAACAGATGGGACAGCTTCTAGAGATCCCAGTCCGTAGGGTTTCTGGAGTTGCTTTACTTTCTCAACATTTTCCACCTCCCCGTTCCTCTCCATGTAAGATATAACCCAGTCAAATATTTCATGATTCATAGACATATCCGACTCTTGCAATTCATGCATAACTTTCAATACTTCTTCTGTTCTTGAAACTCTGCAAAGCTCCTTAATGAGCACGGAATAAGATTTCCTGGTGGGTTTAATACCTTTGGTTTCCATGCTCCTGAAAACTTCCCATGCTTCTGATAAATGGTCATGGCGAACATGACCTGCAACCACAGCCATGATAGCTTCATTGTCTACATCAAGCCCTCTTTCCAGCATCTCAGCATATAACTTGCATCCTTTTTCATATTCATCAGAGTTGAACAGCTGTTGCATTAGCTCCGTGTAGGTGGAAGTTGTAGGACTAAATCCAGATTGCTTCATGCTTTCAAATAGATCAAATGCCTTGGACAGTTCTTTGCTTCTTAAGTGAGCGCTGATTACAAAATCATAAACTTTCCAGCTATCCAAGTTTCTTTTCTTCATAATTTCAATGATCTCCAAAGCATCACCAATTCTATCAGCTCTACATAAACCTTTGACCAAGGTCTCAAAATATTCCAAGTCAAGTGGTATCCCTTTATCTTTGAGATCACGAATCAACTCTAAAGCTTCCATAATTATCCCGACTTCACAATAACTCTTCAGCACATATAAGTAAGCATCCCTTTCTGGGATCTGGGATACCCGCGTCATATCATCAGCAATCAAGTTAACAGCTTCCGAATCTCCCAACTTTGCTAAGGAATCCAATAGGACTTCATATAAACTTATATCCACTTCCATGTTACCCAGCACCATCTCCTTGTAAAGTTCCAAACCTATTTCACCCTTTCCAGCGTTGCACGCACTCTGTATCACCATTTGGTATGTTTGTGTGTCAGGTTCAAGACCAGATTTCTTCATCTGCTCAAAGCATATTAGCAGTTTACCCAGCTGCTTCGTCTTCCCATACTCCGAGATCAGGATGGTCCACGTCTTGAAGTCTTTTTCCACGCCTTTATCATTCATATCATCAGCCAAACGATCAAGCAATCCCAATTCTTGAGCTTCACCAGCAATGCACATCATGGCGTGGTAAGTATCAGTCGTGTGACGAAACCGGTATTCGTTCCTAACCCAATTGAAGAACCTAAAAGCTTGATGCGGCACGTGAAAGCACCTCTTAAGTACTTCGTCCACGACATCTGCATCAAACTGACATTTCATTCGCTCTAACCTCTGCTCCATCGAGGCTGTATCATCCCCAGCTCTAACAGCATCAACAACCTGGCGAACCAAAGGACTAATATCTCGTACAGCTGAAGATAAATCTTCCGAAACCAAAATCTCCCCTTTTACCTCTTGAGCATTTTCACAAACACCTGGCGGGCAGCCAGTCATCCCCCTGCTGAATTCGCTTTTCGCAACCTTGGTCTTCTCGGAAACACAAATCCCAACTGGGTTCCTATCTGGGATGACTTCATCAGCTCCCAAAATTTCAGCGATCTGCAGGAAGAGAGAATTAATATTACCAGAATTAGATTCTGCGGCATGTTGCGATGTAGTTCCTTTGCATGGGGAATCGGATTTTCTAGGCGATCTAAAGAGTGACGAAAGGCGTGATAATGCACGAGAGGAACAATTGGGAGTAGTGATTAAAGATGGCGGCTTGATTAGCAATCCCGTCCTAATCAGATGCTTCATCGGATTGAACTGAGCGCTTAACCTTAGGTTACAGCGAGAAGAGCAGAAAAAAAGAAACCGTTGTTCCTTCCCGCCAAGTTTTCAAACTGGAGGCGAAAGCAAAAATTAGTAAATCCAACTAGATTATACTATAAATGAAACAAGAAATCGAATATATTTATCGACTAAATATATTTATATTTTTTTAGTTTCTTAGAATTTGTAAGATTGTGATTCGTAAATTAAATAGGTTTTTATTCTTAGTTTCCAGTTTAATTTCTATTTCGGACTATTTTCGAAAATAAAAATGAAATGAATACTAAACGGTATGAATTCTAATTCACTTTGTTATAGGCACCAAACCACCAAAGGCAAGTTTGAACACGCCTCCTGATACTAAGAAGAAAGAACACAATTTAAAGAAAAAGGATGTTGGGACTTGGGATCCTTAGTATCAAAGTAAGGAAACAATAGGAAGTACATATTCTAAATAAGATTACAGGTTAAACTCTAATATACTAACCTCTGCAAATATAATGAAAACTTGATTACATGTATACACAAACAAACTTCATTACTTAATTTAAGTTTCTTCCTCCACAAGGCATCTCATCACTTAACTGAACCTGACCCAGGAACAAAGCAACACAATGGATGCTGCTGCTTCTCCCCTCTCTGCTGCACACCATTGCTATGGCTTCCAGCTATAGGAAACCATCTCTGCTTCTTCTTCTTTTTCTTCATTCCCTCTACGTTATCGAAACCATTACCATGGATGCCATTTGTCCTCGAAGCTAGTTTGTCGACAGCATCGTCAACTCTCATTTGGTCAAACAGTGTAGTTTCAGTCATACTATTCATGTTCTCGCTCGAAACCTGTGCTCGATTCAAGACATGTCGCTCTGGTGATGCTGGTGCTACTTTTTTATGGTTAGGCTCCCTCATTATAGAGCTAGATCCTGAATGCCTGCTGGACATAAGATAGTCATAACAAACTTTAACTAACTATCTAGACGAAGCAACAATGACCAATTTGAAAAGAACTAAGAGTCGGGTTCATAAGTACCTGGTGGTGAAACTGGAATCGTGCGAATTCCTCCCCACGGGTCTTACATTTCCGGCTGGAGCTTCAGGAGGAACATCATTTGCATTCTGACGCGTCCTATCATTGTTGTCTTTAGTAGGACTTGAATCCTTTTCTGCACCATTGGAGCTCTCTTCATCAACTATAGTAGGGAGTGGCCTCTCTAGAGCATTGGTTTTCGAATTTCGGACCATGAAGATGGCCTTTTCTAAAGTTTCTAACGCACGTTTCACCTCAGGATTTAAGGCAACATTCTTTTCAGACTTCACAGAACCCATTTCTGCAATTCTGATGGTTGAGGCAGATAGTTGACCTATATCTTCATCACCGTCCTCCGAAATCTCATCAGAACTACTATACATCTCTGCAACCAGTGAGCCATCATCTAGCAGAATTTCACCAGTAATACCATTCTTTTCATCTTTATGTTCAGCTCTTCTGATTTCAACTTCATCCACCAGGACTTCATTTCCTTCATTCTCACATTCTTCAATCTCATTTACTTCCTTCTTTTGTTCAGCTATCAATCTTTCTGCATCTACATCATCTTCATCAGTATTTCCTTTCTTCTCCTCTGAGCTTCGCTCCCCGAGAGTGATGGAACGGTCATGTTGTCGAAGGCTAATGGTGTCTGGTGAGCCTTTCCCTTCCTTGATCTTATGTTGACCATCGGTAGCATAGATAGCCTCTCGTTTTTGAACGTAGAAAGGATCTGCCAATGCCTGGACATATTCTTCATCATCTTTCTTACCTAAGCCAGTCACTACCTATAATAACACAGTTGCCAACCAAAATTACAGGAATGGTCGAAGTACTCGAACATAGAACTCTACGTTTGATCAATGCAAGGATTCCATATTGCCATTACGAACTCTAACCTTCTGATAAAGTTTGAAACCACTTCCAATTAGCTGTCTTGAGATAAAATTTATGAGGGCTGGAGGAACAAAATCCAGCTTAAGGTCCACGGTAGCAATAGTCCTGAAGCAAAACGTTATCATCTCCGTCAACCACAGACGAGCATCAAAGTCGACAACGAAGATCTTTTCGGGTTCAGACGTTGAATTACAAATATAGTTTTTACTTTTCAGGTATGTCAGTAAAGTGAGGATCAGGCCAAACTCACCGAAAGTAACTTCTGGCAGAGGAAACCTTTTGCAAAGCAAAACCACCCACCAAATCAGCTCTTACTACGTCCTCAGCTTCAGGTATTCCGTCCTTGGTATACCCGTGGGTATTTATATCAATGGTATCCAAACCAGGGATCTGAAAGCAATATTCAACAGGCGTATCCTCAGCTTGCTTCCAATTATATTATCATTTTCCTCATGTAAAATTGAACTGAACAAACGAGACGAAAAAAAAACTCATTTCCAGATGATTACCGTATTCAAAAGAACAATAATTATCCCCTCCTCGATGTACTCGAATAAAACATAGTGAATTACAACCTCCCTAGCTTGCAATGGCCAACTAACCTTCACCCTTCATTTAAAGTTTGCAGAGAAATAAACAGCAAGAAGTATCAAGATGAAAGGTCCAGGTGCAAGATTTATATAAAAGGAATCGAATGAAGAAATGGCTTTGAAGAAGCTGCTCAAGTTTTTTGTGGGACAAACCTGACTAGAGATATCTGTTCGCCTATACGGATCTTTTTCAAGCATTTGCACACCATAATTCTGAAAGCTGGCATAATGATTTGTGGCCACCTGCAGAAGAAAGAGAATAAGAGTCAACAAACTGCAGCAAGCAAGTGTTTCTAGCTTCACCAACCTTTTGATACTGCAAGCACATCAACATTATTCGACTGGTGACATAGATTCGAGAAAAAATAAGAAAACCAGATGTCTTACCATTTCCTGTACAGTGTTGACTCCCAACCAATGCATAAACCTGAAATCCGGTATGTAAGACATCAGTAGACTTTCAGTTCGGTGATAGAAGTCCAACTTACATAGAAGTGACTCTAAAAGGACAAAAAGAATTGATATCGTGGTGTTTATTAGATATATTATTTAGTTTCCAAAAATGTGTAAGTGAAACTTACATGCATCGACTGGCCCATCTACGTAGCCTTCCACCAGTAGAGTATGAAACGGGGTTCCCTGAAGTCCTGGACGGTACATAACACGGTACTCATGGTTACTTTCTTTAACCTGTTTCCCAAAACCAAAACCAGAGGCATCAGGTCATTTTCATTTCATAATAAGTATTCTCGAGCTGACGAATGATGATGGAAACTGAAACTTGTTAAGAGACAAAAGGCACAAAAGCTGAAAAATCCAGATAACAAATGTGAAGCAGTCATCGGAAATTTCATAAGAATGTTCTATTCTAGGAAAAAATTTACACAAATCCAGAAAAGTCTGAGTATCAGCATCCATTGGACTAGCTAAAAACAACGGAAGCTAGAACGACTAAAGAGCAAGGAGAGCATACTTTCCAATCACCAGAGGGTGGCTCATTGGTTTTGGATGGTTCACTCCCATTATCAGAAGCACTCCTCAACATGTCAAGAAAGTTGGAAACATCCCCGGTTCGTTTGTCCAGCAGATCCTCGCTACATTCTACAAACACAGCAGAGAACAGATTACATACTAAGAAAAGACATATTTGGACAGGCAAAGAAGAAAAGATTACTTTTTGAGGCATCAACAATTGCATTAAGTGGAACGAAGCTAACCTTCATTGTCATCAAGTCTGGACTGTAGCATTTGATTCCTGACAAGGCCTTTAAGGGTTGCATGATTTGTCAGTTGAGGAGATGCCAATGACTTGTCCAACCTTGCTCTATACTGGAAAATTTCATCTTTCTTATCCCCCATACTCACAGTCTCTACCAAGCAATCAGCGACTTCTCTCTAAGCTCTAGAGACAAATCACATATGGAAAAAATGTTTCAAAGAAGCAACTAGAGACAAAGAAATCATGAAGAACAACCAAAAATAGACGTAGAAGAAGGAAGTTGCATAGCATCATGAGTTCAGCCTTCCACATAAACTCACCAATAAATGCTCTCCTTGCAGAAATTCCTAAATCCAAAAGCACCCAATAGAGCAATCACAAATCAGAACACAAAGCCCCATCACGGAAACACATGGATGGAAACCCTTTGCCATGCCTAGTAGTCCAAGTCCTCCCTCTGACTATTACAGAATTTATGCAGAACAACAACCCATCATTTGAAGGTGGTTAGACAAGTGCAGCTGATAACCCTTGAGCGCCCATATCCAGCTGCCAACAACCCATGTGATAAATCCTCGCCCTTCTAGGATTTCTCTTCACCCAAGCAACAACGGTATACACCAAAGGCGAAAAGCACAAGAAAAGAATCCCTCTTGCCGACGAAAAGAGTAAATAAATCGTACGAAAAAGCTGCTTATCTTTCTGTGCAAAGACTCAGAGAACAGGTTGTTGTGACTGTGATGAGTAATAAATTTGGGGTCACGAGCTTTTGCTTCGGCTTCTTCGCCCAACTCTGTATTATTAATTGATACTTGGGTTTTTGCTTCAAAAGGCTAAAATTCTTTGTGGGTTGTGGAGCTATCCCAAAAGCATCAAACAGGGGACTGTTCTTCCAAACTTACTGATCGGATTTCATCCTTTTTTGGAGGGGAGGAGGGGACTCTGAATAAATGAATGGGAGCAAATGGTCCCCCAAATTCAACAGCTTTTAAGATCAGCGGAAATGATTCAATGAGCTGGAGAAGCTTTCAATTTTGTGGACCGTGTGATTGTTTGACCCTTCAAAGTATCGTCATTGCCAAAGGGACAACTGTGCAGTTAGAGACGATGGGAGAAGATGATTAGCGTAAACCCAATAAAGGGGTTTATGAATTGAAGAGATTCAGAGATTCTTCTTCCCAAAATGGCCGTCGCTGATTCTTCGCTTCTTGTAATTATCAGCCAGCAGCTGGCTGGCTCTCGGCTCTGGCTGAAAATTTATTATTTATTTTATTCTTTTCTTGCACGAAATTTAACTACCTTAACTATTATCTAATCCTTTACATAAACTATAGATCTTGAGTATATGGACGAAGAAGTGGATTGAGTTGGATGACACTAATTCGGTTGTGGGTTAACTAATCATGGGTTGTTGATTTTATTAATCTGGTTATGTTGAATAAAATTTGCGACTAAAATATGCACATGTGGAAAATTATAATTGAATTTGTATAATTTTTCGGGTTAGAATTTGGAACGGTGAAATGACACTTTATGTTGAATTTGAAAAAAGAAATTAATTGTTATAAAAAGAAATATAATCGAACAATTCAAACTCGAAACATATATTTCCCATGGTGTTTTATTATGAGTTATGAGGCAGATCCACCAAAGAGTATAGTTTTGTTGTGGATAAATAGGATATAAATAATGTGATAATACTTATTAGTATGATTATTACTTATTAGTGTTATCATTTTACTGATCATTAACTTGTTTTCTTTTTTTTTTAATCATAAATTGAGGGTGATTGTGTATATATATAAGGTAAGAGGAGAGTACATAAATTGAAGATCAAATGGATTTTAAAAACTATAAATAAAAATAAAGTAAAACCTCAACTCCGCATCGTAAAAAATCAAAGGCAACTCATACCCACCAATCAAAGCAAACAAAGCCAACCCTAGAAATTCCATCCCAAACCACAACGAATTAAACATTAATTTGTTAGTTTGGGTCACATTGGATTAGACATTATGAGTTAGATCGAACCATAAATATTCTATATATATATTTAAAATGTGTGTTTTGAATACTATAATTTTAAATACCAATTGTGAGTGATTAGTCAAGACACATTATTGTTAATAGGGGAAAATAGTTCAACATTGGACCATGCCCCATATTCCAACTTTTGAGTGCTAAAATATTAGAGTAGACTGTAGAATAGAAAGTCGTTTTGAATACAATATTGTCCATTACCACTTTTTTTATTCTTGAAATGAAATTTTCATTATTCATAAAAATAAATATGAAATATCAAGATCTGTCATTTATATCATTTCTATTACTGGCCACATAACAGAGCTGGCAGAGCAGGTGGTGAAATTGGTCATGGAATGGAACCAAGCCAATGGGAGAAGCTGTTTTAGTTTGAAGGGCAAATGGACAAATGAAGTATGCAATAAATTCATATTAAATTCACATCAGTGTTCCCCCACACTTCACTATTTTTCTTTTATAACATATTGCCAACCAAACCCACCCTTAATGCCACATCAGCTTTTGCTTAAAATATACCAATTACTGGTCATGGTAAATATGCTCTCGAAAGTAAAAGCACCTGGCAAATATACAATGCTGGTGGGGGGATTTCGTTGTCAACATGGCCTAGAAGTGGGATGATGATCATCATGACAATTCAAAGTTGAACAAGGTTTTGAAGATGGTGATGGTGACACTTGGCTCGCATGTGCTAAACTCCCAACTTTCATCAATCGGACGAGGTCGTTTCTCATGAAAGATTGAGGTCGTTTCAAACACGATTTCTTTTTCATGTCGTCGTCTTCCTGTTGCCGTCGTCTCCCGATCCGCCGAACCGAATGTTTTCCGTCCACCCCTTTTCCTTCGGCTACCGACAACCTTAGTTTCAACATTGTGCCTCAAACTCTACATCTTGACACCTTACTCCAAACCCTTCATCTACACCACAAACCCTACGACTCCACCCTTGGAGGAAGATTAGCATAGGTTATTTTTATTCTAATTGTTATTTTTCCTTTATTCAATTTCAAGTTTCACATTAATGGTTATTTTTCAATCGATTTAGTTAGTTTTTCTTTGGCTTTTTCTTAGGCTTAGATAATGGTTTATTAGGGTTTGAATGGTTGATATTCGTTCCCAATTATTACACTTTCGGGTTCGGGTATTGTGTACTCTAGATAGGCTTTCAGGTTGCAAATTTCATATTTTTTATCCACGAATATTTATCGATTTTCGATTATGATCATGATAAAAAAACTTTAAAATTTAACTACAAAAATCAACAAACTATATAATGTTTCAAACATCTCAAATATTTTATTATTTAATATATCATAACTATTACAAAAAGTAAAAAAAAATGCTTTATACATAAAAGATCTGATTATGGAAATATTTTATAATAGAAACTTAATCCCATTGACCGACGGTTTAGATACTTCAATATTTATACTTTACTCAGACATGTATATGATGATTTTTGGGTTTACTCATATTTTAAAAATATTCGATAAACCAGGTTTTACTTTATTTTATCAAATCGGATCGGATTCAGTTATGGGACAGAAATATGTAAATAGTAGAGGTTGATTTCGTTCATGCATCTAGCCCGTAAGAAATGATATGTCTATTATCCAATACTTGAGACTCAGATCCAACCAAAGTACTGCACTAATTAGTAGATCATGTTTCCTCGGACTATGTTTGCGGAATTAAGCAAAAACTCAATCCTCCATTTTATGCACAATCAAATTTGCAAATATTATGACCAAACATTCTTTTTTCCAAACGGGTGTTCACACACATGCTAAACGTCTATTACATAGAAAGCTGCAACGTGCAATTACAACAATCTAGTTCATTTAAAAAAAATTGTAATGGTAAATTCTTCATGGGTAAGTTGGTATATACAAGACAACATTGCGTCACCATTTGCCTTCATCTCAATGTTGGCCGGAGAAAGTGTGTTGACTTTCGATAACCCTGCACGACTTTTTTAGAGAGTCAAGTAGGTTTCTATTCAGATACAACTTTTGCACCTATTGTTTGCATCAGCTCTGTTCATAGTGACAATATGATCAAATGAGCACAGTTTGAGAACCTTGCTTAAGATAAATTGCGGGTTGCTTGTGGTAGTGCTTTGTTCTTTGCCAATGAAGATCCTCCAGAAACATTTCTTCAATTATTCATTCTATCATTTACCAGGAAACAAAATTTACAAATTACAAATCTAAACAGCAATTTATTCGTTAAACAATTTACCCAACTTAAATCTCATAATTCGGTGATTAATGTGATTGCAAACGAAAGTTTACTGATATCTGATGTATTGAACTCTTTATCTCTTCCATGTCAAATCCATATCCATGTTAAACCTTTCTACGATCCGAAGATATGAGAAATGCAGGTACATTTGTTAAGTTATGATTACATCCAGATCGAAGCCAAAAGGTAACACAAAGTCTGCAGAGAAGAAAAGGGAAAGCACTCCTCTCCTCTGGATCAACTCAAAAAGCATTTAGCCCTTCTGGGAAGAAACCATGCACCAGAAGACACGACCACTTTTGAGTCTCACTTGGGCAGATCAACAACTCGACGCCTGAGAATCTCAACCCCGAGATAGTCGATAGGTCCATGAACAGCAACATGAGGCTTCTCAACTTTCACTCGCACAGCAGATATACGAGCGTGCTTCGTCAAGGTGGTCATGGCAATAGTTTGAGCCACTGTCTCCAGCAGGTTCTGTGGCTTCCCTTCCACAACTTCCTTAACTATGCTGTTGCACATTTATCAAACAAATGAATACTGAGTAATATCGAGCGGTGTGTGAACGAAAGGAATACTCACTCACCGGTAGATGTCAGTGTAGCTAATGGTGTCTACCAATTGATCAGAAAAGCCAGCTGGTCGGAGATCCATCCAGGCATCTACATCTATCACAAACTTCTGCCCCAACGACCTTTCCTCCGGTTTTACTCCGTGGAAACCATGAAACTTCAACCCTCTTAGTATAAGCTTATCTCCTCCAGTGATTACTTCTTGATCTTCCATACTTGTTCCTGAAATCATACAGATTAAGGAAAGGCAGAGCACTATCCAATTAGTAGACGGACAACTCTTTTCTTTCAACAACACGGCATACGCTAGCTAGTAAACCAACCCAACAAATACTAAATTCTGAATTCGGCACATTACAAGAAAGAAACCTCGAGCACTACGCGCCTAGGTAGTAAAACTACTTTGATTACAAAACCATGGCACCATCCTCGTTCACAAGAAAAAATGAATCCTGAAAATTATTAGCAACGAGCAGAAGATGAAACATCGAATTGAGGAAATAACAATGAGTAGTAAGTGAGGAAGACTCTGCAGGGAACAAGTGAAGGAAAAAGCTCGATGCCTGATCCACAACCAGAAACAGACAAAACATAATCATCATTCTATGGATGACTTCTACTAATCGGCATACCTGGAGATGGCTGGTTCAAGTTCTCGCCGGGCAAAAGGAGAGGCTGATTCTTCGAGTTGCTGACCGGCGATGGCAGTATTTTTGACGATAACCAACAGTTCCGAGAACGAACGGGATAATTAACTTAGGGTTGGGCAATTTTGGAATTTCACCTTTTTCCTGTGTGCTTTGGCTGCAGATTTCTGTAATCTGTAAGACTCTAACTCCATGGAGTTTATTTAATTGTCTTTTCCTTTTGAAAAAGTTTATATAAGTGGGATGTCTTCATCAAATGCGAGATTGCGAGTAGTCCCAATAATCCAACCTCGTTCAAATGCCAAATCTCGTTCCTAGTTGGGAACTATGACAAATCGGGTGTGCCATAAAATGGACGGCGCGGCTCTATCGGCTGAAAGTTGGACAATCCGGATCCAAAGCGTCGAACGATAAGCAAAATCTTCAATAGCTAATGAAAAGAGACAAGAATGCTCGTATGCTGCGGCATCAAAGAAGCCAATATCCCGAGTCTATAACCAACCATGAGTCGGCCCTCTTTACCAGCTATGCTAGATCACAAGTATATAAAACTGTATGACAGACTTGACACACGCACTTTCAACTGATTCTTTTGAAACTTTAAACAAAAATGTACAGAACATAACCGCATCCACCCGCCACTCAAGAATAAAAGGTCACATCCTATTCGGAGAAGTTCATCATCTCATCTTTCTGCAAATTGCTGTTTTAACGGACAGAATCCTACCGTCTATTCTGCCTCGAGAGAAGCCTTTATATATATTTTGATCAGATGAGAAGCCTTTATATATACAGGTATAGGGAATCGGAGGGGAACTGCATCAACAGATTCCAGCCACCTCGACTCCAAACAATATACACTTCTCTCATCTTTGCAGGCCATTAATAGTAGCTGTATATCCTCCGAACCAAATCTTCTGCTAGCACCGGTAGACCGAGACCAATGAACGTTTCACATCACACTCTCCGGTAGAAAAGAACATAAGCAGCAGAAGATTTAATACTCTCCTTACTGACCGGGAAAACTCGTTCATCATCAAACTCGTACCACATATCATGTCCGTGCTGCAAAGAATAATGACGCGAATGTGAGACCTGAATTCACAGGGTTCTTATGGTTCTCCCTTTATCAGACCCTCCTTTAAGAGTACCCACCAGTAAGCTCTTATAAATTGTATTAAGACCGTAGTAGATTAAAAAACCTTAATTTGTTACTATTAGAGAAGTGAGATTCCATTAACATGCTGAACTAATATAAAATCTAAAAACCAGGGAACCAGTTATAGCTTTATTTGTCTTTAGATACTAAACTAAAGCCGCGTGCATGCATCTTGAGATAGTAAACTAAACTCCGTAATCCTCAACTCTGATGTTTAATACTTTAGCAACATAGATATAGTAAAAAATAATCAAAATTCAAAATAAATTGCCAAGGGATACTTACATCAACAAAAGCCGTATAATGACCACCTCCCATGCCTCCATAATGGTTACTTATTGCATATAAGGTGTAACCACTGGAGTAATTGCCATCATTGTAGGATATATAATTTGAGAGATCAAGATCATCAATGGGGAAGTCCACATATGTTTCCAACTTGTTCTTGAAATATTGATTGTACGAGAACCTCTTTAAATGAATGACTAATATTTCAGGCAGTCTCCAAAGATCCAGCTTTTTAGTTGCTTGACGAGGCTTCTTGCAGCTGGGACAGTACCTGCAGAACAAACATAAATGGGCAGGAAAGATTTACAACCAACAAACCTCATTTACAATAAGTTTAGGATATGCATGAACGTGCGCAGATGATTGTTGTCCAGCATAGACAAACAAGAATGCACTAACCACATGTCTTCTGGTCCTAAAGGCTCTTCCTTCAAGAAGGATTCAAGGCATTTGTATAAGGAAATGGACTCCTTTAATCTCTTCATAGGTAACTCCAAATTAGACACTTTTTGCAATGAGTTGAGGAGAGATGTATCGTACATTGACACCATGCTTGCCGACCAGAAAACAGATACATGAAACCTATCTGTTAACTCAGAAATCAATAATGGATCCTCCATCGTTATCTCATTGGACAAATCATCTTCGTGGCAGAATTTAAAGCCAGGCGTGATATGCTCACTATCTTCAGTATCAGATACAGTGTCTGAGTCGCTACAAGATTTTGCAGGGCTGCTGGCATCTTCCATCCCAGAATCTTCAACAGAGATTATCCTTGCATCTTCAACTTCTGAAACTTCATCAACTTGCTTCAGAAACGGATTGAGAAGTTTCAAGAACTGTTTGCAAAGATCGAGCCCCTTTGAGATAGCAGATAAGCTGGTTACAAATGGAATGCCAAACGTCTCAATTGATGGCGTCGTCGAATAACGGAATCTGAAAGAAATAATGAGTAAGATGTGTCAATACACAATCAGACAGCGGAAATTTATACACAATGGAGAAGAATGAATCTCACTTTTCTGCACGTTTATGCGTAAACACAACCAAGGGGGATGCTTCACTTTCTTTAGGTAACCGATAAGCAACAAGTGTATCATCATCTCTGATCAAGGCTAGTGAACCGGTTGGACCGTCAAAGAAGCTGAAAACTTTATTCCTATATATCTGCAACAATAATGACAAGTTTGGAGTTTAATATGTCCACACAACAACCCAAATAATGTAAATGTCAAATATGACAAACAGTTCACGACTAAGTAGTTGATGGTATAAATGCAGGAAAAACATTTGTATGCCATACACCATACAAGGAGTTGGCACGATAGGTGATGCTATGCCAGCAAGCATATTTCCTAAAAAAGAGCTCATATCTTGACAGCTTATTGATGCGTGTATGTATATATATCAAAGATGAAAAACTGCATGCTTCAAAAGCCATACTATCAACCCATAAAGAGTTCTGTAAAACAGAGCCAAACATAAATTTCTAACAAGTAAAGAACTAAACTCCCCAACAAGAAAAGGCAAAGACAGATTTGCTATATATAAGCGGGGGGATTCATTTAAGAATAATGATCCCACTCAAACAAATAGAGATCGTTCTATACCAAATTCAACTTGTTGACCATTATTGACCATGTTAATACTATGCCAAATGAGCATCTGCCTACAATACGGCAGGGATGCTGAAATATTAAAATATTCATCAGTCATATACCTCAGCCAGTAGCAAAGTTTCATCACTTCTTAAGGAACATGCTCTGCTCAGTGCATCCGTGAGATCCTTTAACTGCCCACCATTTGGGACGGTAACTGTGACGGGAGATGGCATGCAAGAACCATCCGCGCCCAAGACTGTTAGTGTCATTGTGCGCATTGTAGTTGAAGGCAACGGCAGCGACAGATACATAAATGGATCAAACGTGATGGATGATTTTTGGCAAAAAGGGCAAACCAACATTGATCGGTACTGGCCCTGCAATGATAAGAGCAAAACGGAACAACATTAAGCTTGGGTCAACCGTACAGCAAGAATGAAATCTGGCCACCTTGTCCAATCTGGAATCAAAACTTATAGTATGGGAAAATCAATTTCGCTTTTATTCATTTGACTTTCCAGCTTAAATCTTTGAGGCCTTTATGGTGCTCCTCTAGACTTCCAACCAAAAGAAGGAATGAAAAAGAAACCACTTGAAGCCTAGAAGGGGAAGGTCTACTTGATTATGCAACCAGTCAACCTCACTTGTGGGTACCAATTGAAGAAGGGTGTCCGTTAGAGCTATCACGAGCATTATCCATTCTATAATGAAATTACACAATCTGTTTATCGTAATAAATGAACAGTAAATGAAAGTTTGTGAAGTGCTTAAGCTGCATAAGTTGTATAAGACAGCATCTTGCATCATGGAGGACTTACTTGGAATAGATCAACTACAATAGAGTTATTTCTAGCCATATGACTCCACCAGTATTCTGCTGCAACCTCAGCATCTGGACGATCCTCTGCATCTTTAACCTCAATGTATGGCTTTTTCTTCACCCGATTCAAATCCTCATGCAGCCCATCCAGCAAAAATGCAAGAAATTCCTGCGTAGAAGATAAAATGCAAATCAACATTAAACTCATTTGTACCACACCCCAAAAGGCATGTTTAAGTAGATGCCTCACATGGCTCAACTTGATCATCCATATGTCGTACAAGATATAAAATGAGAACCAAAATCACACTTCAATCAAACAGCTGTACGAACTTGAGAATCATGTTGATTGTAGCCACTAAATTGGGGAGCAAAAGTAGCAAGTCTCAACTTGAATAATCTTGGAGCTACTGCAGCTGATCCTGGAGACCATAAATTTCTTAACAAGTCTCCAAATGCCGATGCAAGCTCGCCCTAAATAAGAAGTAATATGTCGAAGCATGAGAGGTACTTGAAATAATATAAAACTAGCAATGATTAATTGAACACAGCTTACTCTCATTCCTAGGGGATTTTCACGGTTTATCTCTTTCTTGTAGTCACCAAGGAAATAGTCAACTAGCTTTGGAGTGTGTGCTAAACACTGCATAGCACTGTTCATGAAACAAGTATTTCCAAGATTCTGAAGTCCTTTCAAACCCAGAGAACCGACCTCCCTATGACCAGTAAAAGAAGACGAGGAGTTTGTGCCGCTTGAATAAAATGTCGTCCAATCACTAGTTCCATTCATTTTCACTGACCCACCACTGAATAAAGATGTTGAACTGTTGTCCTCCTTATCTATATTCCCATCGTGGTCCTCAATATATTCTGTGAATCCATGGACTTGCAGTTCTAGTTTTATCTGTAAAGACAGCAGCAGACCATGTAATAACGTCAATATGAGGCAGAGAACTACGAAAAAATTTACAGCTTGAATGTAACAATGAAGAGGTATGCAAGCGAATCGAATATATAATATGAATATGTACATTCTAAAATTTTAATCCAATTGTTAACAAATATTTACCTCTTCTAGTGGTTGCCACAGCGGACCATTAGACACCGTATTCTGACTGCGCAGAAATAATTGAGTTGTCTGGCCAGAGAAATCCCAAATGTGCAACTGTACAGAAAAGACTTGACTGATATATTTTCCATACAGCCACAAGGATTATGTACAAGAGATATCGACTGCATGACTGACCTGCTTGGACTTGGGAGAAAAAATAGTACATGCTCTCCTGTATGAAGCGGCCAAATTGTCCTGCGACAGTTTGATAGATAGGCAGAGAGATAGATAAATAAAAAGAGAAATGGAAAAAAAGTTACGACCACTGTATGAAAGATAAATTGCACACTCAGCTTGCAAGTCACATCAACAAGTTATGCTAACTACCACATAGACAAAAACGTTATGTCAGTCACCACTTTCGAACAGAGTTTTACCTTCGATGTAACAAATTTGCATAATAGTCTCATTTAGCTACATATAAAACAATAGCCAGCAGCAAAAGAAAGGACTTATGACCTTAAAATTGATCTTTGCAAGCAAAGAGTTTGTTTCCCAAGAAACAGAAAGCCTGACTTGTAAGGAAAAGATATCTTCATAGTTGTCTTCAGCAACATAAGGGCGATTAACGGCCTTCAATATCCCTTTAGAATCGTTATGCCTGTAAAAGGCCGGCAGTCAAGATCCTTAGAAGTGTTCCAACATTCCATACATGCAGCAAGACATCAAACCAACGTTTAGATATGTGATCAGAGAGATGGCATGATTTTTTCAAAATCAATCGAATAGTGCTCTCAAGTCCTTATGAACACACTTCAGATCGAAATATGATGCATACATATAACGGACTCTTGTAAATACAAGATTCATATCTTCAGTGTGTCCCAATCCCTAGGCAAGTGACAGATCTCAAGTATTTGCTTAAAAGGGGAAAACATAGATAGAAGAAGTATGTCAGCGAAAATTCGATAGCCTAGAAAAATGCACTCTGCATGCTCCAAATTCAGTGCAACCATCTTGAAACTAGTAGTTGCCTTTAGTATACATTAAGAAGCCTATCACAGTATCAAATACACGAAAAGCAACTCATTAAACTAGATAATCTGACCATAAAAGCTCTATAGGAATCAACAAACCCTAATCATCCTGAAAAGGAGAGAGTAAGACCAAGCTCACCACTTCAATGATTGCAACCACATTGTTTCGGAGAGCAAAGCATACTCCCTGCCTGAAAACCCTTCCTCCACATCATCATTGTCCCCCAACTTATCTTCTCTGTTCAAGTATAGTTGAATCGCCGCATCATCATAGCTCGAATCAACATTATACAACACTCCGACTTGATCTGGCCGATGTTGCACCTCACTCCACCATCTGAAATTCCAAAAACATATAGTTATATGCACCATCAATTCTTCTAATTCCTGACTGTCCCGATCACGGCATCAATGCGAGCCTAACTTTTCCTAACTGCCAAAATGCTTCCCCAACGAATTCCTGACTCAGGAACCAACCAGCTTCTATTTATTTCGAAAATAATCATGCAACTTACTTCTCATTCAGGATCAAGTTCGTCGAACAAGAAAAAAAAACTGGTAGGAGTAACTAAATTCCTTTTGTTGAAGAATACGCTAAAATCCACAGACAAACAAAAAATTAAGGCAGTCAGACAACGTCGGAGTTCACAGCCATACAACAAAGTCGATCACTAAAAGGAACGAGAAAGAGCACCTGAAATGGACCAAGTAGAGCTTCTCGACCTCATTCCCGAAGTCTTCCTCGCCGTCATTGACGGAAATCCTGCGGTGATTATCGGAGGACGAAGAGGCCGAGTTGTAAACGTTGTCGAGATCGAGCTCGAGGAAGTTGTTTCCGTCAACGGAGGAGAGGAAATCGTCGTCCATGGATGAGGAAGGGGAAGCAGAGGAACGACGGCGGACGAGTACGAGGGTTTTAAGAAAGAGGAAACGAGAGAGCAAGGCCTTGAAGAAGCGCAAGGTCGAGAGGGATAAACGAGCAAGCTTGAAAGAAAGGAATCCGGCGGAGTTGGTGAAGATCGAGAGACGGCTGAGATTACCGTTGAGACGGCGGGTCATAGAAAGACGGAAGGAGAATGTAAGAAGACGACCGCCACCACTTCTCCCGGACCCTCTCGCCTCCTGATTGTTTCACGATCATTGTTATTAATTTAGCGGTTGTTTTATTTTTTCCATTTAAAGATTGATTTAATTTTCGATAAGGGAAATTAAAAAATAAAGAGGATGATAAATATGGTATTTTAAGTAAGGGAAACGCTCCTAATTGATGGCCTCTTGACTCCTGGAGACCATCCTTATATTTGTGCTTTCGTTATCCAGTTTTCACTCGTTTAGCTAGGAGAGATTAACTGTCTCGGGCGTTGTTGGTGGTACAAGCCCGTTATTTGGAGTCTTTTGAGATCTACCCATATTATGTAAAGGCGGTCCGGCTAATCACGTCAATTCTGAAAAATGTTAGGGTTGGGCAAATTCTTCAGGAATGTTAACCGCTTTTTCACTCAAACCCTCTGGTCTTTCTTTCACACATCCCTCGTTCGAATAACTTTATCGCCTATTTAGTGACACATGAGGCTCTTCGTTAACCGAACAATACTCGATTATTTTTACTTACTCATGTAATTCCTTATACTCTATAATCTCTCTTTTTTTACTTGTGTAATAAGATTTGTTACCTTCGAATAAAAAAAAGAAAGAGAAACATTCCGATGAAAACATGCACTTGGTACAAACATAATACCATTGACTGGTTTTTTAATAAAAATTAATAAATTAACATCCAAATATGTCGATTAATACAACTAGATCACCTAAATTTATTTGATCTAAATTTGTTCACTTCCTGTACGATTTTTGCTATTATATTTTTCTGTTAACTTCAGCCAATTTCTCATTCACTCTGAAGAAATCAGAGGATTACTTCACCAAATTCGTTGAGGTTGAAATCATCAAGACGCTGGAGATATTCTTTCATTAATCGAAGAAGGAAGGCGGTGGAGGTGGTAGTGCTCCGCCTGTTGCCGAGAAGAAGCCGGCGGAGGAAGAGAACTGATTTTTGTCGGAGTCGCTCGTTGTGCTTGAATCTCAGCTGGACGGTCTACGAAGTAGCCATGTTTAACTATTCTCCGTCAGTTTATGTAATACAAACATTAAGCTGCACACCTCTCCTTACAATATGAAGACCAAAACAGACCCAACCGACACTGGTGAATCCAAAATTAGATTGAGGTACCTTTTGATTGACACTTGCGAAGAAAAAAACATTGTAACAATAAAACATTGAATACTACCTGGACTAAAAAATCGTCAAAGAACACAAACATCATTACCATGCTAATTGTGACAGGTTTTTTTATTGTGTCCAGGCGCGACATTGTGTACCATACATGAAATTTTTGGATGGCTCACAAACGAAATGGAAGGATAGTTAATGGATTGCAATCGAATAAATTTGGGTGATTTAGTTGAATTGGTCGATATATTTGGGCGTTAATATTATTTAAAAAAAGAACCAATAATATTTGCCACATAGTATTTATACCGGATGCATATTTCCATCGAATGTCAATCTTAAATTAAATATTTAATAGTCTAAGATAAGCAATTATGTAGAATATATACACAACTACTGACGTTGTCATAGTGAATTATGTTATTACTCGGTTTTTTGGTGAAATGGATTAATCGATTATTGATTCTTGTTAATGATGAAATTTTGAAAATTAACCCAAATTATAATATACTAAAAAAATTCGTCTGAAGTTAATAATTAGAAGAAATCAGTGATTGATGGAGAGTTCAAAAATATATTTAGAATTTGGGTTTGAAATTCTCCTTTGACTTAAACTAGGCCTCCTAATCATCAATCTTGACTCCTTTTATGAATATTTTTAATTTTGTAATTGGTGCTTTCTCTGGATACTACCTGAATTACCAATCTTAAGACTATATTTAAATAGATAAGTTTAACAAAATTATGACACGTAATATGGTGTAATTTGTAGGGGGAATAGTGTATATCTTGGTTATGGTATCTCTTAGTGAGTGATTAGTGATTAACACTTTCCTTTTCTTTTTTTCATTACATTTCTTGTTAAAAAATTGTATAGTTTAATACCGCAATTTTTAGAGGAATTCGTTTTTTTATTAGATGATTTTATCCGTATGTTTGATCAACGTCGGAGAAGCATTCGTCACCTTAAATGTCTTATTGTTTTTATAACAATAATCGATCCCTTTGCCCCGAATGTTCACACTAGGTGATAAACGATTGTCCATATTCTTTGTAGGACAATTTTTGTAATCTGGATACAATGAATGCGCTTTTAACTTCTTAGAAACGGATTAAATATACACGGTTCACATCTCTTCAAACAAAGTTTGAACGAGGATTCAATGTCTATGATGGCTATCTACTCTATCTGGCTATTCCTATAGAGGTTCTGATAGAGCTCCAAACTAAAAAGGCTATGACTATGATGAAAGATAAATTGGGTAGAGTGTCTGCTTGATGAGATTTTTGCCTGCCCTCTCCGTTGATTGCCTTCTTGTATTTAAAGGACGTCGTGAAAAGTTACTGACACTAGAGAAGGCAACTGTCATGGAAGTTACCTCCCACGTCGTAAATCGTAGGCACGATCTCCTCACTTCTTCAACTACTCTGGATCGTGTGTTGACGGTTTCTTGTTTCTGTTCGGTGTTGGTATTATCTTGTTGGTGAGATATCTTGGAGTATAAATATGGGTCATTAACGGAATGATGATACTGGATGACAGTGATGAGATGACAGTAGTGGTATGTATGTCACTTGGATGACAATACTAGATAGTAGTACCGAAATTCGCCATTAGACAAGGATGACAATACTAGATAGTAGTACCGAAATTCCACAATTTTTGTCATTAGACTAGCATGATGGCATATATCGTAATTATTTACCATTAAACTTTTCTTTTTTTTCAAATCAACCTATCGTCAAATGTTATTAATGTTGTACCGAGTGACACAATGTTTGAATAGCATTAACAATTCAAGTTAGAGATGCAGTATGCATAAGAATGTGATCGCTGAACAAACTCATAAGCAACCATGTTCATGACTCTCCTAACAACATAAAATAAAAACCCCTCCCAAACTCGTAAAAGCCCTTTACGCATGCAAATGATCTCGCCGAACTTGAAACTATCCATTTCTATGCTTGCAAGAGCGTAAATCATTTTTATATCCGCCATTAAACTTCTCACTGTTATGAATGTAATTACTATAGTGAATGCACCATTGTGTAACTCCTTATTCCATTCTTCAATGTATTTCATTGTATTTATTTTTCCACCTTTATGTGTAATAATATTAGAGAGTATAGGTTATGATCTATGAGCCTATAAATAGAGCTCTCATTTGTAGCATTCCATACACCTCAATAAGAAACTCTCTCCCTCTCCATATTTCTCTTGTTCTTGTCTTTCTTTGAGTTTAGTTTCATAACACGTTATTAGCACGAAGTTCTGCCGTCGAGCAACTTCTTGTAATCATGAGCAAAGTGCATACAAATAATACATATGGCCAGTGAGTTCATGCTTATGCTCCTGATGCCCGTTTTTGCAATTTTATTATTGCGCACGAGTGCTCGATTCTCAAAAGTTTACAAAGATTGATATTTGATTGCTATTTACTCGATTCTCTTATTCTTCTACCTACTTTCTTTTTGTTTCAAAACTAGATTTAGTTTGCGATTTCAAATGTTATTACATTGATTTACTCGATTCCTTACATTTTAGCTTATTATATCATCACATCAATTTTTTTTTCTCCTATAATATAATTGGTTCTGCAAGTTGTTCTTGCTATTGACAATTCTCAGATTTATTACATCTGCTACGTGTTTTTTTTTCTTTGAGTATATGTATATTGCCATATTTTAAATTAAGTATTTACCCATTTGAATATTACGTTGTTTTTATCGATTTTACTTAATATTAAAGCATATTTGTCAAAAGGAAACATATCGGTGGTTATCTGATTATTATCATAACCATTATTTTTGTAACGTTGGTCATCACATTATTACATTACGTTTACATTAATATTTTTCAATCATCATCAACGATTGTCATTAAATATTTAAATGGCTAATGATCATGTCATTATTAATGGAATCGTAAGTTACGTTTACGGATTAAATAAATGTATTATATATGTTGTTAATTACAGTTTTAATAGTATATTCATGTCATTATTAATTCATTCATAATGTGATCTAATTTATTTATTTTGATAATTACGTCAATTTTTTTTTAAATTTGAGTATGTGGTTTTTGATGTTTCGGGCAAGAATTACTCTTCATGGGCATTCGAGGCTAAAATCCATATATAATAGTATTGGTGAAACGAGACGATAATGCACGTCTTATCATGACAAAGCTAAAGCTTTGCTATTTACTCGCCATCATCTGAATGATAGGCCGAAAGATGAGTACCAAGAGACACAACATATCGAAAGAACAAAGCTATACATATATTTTATATGTCTCGAATATTGAAGGTCGAAATGACAAAATATCAATCTTTGTAGTGATTGGTTATACTCATAAAAGCTCGATATGATTGAATGTCCCACGAGACACATATCTTGAGAAACGGGTTATCTTATATTTCCAATGTTGATGGTCCAATGAGACAAAATATCGATCCATGAAGTGAGTGGATATAATCATATGTCCACAAAGTGATTAGACAATATATATTCCCACAAAGTCAATACACTATCGTGGAAGAGAAAGACCTAATCTTTCAAAGGTCATAGTCCATCCAAATTTATTGTGATGAGAAAATCCCATATGACACTATCATATTTCTCGAAGTGCATACACTTATATCATATTATTTTCCGATGAAAATGTCACAATACATGATTACTATTTCATATACGGAATTCAATGTGGATTTGATGGGCATATAGTACCAAGGAAAGTATTTTTCAACCAATAGTTGAACAAAATCTCGAATAATTATATGATGAAATTCACACAACTTCTCGAGTTTGACGGGAAATTGGTCATCTCGTTGGTGATAGAGATGTGAAAAGATTAAGTTGATAATCATGTTGAAAAATTCTAGTGACATGAAAGGTGATACAACCATCAATTTTATTTTGATGATCATATCAAAATGATGTTAATTTAGCACTCAAAGTGATTGTGCAAAGACACATTTAATTTGTTACATTGTTCCTGAAAACATAAGTGACAACATATTATCATTGTTCACATAAGGAATCGTTTTATTCGGATGGACATAACAATTGTGGTTATACGAGAATTATTGATCTATTAATTGGTGACATAGATGATTGAGAAATATATCTATTTATCATTTAAACTATGTACCAATTCTCATGACAAAAATGAGTATTTTATGATGAGAATCACCATAATTAATTGTGATATATATCACATCGATAGTGCACCAAGATATATGGTGTAGTACAACGTTTCTCTCAAGCTCTAGATCGAGCTATTATATTGTTCACGAAGGAACAAAATCCTTATTCCAATTTGTTTAGGATCAAGAGAGGAACAATAATATGGTCTATGGCTATATAATTATTGAATCAATAATATTATCCTCCAATTTGTACTACACATATGTTATTGTGATTGAGATACATATATATAAATGTAAACTATACGTTTACTCGTCCTGACAATATTATTTGGCATAACCGGTGAGACCATCCCGGTTCAATCATGATGCGAATCGATAAGTACATCTATGGTCAATTTCGATGATTCCATAATCTAAAGTGTATGTTCTATTGAAGATTGTTGTGCATGATGGTCTCAACTTGGGTATTCTAAAGAAATGATTCCTAAGGTTATAGGGATTTAAGTAGTCCTTGTGACTCCCCTACTTCCCGGGAACACAAACGATTTTCCGTTCGTCAACAAGGTTTCGTTTCTAGGAAAGCATTTTCACCTTTCCGTTACCCATTGTTGGGTAAATCTCCAACACAACATAATTCATTTTTGGATTGCTTTTCCTCAAATAGAGTTGATTGTTGGATAATCATCAACTAAAGTAAGATCATTTATCTTACACACAACAAAACAAGGGTGATATTTATGGATCCATACGCCCAACATGTGAGCCAATTATTTTAATTGATGTATTAACTAGAAGGTCACATGTGTATATGAAAGAAAACTAAAATTTGCGAGATTACTAGCTCAACCATTTTGGTTATGAGCATATTTTCATGATTATCCAATAACGAAAATGTGTCATTGAAAACCAATATATTATTGTGAACATGTCATTTACATGCACAACACAAATTCGCATTACGCCAAGAAATTATCATGAATTCCTCCATAATGTTTGGTTTTTGGGACAAAACCTTATACTTCCCATCTATGGATATATGAATGTGATATACACATCTGAATTGCTCCACCACCATTTATTAGGATGGGTTCTCAATGAAGATTGAGAAATTATTTTGATTACGAGTTCATCGATGGTAAAGTATCACATCGTTGTCGGGAGTATTTTGATGACTCGTTTGGAGGTTTATATTTAAACTTCCCAACATTAGGGGAGAAAACAAAAGTTGGCCAAGAGATTAGATGAATGATCATATTATTTTGATCCTTGCACTAAGCAATATGAGTTTGAAGTTCAAAAATATATAATTCATTATCTGCGTACACTTTACTGACCCAACGAGAGTAAAGTTTCCATGTGCCAACTCAAAATGCTCCAATAACAATAATGCCAATATTGGGCAATCTGACATCACAAATGAGTCTAAAACCCGCAAAGGCGTGATAGACCACTCGGTTCCAAAGAAAAAATCCTCAAAAGTGGAATGGAGCTATATATCGAGATGGTCAAATTGAGGTTAAGATTATTTAAACAAAGCCACCAAGAGAAATAAATAATGTGCTCAAGAAGAGTATCAGGTACCTGAAAGATATGAATATATATCTCAATTATCTATATCTTGGATGGAAAATATTGGAACCCCAATAAAGTCAACGTCGACGAAATATTTGCGTATAGTGCAACGCTAAATATGATAGTTGAAAATGAGGATCATTAGCCAAAATGCATGCACAGATAGAAATGATTGGCTAAAAAAAAATTCAATTTGAGGCAAATTCAAATTCCCAAGAGAAATGAAAAGTTTTAAGACATCAAGTCTTTATACATTGAGATGTAAAGTATGAGTATGAGAAGTTATGAAACATCTCATTTTTGAAAGGTTTTGTACAACAAACCTATAACATTTTGATTATGAGAAAATATATTCTCATGTGGTGGATGCAACTACTTTTTATTATTCGATTAGTCTGGCAATTTGTGAAGGGAAAGAGTTTGCCCCTAATGGATGTCCTTGCAACCTATATGTATGGTTTTCATAATTAGAATACACATGTGTATATGAAATTCCCTTGAGGATTTATTTTGCTATAAGCAAACAATTCAAGTTCACGTGAACAAGTTATATCTAATTGACGTCATATGGATTGAATAATTGAGAGAAGTGGTCCATTTAGCATATCATACATTTCTCTATGCATAAAACTATGATTTCTTTTTCATATTGAGTTGAATTTTGAATGATGAAAAATCATATTTGTCATATTTTATGATTTTGAAATTCTTATAAAAATTTCTATACTTTATTTTATATTTAAAATGTATTTCTTTTGTTTATAAGAGTTGAAGTGTCATCATCATCTTTTGTTATATAGATGACATACACTTTATTGAGACTCCTAAAGAGTTTCTCAAAGCAATCAAATATTGATTAGCTAGAGTTCGAGATGGAAGATGTGGAAGATTACCACTAACTTGCCAACCGTGCATCTCTCTCGAACATGATTTTCGTATATCATCAATGATATACTAATTATATCCAACAAAAAGTTATATGGATATGACATGGCTATTAGTGCCGGATGGTAGTCGATCACTATGTGACTCTATGTCGAGTTTAATCGACCTTTATTAAGACACAAGATGTACTCGATTTTGAAGTAGTAATCTTGGTCATATTTGTGTTGGTTGACCATAAATTGGTCTCATGTGATAATTTTACCACTTGGTGGGCCGTGAAACCAACTTATAAAGCTACACCACCATTTCAAGATCCGATCCTATAAATCATGCATGATATTTATTTTGCATATATCCTTGAGTTGCAAGAAAATGTTGCAACGTGATGTGATGATTATGTACTCTTTTTCCTTCACTAGGTTTTTATCCCATAGGGTTTTCCTAGTAAGGTTTTAATGAGACATATTCTCATCTAATGGTCATCTAAGGTGAAGTGTCATGTGAATTATGGATGACCATCGATCATGTCATGCATGCATTTTATGCACAAACTTCAATGAGTTGAAATATTTATCAACTAAGTGCACCTAAGTGATAACTTGGTTGATTTATTCACCAAAGATCTCTCTGCATCAACTGTTGGAAAGCAAATTTGGAATTGGTGAGTGAATGATCTCAACCGATATAATGATGAGCGAGAGTTGATATCCTCATCGGGGGAGTCGATATGAAGGATCTCAACCGATATCATCATCGGGGAGTCAATACGCAACCGTACTTTTTTCCCTTAACCATGGTTTTTCCCACCGGGTTTTCCCCGGTAAGGTTTTTAATGAGGCGGTATCAAAAGCGTATTCGAAGAACGATGTATAACCAATGGTCATTCAGGGGGAGTGTTATGAATGTAATTACTATAGTGAATGCACCATTGTGTAACTCCTTATTCCATTCTTCAATGTATTTCATTGTATTTATTTTTCCACCTTTATGTGTAATAATATTAGAGAGTATAGGTTATGATCTATGAGCCTATAAATAGAGCTCTCATTTGTAGCATTCCATACACCTCAATAAGAAACTCTCTCCCTCTCCATATTTCTCTTGTTCTTGTCTTTCTTTGAGTTTAGTTTCATAACACTCACTTTGTTTTCACATTGTATATATTTAATATATTTTAGTGTAGACAGGCTGTACTTCATGCCTTTGTGGTGTTACGTGTTAGTTCTTGGGCTCTCCAAGGATTAGGCTATGGCCCATAAATTATGACTCATTGAGTTTTGAAGGAAGCCATGGAGTTGAGCGTTAAACTTTTGATTGGGTCGGGTTTCCCTGGCCCATTAAATAGATCACTTTGAGGTTCAATATGCCTTTCGAGAAGCCAATTCAGCAGCGATTACATCGTGAAATTGGGACATACCGAAGTAAATTGGGGTGAAGTGTTATTCTCTCCCTTTAGCGGCATTGCTGGCTATTGACTTGGTTGCTGTGTAATCGGAGGCACCCAAACCTCACCTTCTCCTTCCCATGTTTTTTTGTAAGTTTCTTTGTCACAAAAAAGGGGGTAAAGTGACCAAATTTCAAATATCACTAAACTAATTATGAAAATAATTAAATTTTACATATAATTTGATATTCAGTACTAAATAAAGAAAAGTGTCAAAATTCTCTCCAACTCATTTTTATTCCTACCGTGACGAAGATTTTCATAAATATACTCAATTTCAATATGTTCGAACCCCAAAGTTAGGTAAGCAAGGACTCACACCGGCTCCCAAAATCCATCCTACCGGTTACAAGTAATTAATGTTTTTGTTTATTATTTTGTTTAAAATTTAACTAATGGTCTTTATTCTATAATTTTATGTTTAGCTGTAGTCTTTAAAGATGTAATCTCACGAAAATTAGAAAATCACCAAATTTAAAGTCAACTGATTTCACCCCAGGGGAGGTTCCGATTCCTGAAACTAGATGAATAGCAACTCTACAACGAAGCCAAATACCATTTGACTTTATTAGGATTTTTTTAAAATTCAGTTATTAATATATTATTAATGTGTAAAATTGGAGTAGAAATTGTTTATATATTGATCACACTAATTAGAAGGTGTTACACCCCATAATATAGACATGAGATATTAAAAGCGACAAACTAACTCATATGTCAACTCATTTCTACTTCTTCTAACCCAACAAAAGGTTGTGCTCCGGACATATGCCTGCATGTTGATACTCTGAGCGACCAAACTTTAGTGGGATTCTTAATTTGTGGAAAGTGGATGGATAGCCTTTGTATATATGACGCATTACTCATCCAGTTTCTATCTCCTCGTCATACTGTTGACATTTCTAAGAACAAAAGTACATGCATCATGCCTAAATATTTCAACAACAAAAAAAATAGTTGTTTTAATCAATTGATTGGTATTCATTCAAGTGCTGGGAAGTAGGCCAAATGTTCACATCGCGAGGAGAGGGTTTTTGGACCCCAAACTCTTAGTTTCATTAGTACTATGATAAACTCAATTACTTGTGCACATTTGTAATTAGAATGATAATTCTTTTATGGTCGGATGGATTCTCGAGAGAAAATCTTCGACATAACCACACATACGGTTATTGTTTCAGTTATGGTTGAGACAATCTAGTTATACATGTCGGTGGAAATTCAATTCACAGACTGCAAAACACTGCAGCGTTACTAATTATGTTGCTGAATTGCGTTTTGAACCTACAGAATCCGTTTCCTAGTCTAATGGCTAGTTTTGGACTAACGGAACTCCAGAGATCAGACTCTTTCTCAGTTTGTTGAGAAGATGACCTGATTTCCAGGAACGGGTTCCTCCCCACGAATCAGATCTGTTGGAGATGATGATGATCACAGGGAGTGAGGGCGATTACGGTGGAGAGCTTCGAGAGGCTTATTGCTATAAATACCAAGTTAGCAGCTCAAACATCGTTATCGAAAATCATACCTTCCTCATTTCTCTGTTTACTGGATCTATGTTCTTTAGATTAGTTTCCAATTCTCGAGCTATTATACCACGGCTAGAGAAGACACTGTGATTATCTTCAGTTGCAAATGGTATTTCATTTATTCGAGGAATTTTGCTTCCAAGACAATGCTTCGTGCATGATCACGGTCGTTTATTGAGTTTGATTCCATTTCAATTTCAATTCTGCTGTTTCATTAGTTCAATTGATCTTTGTATCGGTTCGATTTGGTTCCTTTACTAGTAATTGTAGCTCATAGACTACAACAATACATATTTACGACCTACTCTAATTAATATGAATACATCTCACCGTACATTAATTACATACCCATGCGGGTTAGTGTCTGGCGCTTGCCAGAATTGCGAATCGAAGGCTACCTTCGAGCCTGTAACGGAAGGATTCGACTGGACTTCTGTGGATATATATTGAGTTTGATATTAGCTTTCACACCTGCATATTGCCCAAAATGGAGTGCAAAGACTTGTAGGGTTAAAGTGCATTACATAACCCTACCCAGTTACTTGGACATTAGTACATGATGAGACGATGATGCTTGCCTTGTAATATTTCTGAATATTTGTCAGACATAAATGGCTTCTTCAGAACACCAAAGAACACCAAACTGATGACTTGTTCCAAGGGAACAGCTAAAAGGATTTGATGATGACCTGGAAGACAATATATACATATATATATATACTAATAGAATCAATCCATCAATTTTGGTCTGCATAGACTTGGTCTGTTGGTCTTCTTGTTGTGTTTGTTCGTTCACACTTGACACATATGAACTTACAAGTTACACATCGCTCCGTTCCCATCCAAGCTGTGCCGCGGTCAATGGACTCATTCGGAACAACAAAGGTTTGTTTGTGAAAGTTTTTACTAGTTGCTTTATTATTCGTGCTGAAATGGGGATAATTGTGGATGGCCAATAGATTATTTGATTATTTGCAAAATTGAAATCAGGATGAATTAGAACACTCGGTCCAATAAAAAAAATTATAAACATGAAAAAAGTAAAATAAATTGAATTAGATGAGAGTGATTAGAGGAACTCTAGTTGTCAATTCAGTAACATGGTTGACCCCTAAAGTGCACGGTTGACTATTATCAATTATTTATTATTTAAAGGTGGTTGCTTTTAGAAATGGAAGATACAAATATTTAATTTATTTTCTCATGAGTCATAACTACATCATGTTGCGGATCGTACGTTATGAATACATGACTAAAAAAAAATATACAGCCGGAGAAAAATACTCTTTTATGTCATTAGTGGTATTTTTGTCACCTTTATTTTTTAAAAAGAGATATTGGGTTTTAATTATTAGTCGAAATATTATGAAAAAATAAATCTCAATTATGTTTGCAATGGATATAATCAACAACATTAAAGGAGAAAATATCTGTAATGTGTAAGAACATCCGCAACACGGTTACTTTTATAAAAGATATCTGTGGATCTCAAATTATTAATAAAACTGATAATAGAATAATTAATGATCAAAGAAATTTGTCCCAATCAAGGTTTGTTTTCTTTGCTTACTTACAAGTGTACATATTATTATTAGTCAAGCTTTGTGGGATGGATAATTACTTTTGAATTTTTGGTGCATGTATACAAGTGGAAATATTTGCTAGTATAAGCTAAAGACGAAATCCACACGGTATGAACACTGACATGTGCTGCACATGGTGTTAGTCTAGGCACTATTAGCATGTATCTATGAGACATAGTTGTTTTCCCCTTTAGGGGCTGTTGGTGGTCCACTTTGGTGAATCTCGGAATGTGCAATTTATAATGTGATTCGTCTTATAAGTAAGAAGATATATCGAGTTGAGTTAAATTATGCAAATGGTAATATTAAGTTAGAAATATGAGTAGGATACAAATATGTATTCGAGATTTTACCCTTGTATGTAGGTAAATGATGTGAAGTCTAAATGTTATCTGTTTGTGAACCGTGTGAGAGGCAAACATTGTTTTATGAGTAGGGATGTTTGTGAATCCTTGTAATTCTATTGACTTGCCGTTCTAATGATATGTTATCACGTGTCTCTTGTTTTTTTATTGTAATCGTAAAAGTAACGGACTCAAGTAAAACTTCAAATATAATTAATTAACTGAAGAGTACTCATAACATGCAAATTTGTCTTATTGTACATCGTTCATCAAATTGGTTTGATATTATTACCATCAATTATAATTTAACCAATTTTCAATTACAGTTATACGACGATTCAAGCATTATACCACATATCATTGAGATTTTAAGCTACTTATGTAATAATGACATTGAAACCTTGTATAATTTATCTAATCTCATATCATGCAACATCATTTTGTTTATATTCAATTAATTTGTCATTTAATCTTTATGAAATATTACAATTAGTTATGTTATATGTTTATAACTTAAATATAAATTCGAATTCAACCACGCCAACATTACATTTATTTAATTTTCTTTTTCTTATAATGACATTTATATCCCATTCACATTTCAGTCCATCTCAGCCAGATCACTAGATTGTCTATGTTTGGAATGGTGCAAGACAAACTAAAAGACAACACTTCTCTGTTGGTTTGGTTTCATCGTCCGACAGCTTCAGTTTATATATACATATAAAAAAACTTGAACTTGTAAACACCTTTCAACTGTTTTTTTAAACATGAATTTTGTTTTCTCCAATAGAGAAATAAAATCTCTCTGAGAACCCTCACTGTAAGTTGAAAACACTCACTGTAAAAATGGATGAATGATTAATGGTTAAGTAATTGGCAATGGATATTGATGATTGAATAAGATTTGTTATTATTTTGGAAATACCATGCGTCTTATAATGCTGCTTTTAAAATACCGTCAGGGTTTATCGTAAACAGCGTGCGTTGACTATTTTTTTTATTAACGTATGAATCTTAAGTATTTTAAAGTTAAATTTTCATTTTGTTTAGATTTATTTTTTAATAATGGAGTTGAATTTTTTGTACTACAAACTTCCAACTCCCTTATTTAGTTTTTTGGCTCCGCCATTGGTGTTTGGTGATCCAGATGTTCTGAGGTCGAATTCATCACATCTAAGAAATAAACACTTATATAGTATTTATAATTTTCTTCTCTCTTGTATGTGCATGTTCGTCCCGAATAATCAATTGTAACAACATAAATTTTTATAGTCACATGACAACACTAATCTAAACCATTCATTTATTTAATTAATTAAAATTTATATTTAACGATTTAAATTAATTGGACTTTTAGGTCCATTTAAAAATAGGTTATCAATGTAAATTAAATTTTGAGAATTAATATCCGCATTGTTATAAAGAAGAGGGAAGAAAATGGATAAAAACTAAAAAGACGGAAACAAACAAGAGAACGAACGCGGATTGAACAACAGAGTGAAGAGAAAAAAGACAAGTAGGAAGAAGTCAAAGGTCCGGTTGATATAAAATAAACAAAATTACTGAACCAAATCTCCTCTCCACTTGTTGTTCTCTGTCATTTATCTCATTCTCATCATCTTCTTCTTCTTCTTCTTCTATGTAAACGCCGTTACCCTCGGGATACCATTTTAACCCTAAAACCAACAGCTCCCATCATCAAGCCAGCCAGTCATCATCCAATTTTTCTATTATAAACCTCCTCCCTCCCCCTTTTAAGTTTACTCGCCGCTTCCAACATTAATAAAGAGCAAAATCACCGGTCTTTCCCTGTCTATCTCTCTCTCTAATTTCCGGTATCCACTTCTCAATTAACGGCATTCTCTCTCCCCTGATTCTGCGTTTCAGAGCGAACCCACGAAGAAAGAGTCGGTCTTTGCTCGGATTTGAAGGAAATTGAGGGTTGGGTTCTGGTGGGTTCTCGTTATGGTGGTCAAGATGATGCGGTGGCCATGGCCGCCTTCACTTTCGAAGAAGTACGATGTGACGCTGGTGGTTAAGAGGATGGAAGGTTGGGATCTAACTGCCAGTGGAGAAAAAGCTGATAGATTGGCAGTTGAGATTCGATGGAAGGGTCCCAAAATGGGGCTGGGATCGTTCAGGCGGAGGGTTAAGAGGAATTTCACCAAAGAGGTCAAAGTGCCGGCGGCGATGGCCGCTGTTGATGGCTCTCCATCCTCCGACGGGGAAATCAGCAACGGCTGTCCGGCGGTGGTGGAGTGGGATGAGGTGTTTCAGAACGTTTGTGCTCTGTCGCCTTACAAAGAGAATGTCTTTCAGCCGTGGGAGATCGTTTTCACCGTTTTCAATGTGAGCTTCTTCGCCGTCTTTCCTTATCTCTTTTTTTTTTCTCTCCCGTCTCGAAAATTTCAATTCGCTGTTCTTCTAGGCGATTCTTCTAACAATGGTTTTGAGGTAATCATTTCAGTTTCTTCTCCTGCCTTGATTTGTTGATTTTGGCGTCTTCTAGGTTAATTTGTGATTGATTGCCTTGAATCGTGGATGATCTATGGTTGCTTTCAATTGTATTGTTACTGGTTCCGATCGTAGATAAAAATTGGTTCTGGTCAGTGGTTACTTTCAATTACTGTGTAAATTGGTTCTGATCAGTGATTGATCTCTCACACGTTTTCATAGATTTGACCAAGATGTGGTCAGTTGAAATCATCCTTTTTCATTTATGTTTGTCATCTTCTGTTATTTTTTGATACAGGGAGTCAACCAAGTTCCAAAGAAGAAAGTGCCTTGTATTGGAACAGCGTTGCTAAACCTTGCTGAATTTGCTGCTAAAGCTGACGAGAAAGAGTTTGAACTGAGCCTCCCTCTTCTCCGACCCTCTGGTTCTACTGATCCCCAGACCTTGCTTTCGGTATGTTCCTTTTCCAACTGTTGTCAGCAAAAACTTGTTGATTTCACTTGCTTATCCTGTCCTGTTACTGTAGATATCACTCAGCTTGTTGGAACTAAGAACTGCTCCGGAAACTATGGAGCCGCTGCAGACGCCAATAGTGCCAGTAATGTCACCTACTCAATCATCTGAGACAGTATCGAACGAAAAGGATGAGGTCTCAGCAATTAAAGCTGGTCTCAGAAAAGTAAAGATCTTCAAGGACTATGTATCCACCAGGAGGGCCAAGAAAGCCTGCCACGAGGAAGAAGAGAGTGAAGGAAAGTCTTCTTCGAGGAGTGAAGATGGAGAGTACAATTATCCATTTGACTCGGATTCCCTTGATGATTTTGAGGAAGGAGAATCAGATGAAATAAAGGAGGACGCTAATGTTAGGAAATCATTCAGTTATGGTACATTAGCTTATGCAAACGGCATTGGAGAATCAGCGTACTATAATGTTGGACGAAGTGACGGAAATGAGGATTGGGTTTACTACAGCAACCGGATATCTGATGTGGGCAGCTCGCAGACTAGTGAGATTGATCAATCCATCTCTGAGCCACCTTTAGTGCAGAGTTCAAAACGAATTATGCTGCCTTGGAGGAAAAGGAAGATGAGCTTTAGGTCGCCTAAAGCCAAAGGAGAGCCATTGCTGAAGAAAGCTTATGGAGAAGAGGGGGGCGATGACATTGATTTTGACCGTAGGCAGCTTAGTTCTGATGAAGCGCTTGCTCTCGTGGTAAGGATTTCTCATCCGACGATTGTTTTTGTCATTATTGAGGTGTCAATTTAGATAACACGTTCGAGTGATGATCTTTTTTGCAGTTGCGTAAGGCGGAGGAGGAATCTTCTGTAAACCGCTCATCAGTTTCTGATTTTGGAGATGATAACTTTGCTGTTGGGAGTTGGGACCACAGAGAAATAAACAGCCGGGATGGGCAGTTGAAGCTTCAAACCGAGGTCTTTTTTGCTTCTATCGATCAACGAAGTGAGCGTGCAGCTGGGGAGAGTGCTTGCACAGCTCTCGTGGCTGTGATCGCCGACTGGTTCCAGAACAACCATGATTTGATGCCTTTAAAGTCCCAATTTGATAGCCTAATTAGGGATGGGTCCCTAGAATGGAGGAACCTCTGCGAGAACGAGACCTACAGAGAGCGGTTTCCTGACAGGCACTTCGACCTCGAAACGGTCCTCCAAGCTAAAATCCGACCACTTTCGGTGGTTCCTAGCAGGTCGTTTGTCGGGTTTTTCCATCCAGAAGGGATGGACGAGGCAAGATTTGACTTCTTACATGGCGCCATGTCTTTTGATAACATTTGGGATGAGATCAATGCTGCTGAATGTCCAAGCAATGGTGAGCCTCGGCTATACATTATCAGCTGGAATGACCATTTTTTCATCCTCAAAGTAGAACCAGAAGCATACTATATTATCGACACCTTGGGTGAGAGGCTCTTTGAAGGATGCAATCAGGCTTACATTCTGAAATTTGACAGCAGCACTGCCATACGCAGAATGCCAGATGTTGCTCAATCATCTGACGAGAAGAAATCAAGTAATACCGAACATCAGACTCTTGCAGCTGTAATCGAGCCGAAGGATGAAGAAGCTTCTGTGTCTCGAGCAACGGTTACAAAGAACGAAGAAGAAGAAGAAGAAGAAGAAGAAGAAGAAGAAGAAGCAGCGGAAGAGGAAATTGTATACCAAGGGAAGGAGTCATGCAAGGAGTACATAAAGAGCTTCATGGCTGCTATACCCATCAGGGAGCTGCAGACAGACATCAAGAAAGGTCTAATGGCATCGACGCCTCTTCATCAACGATTGCAGATCGAGTTCCATTATACACAATGCTTGCGTCCCGTGCTAGAACTGACTAGAGCGGTACATCCGGAATCACCAGCTAACATGGCAATACAAGAGGTTGCTGTTTAGGAAGAAGAGAGAGGATGGTAAGAATAACTCTGGTGTAGAAAAACTGTTAGAAATGTGATTAGCCCTAACTAGTTTTTGTTTGGAACTTCCCAAAGGTTTGTTTCAATGTGAATGTGATTAAGGAGAGAAAGAAAGGAAGTGATACTCGTTTGTAACTTGTGTCTAAGCAGCTGTTGGTGTTCAATTGCAAGTATAATTTCCTTTTGTTTTCTTTCCACCAATTAACCTCATCTTTGTCAATAACACTTCCCATTTTTCTGCTTCTGTAACCAAGTACATTACACACCAAAAGGCCCAACGCAAGCAAGATCAGCTGCATGATTACCCTTATATGAATAAATTTGATTTCCCACGACGTTATCATCAGTCAAACAATTGGGAATTTTGTGATTCATTTAATTGATTTAGGTCATGCCATTTCATTCGAAGTCACTTTCAGAAAAGATGTGTTAGTGTATTTTAATTAAAATTTAGGTATGATCAAGATTGATTAGAGTCATAGATACGCATATTAGGGGCGTAGAAAGGCCGCATATTCTTCCAAAAAGGAAAAAGGCCACTTCCTGGCCTGCCTTGCTTAGTTTTCTTCTTCACCTTTTTTGGGTATCATTAAAATGAAATAAAAAGAATTATTTTTTATCATAAGTTTAATTGATGGTTCTCTGTTGCTGGCCTCTGGCGACATTAAATTATTATTTTGGGCTTGGATATTGGTGCTTTATAAACTATGAAACGTCGGCCATCTCCGTTTATCTTATGAATAAAACTAATAATAATTCACATGTCGGATGTATCTGCCGAAAGGTGTAGCCATCTCCTAAGTACTTTTTTGGGTTCTGTGATTTATAAATGATTAGATCATTCTTTGAACTAACTATCATTTTCTGGATAATGTTCTCTCTAACTCTCATTCATTTCCTGTACTTGAAGAAGTTGCCACTGGTTGTGTATAACTCGATTATCATTCCTTGTTCCGTAGGTGAATTGTACTTGAGAACTTCAATGGAAAGTTGGTCATTTATGTGTAACTACTACATTCTAAGCATGTCTTCCGTTCCACACAAACAAATAAAAAATAGGAAACATTGCTTGGTTTGGTAGGTAGAATGTAGCTTGGATACCTTTTTTTTAAGAATGAAGGTATGAGTGCTGGTGTGGCCATTCGAGACGCATAGATGGAGTTATGGGTGGGGTTTTTCGGGCTTCGATCCAGCCCAATTTCGAGTTCCAAGCCACCAAATTATATATATTTTTGTATATTTGAGTGATTGGGTTTAGTAATTCTGTGAAGTTGGCCTAATATGTACCGTAAAAAGTTGGCCTCATATATAATCTAATTATAAATTCTCTCATATATCATTTAATTATAAATTCATAATAAATCTTATAAATTTCTTGAAAATTTTTAAATTATTTTCTTGAAGGTATCTTAAATATGAATTTCTAGAAAAATCTCAACTATTTCCTTTCAAAATAATATGTCTTTGAATTATATAAAGATTTTATTATAAATGAGTTTGCGAAAGTAAAAAAACAATTTGTATAACTCACTTTTCAGTAAAAAATTATATTCTTGTTTATTTGTTATTATTCTTTTAGAATTGGGCCCATGATTTGAATACATTTAAACTTCGCGTTTGTATCTTAACATTTCTATTTTCTCACATTGATGAGAGAACTATCTTAACTATGAAGTAGAAGGTAGTTCAATCAATGAACTAAGGAATTTTAAACCACACCTCACACCACCTTAAATTGACAAACACAAACAACCTATTAACGAAACTATAGAATTTTGTATGTTAGTCCTGGTTGGTAGTAAAGCATGTTAAAGGGAATGCCATGTGGGCTACCCAACTGTCCAACCGCTGTAGTTTGCGTCACAAATAAAAATGGGTCAAAATGTACGTTACCACGAAAAGATCTTGCCATGGGTTTTTTCGATTTCCACGAACATGCAAAGGTTTTGGCACATAGACAGTCGGACACCATGCTTTGGATGTTATCAACGTCGTCAATTCAACCCAGTCTGATGATGTCACAACCTCACTTGTCATTATTATAACGTTTCTTTTATAATTGGGCTCATGATTCGAATATATTTTGACTTCACGTTTGTGTCCTAACATTCTTATCTACTCGTATTTTTTTTATTGGCTTAGGATATTTCGAGAAGGTTCAAGCACCAACACGACCATGCTGTTGGAGAGCGAGATCTTCCAATTTCTTCTTTAAATCTTCTTCTTGTTTTTCTTCTTTCAATTAGGGTTCCGAGGATTAGGATTGCCAATAAAATTATGATGTTTGATCGATTATAGGAGGATGAGGATTAGCAGATCGGTTGTTGGAGATGGTAGATGGATTCGAGGAATCTTTTTATGGAGCTGGATTTCGGATTTGGATCTAGGAGGGTTTAGGATGATTATATTATAGAGGAGATTTCTTATTCTTTAGAGATTGCTCTGCATCATCGAGTTCTGAAAATCCATGGCCCCATGTGCATATGTGGTATTGACATGGCGTTCATGTAGGATAATTACCTGCTTATTTATCGAAAACTGGAAACCTTCTATTGAGTACGGTATTTAGGCAAAAACCCCTAATATATCACGAACTATTGTTCAATTCTTCAAATATACATGACCTATGAGTAATTGTTTCAGCGTCATAAACTATCGAATTTCTCCAAATTGCAATGTCACGCTCTATTCACCCGTTAATTTTCCGTGTACCCATCTGCTGACTGGACATTCCACTCGCCCAGTCAGCCTTCCACTATCACAGTCAGCATTCCACTCACAAATAATCCAACCCTTATCTCCTTATCTTTTAACTTCATCGTCTATCCCAATTCCTTCCCCATATGAAAGTCTTTGAAATAACAAACTAACACCCAAAACCCTATTTTGATCGAGAATGGAAGGTGCCTGACGAAGACGAAGCAACGAAACGTCATCGACTGATCACCGTCAACGTTTGAAGGTGCTTGCAGGTTTTAGGCTTTAGGTTGGGGTGTCGGTTTCTGCGTAACGACGTATCCATTAGAAAGACAGTGTTTGTTGGTTTTCGATGAGATATTCCCCAGGAAAGTGAATCTATGAACGAAGGATTGTTTCTGAAAAACAGAAAGGTAATGCTCCACTGACCGATTATTTATTCAGTTTCATTGTCGCGTTTAGTGATAAAGGTAATAATATTAAATATGGTTTTTTTATTAGGGTTTTGTCCATGCAGGATGGCGGTTATTGTCCAGATCCTTGTTCATCACAGGGGTAAGATAAAAATCACCAAAAAAGGTCCGGAGTATGTTTGGGGAGATGTGTTGGAGGTTACTTTTGCCAAAGACTACATCAGCTACTTCGAGCTGAGGAATATTTCCCTAAGGGACTTGAAGTACGGAGCAGTGGAGAGGATGTTCTATCTCACTCCCGGAAAGAGCATGGTCTGTGGACTCCACGAAATGACTACCAATCGAGACACCGACGGGCTCGTTGTTGATGTTCAACTTTGTGTGGTTTATGTGTTCATTGAAGTAGGGTCCAACGATGAGTTCATGGCTGATAATGAAGACTCCGACTTTGAGTTGGAACGTGGACATGGAAACAGTGACTCTGAGTATGCCAATTCCTATGTTGCTGTAGACGCGGGTATAATCCACTTGGTTGATGACTCCGATCGAACAAGTGACAGTGAGTTCTATAGAGCTATGGAGGAGCTTGTTGTTGGGAAGCTGCGATGGAAGTTGAGGGCTCGTAGGGAGCCATATGGTGAAGTTGTGAACGAGTTCAGGGCCTTTACTCCAATTATGCCTGGTAGTCATGGATTTCTAGAGGTTCGGAACACTGGTAACATTGGAACTGGTCAGACTTCTGTCAACCAGCCACCAACCAATACTGAGGTTCCTCGTGATGATGGACACGTGGATGCCGATCTTAAAAATGACGACGATGATGGTGCACCAGCTGATGGGGTTCCTGATGGTGATGGAGAAGCTGATGCTGATGTGCTAACCAACATAGCCTTGGCAAAACTGAAGTCAACCCTAATCAGAGTCCTGCTCGTTCAAGCTATAGGAATTTCTCCCAGTCCAACCATGATGTCGATAACATGATCGCTGGTGAGGAGGTCAGTTCTCTGTGTGGACATAAGGACCATTATGATCTAGAATGCGACCACTCGAAGCTGGCGTGGCGATCCGGAATGAAATTCACGAGCCCTAGTCAATTCAAGGAAGCTGTGGTGAACTACACCATAGTTGTGGGTGGTGACATCAAGTGGAAGAGGTCCAACAAGGTGAACAAAGAAGCTATTTTTAAGGTTGAAGGTTGTAGGTGGAGATTGTTTGCTTCTTGGTTTGGCAGGAATGAGGCTTTATGGTCAAGACGGTTGGGGTAGCTCATAAATGTTCCCGTACTATGCGCAACCATAATGCCAAAACCAAATAGATAGCAAATAAGTACTTACAAAGCTTTAGAACGTATTCAAACATTGAACCTAGAGACTTGGTCACTGAAATCAGGAAGAAACATGGCATCGACGTATCATTCAAAGTTTCGGTGAATGCGAAGGCAATTGCTAAGCGTATTATAGACGATATGTTGAATGAAGCGTATGGGAGACTGCAATCCTATATACTACAACTGAAAAAATCAGACCCCGAAGGCACATTCGCCCTCGACGTCGATCCTGTTTACAGGCCAAGGCGATGTTATATTTAGGAGAGCTTATATAGGCTTTTCTTGCCTTACTAAGGGTTTTACAAACGGATATCGGAAAATGTTTGGAGTGGACGGATGTTTTCTGAAGGGTGAGATACCAGGAATGATACTGAGTGCTGTTGCAAGGACGACAATAATTAAATGTTTCCCATAGCATGGGCGGTCGTCGAGAGTGAGAATAAGGATAGTTGGACATGGTTCATTTCAATTCTGATAGACACCCTACAGTTAGAGGATGGTTAGTAATTTCTGACCAACATAAGGTAATCATTTCTCTGTCATTAACTTTATTTCATGTGTTCCTTTACCTTGTTAAACAACTGAACTGAAAACTGTTGCTTTGACAGGGTTTGGTAGAGTCCTTGAGGGAACTACTCCCATTTGCTTAACACAGAAAGTGTGCACGATACATATCTCAGCAAATTGGAAGATTAAGCACAAGTCTCTGGCTGCATGAAAATCATTTTAGGATGCTGTCTACTCCTGCAACAAGTCTGATTTCAAATACCACCTTGCCAAACTAAAGAGACTGCAGGACTCCAGTGAGGACCCGTTATGCTATACTGATTTCATAAAGCAAGATCCTAAAAAACTCTGTAGGGCTTTTGTTTCAAGGATTCCCAAATGTGACTTCATCGAGAGCAACATTTGTGAAACCTTCAACGAATGTTTGTAAAGTGGAAGGGTTTAAGAATCATAAATATGCTAGAGGGGATAAGGACCTATATGATGACTAGGATTGTGACCAAACTGAACTTATTAGAGACAACCAGGGAGAGGACAGTTTGTCCTCGTATTGCTGCTTCAATTGAGATGAAAAAAGTTTTAGCTAGGGGTTGCATCGTCCGTCAAACCCTTCAACTAATCTGTGAATGCGACAATGGTGACAAAAGGTATGTGGTAGACCTAAACAAAAAGACATACAGTTGTGGCTATTTTGAATTGAATGGGTTACCGTATATACAGGTAATTGTTGCTGGTGATTACTTGAGGAAAGACATCAGGTACTGGGCGGATATAAAGTACACAGTGAATGAGTGCAAGAAGGCGTATGGATATGGAGGGATTCCAACCATGCCTGGACACACACTTGGGAAGTTGCTACTAGTCTTGTCATCCACCCACCCCCACAGTGAGCAATGTCTGGAGGCCAAAGAAGAATGCTAGAAGGAAGGAAGCCTAAGAACTTGAGGTACGACCTTCAACTGCTCGAAATGGTGGCACTGTGTTAAGCAGAAGGGGAGTCATCATGCATTGTAGTAAATGCCAATCTACTAAGCATAACTTCCAACGATGCCCCCAGAGGAATGAGGCCCCTGATGCTGGATCACAGAGGGGTCGTAGGCAGCAAGAAGAAACCGTTGAAGTTCCTGATCGAAGAGTTACTAGGAGCGCAAGAAGGCTTTTTATAATTTTATGGATGCCCCGCCTGCATCCACTGGTTCAAGAACTAAACAAGTGACTTATGGGATTTTCAAAGCAAAATGGCATAATGCTAGGGGCTGCCCGCTTAGAAAAGGAGTCTAGGTAACTTCCATCAATCTTAACACTATTGAATTTAGCTTGTTCAATGCTACTACCCTTATGTGGTGATTCCAACTTAGTGAATTGAATTTTGGTAGTGTGTAATTAATCCGGCCTCCTCATGCCGTACTCGTGAAAGGGAATTGAGGACAGTGAACCAGGGAGTTGGGGTGTACATCAACCCAGCGATGGTACATTAATTGTGGTTTCGAAAAAGGATGACTCCATGTAATCTCTGCTAACCACCGTATATCATAAATGCAGGCTGGTACTGGACATGCTACCGAGAACAATGGCCCAACTGAGGTGGGAGGAAGCCAGCCACCAGCTAGTCAACCAACCCTGAGAAGGGACTAAGGCTTATGCAGATGTAGTATGCAGTTAGTAGTGGCGAAGGAGTAGTAGACTAGTAGTGGTAACCCTTTTATTTTGGTTTGTAATTGGTGGTTTATATACTGCGTAGGATGAAGGGATAATATTTTGTGTTGGCACTAGGGTACGGAGGTTAAGGCCCTGAAACATTGCATATTCTGGCATTAGGGTGCTCTTTTGGGTTTATGGTTCCACCAGTACTGATGGTATGTAATCAGACGTATTAAGGTTGGTATGTAAGTGACTATGTATTTCATATAATTACTGATTTAAGACAATTATTAAAAATGCTTATAATAACGTATGAGTACCATCCATACATATGCTTCACCATGAAAAGAACAACACAAAACTGATGAATAGATGGTCAGTGGAAACAAAGTGGATGTTTTGTAATGCAAGATTTTCATGGTAACTGATTACTGTAATGTTCATTGCGTTCAACGAGTTGATGAGGATGATGGGTGTATGGGAATAATAATTAGAAGCAAACTGGGACACCCACCACCAACTCCCACGAACTACAAAATGGGAACATCACATATAAACATGTCTTAGCTTTAATGATAGAAAAATCCACAATCATATCCACAAAATAAAGTAGCCCTTTTCTTCCACACAACACAAGTCCCCTTTTCTTAGTGAAAAAAGAAAGAAGTTTCAGAGGACTATGAAAATCAATATGGAATTAACAGAAATCGTACGTAGGTGACACTAACCTAACTCGACTATTAAGAGTTTCAAATCTCTTTTTTCTAAGCTTCTGTTGCAATCTTTAGAGCATAAGGTGAGTTGGTATATGTTGGGTTGGTCCAACGATGGTTGAGTTAATTGGTTTTTATGGAGTGATAATAATTTTTGGTTAATTATCTTTAATTTATTGTAGAGTTTACAAGTGGTATTTTGAAAAATTCAATTATTGAATAGAGGAAATAATTTATGTACGGAGTCACATAAAAAGAAAAAGAAATATAAAAGAGCAAAGATAAATGAGGAGAAAGAAACTGATAAAATCATTTGAAATTTCATTTCTCTAGTAGACATGTCCGTTCAAGAGAGAGTATGGACAAAGGGAATCAATGTTGGTCTGAGGGTGTACGAATTTGTGGACTCCCTAAATCTGCTCTTCCCCTTGTTGATTTGTTCTTATTATCCATCATTTAAGAAAATTATTTTTGAGGTGCTTTGTAATCCTCTAATTAGTCTAAAGAAAAGTTGTAATCTCATCAAAATATAATAAAATTATTGTTTGAATTACGATCTATAATTTATCCAGTTCAAATTTTCCACATAAAAAATTATCCTTATATTTTTTTCGTTTCATTCTTATATTGTTGTCCGGTTTCTCAACAATATAACATTGTTTGGAACTTCCCCTGCAGTCTTAACTATAGCATGATCATTTGGCTAGTTACTTTGAATCGGCTGTTTATGCATGACAAGATTGCTCATCAACAAGAAGAAGTTAAGTAAGTCAACATCTCATCCACACTATTAATTACTTTATGGTGCCAAGCAATCTTTTCATCTCAACCCACCTTATAAGCTTTTCTCCCCTCAATTATCTTATAACAAGGAATTCCTTCCTCAACCCATGTGCTCTCTTCATCATTATTGTTCTTTCACAATCATAACCAAGACTTTATCTTTTATTAATTCATAATATTTTGATATATCGATAGAACTTGAAAGAAAATTCATTATAATTAAAAAAAACTATATATGGCATAAAAACTGCATAGAGTACTTTTGAAAATCTAAATTCGATGAAGTGCTCGACCATAGCTCAAAAAAAAAAACCTTTCATAAATCTTCCAATGTTCATAGTCATCAATCATGAATCCATTTTGTTGCATACTCTAGGACGAAACAATAAACATCTGACCCTTATCAACAATCACCTCAAACTATCTTCGGTGACCCATACAAATGGAGGGCTTTCAGAACTACGACCCAACCTACTTTCAGAGCTAAAATTATATAATTCTCTTTGTATTTCGAGTTTGATTAGCCTATATACAGTTCAATACATTTCAAATTATCTATAAATAATTTTGCCCAATATATTAAACCATTTTAGATCAGGCATTAACTATCTTGTTAATCTCATAACATTATTATCAAGATGCAATTAAGTACCACGGATTTACAAAGTAGACAACTACACATAACATCGGTTACAACACTAGAAGTATCCTACACACTACTATGTACACAAATGAACTCAACAATATACAATTACGTACAACGATGGTTCAGCTACAAACAGAGCATTTCATGAGTCCGTTCTCATTACAATCCAAGCACCTTACGAACCCAATTCCTCCTTCACTAACAACCTTCCTCCTTCCATTACAATTACAGCAAACAACGAACCTCAAGTTGCCGCACCCCAAGCAAGCACAGTTGGCACTTGACCAGTTAGCAACCATGGGGATTCCTTCAAGAAGCTTCCTAAGCTTCCCCTGTTCATGCAGAGTGACCACTTCATCAGCTCCACCAATGTACCTCCCCTTTATGAAAAGCCGAGGAGGGATCACCCTCCCTCCGTCTCCCAACACCTTCCAAAGCTCATCCCTGAACCCCAAGTCCATCGACACGTCTCGCTCTTGGAAGGACACCTTGAAGCTCTGGAGTAAGAACCGGATCGAGTGGCATTCCTCGAACGTCTTCCGTATGCTCCTTAGGCTTGTGGTATAGAGGATCACGGTGTTGGATCCGCCTGGTGGACAGCTCAGCTGGTAGACCGAAAGCCGCGTGATGTGACTGGTGTCCACCTCATCATCATGATTGGTTTTCTTGATGACATGGCAAGTAGGGGGTTGTTGTTTGAGGGGGGTGGTGATGAAGTTGAGTTTGTGGTAGAATCTTTCTGTTCTGACTGAGCTCTTCATTGCTGTGAATTAGACAAAGATAAAAGCTTTGAGGTTGAAGAGAGAATTGGGGGGGAAGAGGAGGATTGAATGATGAGAGAAAGGACTAAAAGAGGGGTTTAATAATGAACAACAAAAAGTGATTCCTCTTTTGGGGGGTTACAATCAATGGAGAAACGTAAGGTTTTGCTTTTTTGATATATGGTCGAGAGACTCAAGACATTGGCACAACACCACACGGCTCTTTGGACCTTGGTGGACTGACCCTTTACCCAACAAGTTGGTGTTATATATGTACTCTGGTTATGGTGTGGATTTCTGTAGGTTAATCTTGGTTAGGATTTAGGCGTTTGTGATGGTGGCCCGGGAGACTGCGACATGGCGGGGGTTTGATTGGTGATGCTGCGGTTTAGAGGGAGTGTGAGGCCATGGAATGGGAGACAAAGCTTTGGTGGCTGGTCATGGCTGTCTGCAAATTGCAGGCTTTTCTGGGTGGGGTAGTGCTACTAAGTTGAGCCTTCCTTTTCCCTATCCTCTTTACCCCTTCACTTCCACTTTCTAAGACGGACAATCTAACATAATAACTAGGAATGACAACCAGCCAGGTCGGAGAAGGGTATTTCGGTATCCAAATTCGCTCCCCGTTGTTAGACGGGTTTCGAATGGATATTTTAGTGCGGGTTAGTAGGGTAAACATACCAATTGAAGCAAATGATTCGAGAAACATTATAAAAATTTGGTAGATCGTACCTTGTCCCAACTTAAAGATACAACATTAGTGACAACAAAATTAAATTAGTTAAGAAAATATGGTTAACTCGATAATAATTATGTTATAAAAACATAACATTGAGATAGAATTACACATTTACAACAAATCATAAGTAGTTTCGCATAGAACGAGCCGAGACTCGAGAATGAAACAAGGCAGATATCACCCTGTCAAATTTACCGAAAAGACCCCTATGCAAATAGTCATTCTTTCTTGGTAATAATATCCATGTCAACCAACCTCACTCTTTATGGAGAGATTAATCATCAACTCAAACCCGCAAATCACTCCAGTAAAGTGATGATAAAGCAAATTTTAACTGTAAATATAATATGTGATGATTGGGCTAGAATAAGCTGTCTTTGATACTATACAGTAAGGCCATCAAGCAAACACAACGTGGGTGAATTCACAAAATCAATGGGTAGTTTAAGTGTACAACAAGAGGGAAGAGCTCTGTTTGTTTCTGTTTCTTCTTTACGCAAGCACAAGGAACTGCAATTTACATTTTCTATCAGACGCTTTACATATCTGCAACAGACGATCCAAACCCGATGCTGAAGCCGAAGGCAATGCAGGTTAACTCTTTGTTCTTTGCATCACTCATCTTCATTTGGATGGTGTATGAACCCTGCGACAAACCATTTCACAAGCAAATCAAACAGAATGAGGACTATACCCAATATCTGGTGGCACAAGTTCTGAAAGGAGAAAAGGTTGCTTCTTTTGAACAGAGCATTCGACAACTAATGATGAACAATTTCGGGAAAAATATGGTGAGCGACTCGGAAATAATAGCAGACCCAAAGTAAAGAAGGTAGTTATCACACTATCCCCTAAACGAATTCTCGGGAAGATTGAACGAACAGTATAATAAATCGACACCATACAGCCTGAGAAAATAACCAGACCCAGAAACAGATTGGAAACTGGATAGGACGTGGGATATGAAGTTCAGACATCATTCGTATACTCTGATTAAACCGAACTGTCAGATATTCAAGTTAAACTACTGCAATCGACTAAACTAAATGTCCATGTATGTAACGCTCAATCCTTATCCTGAGATTCAGCAGCCGATCGTATCGTTAGGCCTAGCTATTAGGCATTAACCAACTAAATATCCTGTGTTAACAACAGACACCGTAGCATGAAGCTCATGTGTTCAACTTTGTATTACTGCCACAACATTCAGAAAATTAACAGAGTTCTTCGTATCACAACAAGTAGAACTTACAGGTGGAGTGACTCCCGGAAGAATCTCTGAATGAGAAACCACAAAATCACCGCTAGATACAGGGCAGGATGTCTCATCACACAAGTTCTTAGTCTCAGAATAAACGTGAATTATAAAGTATGAGACATCAATCACGAGTTTGCCTCCAGAAAATCCCTTGTCTGCATGAACCAATCGGATCCCCAAATGATTAAACCAGTAAAAATTAAGGCAGTTTTCTCAACACAATTCCAATTCGATCTCCCAAAATCTCTCTAATAAATCTATTTCTATCTCGTGACTGAGTTGCAACTCTCACCTGCAGTAGCTTTGATCGTGAAGTTCGCCGGCTTGCCTCTTGTGATCGGGTTCGGCGTAATCTCTACTCCATTCACCTTAACATCGCCACGATCACTCTTCTTATCTGATCAGCGACAAAGGAAACAAAAATACAGACTTCATTAGACTCGATGTGCACGATCAAATCAATACGAGCATTTAGGTGGGGGGAACGGATAGAAATTTTGATTACATACCGCAGTACCGGAAATCCGTAGCCTGGATCAATGGCACCAGCAGACAGAGCAACAACGTGAAGGGAACAATCAGCTTGCACGGAATCATCTTCTCCAAGAAGTTCGAGTAAGGGGTTGTGAAGTTCTGAAGGAAGAATTTAGGGACTTTTTTCTTGTTCGTTTGGTTTACCGGCAGGTCCAGTTAACAGCGAGGAGAAGAATATCAAGAAACTAGGCTGTGGGACGGTTTCGGAATTTAAGGTGGAGAAGAATCATAGGATAGATTGTCCGTTAGATTTAACAGGTCAACTAATGGGAAGTTTTTGACGGTTATTGTCGGATGATGATGTGGTGGTAGGTGCAGTAAGTTTGTGTTTGTTGGAGATAATAACTAGACTAGTCGTATGACGATGGGTTTAGGCGGGAATAGTTAGGGTACAGTTATGGCGGAATTTCTTATTCTTTAGCTGTAAGTAACGGTACAACCTTAGGGTCCATAGGGTAAGAACTAAAGGGAGGAAGGCTGACATGTGTGTCAAGCTAGACATGAGAAAGGCGTATGAATTTGTGGATTGGGATTGTCTCGACTTTATCTTACAAGCCTATGAGTTCAGCGCTCAATGGAAGAATTGGGTTAGCTCATGTGTTTGAACGGTTAGGTATTTTTCAATGGACACCAAACGGGCACCTTTTCCCCGTCAAGGGGTCTAAGGCAGGGAGACCCCCTCTCCCTCTTCCTCTTTATTCTCCTCTGTAATGCCCTCTCCATCTTGATCGACTACCATATAAAATGCGATGCTCTGGAAGGAATTACCCTCTCTCATCAAGGACCCAAGTTGACATATTGTTTTTAGTTAGTTAGTCAATTTGAGTAATAGAACTAGAAAGATCCTAGGGAGATTCACGATCCCACTAGAGCAATTTAGTGGGTATTTGAAAGCGGGGTAAAATCCGTACATCAGTGGTCCGTAAAAACCGAACACCATCCCGCCGGAAGTCTGACAAAGACAGCACACGTTCTCACAGACTTGTTGAAACACCCGGCTTTGAGTCTCCAGCTATCCCTGGAGGCAACATTAAGCACATCTCCTAACCGACAAAGCTGATCTACATCCGCATAGACAAAGTGAAGAGATCCCCCGTGTAACTGAGAGGTTAAAATGACGGCTCGCGAAGTCCGGCGCCGGAAGAACTGAGAAGCAGCAACCCGTAGATCTTAAAGGCTGACCTACCTGATCCGAAGAGCGACCCATGTAGTCTCCGTGACTCCCACCCCACTCACCACCCCCTCACGAACTCTCCTCTATCTGCCCTCTCTCCTCTCTCGTTTCTTAGAGCCAATCTTAACAATAAGAAAGTAATTAATAATGTAAAGCATGCACTTACTCCAATCACTTTCCATAAGATGTGTGCATGTTAATTATTGTCAAGGCTATTGATAAATAGAACAAATGAGACATTAAACAGTTTTAATATAGTTAATTACCTGATGGCATTAATTATAAGAGGAAATACTTGTTGGCTGGAACCCAATACAGTGTTGAGCGCAACCGTCACTAGCCATTTTTCAAGGGTTCGGATTGGCCTACAGCCAAATCACTGTCTAGATCGCGATATGTTAAGTTTGACTTCAAATTTTATGAAAATTATAAAAAAAAAATCCAAGTATTCATGATAGGATAAACACAATTCACCTACCACATATCACCTAAGACCCAAACAATCAGTCTCCATAGATTTGCCTTGGGCCCATTACTCGTCTAAGGCCAACCGCTCGATATTTCTCTGTTTCATTCTCTTGCATCTAATATCAACTGCTTAGCCACATACAAACCCTCATTCTGGCGTCTCTACACATCTTATTATGAAAACACCTATGGACTTCAAGGTGGCCCATCAAGAGACGTCAAATCGCAAACTCAACCAAATCATCATTCCTTGACTTTTATGTTTCGTAGCTCCTTGTAGTACGTGACGCATGTTCATGGGCTCATGATGCTTTCGACAAGGAGTCTGTCAGGTAGACATCGAAGGCAATGTAGAGCTGTTCATCTCCCGACTCTCCCAGCCGATTGCCCGCTGCCTGGTTGATGGCGTCGTCATCATGGAGATTCTCACTCTCATGGCAGCATGTCCTCGGATCCAGATGCAGGTTGTCCAACAGTCAACAAATAGGACAGTCCACTTTGTGGTGCGTCATGTCCTTTCATATTTCATATGTTGTGTTGAGACCGATCTCACAACTTGGAATCAATTTTAATTTATTTTGTGTTTACTTTCTATTTTAATCTCTCAAATTATGAGCCATTTAAGTATTTATGATAAAAAACTTAACCCATTTTCCATCAATGAACTATTCTTTGGTTGGACCCAATGCGACGTGGACGGATGACTAACTAATCAACGGTGGTGGGTGTAGATTAGTTGGGTGCTTAAATGTCACCATTATCGTTATAGAGTATGATTAACAAATAACTGAAAACGATATAATGGATCTCAAGCCACCCATGACTACCCATTCTATATCATTGGAGCATAATTAATTAAATTAACTTACTTAATAATGGCGGTTGCTCGGATTGAAGAGTAACTCGCTGCAATTATTGGATATCGGGAGACCCAATTATTTCATCTTGTTCACCGATAATTAAGTTTGGAATTCATATATGCATGTCCAGAAACGATTAAATGGTGAATAATGAACATCAACTGCTCAATAATGGCAACTTAAATTTAAATTCCATGATTCATGCCAAGGCGAGCTTTGTGCCCTTGATTCTGCGTTGCAATGGCTTTCACCGTTATTTTTTCCCGTCTTTCCCACATTGTAAAGTGGCTTTTATTAGGAGAGATAAGAATGTGGTTGCTTATAAATAAAGTTTAGGTGGGTTATAGATCTGGTTAGTCGGATTGCAGGTTCATCGAGTTACGAGTTAGTCAGGCTCGGGTTGCCTATCAGCTCACAATAGTTTTACGAAACATGGTAAGACATTTTATTTATCTAATTTAAAAAGTACATTTTAGCGGTATAGTTTATTATTTATACGTAAATACATTTTTATTCCCTTTTTTAATGAAATTTAAATATTTATATAATTTTTCAAATATAATCAATTGAATAAATTAGTTACTTGCTTAGGTCACGAGTTTATCGGATGGGCGAGTTACAAATTGTTGACTTTTTGGGTTAGATCTAGCAGGCGGGTTCATCGGATCAGGTTAAAATTTTGCCAACTCTACTCCTAATTGGTTAGCCAATTGTCTGTGACCTTCATTAGTCATGATTTGACACATTATTTTAACAAAAAAAGATCAAATGACTTGGTATGTAGTTCGGGGTTAGATGAGTTAGTTAATGATGTGTGTTTCAATATTGAATTGATAAGAATCATAATTTTGGATGAATAATACACCTCTGGATTTGATTAAATAAAAAAAATATGTATCGCTTCTGTATCAGATAGATTGTGTGAAAACCTCTTAGCACGGCTGGCTCGAGAAGTTTTGCCAACGACTACTATCTCCTAGTTGGATTGCTCACCCCTAATCCACATATCGGTGCTTGCTAAATTGAACATTTAATTGGCGAAATATATAATGCAATATTAAGGAAGCGTAACATCTTGTTGTATTTGGTGATTATTTGTTACAAAATTTGAAACAATTGGTGAAAATGTGATCACCATTGCAAACCGATCGTCAAGGTTAAAATGAATTTCCATGGAATAAAATCTAATCTACATTTGATCATATGCTCCAAACATTTGTTTATGTAACATTACAATGATCCCTCTTCAAAGAAACAAAGAGTAAAAAACAAAAAGAAAAAGGAATCTTTTGAGGGAGTAATTAATATGATAATTACGTGGAATTAATATTAACCTACATCTTCTTCATCTGCTCCGATCTCCAATTAGCTCCGTCATCCCCGTGGCCTGGAAGCGAGCGGGACCACCTCCGCAAGAGGAGTAGAAAGCGGAGAAGGCAACGGCGAAGTTCTACACACAGGACACGTGGGATGCTTACGTAGCCAGGGGTCCACACACTTGACGTGGAAGAGGTGGCCGCAGTCCGGCAACAGCCGGAGGACGTCGGCGCTCTTGTAATCCGCAAGGCAGATGGAGCAGCACGACGCTGCCGTCGGAGCGTCCTCCTTGATGATCTTCTGCCGCTTCTTGCCCTCCGAGTACACCAGCTTCGGGTAGCTCTTCAGCGTCGCCTCGTCTAAACCAGCTTCCTCCGCCGCCGCGATCTCCACCACCACGTGGTGTCGTCGGTAGTGGTCCGATGAGGCGGCGACGGAGGTGGAGGAGGGCTGGTGGCCGCCGCGGGTGCAGAAGTAGGAGGCGAGAGTGATGGTGGTGATTAGGAGGAGGATGCCGATTGACACGCCGATTCCATATCCGAATCCGCCGATGTTCTGCGAGCCGAGGAATCCTCCGCCGCCGGCAGTGGGGCCTGCGGCTGTGGCGTTCATCGGGAGGATTGGAGATGAGAAGGTTGAAGGAGATGGGTTTTGATAAGGAGGAGTTTGGTTTGGTCAGCCATTTGGGGGGCTGATTGAGTGAGCTGTTGTTCTAAGTTATTGGAAAGTCAACTTGTCGCTTTTTTTAGAGAGATCGCCCGTCCAAAGATTAATTGAAGGTTTTAGATTTCGTATTATTATTACTAGAATTATCCTTATTACGTGAAGTTTTAAAAAATAAATTTTTATGTATAATAAATAATTTTATAATTAATAAAATGTAATATTATAAAATTTATAAATATTAATATGTGAACTCAAAATTATATTTTTATAAATTTCAAATAAAATTCTCAAATCATAAATTATTCATTCAATGATCATTATGAATCATGTTCTTTTTTTATAGATAAAATTATTAAAAAATATTAATATCTGAACCAAAACAACAAGATATCTCGAATTTATAATAAATTAAATTTATACCTAAATTTATGATTTAAAGCATCATAGCTCCCCTAAGCACCCTTTAGATCCGCCCATGTAACTGTCTATTGCTGTAATATATATTCATACGTCATAATAAAAAGTGATCACACGTTTATATGTTTTTTTAAATTTGTCATGTGCATTGAAGAGATAGGGCTGCAATAAGTTGATGATAAGTTGATTGTTTCTCCAGCCAAGTGGAGTCGACCGCGACAAGGTTTTGCAAAGCTTAATACATATGCCAGTATTTTGAGAGATGAAGGGATGGGCGTTGGAGTGCTGATTCGAGATGATTGTGGGAACTTCATTCTATCAGCAGTTATGTAACTGCAGGGATCCTGACAATCTGTTGATGCAGAAGCTGTCGTTGTTGAGTTTGGTATTCAGCTTGCTGCTCGTCATGGCTACTCTAGAGTGGAGCTGGAAAGGGATGTCATGATTGTCATTGAAGGGATACATCGTGCAGGAGAGGATGAGACTGAAATATAATAGGGATCATTTACAGAAAGTGAATTAAACCCATGTGGAAAGATGGCTGATGGAATGAAAACTTGGCACTAGTGAGGTCAACGTTCCCCATAGTCTAAACAGTAAATTATATATTGATTTGAATTAGTTATTTGACTTATTTGATTTGCAAGGCAGGCACAGCTGGATGAATAATTTTCATTTTTCACAACGGTAGGGCAACGTATAAACTAAACCAGAGCCTTTCTCTTGCTTGATTTTCAACTTACGTCGAGATACCGATTCTCTATGCGTGCAAAAGTCACGGTTCGATGGTTTTGTTAACAGTTCAGTCGGTAGAAGAAACTTAAAGCAGTACATTCAAGTGTGAAAACAGAATATTAATGAAATAATTAGTTATTTCAGTTCATTTTTATGATGTTAATTAGAAAAAAGTAAACAAAAATTTGTTAACGATGTTCGGTAATAAAATTTCCCATTCCTCATCCCAAGGGTTAGTTTGAGAATTTTTTTTTATTAATTTGTATAACTTAAATTTAAATAAAGAGCAAATAGAAAAGGGAAAAAAATCTACCTTTCAATTTTGATTTATAGAAACTTTATAGAAACTTTATAGAAACTTTCGTACTAGTCGTTGTAATTTTGATTTTTAAAAAAATTGTGTCCTGCAATAAATCATAGAAATACTTTCCATAAATACAAGCAAATCCTCAATATATAAAGCTTGATTTGATCATTAAAGAATCAAACATTAATTGACATTTTAGGAATGCTCTTTTACTGATCAGTTTCAAGATTGAATGGAGTCAGAATATAGCTTAATTTGGGGTTACATTATTCTGCGCAGGTAAACCTTATACGAGTAACATTTTTGTTGAGAAAGACAGTACTTGAATTTTACGATGGTCCTAATAGTTTTTGCTACTCAACCAACCCTCTGCATATCATACAACTACATATTCATAGCCCACGCCACTAGTGTAGCTACCACCAACCTTAGCTATATTTAACGGTATTTTCATTCCCAAATATTAACAATTATTAAAGTGAAGTGAAGAGTAAGGTGACACTCATTTAATAAATATTAAGAATGTGTATATGCTTTTAAATTAGTAATCTTATTAATTTAGAAAGTTATTTAGCAATGCCACCTAATTTAATTGGTGCACTTTAATCAAAAAAATATTGTTTAAAAAATATAAATAATCAATTGAAATTGTCAAAAGATGGTAGAGATGGAGATGGAGGGATTGAAAATTATTTCATGAGTTAATTGCTAAAATTCAGTTAAAAATTGCTAAATGAATTTTGCAATGAAGATGGCCTTATACATATATGTCGTGTTTATTAATTATCCACACCCATAGGAGGTATTGGAAACGCCACACCTCCCTCTCCCTAATAAGAGAGGAGAGGTATTTGAAATTATTTAATCGTTCTATCCAAATGTTTTTAGAATAGTTGTCAATTAGTACAATTACGTATGTATATCCATATGTCCAAAGTTCAAATCCTAACTTCTTATTGGGAGAGGGGGAAGTGGGAAATTAAATTTGGGAGTGAAGTTAGGATGGGCCCTTACTACCCAAACAAGGAGTTGACTTAGACCCATGTAGTCTGTCACTGCACAAAATCGAAGTTTAACATAACCATGCTGTAAAAAAATTGACACGTTTAGACTTTCTGTTTATCAAATACAACACTAAATTAACTCATAATTACTAAATTCTAAAATAACAAAATCAATTATACATCATAACTCTTACACCTCATAAATACTAAATTCTAAAATAACAAATTATTTTACTTCAAAATATCATATATGCAACATACCTTACCCGAATAACCCATGTCACTATACCTAAGTCCATATCCCCACGAGAAGGTTTTTTATGGCCAAAAGCCCAGAACTTTATTTATCGGATTTTATTGTTTGATGATTGGGCCTAACGTAAGTTTATAGCCCAAAATGTGTAAAGTGGGTCCAAGGTCATCAGGCGCTGAGTTTCCTGCCGATCTTATCCTGGTCCGGCACTGAGTTTGCTACGGTTTCAAATGCATACAAATTGTAAAAAATATGGATGAAATCATAGGGCTGCGATTTCTAGCCACCTTCGCAAGCTAACCCACTTGTATTGTATTACAACATACATTGGAAGAACTGCAGTTCATCAAGTCAAAAAGCTGCAGTTTAGCTAACTTACTAAAAATATAGTGTTTTACTTATGAATTCCTTTCTCCTGGGCAACTGCTATTGTTGCAGGCTTTTTAGAAAACTTTGTTGAGTTTGTTTATTTCAAGTTGTTTACTATTTCATTGCTTTCGTATGTATCTGTTTGCTGGATCTGATCTCTCTGCAAGTGGTTGTAATTTGTTGTAGTTTCCAACACATGGTACTATTATACTTCACAATTAGTCATAAATTACTCTCAAGTCTTCCATATTGACTGACAGATCTTCTGATTCGTTTGTGTATAATATTCAACACCTGTCATGAAACTTTTGATTGTTCTCATCTCACAAATATGGCCTCTTCCTCCCTCAATAGCACTATATAAACACACCAAAATGATTCAAGTGATCATCATCAAACCACACACCACATATACAATCCTCTATCATGAAAGGTTCCATTATGTCTCAAAGGCTAAAAGGCAAGGTCGCCTTGATTACCGGCGGGGCCAGCGGGATAGGAGCCGCCTCGGCCAGGCTGTTCGCCAACCATGGTGCAAATGTCATCGTGGCAGACATCCAATCTGACCACGACGACAAAGGCACAAAACAAAAGCTCGGCCACCCTTCGATCTCCTACGTCCACTGCAACGTCAGCAAGGAATCTGACGTCCAAAACGCAGTTGACGCTGCCGTTTCGGCCCACGGGAAGCTGGACGTCATGTTCAGCAATGCAGGAGTGGTCGGGCGGAACAACCTGTCTATGAACATATCCAAGCTGGACAAAAACGACATTGATCGGGTCTTCGGGGTCAACGTCTACGGCACGTTCTACGCCGCCAAGCACGCAGCGCGCGTGATGATCCCGGAGAAAAGGGGTAGTATAGTGTTCACCGCCAGCTACGTGACAGAGTCGTTTGGGGACGCCGGACACCCCTATACGGCGTCGAAGCACGCCGTGGTGGGGCTGATGAAGAATCTGAGCGTGGAGTTGGGTGCTCACGGGATACGGGTGAACTCTGTGTCGCCGTTTGGGGTGGCGACGCCATTAGTCTTGGAAGCTACTGGTGTGACGGATCCGAAGATCATAACTGACGGCGTTACGGCGAGGGTTGGACTGGGAGGGGCGGTCTTGGAAGCTGATGACGTGGCGGAGGCGGCGCTGTACCTGGCGAGTGAGGATTCAAAGTTTGTTAGTGGGTTGAATGTTCTTGTTGACGGCGGCTTTAACTTGAAAAGTGCTTAATAACAAACTGCTAGTTTCCACTTTCCAACAGTATTGATATGAAATATTAAATCTGATGGTGCCTTTTTTTTTAACGTCAGAAGTCTTCGTCAACGTTAACGGTACATCTGTAATTAGATTCATCCGACAGTTATCGGACTCTTCCTCAACGATTATGGTGGTGGTGATATTATTATTTTCGAAAACGGTCTAAAGTAGAATCATTTATTGATAATTAATTCATAAATTAATTAATTACTCCTGTATTTTTATGCCGTCTCATATTGGGTTTTCAATTGATAATTAATTAAATAAATAATACAGCCATTAACTTCTTTTCTGATTAAATGTCTCCTCCATAATTCCATTTTCTCCAATCACGCTACCCCCTAAGTAACTCTTTTGACAATTGATTTCATTGCCGAAAACGGTCCATTGATTAGATTTATTGTCCTTCATTTACGTTCCTTAATGTAAATCAATAATATACACGGCTATTTTGTATTATCTTAATTAGTATAATGAATATATTAGAGCATTTTTAGTATCTCGACCAAAAAAATGGTGTCTTTTTATGCATCAATTGTTAACTTTTTTTCAGATTTAAAGTGAATTCTTTGGTGCATTCGGGTGTGTCGATACACCCCTTATGGGAAGCCAGCGTGTCATATTGCGAGGCATCCCATGTGGATTTTTGGATTATTAATTTCTACTTAACCCCTCATCAGTTTCTATATGCATTGAAGTCTTTGAGTTTTAATATTATTTCACAATTGATACGAGATTAATTTAGTCAAAAAACTTTATGAATCTGATAAAAATCGATCATTCACGATTGCAACTGAAAACCCCAAATACCAAACTGAGAATTAAACGTAGCGAGTTCAATTCATTGTTTCATTCACTCTTGTACTCGTGTTACTTACTATTAAGAGTTATTATAGGACAAAAAGGGGTTACTGTCAGGAGTTACTGAATTAGGGCTCTTCGTAAAAATTAAAAGCAATTCGCCAGTGCTAATAATTCCACATCTTCACGAAATTACACGATGTTTCGTGGGAATCGTGGATGATGAGGACGAGTTTTTATGAGAAGTGGCGGCCGAAGTCTAACGTACAAGTGCAGATTCTTGACAGTGTTGCGGAGAACGGCGTCGACAGATGCTAGGACGGAGATGGTAATCGCAGGACGGTGACTTTTGCTTGGTGAAACTTCTGGTTCCTAAGCCCTCATCCTTCCACTTGAATTGGAACTTTTCTTCATGACCCTTCACTAACACTTGCAAAAGCGATTCTATTGCAAGAGCAAACAAAAATGGTCGATGTTCAACTTTGGAATGGTATCTTAATGAAAAAAATAATAATAGAATGATAAGGAGGTTTGGATTTGAAATGCAAGATCTGAAGAAGCTTGGTCGAACGTGGTAGTATGGGCAGAAGTAAGATGAGAAGAATGTTTGGATTCTGAATTGAAGAATTGAGATGGTAAGACAAAGAACCTTGGAGAAGGTGGATTTGTAATTAATCTCGACACGAAGAATTGGAGAAACGAGATGGTAAAAGTTTATTTTGCTTATTAAGTTCAAACCCTCGATCTAAATATACATGCTAAATGGAAATATGTTTGGACTAAATTTAAAATTTAGGGACTAAAAGATAAATAAAAAATATAATAGGTACCTATTAAGCAAATACCTTGATTTAATTATATGTGTAAAAACAAAAAAACACCATATTAAAACTGAAGTCAGGGGCAAATCTAGCGTGATTTTACTGACTGGGTTCCATGGGAAGACCATTCTTTTTGAGTAATAGTAAAATTGAAGTGTAGAGACCAAATCAATTGATGAAACTCATCAACATGTTACACGTGTACAAATAACCACGTAGAATAGTATTTGGTGTCAAACTTTTATCACTTATACCCACTGTTTGAAGTAAAATTTGACGATTTTCGACCAAAGTAAATTAGTTTACGAGATGTTCTTGTAGATTTTTCTGAACAAATTGATTGGTCGAAGGTGTTGGAGATAATTATTTGTTTAGTGGTATCAGTGCGATATCAAAAGTACTACTAATGCTAGTTGAGAGCGAACACTTGTTGAAAAAACAATCACCACCTCGCTTTCACATACGTACGATAGTCCAATTCTTTTTTAAAACGGCTATGGGAAAGCAATTCCATCCATCCCCAAGCTTTCTCCCATGCACATTTGCAAACCACATCCCACACTTGGTTCTCAAAGGACTGAATCACCAAATCCAAAGCCAGAAATGGCCGGCCGGGCAAACAACAGAAACCAACAAGACCAGGAGGAAATAGTGTTACCAATCTAGTTTTGAAGTAAATATGAGAATGAAAGCTAACCTCACTCGAAGCAGCTAGCATTCAGTTATTCCTCACATCTGCACCCTGATATATGAGAGATCTAAATGCAGTGAAACATAACATAATCAACTACTCTGTATAAAAATGAAATAGTTGAAAGTAAAGAACACCAGAAATTATTAACACTGTTCGAAAATTTCTCTCCTACTCAGCAGAGTTTCAAAAAAAGAGACTCAACCAGAAAAAATCCGTTAAAATGTAAGTTTAGAAATGATTACACAATTGCAATCAACCCAAAACCACAAGCAAAAACCCATACTACAAGAAGTGCAAAAGATGAGACTTAGCAGGTCAAAGAGAAAAAACTTCCTGCCCCCTTCAAATTTTGAATACTCTGGCATTCTGGCAAGGCATCAAAGAATACTGGATCTCGAACCATGAACACTCCTAATTCTTTGACTGCTAAGGTTAGGGTTTAAAGTAAACCGACTGGATGATCTAAGGAGGTAGGTGTGACTTATATTCTAAGTGCCATTCTTCAAGGTGCTGCGTTTTGAGCAACAACCACAAAACTAAATCGATCAAACCTGTTTGTTGAATTGCCCTGTTGTGTCTTTCAAATCTCCGACGGATTATATTCAACACACCCCATCCACCATAATAAATCAAAATATGGACATCAATAACGTACGAACAACGTCAAATATGTCGACTGTTGAACACCATAATTATTATTTTTCTATAATGGGTGCTTTGTTTGAATATTATTAGACATCAAAAATTATGAACGTGCAAATTCATCTCAGCCGGGCAGCCAGCCAGTCACTGTACAAGACAGCCTGGCTATTGAGCTAACTATCAAAAAGCTCGATTAATTATATAAGTTCCATTTGTTCAAAATCCTCAAGAACATTTCCATCCTTGTAACCAGCAATCAAGCCTTCGATAATAATAATAATAATAATAATAATAATAATAATAATAATAATGAAAGGATCTGCTCTGCTGCTCAGTCCCATTGCTCAGAGGTATTCATCACAAAACTAGCTTATAGCTAGCTTGTGCTTGTTTCATTTCCTCACGAACTAAAACGATATTAATTATATTGTTCCTTTTTATTCGTTTTTTACAGGTTAAAAGACAAGGTCGCCGTGATAACCGGCGGAGCCAGTGGAATCGGAGCCGCCACCGCCAGGCATTTTGCCAAGCACGGCGCCAAGGTTGTCATCGCCGACATCCAAACCGACCGGGGACACGCCTTGGCCGAACAGATCAACTCCGAATTCGGAGCGGCCACCACTACCTACGTCCACTGCGATGTCTCTAGCGAGCCGGACGTCGAGAACGCGGTGGCGACGGCGGTTACGGCCCACGGGAAGCTGGACATCATGTACAGCAACGCTGGGATAGGCGGCCAGAACAACATTCTCGCCAAGATAACCGACGTCGACCGTTCCGACCTGGAACGGGTCTTCGCGGTCAACGTCTACGGCGGGTTCTTTGCCGCGAAGTACGCGGCGAGGGCGATGATCCCGAGGCAGAGCGGGAGCATACTGTTCACGGCCAGCTCGGTCACCGACACGCACGGGATATCGGCGCACCCGTACTCGGCGGCGAAGAACTCGGTGGCGGGGCTGATGAAGAATTTGAGCGTGGAGCTTGGACAGTACGGGATAAGGGTCAACGCCGTGTCGCCTTGCGGGGTGGCAACGCCGTTCTCCGTGGAGGCCTCCGGGATAACGGATCTAGAGCTGATTGAGCATATTGTTTCGGAGAGGGTTGGGCTGAATGGAGCGGTTTTGAAGGTTGATGACGTGGCGGAGGCGGCGCTGTACCTTGTCAGTGATGAGTCCAAGTTTATCAGCGGGTTGAACGTCTTGATCGACGGCGGCCATAACTTGAAGAGTGCTTAAATATTTAATTCGGAGAAATATGGGTTGAGAGTCGTGACTATTCGAGACCAATTGAATAATTAATTGTTGTTTTTGGATTTGGGCTTCAATCCAGTGTCATCATTTTATCGTTTTATAAATTGGTGTTAAGTGTTACGTTTTCAAGGCCCATATCACATAGTAAAATTGTTTTCAGGCGGGTCGGTTGACGAATAATGATCCGCACGGCCGATAATACTCGCTTGAGAAGTGCATCATTTCCCCTCTGATCCAGTTTGTCATCTTTCTCTAGCTTCAATGTGTCTGCTGCAGAGCTTCTATGAAACAACTACTTTTTACACGTCAAATCAAATTTTTTGGTCTTTAGCTACCAACCATCATTTTTAGTCCGAGAAACAAGAATTGTCGATATTTGTGGCATAACTAGCTACACGGGATAGCGAACCTTTCACATTCCGCAGCCAAGTGCGGATAAAAAAAACTCAGTTTATGGAAGATGATGCGGACACCTCTAAATCGGATCTGATGGCCCTTGTGCCCCCAAGTTTCGAACAACAGGCGATTGGAATTGAGCCATTCGCCCACCGATGTAAACATAAGCTAGGAGCGAGGAGTCCGGCTTCTTCGTCGTTGCAAGCCTGAAAGGCCGGCTACCTACCCCAAGTCTCTTTTTTGTTGTGTTTCGAACTCTGTTTGCTTTGGTGTTCTTTGTTTCTTTGTTTGGATTTCATTTTGTTTGCTTTCGATTTCGATTTCAATTTTCGTATATAGGGTAGATAGTCTTTTTTTTACTTGTTTCTCTTTTGCCAACCATATTTTAGAAATTTCTCCAAACACTCTTTTTTACCGATGTACGATTTTTGAATTTTATTAATAAAATTCTCTCGCCCCGCTGTTGATGTAAAAAAAAATCCAAGCTTTATGTCAATGTCTCTCTTCTCTTCTTGCTTGTGGGAACCACTTCCTTTCCAACTTTTCGACTTTCCTTCTGGCTCTTTTGTGATAATCAAGCATGGAAGTACATGTATAAGTAACCTTAATGACTTTATATATATATATATATTTCATTGCTAATGATATCCACATATGTATGTGGATTTGGCTAGCTATCTGCTATCATCATTATAATTAATGCACACAATTATAATGTCATACCTTGATCAAGGTTGAATTCCTCTCGATAAGAGATGTCTGGTTCAATCTCATGATAGATCCCAAAAACTAGTAGTATCATGACCATGTTGGCTCAGAGGATGATTGACTCAGAGCCACAACACCACCAAATTATAACTCAAATTACAAAAATGGTCCAAGATTTACATTTTTCACATTTCTTAATTTTTACTTCTGGTGTACGAGTAGCCCTGTTATATCATATTTTGTGGTTAAAATTAAAAATTTTAAAGTTGTAAGTTTGTATTTAAATTTTCACATGGCATAATAATTACTTGGTGATCGGAAAGCGCTAGACGCACTAGATAGCTAGGTGGATCACCATGGAGGAAAAGGAAGAATCTAAGTTAAAAAGGTTTATGAAAGATTCTCCTACTAAATAAGTTTGATCCTTTGATTTTGTACTCTACTTGTAAAGTTGAGAATATTGTATGAATTATGATATGGAACAGGATTTTATCACCACTAAATTAAGTTGTGGTTAGGACAAATGTTAAAGGGGAAGTATGATAATCCACTATATTAACTAGTGGCAATCCCATTTAATCCCCACTTAATACTAAGCTAGCTAGTGCATATTGTAAACCATTTTCATCTTTATTTCAAGTGGCACAAGTTTCCCTTTCAAGTAAAAACATTATAAAAGGTGTAATAATTATAAAGATCAACCAAGTAGTCATTATATTAATCAATAGGGTTGGAGGGGAAAATATCAGTTGAGATCTAAAATCATTACTTAGTCTCATTATAAAATAAATCAGTCAGTCAATGTGTTTTATTGATTTTCTTAAACTATTCACTTACCTTGTAGAAACTTCAAACCAATATATATATGATACGTAATCACTGTTAAACTGGGCCCAATTTAATAGGGGTTGTTATCCGTTGTTAAACTAGGCTTAGTTTAACAATGGTTGCAATCCATTGTTAAACAGTTTAGCATTGTTTCGTTTAACAACGGATTTCAAACTGCTGTTAAATCGTTTGAAGGGGTTTAAATCACTGTTAACTAACTTTATAATCCCTAAAAAAACTGCCTTTTTTGTAGTAATTGGCAGTTGGGGCAAAATATCGAATAAACTTCAAAGTTGGATAATGCTAGTTGTGTATGTACCGATCTACTACTCGAATTATATCAACCAGATTATTAAAGTTGTCTTCTTATGTCAAAGTAGAAAATATGGTGTGACAATAATAGAGTACTAATAAATAACCAACAAGTTTTTTAATCGTACGTTTTGATTTAGGTTAAATGTAGTTTCTTCTTCCTTTTGTGAACCGGTTGACATATGTGTTGGTTTTGAGTAACCAAGGACCAAACTTTAATCAATACGTCAAAGCTCAAAGTATGTTAATTACTTAACAATTATTGAACCCCACACAGACTTATGCTTGATACGTACCAAGTGATGCAATCAACACCCTTTTTGAAGATTTTTTAGTAATATGTAAATTGCCGCTAATTTCAAGCTTAGCAAACATGACTTCTCCTCCAAGATTTTTTAGTAACCATATATATGTAGTATAATTGATTATCTTGTTAATATCGATCATTCTTTGTCTTTTGATTTTCATTGTATTGAGATGTCGCCTATCTAATCCTAAACTTTTGTATTGGCCTTGTTTTAATCTGTTTGGTTTCGCAAAAATCCATTTGATTTTGACTAAAAATTAAGATGCATTAGCATCGACATGTACACCAAAAAACACGACTTCTCCAAAATTGATTATTTAATTAAATTTCAACTTTAGTAGTCAATTAATAACTAATATGGATAGTGAAAAATCAGTACGATAACCCAAATTAACTCACCCGTCGAATTATTATAAAATTATGTATATGTGCACATATGCTTTCTATCAGTCTAAAGAAAGTAAAAGGTAGAAGGAAAAAGCTTAGAGGTAGGAATGCATATCCACAGGAGGCCAATTGTGGGATTAGTTGCTTAATAAAATTTTACAAAAAGCCCAAACTCTGAGGTGGATCCCAAACTCAACAGGTGGCCGAATAGAACAAGAACAATAAATTTATTATTATTATTATTATTATTATTATTATGTTTTAGTTTTATAATAATCTAATTAAACTGAAATTTTCATTTCCATACTCACTTCATTTTGCTACATTGTACCAATTCTGCCACTAAATTTAGTAAAATAGAAATTTTCTGATCAATTTGATTGGATAGGGTTATTTGTGTTTTAAATTAATATATTTGAAATGAATCTTAGCTTGTTTATAAGTATGATTTTGACCACCGTAAATAATGTTGGTTATGATACAAGTTCATTCTTTCTTCGTTGTATAATAGAAGAAACTAAAATAGCAAATAATGATTAATATTTGTCGAATTTGGTTAACGATATTCTTATTTTCCACTCAAAACGGCTTCCAAAAATAAAAAAGGAATGCAGAAAAAAGAAAGGATTAATCACGAAAATAAAAAGAGTCAGAGATCGAACAAATAAGCCATTGAAGACAGAAAAATAAAAAATGGATTGTGTTTTTCATTTTATTATTACTTATTCTGATGAGATGACGCGGTGACATCCATCTCGCGAAATAATAACGAATGAAAAGATAAACAGTATAATATAATAATACTATAATAACTCCTGATAAATTTAAATTACTCTGGCATCCAATTTATTCACCAAAAACTATAGTGATATGTGTCACATTTCATATGCGTCTCATTTGAACAACAAATCAAAGTTGCAAATAATTGAGTATATAATCAAACACGATTCCTTATACAACCCGACAGATCTATCATTCCTACGTCTGACGAATCAAATGGCCATAATTAAGCTATCAACTATTTGCTAGCTAGTACTCACAACTATTGGCTAACTAGTTGTTCCAAGTTTCCCAGACAAGTTGGATCAAAGCACACGTACATATACGTACAAGGATGTTCCAACCCAATCATATGAACTTCGAGAACATCACTAAAGAGATCAACGGAACTTCAAGCGGTCGCCACTTATAAAAATCCATCCTAAAATTATCATCGTACAGATGATAATTTAGCGTTTTAGTTAGTTAGAAATATAATTCCAGAACAATATTTGAAAAACATTTTTTAAAATATTGTAGTATAAAAATCACTAGTGATAATAAAGTATAGTATACGTTTCATTTTTTTAAATAGTATAGTATAAAAATCACTATAATATTATAACATATCACCCACCTTGAATTTAGATTTAAATTACCATTATCGTATTTTATCTATATACGAAGAACTAATTTAAGTGATATCGCATATAAAAAAATATAAAACTGATCATTAAATCTGAACTAAGATGAAAAATACGTTATAATCATTAATAATTTTTATCGTAATCTCAAAAGATAACCTTAAGATGACAATGATTCTTTGTTGTTAACAAATAAAATACGACTAAAACTCATTGGCTTACTCATCAAACTATGTTATCAGTTTCTTGTTGGTTGGGAAGAATTATAATATGAAATAACAGAACTAGACGACATATAAGAATCATATATTAAAAAATAAATCCACAAAAAACAAAGTTTGTGTCTGTAGATAATATATTATGGATGCTTGAACAATGCTAGAACCTTATCAGAAAAAGTTATATATATTGAAAATAACCACAAAAACTTAATTGATTAGTTAATTAACCACGTTGTTTCTGTCACCAACTCACCATGATGGAATATCCCAGGCCAAAAGAATACCAATATTAATGGGTTGCGTATGAGCCGGCATGAATACTTCATCATTCATCTAATTAAGAGTGTTCATATAATCATATTGTAGTTATTAGCAATTTAATTATTATTATTAGATTATTTTTTCCCTGGACATGAGCTAGTAGTTATATAATTTATTCTAGTGTATTAAAAAATATTGTAAATCTTCTGTCGATTCTAACTCATTAAAATAAATAAAAAGTTCGAGGTAACAATATGTTACTTTACTCCGTGGTGTACGAATTTGCATACAGCGGGCAGTGGTGGATCCAGAATTGAAACATGTATTGAGCCGGGTTTGAATCGAAATTTGTGTATTAAGTAACTAATTTATGAGTATAATTTTTTTAATGTAATACTAAATTAAAATATACCAAAAAATATCCGTTGTACTATTTTTAGTTAAAGTAAATTGTCTTTAAAGGTTAAATGTGTCGCCGACGATTTTTTTTATCAAGTAATAATAGACACAAGTACTAAGCCTAAATGATCATTAATATGTACGAGCATTCAGCTGAAACAACAAAACACTGAGTCGAATCTAAAATTACCTTGAGTCGAACTAGAAAAAATCGTAAATATATACATGAATTTACGGTTCAAATCAAAATTTCCCCGAGCCATGACTCCTCCGGGCACCCCCTTGTATCCACCCCTGACGGCAGGATAGTGAAGGCTTTTTTATAAAAGTGATGTTACATATATATTCTCAAAGAGTCAAAAAAACCTCCAAACAAACAAAACAAAATCTGTACACAGCAGCAATAAAAATAAAATAAAATAAAATGGGAAACTCCAAACAAGACAAAATCCCAAAACAAAAAAATAACAAAAATATTATCAAAATCTACAGCAGAAAATAAAGAAAAAAATTGCAGTAGCACCAAACAATAACAGTAATACACTACAAGCAGAAAAATGGGTAACACAACCAGAGCCCTGAGGGTTGTAGCCACCCAGCATACCTGCTAAGGCAATCTAAACTCTAGCCATTATAAAAAAATAATACGGTGTCAATCTGAAATCACCGTGCTTGAGCATCTGCCCCAAACATGCATCCAACTACCAAATCTTGTATAAAACTTGGATCGGCGATCTAAACTCCTCTATAAAGATATGATGGTTCCGCTCCGTCCAAATACACCAAAACGTAGCATGTAAAAGCACCTTCATGACACCCTTGAAATTAGAAATACAGTTCATACCTTTCCACGCTAGTAAGAAACCAACCACATCATCATGGAACGGTCCTAGTAAGGAAAGTGATGAACTGAGACAATTCCAAATAGTGCTAGAAAATTCACAATCAAGGAAGAGGTGGTCAACCAACTCACAATGTCGGTTGCACATAACATACCTTCCGACCATATGAAATCCTCTAACGTTGAAAATTTTCAATAGTAGCAATCTTCCCATGAAAAACCATCCAAATGAAATTCTGAATCTTTGACGGAACAATATTACTTCATATCATGTCATGCGTGAAGAGGTTGAAACCAAGAAATCTCTACACCGAGAGGGCTGCTTTATAAGATCTCACCGAGAATACACCTGCCAGCTCCAACGGCCACACAATGCTCGCCAGGCCAGCCGTGACAATGTCTTCGGGAATGGAATCGAGATGTTGGATGAGTCGATTCGATTCGTCCAAAGCACCACCCCTCAAAACTACCTGCAAAGGAATGCTCCAAACTCTACCATCATATACCTCGAACATATCCGACACTAGACTATCTGAAAATTGGGAGGCAGCTGCAATCCTTGGATATAGACTCGACAACCTCACACCCGGAACCCAAAAGTCAAACAAAAATGCACACAATCCACCCCCGGGATCAATGTGACCGTGAGACTAGAAACTATAACTATGAAGGACGATCCATTTCCACACTAAAAGGCTAGTCTGACGCAAATTCCAAACTGGTTGGCACGAAGATGGGCCCTCACCACACTTAGCCACAATCAGGGTTCGCCACCACGCCGATTTCTCAACTCCATATCTCCACACCCACTTCCCCAACAAAGTCGAATTCATGCTCTTCATATCCTAAATACCAAGACCTCCTCGCCGCTTGGAAGTTTTAACCAAGTCCTAATTATTTCAATGTATCATATCCTTATCAGTCGTGCCCGACCACAAGAACCTCCTTTGTAACTTTTCCACTTTAGCAATAACCGAACTAGGGACTTTATACAACGACATGAAGTAAAATGGTAGGCTAGAAAGCACACTTTGCAACAAAATAGTCCTTGCACCAAATGAAAGATGCCTTGCGTTTCACCCCTCCAACTTCCTTCCAAGATTGTGAATGACTGGATCCCAAACACGCGATTTACCGCCATGGGCTCCAAGAGGAAGACCCAAATAGGAGGTAGAAAAACTCTCAATTGTGAAACCAAAAATGTTGGCCCACAAAGCGACATCCACCACTTCCCCAATCATAAACATTAGGACTTGTGCAGATTCACCCTTAAACCGGTGATGCTCTCAAAACAGATAAGTGCAAAAACTAGAATCTGCACCTATTCGACAGAGGCATCACAAAATAGCATGACATCATCCGCATACAAAATATGAGAGATCAAACCCAATCTGAGGGAGTCATTCATGAAGAAACCACTCAATAATCCTACAGATTGAAGCTTATGAAGAATACCAGAAAGCACCTTCACAACCACGAGGAAGAAATAAGGAGAAAGTGAGTCTCCTTGACGCCCCCTTAGAACTATGAAAATAACATGATGCTTCTCCATTAACCCAAGATAGAGAAGTGAGCTGAAGTGACACACGCCCTTAACCAGCCAGTCCATTTAGTACTAAAACCCATGTTCTGTAGCACTCTAAAAAGGCACTCCTAGTTGACATGATCATAAGCCTTTTCAATATCTAATTTGAACACTAACACTACTAGAAACTACCATTTTAACAACGAGTTTTTATCATTTTAACAGCGGTTTTATCCGATGTTAAAATGTCCAATCCTAATTATTATAACAGCGGTAAGACCTTCTGTCTTGAAGCAAAAAAAGTTTAATAGCGGATTTAGCACGACCCTTGTTAAATTTAACAATAGTTTTAGCAAGGTCGATGTTAAATTTAACAACGATTTTATTGCAGCCGATGTTAAATGATGTTCAATTTGACAGCGGTTTTGTTGATATTGTTGTTAAATGATGTTCAATTTAACAGCCGTGTTGTTGTGACCGTTGTTAAAATAATTTCAGTAAAATAATGTAGTTCCCTCTTATTATTTTAGCCTTGAATGCGCATCAACTGTGAATCAAACCTGTAGCGTTTAAAATAGAAGAGAAGTTTGGAAAGTTACCTTACCACTAGGATAATGTCTCGTGTATTGTTCAACTACCAAATCTAAATATCTATAATCTGAATTTTCCAGTTGTTAAATTACAGTTTTCTTGTAGTGTAACCTCGGACGCCCCCTTTGATTCTTGAGTCAATGAGCTCGTTAGTGATTAAGGAGACATCTAAGATATGCCTGTCACGAAAGAAAGCACACTGTGTTGCGAGATCACGTGTGGCATCCATCCCTTAAACCGGTTCATCAACACCTTAGATAACATATTGTAGAAACAACCCACTAAACAGATCCTTAAACTCCTCAACTGCATCCTTTTTTGGAATAAGGACCACGAAGGAACTGTTAGCCGCGTGTGAGAGAGAAGCACACTCAAAAAATTCTTGGAAAGCAGCGCACACGTCAGCTTTTACCATGCTCCAATATCTCTTGAAAAAGTCTATGGAGAAACCGTCTGGGTCGGATGCTTTGTCCCCAACACAGTTGCGAACTGTCAAAGAAATCTCATCCTCTGTAAAAGCCCCACACAGAACACTATTCGCCTCTTGAGGAACCCTTCGAAACTCAATCTCCTCCGGAAACACCCTAGTAGAGTCTGGTTCCGGGTACAAAGATTTGAAAAAAGCGATAGCAGCGGAAGCCACCTCTATTTGTCCCCTCACCTGAATCCCGTTATAATCTAGACAGTCTAAATGATTCCTCCTGCGATTTATATTTGCCAATTTTGTGTTTCTGTCCCCAAATCTCGTCCAAATCTCTCTTGCTTTCTGCCTCCAAGAAATTTTTTTCATCCTCCATAATTTATCCAACTACCCTTCAATGCAGGCTCTAAGCACAAGATTTGATGTAGTAAGTTCACCCCTCTTCTCTAACTTATCCAATCTATCAATGTCTTGCAAACCAGCCGTCACCTGAGCGTCAATACGTTTGAACACCTCCACATTCCACTCCTTGAGCTTCCTTTTAACATCTTTAACTTCCTAACCAAACCTAAAATTGGTCTGGTCAAAATAAGATTTCCATACCAAGCATTGAGGAGAACTCGTCGTGTTCCATCCACATGCACTCGAATCTCCAAGGACGCTTGATACGAGAAGCTGCTACGAATTCAACCACAATCGGGCAGTGATCCGAACAAGATCTGACATTTGCCAATGTTGATCCCATTCTGACGAAACGAAGACCCTATCAATACGAGACATAACTGCATTGTCGCTAAGATTAGACCAAGGAAACGAATGAAAAGATAAACAAGCTTTTATTTTTATTACACTTTACGTTATGCCCAGTACAAAATAAAAATAAAATATATATTATATTATGTAATTGGATTCACAACCTAACACATTTGTGTTTGAGCATGTAACTCTACTATCAAAACCACTTCCCTCGGATCGATTGTGGGGGTTAAATGCTAGGCAAGCATTTGGAAGTTGACGAAGAAACTTGGGAGAGATGTTCTGAACGAAACGTAACAAAGAACAATTGTCCACAAAAAAGCAGAAGCAAACAAGTAATTAAAACAAGAGTACCTGTGCTGGAATATTGCCGGCAAGGGTTACTCTAGGAAATTAAGTTTTCAATTTTCTACTTGTCATGTGGGTAGCAATGGAAATAATTCGAGTTCAAATGAAGTTACTTTAACGATAGAGTTTTATGTTTGGTGATTTGTAAATTTAAGATTGGAATTCAGCACATATAAAAAATGAAATATCAATGTTGTGTTTACTTTATATTTACTATTTTGTATTTATCGAAAGTTTCAGTCTACTAAAAACCCCGGATTTGATTATTAATAACTAATAATGAAGTAGTAAAGAAAGAAACACTCAACTACAGTATTAAAACTCAACGCAACGCGCCACAATAGCGGATCGAGGATCGAAATATATAATGAGTCGAATTTGAATCGAAATCTATGTAATGAGTAACCAATTTACGAATACTTCTTTTAAAACTTTATAATGAGTAAAAATATAATAAAAACATTCGTTGTGCTATTTTTAGTTAAAATAAGTTATCCTTAAAGATATGTGATGCCGGAATTTATTTTCCAACTAAGTAATAATAAATGATGGTACTAAGCAGAAATTTTGATTAATATAGCGAGTATTGAGGTGAAACAACAAAGCACTAAGCCGGATCTAAAATTGCCCAGAGCCGAACACGAACTAATCGTAAATATATATCGGAATTTAAAATTTCCTTTGCATTTCATAACACACGTAAAGATATCTTTTATAATAATTGAACTGTGTGTGTCTGATAATTTGTAAAATCTCATATTCGAATCTAACACATCCCGTAAAATAAACACCCCATATAACTTTTATTTTCTATCTTCTATCATTTTCTAAACTCGAGAACGCGTCTTACTTCAAAATACATCCTTTGAATTAAGATCATTCTTACAACTGATGCATCTGTCTCATTCTTTGTTGAAGTGAGATTTGATTAGGGTACTTATGTACGAATTAAATCACCTATATTCACCAATAATTAAACATACCTTGCAAATTGCAATAATACTCCATCATATAACAATCTTCACATAGCTTGTACACTAATAATAATTCAGTTAAAAGTATATTTAAATCTGATTAACTTGGACTAAATTACTCTGATAATCGCGGAATTGATAGCTGTACAAACCAAGACAATTCATGCCACCCTTTAATTTAAACAACCAACGGATAGGGACTGGGCAATTAAAGATTAATTAATAATCAAAGAGAGATAAACATAAGAAAAAAAGTAATAAAAAAATAGGGAGAAAGTAGTTGACACTTTCTATTTACGACTTGAAATCATGTATTTAATTTTGTATTTGTGGTCCTTTGAGTTTTGTACTCTGATTTGTATTAATGTATTTAATTACTGGAGACATATTAATATAAAACGTAAAACTAATAAGAATTATTAGATTAATGAAAGCAGCTTTCCAGTGACCTAGAAAATCTGCAGATTCCAAGATAATTCAGACATGTTTAATTTCCCAAAGTGGGCGGTAAAAAGGTCATTAAAAATGGAGGTTAACTACAATTCCAAGATAGTTAAACCACAGCAGTACCCGATTAAAAATGCAAAGTACGACGGCGTATGGAAGAGAATGTTATTTATGTCTAATTGGGGTTGCTTACATCTAGAATGGATAAAATAAATTAATAATGTTATCTTTTCGTTCTCAATTATTTGATTATAGTTAGTGATTTGAAATTATTAGTGATTTTATATTTTTTTTATAACTCTTATACAACCGGTTGAGGACTTAACGGAATATGGAGAAGTGGTGTGAATGTGTTTTTTTTATTTAGAGTTTGAGATTATGAATTTTATTTGTTCGGAGAGAAATGAATTAGGTTGTACATACCTTAGGTAAATAATTTATTTTTCATATGAACCCATTTATAGGTATTGTACGTACGAATTGGCTTGCTGATAAGGTAACTGTTTTGTGCCTTTCGACACATCATTAATAATATTGACTTTTTTCCGTTGGAGAAAATTAGGGATGATTCTAGTATTTCAAAAAAATAAATTTATTTATTTTAAAAAACTAGATTATCTTCTAGTTCTAATATTAATTTTATAATTTTTCATACATGTATCACGTATTATTTGTTATAATTTTTGAGTTTTTAATTTCAGATCACACTACAAATCAATATGTATATAACTATAGTGATTTCAAATCCTCAACATTTTTAAAAATCAAACAAATGATTTTGTCTAAATTATTTAAACTCACTAATTTTCTCCCAAATCTCTCTCCAAATTAAAAAATCATATTAAGTTTTGTTATCCTATGACGTGTTAAATTAAAAAGATACAACAAAAGCTAGCTAGGAAGCACCACCTTTCATATCTATTTGAAGGTGGACTCACATACAATCTCAGTCCTGGGCTCCTGGCCATTTGGTCTAGTCCTATAGCGGCGCTCCTGAGCTTGACACGTTTTACTTTTATGGATCAACTCAATATATATTAGTATATTCTTTTTATGCAGGTTAATTAGTGCCTGTAAAATTCTATATAATCTAATCCAATATGTTATTATTATTATTATTCTAACTTGGATCTATATCTACTGTTGGATATTTATAACCATTAACCAAGTTGGTATTTATAAATATTAGAAATAATTACCACTTCAACAAATAATTAATACACAATCTTTTTAAAAAGATTGAATAGTGGGTAAATACTAAATTTAGAAAACTATCTCTCAGATCCATCCGACATTGAGAAAACACAAAATCTATTCACATATTCTTGCTTGACAACCCGACTATGGTTACGAGAGTCGGATGGATCCGAGAGATGGTCCCAACAGATTGTGAGCTGTTGGATCGGACTGCTTTTCGGTCAACGTTCATCGAACGGCTAAAAATAAGTCAAACGAATTGACTTGAATGTGGTAGTTTCAGAATTTTTTTTTTGGAAAGAAGCACATGAGTGTGGTTATTCAACGAGCATGTTATGCCGATAATACGACCATTTTATGGGCTCGTTATGTCGTTGTTACGTTCACCTTACTCGTAGTTGAATTCATCATTGTTATGTCCAGTTTGCAACTCTTTTAAAAAAGTCGGTGATATATACACTTTACGAGTATGTTATGCACTTTTATTAAGTCGTTTTAATAGGCTCATTATGTCGACTTCATATGTAAATTGTTATATCCTTGTTACATCATTGTTATGTCATTATTATATTTAATTTACATGAGAATAGTAGAGAGAGGGGAGAGAAAGAAAAATAAAAAGAGAGATTTTAATTTCTCTTTTATCCTTAGTAAAATTTCAACCGTTAGATTGAAAGTGGAGAAAATAATTTAAAATCGTTGAATCAATTGTCGGATGCATTTGAGAGAACCGGCTCTCGGAACCATAACAATTTTGCTTGCTTGAAACCAATAATAAGAAAAATATGTCAACATCATAAGAGTCATGTTTATTTCACATACAATTTGTACACATGACAATTGACATGGAACTGTTAGGGAAGAAAATGAATTCAATTCATCATTATAGAGAGACGCCCTACCTAGCTTGTGGCCCCTCTTATAGATTCCTAGTTAAGGATAGTAATAGAATGCAACACTACTCCAATAACATCGCCACTATTCCACCAACAACCCAAGACCCAAGTCACCTAAAGCTCATCAAAATGTACTAAGTTCCAATTGCAATTGTTGTATGTGTGTTCGACTTGATTAGGCAAGATTTAAATTGTAATGGATTTATATAAAATTATTTGTGTATTATGAAGGGTGTATATATTTAAATATCAGGTGGCAGTTGTATAGAGATAGTGAATAAAATATCATTGTATTTGTCGTTAAAATATTATTGGATTTGTCTAAATAAGACTATATGAAAATAGACATATATGGTTATGTGTTCTTCGGCACATCACAAGGGAGACATGTATCATAAGTCATTGTATGTCAATAACTTGAGTTGTTAGGAAAGGTTCATAATTAGTTTATATATAATTCCTTAATATGACCCGTCAAACAATAATTTGTGAAAGGTTGCACAGGTCTACCAAATTGTGTGAAAGAGAAATGATTATATTTAGAGCTAACGATATCAAGATCTCTCGGTCATTAAATGTTTTGATATCATATCATAAACTATTGAATTCTAATACCCAAAAGTTATTAGAAGAGATTTTATATTGATTTATTTTTATTTTTGACAATATGATATTTTTAAACAACAGGATACATTTAGTGGACTCACTTTTGTTTATGATAAAATTTGTTAAGAAACACATACCAATGGATAAGTGTTCAACTAATGTTAAGATTTGGAGAGGTAAAAGTTAAAAGGATGATGGAATTGAGGATGTTGATTTGAAAAGCAATATAAATACAAATACAATGGTGACATATATAGATAGGATTTTTTTTAATTTTATGATATTTTCTTTTAAAATTTACCCTCTAATGCGTTGGATGATCTAATCTACTATTCACTTTAAGTTAAACCTAAATGGATTAAACTAACACAAATCTTTTTTTTTAGAAAAAAAAATCAAAGATAGTTTTGGGGGTAAACAAAAAAAGAAAATAGTAAAATATGAATAATTGGTGAGAAAGAAAGAATGCAACAAAAACAGTGGAAGTATCCGTGGCCACTCCAGGCCAACTTTGTTTTGGTATTACAAACAAATAATATAAAAAGGCGAAGGAACCAGGTGGAGCAAATTAAAAGGAAAAAAACAAAAACACTTACTATTAAGCAAGCTTTCACAATCTCATAGGAAGAGGAGAAGAGCACATTGATTCTACAAAAAGAAACACAGGAGAGGAGTACCTCCATGAAAGCTCAATCCTATTGGTCACTCAGCTGCTGTTGTTCCATCACTCTTTCTTCGTACGCATTTATTTGCCTTTTGCTCTTCCCTTTCACTCTTTCCTTTTTTTCCCCTCTTCTTCTCTCTCTCTCTCTCTCTATATCCAGCGCCTACAATTTTCAGTTATCTTGCTTGAATTTGTGCCGACATGGCTCCTAACTAATTGGGGGGTTTTCTCTGATTCCTTTCCCTAGTTGGACTCTCTTCAGCTTGACTTGCTGTCTGTCCTCCTCCTCAACCTGCTGCTTCTTCATCATTTCTCTTTCCTGTAAGTAACCAAACAACTCTTTTCAATGGGTGATTTCTTCTGTCTGTTTTGGTCGTCACCTTATCCAGTTTCCTGTTCCCTGACATGGGTTCGTCTCTGGGGATTGGCTGGTTCAGCAAAGTTGATTTGATGATTACCTACTCTTTACTTCTTCAAATCTCTTATGGGGTTTCACTGTTTCTTGCATATACAACTAATACCCACCTGTGTTTTATTTGTTCAGTTTGGATTCTTGGGTTGAATTTTTGCGGTTATTCCAAAGTTGTTTTGAAACTTTCTTTGTTTGTACTCTTGTGGGGTTTTTTTGTTGAATCTTATGAGAGGGTCTTCGGAGATGTCAATTTCCAGAGCTCTTCTTTTGGGAGTTGTTGGTGTATAGTTTTTCTTATCCGCTTCTTTTTTTGTTCTTTTTTTTATTTCTGATCTTTTGGGAAGGCTGAGGTTAATAGTTCAAGGTGCTGAGAGATAAAGGCGGTTCCTTTGAGATTAAAGCTATGACTATGAAGACACTCTACTTCAAAGAACATGAAGGGATTGCTCAGAACCCTGCTGGGCAGCTATCTTCTTCTTCTACTCCAACAACAGTGCCCTGGTGGAATGTGATGGGATCTCAACCTGCTTACGTGGATTCCCAATTGAAGGCTTTCTCTATTGAGGGTGGAGACCAGGTCACTGCCACTAAGCAGACTTCCCCAACCATTGATCAAGGACGAGATGGTCTGGGGAAGGAGGCTCCCACTGAGTTTAATATCTTCCCAGGTAAACCCCATCCCTCAATTCCTTTGTGGTTTATTGGTTATCACGATCATTCTTTCTTTCGGTCTTCCTTTTAGTTCTTAATTACTTTCTTCAAAGTTTCCTTTTTTGACCTTATCTAGCATGCCCTGGTTTGAATTTCCTGAACGCTATGATTTCTAGTATGGAACATAGACTCCTTAGCTATCGCCGAGCTAGCTGTTTTTTCTGTCTCTGTGTCATTTTGAATTAGAACGTAGCTGCTGTATACAACTGCAGTATCAAGAACAGCTTTTGATTGTCTGGCACTAGTATCTTGAGACCATATGAGTTTGTGATGATCAGAGTTGCTTAATTGTGTGTAGCAGCTATGTCTATTTGGTAGAAGCAAGTTCGTGGTTAGAGTTCATTCTGTAAACCCTCAAAAGCATATCGTCTTGCTGATTTCTAGTTCTAATTGACAGATTGCTTTAGGCAAAGCGAAAGTTCTGTAAGCATAGCATGACCGATTATTTTAGATCGAGTACCATGATGCACGTTGCAGTGTCGATGAAGCTCCTCCACATAACTTGAGAAAATGGTATTCCTTGAGTTAGTTGATCGATAGGTAAATCAAGATAGAGATCCAACAGATTGAGAAATGGTGTTGAATATAATTGTTAAGGGATGAGTCAAGGATGGCAACCCCATCTTGAAAATTTGAGACAGAGATGGAAAGCTCTAAAATGTTACAGTCTCAATTATCCTTTTTGTCAGCTATGTTGGAATGCGATATGACAGTGGCCTGTTTATAACCATAGATAGTATCTATTATGTATTCTTTCGCAGTAGGCTACTTCAATCTTGCCTGAGATAGCCATATAGGGCATTAGATCTAACTCTCTGCTTAGTACTTGGTACTCTTTCTCTTTGTCCAATTTACATCATTTGATTTTATGGAAACCAATAAAAATCATGAACTATAATTCAAAGGGTTCCATTTTCTTCTTTCCCAGGATGGCTTGTCCCTAAGAAAATTTTATTGCATTGGTTTTAAGATTCATTATTTCTTTTTGTTACAGCCTCTTCAGGAAATGGCAAATCCATCAGTGAGGGGCAAAAGGCTGTGCCAGCCCAGTCATTTTTCCCTCTGCAAGCAACCATGGCTGCTCCGTATGACTTGGGATTTGGTCAGCAAATGGTAAGACTTCACATTTCGCTCTTCATCATACGATTTCTTACTATGTTTGTAGTAAGCTGAATGCGTAATTACTTGCTCTTATTTTGTGAAACGCAACTCTAGGTCTGTGCAAAATATCCTCCTATGGATCAATATTATGGCATTTTCTCAGCTTATGGACCTCAAATTCCGGTTTGTAAACTTCCATATATTTTTTCTTTATTAATGAATGTTCAAGCAGTTTATTTATGTTCTCTGTTGAGGCATCCTGCATTAAAGAACAATAATTTGCCATAGAATCTTACTTTTCTATCGGTTTTCTTTGTGCGAATACCGAATTTTGTCGCCCATTGTTTAGAATTTGCTTCTTGTACGAATAGAGTAAGAAGTTATTGCATGAACTTTCTTGTGTTCAACTTATAGGGTAGGATCATGCTGCCAATGGACATGAGCACAGATGAGGGACCTATTTATGTGAATGCTAAGCAATATCATGGAATCCTCAGGCGTCGTAAGTCTCGTGCAAAAGCGGAAATGGAGAACAAACTAAGCAGAACTCGCAAGGTAGGATATTCCTATTTTGCAACTGGACCCACTGCTTTCTATACAGCATGGGACATTTGTGATGTTGACCTCAAGATTCGAACCCTGTAGCATGAAATTTCTCGTTCATATGCATCACAGAGCTAGAAAATCAAATTATAGGTTCATTGTAGAATCAAAAGCCTTGGTAATAATCAAAGTTGTAAGCATATTTTTTGGTAAAATCCGTAAATCTCATGAATAAGTTATACGGATTATATGAATCACATGAAAGAAGTTATGTTGGTTCCACTTGGAAGGAGTATTTGACTCTTTTCTTATTAAGGAAGGATGCTTTTCTGAAGATACTGTTACAACAGCTGAAAGTGATCTCCTTTTTGTGCCTGCAGCAATACATGCACCATTCGCGCCATCTCCATGCAATGCGTAGACCAAGGGGAAGCGGCGGCCGTTTCTTGACCAAAATGGAGATCGACAAAATGACAAGAGAAGGACACAACTTTCACCTATCTCAGCCCACAGGCTCCCAGAGTTCTGGAGGAGGAGGCCTGCTGCAGTCTGATAGTGGAGGCTCTGCAAACTCCTCAAAGGAAGCAAATGGTTATGGGGGTGGCAGGATGAATCATAATCATAATCATCATCATCATCATAATCGTTCGGGGTCCGAAGTAACCAGCCTCTTCTCCAGAGATGAAGAAGACATGGGTGGTTGCTTCCAGATCAAGAATCTGATGCCACCTTTCCACTCCTTCCCAGGCATGATGAATACTGGACATGACATTGTCATGCCCAACAGTAAGTGGGTTGCTGCTGCAGTGGATAACTGCAGCAGCAACCTCAAAGTCTGAAAAAATCCACAACAAAGCAAGGGGGGCGACCGCCTGTAGGATTTTGTTGGGTATTTTGCAGTGCTGATCAAAGTATTGCTCTTTACCGAAATCCTTTCCCCCCCTTGGCTTGCAGCCAAATACGGAGAAGCTTTAACAGCTTTGGATATTTGGTTGCTAGGCAAATCATTCTTGGCTCACGTGCATCAAATGGCTTCTCTTGATGGATTTCTCACTCACTTCAACTCTTCATGAGGTGGTGAATCTGCGAGGAACGTTGGGGGAAAGCCTGATGCATTGTAAAACATGGTTTGGTAGTTCATGAATATGAATGTCTAGACCAATATCGGTTCGGTTTGTGTGTGTGTTTGTTGTTTTCATCTACTCAAAATAAGGGATATGAACAGTTGAATGAACCCTAATTTTGTGATGCTCTACTCCATCTGTTGGTGGATGGTGTTTTCTCTGACTCTTCCTTTTCTTCCAAGTTATGTAATTTTGTGGCTTTGGATTGTAAATCTGGATTTGTGTGGTGACATTCAATGTGTGTTTACTATGAAATTTGAACAGACTTTTGGATTATTTTCCCAGCTTCCCTGATCTTCCGGTCAGTAATATGTATATAGCATTAAGGGTGGTTTGGTAGGGAGATTTTTTAGTATGTTTTTCGATAAAGGAATAGTTTGCTATAAGTGAAATATGGTAGAAAACTTTGTATTCTGATATACATTTGTGTTTGTTTAGTGTCCAATGAAGCTGAGTGAGTATGTATATTATTAAGAATATAATAGTAACACAGTTTTTACTATTGATGTAATAGTTTCCATAAGAAGGGGAGGCTCCCTCCAACCTGTGTCATTTTAGCATCCGTGTACTCTGTGCTTGTCAACGGTGGAGATCTTGAGTTATTTTTCATGAAGCTTTTTCAATGTCCTTGTTGGAGTCAGAATTCTCCAATTGAAATGACTGTCACTCCAGTTATTCTACCCCTATCCATCCATGCAGCTGAGCTATTGAGTGAGCGACTAATAATTTATTTGTTTATTTGAGTATAAACGAATTTTTTTTTCAGTTTCTTAATTAATTTAACGTTACAAAGTGTCTAATCAACATATCAACAATATTACTAACATCATTCTATCACCTATATCATTATATTTTCCGTATAACTTGCCACCATGTCATTTTCCATTGTAAAATGCGAGCTATTTCTAGTACAAATAAAAGCTCTTGCCTTGCACTTGCATGGTTTTGAACAACTGCATGTTTCCATCAAGTTTTACGAAACAACACTCGTTTATGAGACAAGTGGAGCAGGTGAAAATGGAGGTAGAGGACAATGTTTGGCCAGTAAGGGTTCTGTCTCGCAAGCAACAAGCATGCCATGATCGCAAGTGGCTGGATTAGGTTACTGCGGAAGATAACTCGTTGAAACTCGGAAATGTTTGTCTTCAAGGTGATCACAACATCCCCTGATGTCCGAATGAAGGTCAATTCTTTTTCCTGAATTCAATGAACAGAAGAGTAAATCCATTGAAGGTGCTACTGCTAGATAGATCAGATACAAATATCAAATAGTAACTTCATTCAAAATATGGTGGTACATCTTCACCAACAAATGAAGATACTGATACTCTCAGTCTGCTACTGCTGCTACAAGTAGATCATCCATGATAACAACTCAGTATATTATGATGCCAGTTTAGATTTCATATCTATATAAATTGAAAAAGTGATAATTATCCACGGTGACCTAGCTTGACCGGTTAATGGCGGTTCATCTTCACTTCCCTTGGTAAATCTCATTGAGATTTTAGCATCTTTGACGGATTCATATGGTAAAAAGGCAGGATTTGGCAGTTTCTTATGAAATTACTATTTGTGGGTACTATGTTTTTTGTTTCAGTACAAGGTAGCTTAATGATGAGTGAGTGGATTCATAATTATTGATGACATAACAGAATTGCACACTAAAAATGATGTCCCGTATAAGGCCAGCCGGCCAGCAGTTCTGGATGCTAACAAATGCTGGCCGGAATCGCTGGCCGGCTGGCCTTATGCGGCGGTCGGAATCCGGTTCCGACCAGGTAGTGTTATTGGTCAGAATTTCGGCCCGGCTGACAAAAATTTACCGGATTTTAGAAAAAAAAATATCGTGAGAAAGGTTTTCGAATGAATAAATTTAAATAATTTTGTCTTTACGAAATTTATAATTTTTTTTTATTTAAAAATTAGGACGTCAAATGGTAATTAATTCCTTATGAAGTTATTAGGCCAGATTGAGTTACAAGGTCGTCCAATAGTGGCCCATACCCGACAACTCAATATCAGGCTCATTAATGTCTGAGCTCTACAATCAGCCAGCCAGCCAGCCTTATCTTGCAACTCTTGTTCGTCGTTCGCTCCAACTGGTGATCATCAATTTCGCCATATCAGCTGCTCTGCAAGGAGTAAGAAATGGCACCCCTATCTATGGCTACCTCGTCGGTTATTGCGTCTCCGATTCGTATCAAGATCCCCTTCAATCTTACTATAGCTGCTCACTCTCCACACTCACACTACTTTTCATCGTCGAAGCCGATTGATGTCATCTTACTCCCGAGACCTTTGGAGCTTGCGAACCAAGCAAACTCAACCACCACCTTGTTTCGGCCTCGCCGCCTACTCGCCGCGGGTTTGGACGATTTTGAGGTAGATAGAGGCGAGAGCTTCACTGACGAAGATGAGGACCCGGTAACTGACAACGAGAATCACCCTCAGGAAAGCGAGGAGGAAGTTGATGGAGAAAACGATGGGGCCGGACCATCAAACGACGGAAGGACGATTTTCTTCAGCGGTATACCGTTTTCGATGACTTCCGCTGAAGTGACTGAGCTTTTCGACGGGGTGGGTCAAGTGGAGAATGTCGAGGTTTGAATAAATATTTCTTCAACTCCTGCTTTATGTATTTGGTAATCCGCTGCTTATTCGGTTTTTGTTGTTGTTGCTGTTTCTGTTCAGAAAGCTTTCTGCGTTTGATTGTGGTTGTTTAGTTGGTTGATTTCTTGCGTTGTTTCAGCTTATCTGGGATACGATCATGGATAGGAGCAGAGGGTTCGGGTATGTTACAATGGCGACTGCTGAAGAAGCTAATTCAGTTATGCGAATGTTCAATGGAGCAGTAAGTTTCCGTTATTCTTTTCAGTTTGATTAATGGATCAGTTGTGTAATGAAGTTGGTGTTTCATTTCCTTATGCAATTAGATTGATTGCCAAGAAAAGTTTCAGCCTTCAATATGTTTGATTGAGGTCTCAAAGAATCTGTTTCCAGACATTGCTAGTGGGTAGGAGTCCCATTAATACTGTGAGTCCCCCGTCTCATGGGCACCTACCGTATATGTGGAGAATCGCTAAATTAAGAGAACTCGAGTTGTTAGGAGAGAGTTCAGATTATAGTACCAAATGGTTGGTGTATCGGATTAGTAAGGTCATTTGTGCTGACTGCTCTGATGGTTTAGACTGCTTTAGATCCTTCACATTGATGCATAGTGTCAATCCTATGCATGTCTCTTATCCTATTGGACTCTAGTTCTAGTAGTCTCATGCATACACATCTGTGGTTAGGAACCCCGCTTCTAAATGTGTAGCTTGTTCAATTTTGGATTTGCTATAATGGGAATTGATGGTATGGACGTGGTTGGTCAGTAGGTAATCGGAGGTCGATCTTGGAGGCTGAGCTTCCCAAAGGAGCCACCATCAGGTATGCGGAGAGAAATGATAATGGAGTCGAGAGCCGGGAGGGAGAGTAAGGGCTCTAGGATGCTGGTGGTAAGAAGACTTGGTTTCAAAATCACAAAAGAAGATCTTGAACAAGCCTTTAAAGACCAGCCTGGATTCTATAAGGCTGAGATCAGGACCAGTTTGCCTACAGGGAAATCTCTAGGTTCCGGTCTATTGTGGTTTCAAACTTCGGAGGATGCACTCACTGCTCTAAGCTGTATGCAAGGAACGGTAAGCTGTGTTCAGATACCATCCAGCTTGTGCTTGTGGGTTTTTTGTCCCTAAATTAGTCTGATCCGAAATTTTGCTAGGTGGTGAAAGGGCAGACTTTGCTACTGAAGAAGCCTTTGCCGAATTCGCCACAACAGATTGTCGAGGAATATCAACAGAAACAGAAGAGCAAGTCATCTCATTCTAGTACCAGCGAGTGAGAGGCGTTTATGCTGCACATTCTTTCGTCTTCCCTTCGATTCAGAAAGCCAGCTTCAGGAAAGCATGCATGGCTATTAGGCCGTATACAGTGCAGCACAGCATTGATGTTGCTCCAACTCCGTGAATATTATTCAATGTATAACGGTTGTACCTAAATTACAAGTGTAAATTTAAACCATAATATTTTGAGTCCCAACCTTACCGGGCCGCTGAACTGGTGAGTGTATCTGTATGCGATTCAACCTGTTAAACAATTATGAATTGTAGTTAAACCGTAATCGAAACGTAATTATGTCAGAATTGTATGCCCATGATGATGAGAGACCTTCAAAGACTCGACCGATCAGGAACTCAGTTTAACCCTAAACAATCAACACCTGCAAACACCCTTGACATTCGAACTTGGTTAAGTTTCTGCAGTCTTCTTACCGTTAGGAACAAGATAAATTACAGGAAGTTACACCTTCAACGACCGTTTTCCTTCTGAAAACACAATACTTCGACAATGATACAATGATATCTTCTGCTGAGGGTTTGGCATACCACGAGCAGAAAATATGATTCAGGTTGACTAAGAATCCTGATGGCCACCAAGAATAGACTCTGCCGCCGAATCCAAGTCTTGGGGAAAGAAAATCCTGCAAACAAGTATGTCTTGGATTACACGGGGATAGGCCATCAACTAGAAACCTTGCACGCCAGCTTAATTTCCCCTATCCTAGTTCCAAACCTTGCACGCCAGCTTTATTTCCCCTATCCTAGTTCCAAGTATGAAATTCTCGGTTTCAATACGTACATTAATGAGCTAGGATCGTCACAAAACTGAAAGCATCAAACTTGTCATTATAAGAAAGTTCACATTGGCAACTGAAACAATCATACCTGCAGGTGTTGTGGTAGATAGTTCGGCTCATTTCTTCCAGGTCGACGCCTTTACAGCCCGCTACAACCTCGAGAACTTGCCTGACACAAGAAGGATATCACACGGAAAGGTTGAAAAACATACGAGATTAATAAGGAGAAGCTGACTCTTCTCTGATTGTAAGAAAGCGGGTTTTGAAAATTTTATTTTATTTCTAGGTAGGGTTCACTGTTCGCAAAGTTTCTTCATGCTTAACCCCGAGAATTAGATCACATAGGTTGATGCAACAATCCCACTTACCGAACTAAACAAGGTTCGTTCCGGCCTTTGACAATGGACCCTGGCTCATACTTCTCTTTCTTCTTGGAAGGCCAAGATGACTTCACAAGTTTGATCCCAGCATGGGTGTTCTTTATTTCACAGTAGGGAGAATCTGTCTCTATCATCATTCTATCAATCGGAATCTGCCTCACAACGTCAAGGTTCTCAGCTGTTTTCAAAGAGCAACCATTCACACCTGTAGCATAAAGAATGGTGAGAAAGACTCGGAACCAATGGTAACTTGAAATTTTGACAGTATATAGACGGGATTCTGTATCGGCAAGCAGTCATAATATTATTTCAGGCAGAAGAGTTTACAACTTCTTGACATCGTAATCTGCAGTCAAAGCCATGCTGCCCAGCAAAATATAAAAGGAACTATAACCCTTCATCTACATACATCCCAAGTTCATATTTATGCTACTGAAAATGAAAATCCTGATTAACTAGCCATCTGCCATGCAGTTTTCACGTCCTAAGATTGAAATTGATGATCTGATCCAGCACTTGGATTATCATTCTAGCAACCTAGGAATGAACAATATTTCTATAATCGCAAGGAAGAGGGTGCCAGAAAAATTGGCCAATTTGAGAAACTGATTTCACCTATGTACATATTCTTGAATGAGAGAAGCTTTTTGCTTTCTTCTGCACTACCAGTAAAGGAATGAGTTATGCCACCTGTAAACCTGAAAATCACATGAGAAATATCTCATCTCAAAACAGACCTTGTAAAAACAACCTAGAAATTAAGACCGTTAAGAAAATTACCAATGAACTAGGTTTCTCTATTAATTCGGGCTATATGACAGGTTAGAGTTAGTTGTATTAGAGGTAAGTTCATACATTTATTCCGTTGAGCGGAATGCAGCAATTGTCCACGGAGACAGGAAAGTCTATGGAAACTAGCAGTCAACACTCCATAATATGGTTCCCTAATCAGATCGCAAACTAACCTGTATTTGTTAGACTCCATGATCTCGCAAAAGTCTTCTGCAGCTGCACGCATATGAAGAAACATAGGCAGCTTTGTGGCATGTGCTAATTCAAACTGCTTCTCAAAATACCTAAGTTACCATCGTATGCACTCACTAATCATAATGGTTAGATAAGTACGAAACTGAAAGAATGACTTTGCTGGGAGAGCTTACTTCTTCTGAACCTCAGCAGAGCAAAACTGGAGCCTGTCATAGTCCAATCCACATTCACCAACTGCCACAACCTGTGGGTACCGAAAATCCGATGCAAGATCATGAGAGTTTTTGTTAATAAACTAAGACTCATAAAGGACAATGCACAAACATTTATGAATAACACAGATAGTTATTTAATGCGTGTGTTTCAGAATATATCGAATGCTACTACGATAAAACACGGAGTTCACACTTTCCACAAACTTAACATTCTGATCTATTGTTTCTGAGATGATAAACCTGCGGAACTGCCGAAACTCAGAGACTTTGCATACTGTATAAGATTCTGGACATAAACATGTGTATGTTTGTGCACCACATGAAAATTTATAAGACCTAACAACGATAAGGTATTGCATAGCTAATATCATCTCAATTATGAAAGCAGAAGCCAATCTATCAATCTTAAGCTGACATTACTCATGTCTATGAGATAATGTCCATCATAACACCAGGACGTGTTATTAAGATGTGATTATAGAAACTATACCTTCCCTTTCTCAATTCCTTCTTTGGCCAACGACAACAGAGATTGGAAATGATTCTCTGGGTCCCCACTTTCTTCAAATTCCTGCATCAATACCGAGATTCCAAGTAAGGGGTGAAGGAAGAAAAAGAAAATGTGATTTTATAGACGAAAGGGAATCCAGGAACAACAATCCAACCGTGCATCTAGTAGGGTGTACACCAACAGTACAGAAAAGCCTTCCTGCAAAAGGTAATAGAAACTGAAGTCCTGAAACCAAATCTCCAATAAGAGCCTTCAAAAATCTTTGATGAGATAAGAATATCCAAACCGTCTGTCTCGGCAATCTCAAGAGCTTTCTTTGATTCCTCCAGAGATCCACCAGTGACCTAAGAACAGGAATGCATTACCTTTGTGAGACTCTCACCAAAACAAGAGGTTGACCATGGTGAGAAGAACTAGAGGCCAACCAGCACAAGTAAAATAGAGAAACGGATCGCTCTAGAGAATACAATACGTCAAACAAATTAGAGCCCCGAGATTCAGCATTACATTCGACAGAAAAATAGTTCTTTCGTTTTGCATATTACAAATCTTAGTACATCTCACATGATCTATACTATTTTTGCCGGTTTCAGAAATGGAACTTCGTACTAACAGAAATCCAGAAGAAGAAGAAGAATACCCAGCAGAGAACAGCCAACCGACAAAATAATTTCGTGCTTGAAATGGAGAGCCACTAGGTAGTAGACAGAATAACTGAAGATGACCTCATGCAGCAAAAGAAATCAAAGGATAGAACCTCGATTCCAGATAGCATCAGAAGAGGAAAAAAACTGTTTTTTTCATCACCAAGCTGATGAAAACTGACACTAACAAAATGGTCTCACATCAAAAAATTACAAGGAAACTCACAATGATTCGTTCAACGCCAGAGCTCCAAGCCCGATTAAGGACAGTAGGTATATCCGCTACGTGGCATTGCTTGCCATGATAAACCCCACTGAACATCCCATCTAATACAAACAAATCGAAAAGAAATCACGTTATTTGCTACAAAAAGAGCAAGACGGAACCAACTTTGAAGTGTTCACGAAATGGCTGACTGACCTGTGAAGTTAACCGCTATATCTGTTCCCAAACCAAAAAGAAAGAAGAAGGAAATCAGAGGAAGCGATCATCAGTTCGACATTCCCATCGTTCACCTGAAAACTTCTCAATTATTGATTCGAATTACAACAGTGAAGACTTGCCTATCATTCGTACAGCCGTAGTCATGGCGCCGGCGGAAAACGGAAGTGTTCCCGGAGAGAGACGGACTTGGTTCATCAGTTTCGGTTAACGTGAATAAAGGCATACTGGTGTGTACTTGAGGTCCAGTTTCAGACGAAGTGGGCCTGGTTTAGATCCAGCATTAAGTACACAGGCCACAGTTGGTCCATGTTTTTAGCCCAATTGAGAAATTTATTTGTCGGTTGTTTGAGCGAGGTATTTTGACCGAAATAACATAAAACGAGTTATTTGGATTAAAATAACTTGTTTGATATTCAACACAAAATCTACGGTATTTCGGACCGTGATATTTCAAATAACTCACGTTCGAGTTACTTCAAATACCTCATCAAAATAACTCGTTTGTCAACCAAAACAAAATTTGTGATATTTTGGGTTGTGATATTTGAAATAACTACGGCCTCGTTTGGTATCGGTGATATCATATTATATATCACCCAATATCGTGATATTCGTGATATCTCCATGTTTCGGAACACGAATATCATGATACTGGGTAATATCTAAGGGGTCGTTTGGTATGAGATATTCGACATATCACGATATTGGACGGTATTGATATTGAGGGAGGAAATGAAGAAATTGTTGTTTGGTATGGATTTGTGTCAAATTACTTGTTTACCCCCACTTAATTAGAGTTTGACCCATGGGTTTAACCAAACCCCATTCTTATTCGCAACACTCGTGGTTTCACAGAACATAACTCTCCTGAAAATCCCCTGATTTGTGAACTCCATTCTCCCACGATTCTGCCGCCGTTGTTAATCGTCTTCATGTGCTCGTCGTTGCTGGATCATCCTTGCATCAACCGTCACGGTTCCTCTGCAAAATCAACCCTGTTAAGCTTGGTTGATTTCTTCTGTGTCCTTTACATAATCGGTCGATAGTAATCCCAAAATTAGGGTTCATCCAGATCCGAGCTTGTTGTGTATGTTATTCCCGGTTTAGGGTTGGAGTTTCGATCTGGATTTGTTGTTGTCGTAGAACTACCTACTGTCTAGTTTGATCTTCAAACCCAGATCTGCATTTGGAGTTTCGAATTACCTGTGTTACCAGAGATTATCTACCGTCTCTTACTGTTTGTCTCTTCCAACTGATTGATGATTGAGTTGCTTATTTATTTCTTATATGTTGTGTTCTGAGTCGCATGTGGCTATGAGCGTTTTTGTGTTTGGAGAGTTTTATAGTTCATCAGTTTTAGGGATGACTAGGTTGAAGCTTTTTTATCTATGTTTTTTCCGTTGATTGGCAATTGCAGGATGAGTATCATTCCGATGTGTGGGTGTAACCTTTCGGCCAAGATTTATGCACTCAAGCTTCTACCCGATAAATGTCAGGTCCCCTTTACCAACTATTTTGGGTGTCGAAAGTTCAATGGCTGATGCGGAGCATTCATGTGGTGCAAGGTCAACGTTAACAAGGATCCTAACGACGAAGATGGAGTTCACGTGTATTGCTCCCTCGCCTTAACCGACATAGAGCTGGATCAGAAGAATAATAAGTTGCAGGAGAAGAACAAGGACTTGAAGGACTGTATTCAAGGCTTGGAAAACAGGATTTTTTGCCTTCGACTTGACGAAGATGACTTGTTCCTCGACGATAGAGATTGGTAATTTGCAGAGCTACCAGCAAAGTTTGGGTAGCAGCTCATTGGTGTAGGTTTTAATTGTGTTTGCTAGCAATATTGGTTTACGACCAAAGACGTTTGTTCACTCGGTGTGTCGTAATATGTCATAGTTTTGAATTTCTTTCTTTGTTGAAGGTGTAATTATGTATGTGTGTATTGTACTAATATAGGATTCTAACAGCCTTTAATGGTTGAATGTATTGTCCTAATGTTTCGATTGTTTAATATAATGGTGGCACTTGTTATGCATTATGAACTTATGCTTTGTTCACCATACCTGTTTGTGTCGATAAGTACATTCGACATGCTCTTATATTGTAACTTGCAAATTACAGGTTAAAAACCATTCATTTCGAATATGATAGACATTTACAACAAAAAACGTTACATGGCATAATATTGTCAGTTACGATAGATACCTTACATAATATTGTACGTTGCGGGAAATACCTTAACATTGTTCCTTACCTACTGGGGTGCCTTACAGTATGAGAGATCTTATACAAAAGGGACAGACCACCCCCCGCCCCCCCTAATGGGACACATTACAAAATACGGGTTATAGTCATCATTCATGTCATAGTTTACTCCCTGCTACACAACCTACTATTAAACAAAAGCCTTGGTCAATCATCGTCCCATTGGCAATTCCCTTATTCCAATATGCTGAGGATGAAATCTTCCTTCATCTGATCATCCGGTAGCTGAAAGAAGGCTTCCAAATCCTCTAGTTGATTTATGACGATGTGATGGGCCTTCAATCGCTGGTTATAGCTTATGCCTGGAAGCTATGAAATCTCTTCAATAACCCGCAAACTCTTTGTCGTAATGTCATCCGACAAACACATATTGTTTGCTAACCTGATGATTTGAGTTGATGTAGTAGTCAGGGTGCCAGTCATAGATTCTATTTGCACCTGGATAGCGTTTAAGTACTCATCGGTTGCTTTCGCCCTTGTACGTTTCGTACCGGATGAACTAGCCTTGCCTTTCTCTGGTTCCCTTTATACAGTCTCTTCCCCACCGTCTGCTGAAGCTTCTTCCGCAACATCTCTCAACCCCTCAACATTCATGTCGAAGCCGTCATTGATCAAGTCTTCCATGATCGAGTTGCTAGCATCTGCGTAGGTCTGAAATGGAGGGTAAGGTGCACTACCAGTAGTACGAATTTCAGCCTCCAAAGCACTGGCAGCATCATTCGCAGTCATGCTTTCAGTTCCATCGACTCGGTTAAACTCAAATATCTTGCACAGCTCAGTCCAATGAGCAATTCTAGTATTATAGAGCCCCTTAGAATTAGCATGCCCCCTGTATAGATTAACAATTTGGGAAGCATTTCAACAGAATGCCAAAACAAATATGATTACACTAACAAAACTAACACTGGAATGAGAACAATCCTTAACTCATTCCACCCAAACCTCCTTGTCACAAGTACAACACCCCCTCTCATCATCCCAACTTAGGCCAAATGCATTCATTATTTCAACCTGAGCATTGAACTTGGTTTTGTAGGCACAAAACTTGGTCTTTATTGATTCCGAATCATTCTTGGTGTCAGGGAGGTTTTGCTTCAACCTCTTATGCACTTAATTATAGCCACACCCCTTTAGGGTCCCATTTTGGATGTTGCCAGAATCATGCAAGTTCAGCTGAATATCAAACAACACTTGGTCTTCTTGGGGAGACCATGTCAGGTATTTTCGCGACATGCCTAGATTGAAAGAGAGAAACAATGAACAAAAACATGCTTGCAAGTTAGTTCCACTTCAAACAAACTAAACATACATACCAGTACATTAACCAGAAACAAGCAATCAAAATTAAAAAATGTCAAGTACGTCATACAAGGTAAATTGGAACAGAAGAAAGCCAAAGGGAACTCATGAAAATTCCAACATAGACATGAATGAACTCTAATCCAAAAAAATTACACAACATCCTAAGCCTGGCCATGTCTATTAGCCCACATAGAGGGTGCCAAATCATTTCTAAATGCAGTCCACTCTTCAGACGACTCAACATAAGACACATGTGCCTCGTTAGTCGGGTTCTGTTCAGCAGAAACGTCAATCTCCGGGGGACGGTAGGCCCTCTCAAAGATATCCGGCCCACCCCGATATAGTTATGGAGAAGGCAGCACGCATTGACAATCATCGAGACCTTAGTTGGGGAGAACCAGGAACTGTCACGTAGAAGTGCCCACCACATTTTCATGATTCCAAACGCACACTCAATGACATTGCGCGCTCTGGAATGTCTCAGGTTGAACAATTCCTCCTTAGTGTGTGGCCTATTACGACCCCATTCGTTTAAATGATATCGTGTGGCCTGATATGGAGTGAGGAAGCCTCTTGCATTACTATAGGCGGCGTCACATAAGTAATATGTCCCTATGGAACGGTTTGATTAGAGAACTGGTTTCAGATGCATTAACGACTTAAAAACACAGTATTGTTATGGAGAGTTACCTGGTGGCACACTGAATGCGTCAACACGGGCTAAACACATCACGGAGAATGCGACCATCATGGGCCGAACCCGGCCACCCAGCCAGACAGTACACAAATTGCATGCTCTGGTTGCAGACACCAAGCACATTCATCGATGTTTGCGCCTTACGGTTATGGTACTTAGGTTGCAAGAGAAGGCCACAACGAACCGCGACATGCATCCCGTCTAGTGCACCCAAACAAACCTACAAGGCGGATAAGTGAAAATAGTAACTAATAATACTAAACCAGCATAATTGAGAAAGGGAAAGTAAACCTCAAAAGGTGTATATACTGACCTCAAAATGCTTCCATCTCTTATCAGTGTAATTAGGGGGAACATGATACGATTTGGCGAGCAATAGTGGACTAAGCTTGAGGATTGCAAGTAAGAAAAGCTTCACTTATGGTCTCCCCTGATCTTTGAAAAAGGAGTTGAGTTTTTCGGTGTTTGTTATTATGACCAATAGTTACAAGGAAAATGGCAACCATCTCCTCAATGTCCATGTTCTTGGTTCGTTGCAAACCACCTTCATCTTTCAGCAGCTGACACAAACTCTCAAAGATATCTATCGTAACCCGACAGATATTGATGCAAAGCTTATCGCTAACCTTGGTGGCAAAGTGCAAAAATGCTATCATATACACTATGTGTGGTAGTGGCATGACCAAGGTTACATGGTCCTCTTTAGTGTTTGAGAGTAGTAACATATGGGCTACAACAAGCTTGGACAACAACAAAGGGTATTGTTGCACCAATTGGAACCACAAAGCACTAAGAGTAAGGACAACTTGTTTCCTTTCCTTACGTGACGGTCGCCTAGCCATTGATATGCTACTAGTGCTAAATGCAAAACCTACAGACAGTTATGGTAATTGTATGGGAAAACAAACAAAAACAACAGCAACCAATTACAAATCAGAAGCACACAACAACAACCATATAGTTCAATACTTGCACATATGAACAACGAGGTAAAAGATAATGGACAATAAACTCATAACAAAACGTGAGCATAAAATCAGTCAACCCATCTCCATGAATAATGCATATATTTTTTTTCCATAATGAATAAATAACCTAATCGGGAAAAACTTATCATTACTGTTACGACTCTTTTTTAGATTTGTTATGTCTACTTTATGAGTTTGTTATGCATATTTTAGGTTTGGTTTACGAACATTTTATGTCACTGTTATGTTCATTTTACGAGTCTGTTAATCATCTATTATGTCACTATTATGTTTACATTATGATAAAATTATATATATACATGTAATCATTGTATTCACTTTATACTTTATGAGTCAATCAATTACTTCACTATTATATTTAATTTATGAGTCTATTATGTTCTCTTTAGGTATATTATATCATAAAAAAATACACAACTCAAAACAAAATTTGGTCCTCAAGAAAACATTATAGAAAAATACACCTTTATAAAAACATCATAGACAAAAATTGAGAGAAATTTTTTAATAATGAATATAAAAAATCGGACATATATGGATAAGGGATTTAAAATTTAAAGTTTTTGTCCAACACTTTTCCTCTTCTACCCCCTTATATAATCTCAACCATTCATTAAATTAATGTGAATAAATTTGGGTCGTCTGATCAGTCTATAGGATGCACCCTATAGACTTGTCTTTTGGTTATTTAGTCAAATTTCTCCCTTAGGCTTTGAATCCTTGGCTATTTGGCTTTAAATCTCCATTCTCATGGTGCTCCTTGGCTGCCAATAAATTTTCCCTTCGTTAATTTGTGTTTTAGTTCATCTTAATGGTTCTCCTTACCCAAAACTCTTGAATTGGGAATAATAAAAGGTTTTTTCCAGAATGGGTATCACGGCTGTGACAGCACGTGTCACGCCCATGACACCTATCATGGTCGTGACAGGTTGTGTCATGGCCGTGACTCCTCAACAATAGAAACTCCCGACTTCGTTTGGCCATAACTTCTTCGTTTGGACTCCAATTTTGCTCCGAAATGTACCATTGGCTTCGTAGTCGAACCCTTTATCCAACGGATACCTGCACCCAAGGAAAACACTCCAAGAAACAAGTGAGACGAACCGAGATGGTTCGTTGGAGAGGAACCTGACACGAAATGCAATCATGATCAAACCGGACGCTACTAACAAGCAAATATCATCAAAATAGGAGCAAAAACTATTCAAAGTGGGGTCAAATCGGCTACCAATAATCGTGCTATTAGAACTCAACCAAGCTTTCCATATGAAGATTGTCTGGGACACTCTGTCTCGTCCCAATGAACTATGGGATCGAGTGTTACTCTCTAAATATCTCAAAAGTCTCCTTCTGGTTATGTGGCTACTCATTCTTCAGGATTTTCAGCGGTATGGAGAGGAATGCTCAAGGTTTTGAGTGTCACTAATGATGGTTTTCAATGGCGCATACGCATCGGTCGTCAAACGAGATTTTGGTTGGACAAATGGCTCGACAGCGGCATCGTTCTCATTGATCATGTGAGGAATATTTAGGGAGTTGACTTTAATGCTCTTGTTTCTGATTTTTTCCTCCCCTATGGGGATTGGAACCTGCCGCTTCTTAATGCTTGTTTTCTTCCGAATATTATCCCACAGGTCATTGGCATGTGCGCTCCCCATAACGCTCATTCAGATCGGAAGTGGACTAATGTGTGGAATTGGAAAGGCCCAACAAAATTAGACACTTTCTTTGGTTAAATACTCACCAAAGGCTCATGACGAATGAGGAACGTGCATGACGGCATCTTACTAACTAGGTTACTTGTTCCTTTTTTTCTCATCACTCTGAATCCTTTCGCATGTGTTCCGTGATTGTATGTTTGACTCGCAGGTTTGGTCTTCCATCCTACCGGACGCAATTTCCCATGGGGAATGCGCCAAGAGTTTCGAGGCGTGGTTAGAGAAAAAGATTAGCTCTGCCGTGGATAAGCTGGTTGATGGCACCACGCTTTGGAAGTTGTGGCGCGCCGTAGCAAAGGTATTTTTCAGAATGAACAGCTATCAGTTCAGGAAGTGGTTCGTCAGTGTGGTTATTGGGTAGATCTTATTCTGTGGAGTTAGAAGGTTGGTCAGCTGGGTCGAGAAGCGCAAAGTATAGCTCGGTCGTCCCAGTTGATCGAATGGCGGCCATGGAATGAGGGTTGGTATACCTTGAACACTGATGGATCACTTCGACGGCCAGGATCTACTGCTGCTGTTGGAAGGCTCGTAAGGAATGATCGGGGAGGCTTTGTTCAAGCTTTCTGTCAGAATCTGGGAAGTTGCTCGATTACCCGTGTAGAAATTAGAGGAATCGTTAAAGGAATGAAACTTGCATGGTCTCTTGGAATTGTTAAACTTAGGATCAAAACTGATTCTAGGACTACGGTGGCTATCCTCACTAAGCCGGATAATTTGGCGCACCAACATGCTTTTGCCGTCTTGGAGTTTCAGGAGTTGTGTTCCCGTTAGTGGGAGGTCTCTGTCACTCATATTTACCGCGAAACTAATTTTGCAACGGATTATCTTGCTCATCTTGAGCATTCTTATGTTTTAGGTCTTCATTTTCTTTCGGCGCCCGATCGAAATCTGTCTAACTGATTGCATTATGAAATTATTGATTTTTGTTTGCTTCGTTCTATTTTATTAATCTGTCTAATTAATTGCGCTATGACGTTATTGGTGTCCCACATTTTCACTAAATTTTTTATTATCGAAATCACCTTACTAGAAAGATTCTTCCAAACTAGAATGTGATATAGTTAGCCCGCCAACAAGGAAGAAGCAAATAAGATACAATGGGGCTGCACCAATTGTCCAACAGAAGAAAATTCAGAGAGTAGACTCAGAAGACCTTTTCACCTTTCACTCAGCACCTTCTTGTCAAGTTCCTGATGGCCGTAGTCGCAAGCCACCTTTCTCCTTTTCATGAATCAACTTGGGTAAACCACACACAAAGGTTGAAAAAGTCCAATACAAAGGGAACAGATGAACAATCATTTAGTATGCTGTTATTTACAGTAGCTCTATATACCTGCAGAAAAGATCAATGCATCTCAACATGACCCTGCTGCTGCTATTGATCTCCTCTTAACTAATGCCATAACCAAAACATAATGACTACCAATCTCATGGGAAAAAGAATAATAAATTGACTGATATTTGATAAGACAGAATTGCAGAGACAAGAACACCAATGATGCAAGCCTATACTCCTGGAGGTGGGGGTTGAATCTGAGCAGGTGGGGGTTGATTCTGAACTGGAGCTGCAGGTTGGTTGTTACCGCCACCACCACCACCGCCGTTGTTGTTCCAAGGCCTGACGGTGAAGAGAACAACAAGGAGGATGATAACTAGGAGGATTGTGATGGCGTAGCAAGTCCATTTCCGGGTGTTCTTCTGGAGGACTCTGGCAGTCTGCAGCTGTTGAGTTCCTCCACGGACGAAGGAGCTTGCTCTCTGCATATTGCTCTCAATGTCGTCCAACTTCTCACCTTGTGCCTGGACCAAAACTGCCATGTCCAAGAACACTTGGTGCAGCTCCTTGAGGTTCTTCTCCATGTCCTTCACCGCATCGTGCCTCTCTTGAATCTCGTTGATTGTGTCCAGTACCCTCCCCCTGCCTTGCTCTTGGATCGCCTTCTGCAGAAATGTCTCGCTCTCGCCTGCTCAAAAGTTCACAAAATCAAATGAGAAATCCAACTTATATATGGTTTGTTAAATGGGTGGGCGAAGTGAAGAAATTCTATGTCAAAGTTCTGAAATTTAAAGTTTTGCTCAATGTGTCTTCAAATTATGGTTCGGTATACTTTCAAAACTCACAGCAGTACACCTGGAATCTTGTTCAGGGTTCCGGCCATTTCTGTTCGATTAGATGGCAATTGAAGGGAATTTCATCCAAGTTCTTTGAGGAATTTTATCAGTCAGTTGGTGGGCACAAGAAAACAAAGTAAAAAAAAAGAACTGACCTGTGGAGATCAAACGATCGAGCGTCTTCTCGTCAGGATTCTCTCCAGTGACGGTGAAGAACCTCCTCTCAACCGTCTCCCGATACTCGGACGAAATCTTCTCCCTCAGAGCATTAAAACTGTCCATGGAGTCCTTGAGCTTCTTCCTCAGCCCATTAACCACTGAGGTTCGCGTCCGGTCAGAGGATGACCCGGGTCCACAACCGGGGAGGCTCCGGTTAGCAGCGTTGGAGCGATCAAGGGACTCCAAGCGGACTTTAATAAGCTTGGCAGTCTTCAAGGCGGTGGCGACGTCGGCGTCCATTTTGGAACGCAAGTCCTTGACGGATTTGGCCTGGTGGAGGGTCTTGCTGCGCTCGTGGGAGGACTGTAGGCTGGAGTTGAGCTTCTCGAGTTGCTTGAGGTCGTCTTTGATGGACTCGACATCGTCGAAGAACTTGTTGAGGTTGACGCCGGCGGAGGCGGACTGGGACTCGGACATCTGGATGACGTGGTGGGGGTGGTCGGGGGAAGAAGGGGCGGGTGGGGATGTGTTGTCGTCGCTGCGGTAGCGGGAGAAGGAGCCTGAGAAAAGGTCGTTCATGATGGCTGATGCTTGAAATTCTGAATGATGATCAGAGAGGACTGGCTGGATTTTTGGTTTGTGGGTTTTGAAGAAGAAGAAGGATTATATGTATGGGGGGTCGTCGGATTTGGGTGGCGGAGGGAGGAGGAATGGTCAACTGAGTGGCTGAATCAACAACGATGACTGGTATCGTATTGAAGGCTTTATAGAATGGAATGGTGGGCAGATTTGACGCCAAATGTAAATGACACGGATTCAGGAGAACTTGTGACTTCTTCTTCCTCCCGCGTTACTGCTTGTGTAAGGATTAAGAAATGGTAAAATACTTCTTGTCATCACTTAAATTTGATCTTTTTGATAGTTTGGTTATTCAAATTTAAATTTTGTATGATTCAGTCGATTTGGTTAATTAACTTGATTTGGTTTCTAGGTGGTTCGGGTATGATTTTTTGCGTTGAAGAGGATGGGAGTGACTACATGTTGTTGTAGATGTGGCATGTCTACATGGCCGTTCTGTTGTCAATTTGGATGGAAAATGCCAACGGTTATGGACGGTAAAGAAGAAGAAGACGACCTTTGCGAGAAACGATGATAATTGAGACGTTATTCAATGAAACTTACAATACTGTTTATGCTTACACGGCTGCAGTATGATATATCATGATTCATTATAAATAGTATTGTGAGCAAGTACACTGATTTTGTAACTGTATAACAATGACAATTATCAAATTTGAAACCTTTCACACTCGTTACGAAATATTATTTTCAATTTCCTTATCACTTTCCTTAACTTGGGGTTTATACTTTTATCTATGGATTTCTTTGTCCAGTTGTCCTTGTCAGAAACGCGTAGAACAGTATATGGACATGGAAGTTTCTTATTTGTTATATGAGATGAGAAGATTTGATGGTGGCAGTTAAATTCGTTACTATATAACTAGAATTCAGCCCATTGTTTAAAGTGAGCTGGGTCAAGCCATAAGGTCAATCAATTTACATCATTCACCCTAGTAGTGGTGCAAGGCAAGTTGTTCGGCATTCAGCACTCAAATTTGTTTCGAGTTAGGCTCGTCAAGAATAGTTGATAAATCAGACTCAAATTGGAGCTAAAATTAACCTGAAAAGGACAAGTCGAATAGGCTCAAGTCCGGTTCCATTCGTGACGGCATACAGGAGTCTCTTCTGATATTATTTCAAGAGTTGTTATAAATGTCTTCTTCCAGGCAAAATGAATGATCGATCACTGCTTTAATCTATAACGACAAACTGAAATACCCGTAATTCTTTCTTTCGACCTTCCTACTTCGCTACACGGAGTTGCGAAAATCTAAAACAAAACCCTGAAAATATTATACAAGGCTAAAAAACCAGTACAAAATTTTATAACTGGAGAACCGTTAAGAAGTATGGATACCCTTGGCAAGTCCCAGACAGTTTCCTCATCTCATCCAGATTCCTCTGCAAATCCACGTTTCCTTCCTCTGGTTTCAGGTTCCATTTCAAAACGTAGCTCGACAGATCGTAAGTGCCTGGGGAGAAGACACAAATCTGCATAGGAATCTCGGCAGAGGACCTCGGCTGGAGTTGGAGGTTGCTGGAGCTTGAGCCGGACCAAATGAACGGAGAGACAGGGGAGATGGGTTCCGATGACTCGTTCTTCCTGGTTACGATTCCGGCTTCAGAAGTCGGGACCACCTTAGTGTCTGTAACCACTGGCTGCCATCCGCCCTGGTTTCCGGTAGTGTTTGATTGGCTGCCGTTGCCAGCAGAATCTGCAGTGTTAATGCTCACAGATGCAGCAGAGTCTGATGAGTTGTGGATCGTCATCTGCAGACTTATTTCGCAAAACGAAGATGAGAAGTTGTGGTGTTTGGTTCGAGGTCCACTCATTGTCCACGTTATCGGGCTTGTGCTTGCAGTTCTGAGAAATGCAACCGTTTGAAACAGTTTAGCAAAGGACGGAATAAGCGCAGGGAAATAATTAATACCATACTAAGATGAGTATCCTTAGTAAGGGAAGAGCGAGTAGTCTTGCCTGCAGTGGCACGCATGATGGGAGAAGAATTGAGGTTCATTGGTCGTTCCAGATTTCAGTGGCCGAGAAATCAAGATGAAGTCCACTGTATTGTCATCTTCCTGATGCATGGAAGTAAAACACACGAGAACTCCATTAAAATGTTCGTCAACATCGTGGTTGCATCATACAGAATATCATGTATCCTTCAGTGATCCGTTTACTATATACTATATAGACATCACAATGAAATCAAAAGGATACCAACCTGGTTACGGGTTCCGTGTTGTGATCTTTCCGAATCATGGAAATCGGCCAAAGGGGAGTTGGATACACTAAAGAGGGGCTCTTTCAAGCTCTCAGAGACCAACACTACATCACTTCCGAGATCAGGAGAAAGAGCTGACACATTTTCTGCTGCATTCACCGCTTTCCTACGACTCTGGAATAAAAACGAAGGTTTAAACGAACATGGTGTCTAACTCTGCATTAACAATGCACGTAAAAAAGAGAATCCCGTAACATACAGTAATTAGGACTGTTAAAGACTCCCGACATTGCTTAGTTGGGAGAAAACATTGACAAATGCCAACGTATCAGGCAGAAACACACACGTCTTACAGTATGGCTACAAAGTATCACTTACCAAAAGATTTGTAAAATATAAGGGTTCGACAAAAGTTAGGTTTACTCGAAACAAACAATGAGACGAGAGATAAAAGGAATGACAAATTTGTAATACAATTATACAAACATGTACTTTCTAGCAGAGGCTGAACAATTATTAGAAAGATATGGACTGTGGTTAATCTCACAAAACTACATAGGGTTACTAGGAAAGTTAGTAGACTAAAGATTAAAAAAGGGTAAATTATTAACTGCAAACAGCAGATTAACAAACCCACCTTGAGCATGAAGAAAAAGGAGAACGCTTGGCCAACAGTCAGAGGTTGTGACGGCATGATTCCATCGACAGGTTGAAGCATTGAAATTCCCCAGTTGTCTCCAATTGAAGACAGCTGGGTAACCTGGAAACTCTCCGAACTAGTTTTATTGACAACATCCATGCGCACAAGGAACTCTTGCAACCTTGAAGGGGAAGGACTGATTTTAAATGAAACATCCAATGATGGCAACACCTGTTTGGAACAAGTTCTAAGGATTAAGATGTGCAATGGCATTAAGCTGAGGGATGTATTCATCATCCTATGAACGATAAAAGTGTTTGAAGAATGCATACATACAGACTTTTATTGGCAATTTTATCATGCATACGTACAGACATTTTAGTGAGATGGCAACACCTATATGTAATGTAACTAACAAAGTAATAAGAACAACTGCTGAAAAACAAAAATCAGTGTCATCCAGCATATATTGGTTCTAAGATGCTGCAGAGCCCAGAAGATATGCCTCAATGATACGCCAAATTTGTACTCAGAAATGCCACCTTGTAGGAAAAGATCACATGCACTAGGACATTCAAATTTACTGATACATGATTTTTGTTCAATTCTGTTATATTTGGTTATTGCACAAACATAACATTCAATGAAAGCTAAATCACACGAATATCCAGGTCAATGGCATAGGATCCGAGAACAATGAACCTTTTATGACCACTGATAGAGTTTAAGGGTAAATAATGCAGCAATTTAGGGTATCTGTTTTCACTGATGAACTGACATGATATTGGTTTCCAAGTAATCAAGTAGAAATAGGAAACCACATATACAGACCCTGGTACCTGTATGCACCCACATCATAAAATCACGTACGCTCGGCTTCTAATGTGCTTACCTGCAAATTATAGTGCAACCGCAGTGTGCGGTATCTCATCACACTAGACGTATCCTCCATCTCATAGTATATTATTACGTACAATGGAACATGTCCAGGAACAGCAGCATGAAGCCATAGTGGCCAGAATAATGGCTTGTCTCCTTGTATTGCAACATCCTGAAGGATCAAATATTGAAATAAGTTGTAAGGAACACCATTGAATTTTGATTTTGATTGATAATAGGGTGGCAAGAGAGGAAGAGAAAACAGTACTGACCTCGGGAAAGAAGAAAACACCTTGAGACACCTTTTTCAGATTAGCATGTGCACCATCTTCTTCATTGCCTGGCCGTTTTTCTAAGCAAGCAGGAAAATCTATATCCAGAACTTCGTGATTCCCAATGCTAAGAAACCTAGGATGACTTATCTTCATCTTTAGATTCTGAAATGGTAAATAAGGACCTGTTAGCTACTTGCAGTGATTGAAGGTACATACAAACAGCAGACAGAAGTATTGCTTGCCCACGCTGAAGAGTGAAGACTATTTACCAGCTAGGAGAGCATATACGATATTCTTTAGGAAGACTTGTGTCTCAAATTATGTCCTTCGGTAAGACTTGTCAAATTAAATTACCGACTTGTCAATTTAAATATAAAAACCATATGAGGAATCTTATTACAATCTATTTAAATTTACCCAAAACCAACAAATTGCAATATCGTATTCTCTAGTCAGCTAGTAACATAGAATACTAAGTGACTGACGATGATGAGGAAGAAAGCAAATATCAAGCAGAAGGACCCACAAAAACTAAGAAATACCTTTATAGAACAATCTGATTGGTTTTTCAATTCCAAAACGAGATGTTGTAGATGTCCAGCATACACCTTTTCTGGAAAAGCACGAATGAGACCCTCAAGCTTTGGTACAGACTGCACATAGAGAGGTATTGATTCAGAATAGAACATAGTGCCAACTCATGCAACAATATGATTATCACTAAGCATTTCCATTCATATTTTCATCTCCATTACGGCAAGGGTGGCAAGGATTGTTCACCTTAACGACTACAAATTTCAGGTCATTAAGAGGTGAATGCTTAGATTTCCTCTTCCTCCTTGCGAGTTTCTTCACCAAAAGAATGGACTCAAAAGTGTAAAAACCAACAACACAGCCTGAAAACTTCCACCTCACACCTAGAAGTTTTAGCATCCCTTCAATATTAGGAGTAACTGTCAACTGCACCTGAAAAGGGTAAAAGAGAGAACAGTAAGTCAATAAACAAAGAATGTAATGCAAACACTGGCAGGGGGTGAATCTGTTGGCCTCAGTAATAATCATTTTAGAGAAGGATTCAGCATGATGAAAAATACTGCCACAGATAAGACATTAATGAACAATACTGACCAATAAGAATGTCAGGTGTGTGGTTGCTCAATAATAGTAGAGGTACATAGCTGAAAGTTAACATTAATTGAACTAACTCTCAAAGAAACAAAATTTCTCTGGACTGCAGTGCAGTGTAATGGGGTTAGACTTTAGGATGACATTACTGACACTGCAGTTTTTCTGTCAGAACTAGCTGGGCTCCCAACCTCATATGGTTGTTTGCGTGGAAAACACAATTCCCATACTCAGATTTTTATAGCCCATTTTTTATCACGAAAAGAGCACTGACTATCAGTTTGATGGTGGAAATGTTACAAGAAAAAGCAAGAAACACAGACGCACAGAAGAATCTCCAAAGAAACTAGGCATAACACTACACCAGCATTTTATTAGTACTCTCCTCTGCAAATTCAAGACAGTGACAAAAAGACCAGCAGTAAAAAGTAACTCGAAACCGTTTTGGAGGAACTCATACGCTTTCTGGAAGTGTGCTAATTCCAATCAAGAACTCACCAATTTCGTTTCACCCCCACCTAAAGAGAAATCGATCTCGGATAAAATAACTGAAGAACTGTCAGAACTCACATCCCTGCAGCAATTTAGAAACGTTTAGTATTCTAGTAATCACCGAAAATCATCAGCCTTAGCGATAACTTTGTTGAGATAACATCAAGGAAAAATTCCAATAGGGGCCCGACCTTTCTTCATGATTTGCAAGTTCAGACGTTGATGTATTTGCATCTGCGCCACACCAAAACAACATTATGATCTGCCTAGATCAATACACAGGATAAAACAGCCACAAAGGATTGGGCTAGTGATGTGTTATGAAGGGGTATCATTTCATATCATGACGGCGTGGTAAAAAAGTCTTAGCACACTCTGATTTGAACTTTGGGACCAATAATCCTCAATAAGAAAAGAAAATTGGCAAAAATAACAACTCACCAGATTTATCTTCCTCTGATCTTGGAGAAAGATCACATATCAAGGACACACTAGAAATTGAGATAGGGACTTGCAGGGGGTTCTTAAATTCAACAGTCACCTTTATTGCCTCTGAATATAAAAAGAAGAAAATGTAATTGAAAAAACGAGCTGAGTTTAGTTACAAGTGATCTATGTGCCAAGCATTAGTACTGGAATAAGGAACACAATATGAGTATAGTACCGCCACCTCCATACCTCCAGCCACGCAGACGTTTGATTCTCTGTATTTCTTGGGCATAAGCTTTGTTTGCACATCCAGCCAGTTTGTCCTAGCTCCAGGCAGTGAGGGAATCAAGTCTTCCTCTAATGAATGCCACACACTTTCATGAATACTAGCCTGGATACATACACAGAAATACGGATTTACAACCAAGTGATGTCTAAACTGGTATATTAGTGCAGGTCCCAAACGCAGACTTAAAACCAGAAATAGAATATACACTGAGCCTATAAGATTAAGCATACAATGAAACTAAAAGGTGCAATCACAAATCTCTTCCTTTAAGGATTGCTTCCTATTCGGCACTAGATAAAATATGCATGGTTCTTCACAGAATAATTACCTCTTCACTGATATATTTTCCAGTACTTCTATGCATCGGCGAATCAAGGACGATTTTCACTGAGCCAACTTATAGAATTTGAAATGCACTAGGCCACATATATAAAATATCTTAATTCACCTCAAAATATAAAGAAAATTATGTATTATTAGAGCTCTAAACGTGGAGATGGGTTGGGCTGGCGGCTGCGAGAGGCTCGCCTAAATCCCCCACTACTTCTATGTATACCTCTTCGATTTGCATGATTTCAGACAGAAAAAGATCAAAGGATATACCAACCTCTACCAGAAAAGACCAAGATAATCATACAACGGAACCAAAAACTACTGTCTTCAACAAATTCAACTTTTAAAATAAGAATGAAGCCGTCCTTAGTGATGGGGTTCATTTTCTGAAACTCGGGAATTTGATCAGCTTTGGCCATCTTTGATAGCATCAACTATTTAACTTCAATACCTAATGAGCTAAATCATCTCACAATATTCATTTAAGTTCACTCAATCAGAACATAGATGTGCATTACCTACTTCAAATATATGCCAGAGCATACACTTTGGCTCAATGTTCAATTAGATTACAACTTGTACAATATGCACCTACACTAATTTGAAATCTCGAACTTTATATCACGCACGCATGAAGAATAACATGCATCCCAATCGGACAGAATAAGCGCTTGAGAAAAATCAGACAGAATAAGCTCTTATTTTGAAAAATGTGTAATACTATCAATTATAAACTAAACTGACAAGTAAAATTTACCGCGGGAGGTGATGCATATGTCCGCTGGTCTTCAAAAATAACCTTGAGTGATGAGATGTCAATTACAGGCAACTGAAGCCCTGGAACCTCAAATGTTTTCCCCACTTCCTACAGCAACCACGAATGAAGAAACTTTCACAACTTGCATCAAAAAGAAAATTTTGAACAGGACTCGTGTCAATTACATCCAAGCTAAAACTATCCTACAAAATCCTTTATTTTTAAATAGTGGGAGCAAACATAATATGAGACAGTTGTATGTAGGTCAACAGCAGTCCTAGTAAGTCGGCTGCAAATATGTCACCTGAAAAATTTGGAGAAACTCCTGCAGAAATAGCTCCTGTGTTGTTTTGCACTGATGACTACATGCCAGGACTTCCAACATGTGTTTCACAGCCACATCGTACATACCAAGATGGGCAAACCACCTATATATGTCCAGTAAGCATTGTGAAATACACAGGTCGACCATACAATCAACAATCTTGGAAACTATAAATCACATCACCAGTAATAACTCACTGTCCAATATGGAAATGAACATGATCCCTGATGTAGCTCCACGTGGTTTCCTTATAGACAGAGAGAGCACTTTTGTATGTGCGAATGGCATGTTTAACCTACAAATATGAAACCTTAAGTTTCATGAAAAGAAGCACACAAGGGCGATATCTGCAAAGGTGTCAAAGGTACCTGATCACTTTTCTTATAACGATCGCCGGAAAGCACAAGATGAAATCCATACTTGTACAGCATGGGTGGTTTAGACAACATGTAACAGTATGATGCTTGCTCAAGCATCACAGCTGAATGTAACAATTCCTAAGTAGAGTAACAATAAGACTTGAGCACAAATTACTTAACATTCAGTTTTTTAAGAACGCCAAATATTTAGACAGGTAACCTCGTTACAAATGCGGAAATAAACTGTGGCCGCCTCTTTATATTGATCTTTCGTCTTCAACATTCCTATCCACCAAAGGCCACAACGTGTTGCATTTTGCTGACCAGAAGACCCAAGTTTCTGCATCAATATCACTTTCACATGGTTAAAGAAAGTAAAATATCTGTATCTTCCTACTAGGACTAAGCTACTTTAGTATGCAATTGTTATTATAGATTTGAACAACTCAAGGTGGATAACATGTTTTCATCCTCAATTACTACCAGACCAAATTTGAGATTTATTCGGTTCCATATTACATGCCCCTCCATAAGAAATAATATGTTTTTACAAGACCACCGGCTATTTAGCCATGCAGGCTCCTCTTATCTAATGGAGCCAAAACTCATGTCCCAAGATGAAAGGAGATGATATATCGAAGGAGTTTTGGTCCATGTATTGCAAATGAGTGCATAATAACCATGTTTCCTATTTAAGATTCAGGATATCGCTCAACACATGATATCATATCAAATACATTTAGCATAAACTTCTATATAAAATAGTCATGTAGCTATATCATTCGCCCTACATTCTAAGAAACAAGCTTCTGATTTTTCCATCCTGATACAGCAGCTAATAAACGAACATGAATAATAAAAATGCTGCAAACTCTCAGAAAATAAAGTAGCCATAAATCTTAATAATGAATAGAAGTTAAAAGTGTGGAATTACAACATATAATTATGATGTGTTTGGTGTAGAATTAGAATGAGCTAGCTGTCCTTAGTGATTCTACCATTACTAGTTACATATATCTAGCCTAATTATAAGCAGTATATTTGTAGTAAGAAGTTCGGTAGGGTAATCCCTGATTTGTAGAGATCTACCATGTGATGATTCTGCTCCCTAATGGAGCAGCTTCTATATATATACTCCTATTAAAACAGAAATAAACAACAAACCAGAAATCCTAGCATTTTGGAATTCTTTATGGTATCAGAGCGAGGGTGCATACACTAGATCAAAGCCCCCCATTCCCTTTTCTCGCTTCCTATCTCTCTCTCTATCTTTCACTCTCACGCCATGGCCAACACCAACAATGAAGTCCCTCGAACCGGCAACTCACCGCCGCAGTCACCATCTGTAACTTCAAAAGACCCTTCTCTGAATCGCACAAATCCAGCAGTCTCGTCGGAGTCAATCCTAGGCTGCATCACCAATCACCGACTCAATGGAGACAACTACCTTCAATGGTCTTCATCAGTCCTCAAATTTATCTCAAGCAAAGGGAAGAGAGGATACCTGACTGGAAAATCTAAGCAGCCACCGGAAGAGGATCCGGAATTCATCAACTGGGACATTGAGGACAATATGATCCAGTCATGGCTCCTAAACTCAATGACCACATCAATCGGAGAAAAATTTCTTCTCCATCAGACAGCTCACGAAATCTGGGAAGGAGCGAGGCACACGTACTCAAACCAGGCCAACAACGCTGAATCCTTTGAAGTGGAGATGCGTCTTCATGATCTCAAGCGGAGACCAATCTGTCACTCAGTACTATGATGAACTGAGCAAGTATTGGCTGCAGCAGGACCTGTACGATGTCCATCTGTGGAAATGCACAGATGATGCGGAGCTCTATCGAAAGATTCTCCAAACAAAACGGACCATCCGTTTCCTCCTTGGCCTCAATCAGGCCCTAGATGAGGTTAAGGGCAGAATCATGGGGCGTCTACCTCTTCCTTCAATTCGGGAGGCCTTTGCTGAAGTCAAGTGGGAAGAAAGCAGAAGAAAGCTCATGATCCCCGATTCCAAGAGTACTCCAGCTGAAGGATCTGCTCTCGCCACTCATTACTCTGGAAACTCACAAGGACATGCTTACACCAAGTCTGGTAAGCCACACCCTCAGTGCAATCACTGCAACAAGATGGGTCATACAAAGGAGACGTGCTGGAAACTACATGGGAAACCTGGCGACTGAAAGCCTAAGGCAAAGAGGGAGGCTCATGCGCAGGCTACTGCAACTGAGCAGGCAACACAATTTGGTCAGATCACCAAAGAGCAGCTTGAGATCCTCCAGCAAATGGGTCTCAATACACTGCTAAGAAGGCATCTGCAGGTTCCTCCTCTGAAACTCATCACAACCTATTTGCTAGCCAAGGTATTAAATCTGTTGCTCTCATTACTCTAAACCAGTTCAAACAGAACTGGATATTGGATTCTGATGCCATTGAACACATGACTGGCTCCAGACAACTCCACAATATTCAGGCTCATGTAGGGAAAGCAGGAGTGCGCATTGCCGATGGGACCATTGCTCCCGTTGAAGGAATTGGGACAGCCCATCTTACTCCTACTCAAGCTGTGTTTCCTGTGCTTTATGTTCCAAAGCTAAACTGTACCCTAATTACTGTTAGCCAAATCACAAAGGACTTAAACTGTCGACTAACTTGTGATCCATCACAATGTACATTGCAGGAGGTGGGATCTCAGAGGATGATTGGCAAGTTTGAGCGGTGTGATGGGTTGTACTTTCTGAGGACAATAAACGGATTAAGACCAGAAGGAGAGGTTTCCAAGTCAGTACATTTGAGTTCTAAGTCGAGTCAGTTGGAATGTCCCGTCATGATGTGGCATTACCGGTTAGGTCATTCTAGCTTTTCCTATCTCAAAAAATTGTTTCCCAAGCTTTTTGTCAATAAAAATCGAAGTTCCTTTTATTGTGATGTCTGTCAACTTGCAAAACAAACAAAGGTTGTCTATCGTAGTATACCGTACAAACCATCACATCCCTTTTCCATCATTCACAGCGACATCTGGAGTCCCTGTTCTGTAAGAACATTTAGTGGCTTCCGGTGGTTCATCACCTTCATTGACGATCACACCCAACTAACATGGACCTATCTCATGAAATCGAAGGTTGAAACAAAACAGATTTTCCAAACATTTCAAAACCAAGTCACAACTAAGTTTCAAACACCTATTTGTGTCCTACACACAGATAATGCAAAGGATTACTTCAATCAATCCTTAGATTCTTTCCTCATCACCAACGGCATTGCTCACAGTAGCTCTTGCCCTTACACCCCTCAGCAAAACGGAATTGCTGACCACAAAAACCGTCACTTGCTAGAGGTTGCAAGAGCCTCACTATTCGCTGCTTAGGCTCCAAAACCCTTGTGGGGTGATGTTGTTCTCACAGCAACGTATCTTATCAATCGCCTTCCCAGTCGAACTCTACGGTTTAAAACTCCTCGTAGTGTTCTGCTCAAGGGTTTTCCTCACAGCCATGCTCTCCCATCAGACCTTCCTCTTAGAATATTTGGATGCACAGTTTTTGTCCATTTAGACTCATCTCTCCGTACCAAACTAGACCCTAGAGCAGTAAAGTGTGTCTTTCTTGGGTACTCTCCCCATCATAGTGGTTACAAATGTTATTCCCCTACTAATCACAAAGTCTATCATTCCAAAAATGTCACGTTCTTTGAACATCATCCATTCTACTCCCACTATTAGCCTCAGGGGGAGAATTCTGCTGATGAGTCTAAGGATGTTGAGTCCTCCATTGGTAGTATCATTACCCTAGAATCTCCGGTTGTCCTAGAGCCTCTTACGGTCGTCCAAAACTCTCTTACAGATCAAAGCCAAAGCCCTCCTCTTCTGGTCTATCAGCGTAGGAAGAAGACTGTAAAAAACAGGCCGTTGTCTCAAGAAGCAGAATACAGGGCACTGGCAAACGGCATGTGTGAAGGAATTTGGCTAAGGCGTATTTTAAAGGAACTCAAGATGGAGGATGAGAGTCCTGTTAAGGTGCAGTGTGATAGTCAAGCAGCCCTAAGCATCGTAAAAAATCCAGTTCATCATGACCGTACTAAACATGTCAAACTGGATCGTCATTTCATTTATAAGAAAGTGAGTAATAAGGAATTCGAGATGGAGTATGTTCCTTTTAAACTGCAGATCGCAGATATTCTTACCAAGGCTCTACCTAGAGATATTTTTGACGACTTACAAGGCACGCTTGGCCTCCATAACATTTACAGCCAAGCTTGAGGGGGAGTGTGGAATTACAACATATAATTATGATGTGTTAGGCGTAGAATTAGAATAAGCTAGCTGTCCTTAGTGATTCTACCATTACTAGTTACATATATCTAGCCTAATTATAAGCAGTATATTTGTAATAAGAAGTTAGGTAGGGTAATCCCTAATTTGTAGGGATCTACTATGTGATGATTCTGCTCCCTAATGGAGCAGCTTCTGTATATATACTCCTATTAAAACATAAATAAACAACATACCAAAAATCCTAGCATTCTGGAATTCTTTAAAAAGCCATCAGGCAGACAGAAAGATTGCGAGAACTCCAATATAGACTAGAAAATAGAGCAACAAAACTGCTAAAAGAACCAAAGATATAGAAGGCATACTATATAAGTGCTAAAAGCATTTTCCATGCAATATTCTGCCTCCTTCCTTGACTGATCTAACATGAAGTATGCAAGAGCCATCATTTCCTGCGAGATCAAATGAACCGAAGCCAAGAATGACAGATTAAGAACAGGTAGAGAATACAGCAGCAAGCTATTCCTGGTTAAGGAAACAATAATTTGATAGTACTCACATAACAAAGGACAACAACGAGAAAGGATACCACAGCAAAATTACAGAATGCAATTCCATTTGAATAAACAGAACACTTTGTATGCCTATTCAGCATCAGAGAATAATTTACACACCTAAACCCTGAAAACTAGTCTCCAGTTCAGCAAAGTATACAAATGACCAAAGCCATATGCACAGTCTAAATACTATCCACAACTTGATAGCCTCTAGGGCACCACTTGAGAAACAAGAGAAGAAATTTCATAAAACTAGAATGTCACTGACTAAAATCATAGACAGCAAGAAAAAGAAACCATAAGATATCACATAACATAGACCGTATAAGAGCTTTTCCGATGCGGTTTATTGCTAATTATGTTAATAAACATGGCTCGTTTTCACCATCAACTTCGATACATATGAAAAGCTGATTAAACACGAAATTCTGCCCCTATACTAAGAACATTAGAAACGCAAAGAAATGGCAAGACAGAGAACCTCCTAATTAAAAGACAGGGACAGCATGTACAAATACAAAGAGAACACAATAATGAGCCAATAACACCTGATATTCATCCAGTTCACATTATATACTAGCCTGATTGAACCATCAAAGATTAGTGATTGATCAATAAAACAGCTCATGTCCAAAGCATAAACCTACCTGCACTCCAGCATAGCGCTTCCAAGCCTTATCAAGTTTATAATCTGTTGATATAAGGCGATAGTTGGCCAATGCAAGTTCATAATCGTGCAACATGAAAGCATGGTCCCCAAGAACTCTGATCTGCGACTCAATTGAGCTGAAAGTATACCTTCAACAATGAAAAAAAAATCCTAATCAGAAGGAGCAGTAAATTTAAAAGCAAAATAGTCAATCGTACACAAAAATGAAACTAACTTACATAGAACCACTGGGAGTTTCATTTGGGTCGTCTTTCCCTTTTCTCCACCACAAATTTTTAATTTGGTTTTTAAAACCCCTTCTTGTAGCAGATACCTGACGTGAATGCAGTGTTAAAAAGTTAAATTTGTCAATCAACGGGAAAAGACTGAACGGGAAGGGCAGGAATTAAGTGATTGCTCACTATTAGGACAAAAATACGTAACCTTCAAAAGACTGTCAAATTGAGAATCAGGCATATCGTACCTGTTGATTAAGTAGACGGACTTTTTGCTCCATATATGGGATCACGTGTTTAGATGAAAACTCATGCATCAAATCCTTTAACTGTTGTTTCAAAAAATATATCAGATTGTGATTGTACAATGAATAACCTCAGTCTAGGAAAAGTCGGAAAGAAATTTTACCGCACTAATATCATCAACATTAAGGCGACAACCAAGGCGCTGAACAGGGGAAGCATCAGATTTCTGTCATGAAAACAAATGAGACTAAACCCATATATTTTGCTGATTGAGTTTAATCATTTAAGGATAATCTATGAAACACAATAAGCCGTCTAACACAAGTTGGTTTTTTATTAGAGATATAAATAGCTTACATAAGAAGCCCAAGGGTTATCTTGATGTTCCATTTCTGAATCTTGTGAAGAATTAATGCAAAGTAAATGGCACTCATTTGTACCAAATGTACTTTTCATTTCTGACTGGATTTTTAAAGCCCTGTACAAACCAACGAAATAAAGTAAATCAGTTGTCTATGGTGTCGCCCAACAGGGATGATGATGTAGATTCTGCAACAAACACTAATCGACAACATTTAGAAACTACTGGAGGAAGAGACATAAAGAATGAAACATAAATATGCATATAGGAAAGGCAGGGAAAGCTAAGTTCATCCCCAAGTCTACAGGTGCAAAAATCTCAAATATGTATAGAAGTGAAAGCCTTATACGGGGCACAACATGATAATAATGATGAATATGTACATACCTACCATGAGGAAATAAAACAGTTTGTGAAGGTGTTAGAATGTGGCAACTTTTGCTGATAACAATAGAGCTACTGATTTTACTAATGATTAAGCCAACACTTCGGCAGAATGTGCAAGCGAAGAAAGAAGCACATGAAGACTGCACATTAGTTCATCACAATATAGACTACCCTATGCCTCTCTTCATATCCTATCATGTGGATCCTTATTGATCTGTTATTGCATCCAACTTGTTCTTCGATTCATCTCAACAACACTACAGTTTCCAGCCCGGAAGACATGTTCATTCTCACAAACTAATGACAAAGGAAAACAAATTAAGAATGATTCTGGATCTTGCGTTCTCCTCTTTGTCCTAATAGCCACTCAACCTCATTGTGGATAACAATATTGATTCTGAGAAGCATGCCAAACATTCTCCTACTTGCTCCATCATATTAACAAAAATAAAAATGAATAACCATGATCCGAGATCTTTTGCACTTGTCAACCTAGAAACAGTATGAAGTATCTAGCTACTGACTTACCACCTCTCGGACTTAAGCTTTAAGGATAAGCTATCATGTGTATTTTTTTCATGCAGATGTAGATTACATGCTAAACGTCAAACTCGGACAAAATTCTTAGACAGAAAGGGAGGAAACACCACTATACTTTTCTGAAGACCCTTCGTGATTGTCATGAACCAGCAAATAATGCTTCAAAATCTTTGGATCCATTGCACCATCATTCAGAAGAGCAGGTAGTTTGTTAGTGTTGAAGAGGTCAACAAATCTATTGATAGGCTGCTCGTCCTTCGATGACACAACTAAAAGACCTGCATGTGAATACACCAAAGCTCAGATCCAGGCTAACGAGAACAGTGATATGGGAAAAGAGTAGAGGTGATGACACAAGAAATGTTTTACGTAAGTGAAGGGCCTCCACAAAAGAAGGTCACAATAGTGATAAAGTAGAGGACTGCAAAAACTTTAACAAGCTTACATGCCACAGGGTGGTCAAAGGTTTCATGCTCTGAAAAGGAGACTGTTTGTATGAGCTCCTTGTTGAGGTATTCAAACCATGAAGGTAAAAGTTCATCAGAGTCTGCACAACAGTAAAGGGACTTATATAAACTAAATGTATTACATTTAGAAGTAAATATGTAAGAAAAGTTAAACTTAAAGAGAGAATTGACCGCTATGTTTGCTTATTGCAACTTACTGTCAAGTAAATTATCTTTCTCCCCAGCCTTGGTGATTACCTGCTTCAATCGCTCCTTTGCTACCTAGTTGAAGCCAAATTCTTAAGTACCAATGATAACAAATTTAACAAAAACAAAATCAATAAGTCAGAACACAGACTGCCTTCACCATCCACAGAATCATGGACAAGACTAGACCATTTGATCAGAAAATTCAACTCTCGTTGCTAATCCTTTTAAGTTATTTTGGTTCTAACATAGCACCTGACTTCAACGAAGTTGGTCCAAAAACTAATTCAAATTCTTACTCTTCCGGCGGAAAACCCCTCCAGGACTAAGGCCCAAACCAAATAGATAACCACAGCCGATCAAAATCTTGATTGCATTAACAAATAATAGCTCCCACAGCTACGAAACACATCATTTACCTCCATATTTGGCTGCCGGATATCCGACTCATAAAACAACCTCAGTTTAAACTTCCGCAACCTGTAAGGCTGATCACTAGACGTGCGTAATGGAACTGCGTAGGGGAGGGAAACAATTGACAGTCACATAAACCAACAAGCCATAAACGCACGAAAAGACAAACGCCAATGTTTCCCGCACTTCCAGTACCAACTAGCTGAATCCTCTAAATCTGACAGAGTGGCAGAGGCTAACCATCGATGTTGCTGAAGTTACAGAAAGGACTGAGCATTTCGACGAATGAAAGGCCGTTCTTAAAGCAGGCTTCCTCAACGGAAGGCGTTCGAAGCACCATGACCACCGGAGTGATCTCCTCCAAAAGCATTTTGCCAAGTGGCGTGCTCGCCGGATCCATGACTGCGAGGTGCCGAGTCGGCCAGTCGGTGTATCGACGCCGGCGGCGGTGATCCGGCTGATCGGGATCTCGACTCCCCACCTGGTGGCAGGAAAAAATGACAAGGCAGAGGTGAGATTTTCGGGAGTTTGGAGTGAAAGCTGGGTTCTTACTGTTTCTTGTTGTTGGGTAAGGAGTACGGATGGTTTAATTGGATTCCGGTTTTGTCTGGCTCATATTTAAACCGGGCTGTCGACATTAATAATTCCGAATGTTTTAAGTATTTTCGTAAACATCTTAAGGTTCCAAAATTTATCAAAAATATTTTGTTGGATCGTCTTGATAAATTTCGGAACCTTAAGATATTTAAAAAAATATTTAAAATGTTCGGGACTATTAATGTCAATATATTCATATTTTTATGGGTTTTTAATATAGTCACTACAAAAATATGGTCGGTTTTTGCGGTTATATAAATACGGTTTTTGCGATTATAATCGTTAAAATAATTGTTTTCACAGTTATCTATAACTGCGGGAAAATATACCTTGATAACGGCACCTTTTTCGCGGTTACATATCCGTGAGAACCGATAATACTGTTGTGGCGGTTGTGGTTCTCGCGGTTAGGTAATCGTGAAGACGAGCGTAACTCCGTCTGTGATTTCGTGACAGTCCGGCAATTGACTTCGCGTTGAATTTAACGTTCTGATTACATAACCGAGAGAACAGACAATAACGTTGTGATGGTTCTGGGTTTCATATAATCACGAGAGCCGATCAAAAACTTTATTTCGATTTGTTTATTCTTACGGTTTTGGATGTCAAATCACCGAGAATGGTCAAAAACTTATTAAACTTATTAATGCCTTAAATTTATAATCAATTTTATATCATCATTAATAAAATTAATTAGCTTATTACCTTTCCTCGTTACGGGAAAAAAATCTAGGCCAGTTAGCTGATTCCAGGCCCATAACCCGAAAAAGCTACAGTGATACCGGCACCGGGTATGGACATCCAGTTGATTGTAGCCGGGTTGCCCGAGACCACAACGTCGTCGTAGTTGGTTCACTTACATCTGCTACTAATAATTTTAGAACCCGGTCACCGTTTCCGCCTGCCGGTCGTCTTCCTCGGTTAGTCGGCTTCACCAGTGAACAATTGCAGAATAACTCCCTCTCGTAAACCCTAGAAACTCATGAATTTTCTCTTCACTCTCAACTGAATAACCGCCAAGATCCAATTCAACGATGGGTCGACCCGAGCCATGCGTCTTGTTTTCCCAGACCTTCGTTCACCCTCAACTCGACGAGTACGTTGATGAGGTCAGTGCTCCCGCTCCCTACCCGTCTCCGGCGGGTCCAATCTACTTCTCTTCTCAGTCTTCGTTGTTTTTCTTTGGGAGAATCGTATTGGAGTAGGCTTTGAGAAATTTTTCAGTTGTCCGAGTTTCAACTGTTGAAGTTTACTTACGCTCGAGAGCACTCCTCCGTTGCTTGTTTGAATTACTTATTGATTTCGTTGCTGTTCTCGGCCAAAAAGTAATGTAAAGAATCCATTATTGCAGGTGTTGTTTGGAGAGCCGGTTGTGATTACAGCTTGCGAATTCCTAGAACAGAATGCACCTTCTGCCTCCCAAGTGGTGTCATTGGTCGGGTATGTATGTTGGTGCCTCGTGATTTTGCTATGTGGAACGTTGTTCAGTTATGCAAAACCTAAAACTATCGATTGAGACTGCTAGACTCATTCCATGATGTTTTGTTTGCTTTTGGGTGGAGAGGTCGTCTTAATTGTCTGTCATATGCTGCAGGGCTACTGCACCTCCTTCATTTGCTTTGGAGGTATTTGTACAATCTGAGGGAGAGACGAGATTCAGGCGTTTGTGCCAGCCCTTCCTCTATTCCCATTCGTCGTCAAATGTTTTGGAAGTTGAGGTAATTACAGCATGAATATCGATGTCTCAATTCTTGCATGTCTTACATTCCCTTCAAAATCACTTCTGTTTCTCTGCCTTGTGCTTTTACCAGACCTGATATGTTGGCTTTAACCGTCTGAAACTGATCTTCTATACTGAAATTGTTATGAAAGTTCTAGTTCTAATGCAATATACTCAAATCATGAAATATATCTGACGATTTTTAATCATTCAAGTGCAGGCTGTTGTAACTAACCATCTAGTTGTAAGAGGTAGCTACCGCAGTCTGACATTGGTAATATATGGAAACATGGCAGAGGATCTAGGTCAGTTCAATATTGAGTTCGATGATAACTCTTTAACTAATCTTGTTACTTCTGCTGAGGGGAAGCTGGAAGATCTGCCTCTTGCACTGCATTCAGGTTCTAGAGCCATAGAGGAATCATTAATCTCTCTGAAAGTGTTATCTCTACCTGTCGTGGATCTGGATTTATCTACGGAAGTCAAGCAGTTCTTACAACTAACTTCAAAGATGTTAGAGATGCCCCTCCTAGAGGAATCTGTGTACAAGGTTGTAAGTACCATTGTAACAGCTGTTTGTTCTCATGTAACCCACGATTCATGTCGTGAGATTCTTGGTGGAAAGAATTCTAAACCAAGCGGATCTAATGAGTTTGAAGAGTTTTCCCATATTATTACTGAGGCTAAGAAGGAGCTTCTTGGACTCCTTCAGTCTTCAGGAAATGATATGGCCCATGTTTTAGTGGATGGTAGTTTTCTAGAATCGGAAGATGACTTGGCTACTTCAAAGGAATTGGTGGAAATGTTCGGCCCACATGTTTGTTTCGACAAGAACTCTTCCCAACCACACAAGCGTTTACAGGTGATTATGGCACTGCGAATCCTCTTACCTATTATCAATTGTCTCTTTTTCTTCTCATTCACTACTGTTTGTTGCCTACCGTGGCTCTTTGAAATTGTGTTGAAACAGCGTAGCTCTATCCGTTGTTCAAAATAGATACATCTTTAATTTCCTTGTACGAATCTTAGTCGTGTCTTTCACATTTTTTTTTCAGAACAAAAACTTCTTGGGCCTGTGTGTTGGATTTTTATTGTGCTCTGGTAGAGAAAGTTGCTTTCACTTTGTGAATCAAGGGGGAATCGAGCAACTTGCCCACTTTTTCTCCCATGAAATACCAAACTCTTCAGCAGTTGTCTTACTTTTACTTGGAGTTATTGAGCGGGCTACTCGGCATCCAATTGGCTGTGAAGGAATCTTAGGATGGTGGCCCAGAGAAGATGAAAACGTCCCTACTGGGTTTAGCAAAGGTTATAGTCAATTGCTGAAGTTGTTCCTAGAAAAACCACGCCATGATGTTGCTTCCCTGGCAACTTACATCCTTCATCGTCTTAGAGTCTATGAAGTTGCTTCAAGATATGAGGTACTGTATCAGTATTACGCACTTGTCCCTGCATATTGACATTCTATTGATACCTTCATTTTTTTCAGTCTGCTGTTCTATCTGCGTTGGCTGGTCTTTCTGCCTATGAAACAGTAACAAATCATATGGAAAGCATGCTTGACAGTGTTAAATTTCAACTGAAAAAACTCTTGGTCAGTTCTAAACTACCAGTTTCTCTTTCTGTATCCTTCTGTATTTTTTAAGGTTATCTAATATTTCTTAAAATGGATGCAGAAATTGATCAATTCACTTGGTCCAATTGAAGATCCTTCTCCAGTGGCTCATGCAAGCCGATCATTGATCCTTGGTCAAACGGAAGGGCAATTGTCGTATAAAGCAACCAGATCCTTGATTGATTCCTCTGATTGCTCCTTTTTCAATTGTGATCTTGATTCCCATTTGCTGGGACTTCTGAAGGTTTACCCCTCTGAGATTGTCCCATAAAGTATATGATACGTAGTCTATGTTAATTTGGGGTGATGAACGTAGTGGTTCTGCAATGTGCTCTTAGTTTTCAAGGGATAAGTGTCTGCATGTCTTGCTCATCAGAAGAGAGTGGACAAGACCACCAAGTTTAACGCTATGATTCTCACAAGCTAATTGATTCAATAAAATCCCCCCCCCCCCCATTTCTATTATTCTATTCTTGTTCTACATGACAAGATTAGGGAGCTAGGCTTTTGTCAGAAATGACTTGGATAACCTTGGATTATCAAATTTTAATAATGAGAGATAGAACTATGATTCTACTGACCAACGGCTCTGATCATTTTAGTTTTAGAAGTATGATGCTTCTCTTCTCATATTTGATTGTTTGTTTTTTTGTCTTCTTAAATTTAGGAGAGAGGCTTTCTTCCATTATCAGCTGCACTTTTGTCATCACCTTTATTGCGCTCAGATGCTGGAGAGGCCATGGGCACATTTGCTGAAATCGCATCAACTGTTGGGGCCATACTTCTCTCTCTTCTTATGCACCGCTCAGGTTTACTTCTGTATCCTTTTTTACAACTTTTCCAAGTTAGATATGTGCGTGAATGTATATTATTCATACGATGATGCACTTGTTCTTTTTTCACAGGCTTACTTTTCCTCTCAAATCATCCTGAACTCTCCACCATCCTAATTGAAGCTTTGAGGAACACAAATGGAATGAGAATGGAAGAATGCCTTCCTCTGAGATATGCATCTATTTTGTCAGCAAAGGGTTTTGTTTGTGGTCCTCGCGAAGTGGGAACAATCATCGAAACACATTTGAAAGTGGTCAGTCCATTCAGATAATGCTAACTGTTTTCCTTTGGTTGATTTGCTAGTTCAAAGCTTACGGTTTGCTCGGTTTCTTCGCAGGTTAATGCTATTGACAGATTGCTTTTACTCACTCCACATACAGAAGAATTTCTGTGGGTGTTACGGGAGCTCTGTGGTCTCTCCAGGTTGAATATTTTTATATTTATATTCTTTCCTTTATTATTATTATTTAGCTTAGGGGCTTGACACTTTTTGATACATGGTTTGCAGATCTGATTGCGGACGCCAAGCTTTGTTGGCTCTGGGATGTTTTCCAGAGGTATAATCATCGTGAAAGATTGTTATAGCTTTCCGTGTAATTTACATAAATATGAATATAGGAAAGGCCTATTCACTTAAATTCTGGCGGTGCAAGGCTGTTCAAAATCTCTCTTCCTTTGTACACCCAGTTTTTATGTATTAGACAGGGAGTTTCTATGAAGTTCAAAGAAATTTTTAGTTTTCCAAGATGAACAAAATAAGTTCTAAGGGTGCTACAGGTTGCAAGTACAGTTGCTTTTGGCCATTTATATCATTCTGAATGCTTCTTATTTTGTGGTTCAGTTATAGTATTGAACATTCATTTATCTTCTTTATTTGTTAGGTTATATCAACCTTGATTGAAGCTTTGCACGCTGTTAAAGAAACCGAGCCAGATGCCAAGGGTGGTGGTAACTCTATTCCTCAACATTCAAAACTAATTTGTTAGATCAAATTATGGGCATGAAATCCATAAAGAAATTAATGAATTATCTTTTCAATGCAGGAGCTTCCCCTATAGATGTGGCAATTTTTCATTCAGCTGCCGAGATATTTGAAGTCATCGTCACTGATTCAACTGCATCTTCCTTGAAATCTTGGATTGGACATGTGATGGAACTCTATAAAGCGTTACATTCCTCATCCCCTGGATCCAATAGGAAAGATGCTCCTACCCGACTTTTGGATTGGATAGATGCCGGTGTTGTTTACCACAAAAATGGGGCTATCGGTCTTCTTAGGTATTCTGCTGCGTTAGCATCTGGAGGGGACACACATTTAACTTCTGCCAGCACTCTAGTTTCAGATTTAACAGATGTTGAAAATGTTGTGAGTGATGCTTCTGGAGGTCCAGATATAAATGTCTTGGAAAATTTGGCAAAAATGGTTTCAGAGAAGACATTTGAGGGTGTTACACTTCGTGACTCAACAATACCTCAGTTGACAACAGCCATTAGAATTATGGCTTTCATTTCTGAAAACTCAGTATGTAAATTGCAGTCTTCCATTTTTTTCCGTTTCATGTCGATCTTCTGGTTTTCGCTTATAGTACTTTCATTCATGCAGACTGTTGCTGCAATTCTGTACGATGAAGGTGCTCTGACAGTAATCTATGCTATTGTCGTCAACTGTAGCTTCATGCTGGAGAAGTCATCAAATATATATGGTTCGTTACGTGATGTTAATTTCCTTGAGGCACTATTTCACCTGGCAATACTAAATATGTTCTCGTGCTATATAATAGGGATCTTGTCATTTCACAGTTCTAGATAACTTGCCCTGCTGCCGATCTTCCTATCACAATATGTTTTTTACGCTGAGTGTATACATTTCACAGGTTATCTTGTTGACGAAGGAGCAGAAGGAAACTCTACGTCTGATTTATTGTTGGAACGTAACCGTGAGCAAAGCTTAGTTGATCTTTTGGTTCCTTCTGTGCTATTGTTGATTACCCTTCTTCAGAAACTGCAGGTCAGTTGCAGTTTCTTGGTATTCTCTTGATAAGTCATTTCACCTGGGCGGTGCTTCTACTTATATCCTTTCACCTGACGTCTTTCTCCCCTCCCTTTTCAACTTCCAAATTCTTCACTTCTCTATTCTAAGGGTACATGACACTTGCTTTGCATATACTGGATTGATCTCATATAAATCATGACTATAAAAATGGTATTGGATAATTAAGCAGCTGTACAAGTATTTAGAATTGTTGACCGTCAAATAAGAAGTATTTAGAATTGTTTGTTTTACCGAGTGTGCATTTTTTCTTGGAATATGAATGAATTTGTGTTATATTTTGTGCTTATAGGAAGCAAAAGAACAGCATAGGAACACAAAATTGATGAATGCGCTTCTCCGCCTACATCGGGAAGTAAGGTATATTGCTAATGTTTGCGAGTAAGACCATCTATTAATTCGATGCATAGTTTTCTTCTAATAGAAAATATTGGTCCTTGCAGCCCAAAGCTTGCTGCATGCACAGCAGATTTGTCATCTTCTTATCCCGATTCTGCACTTGGTTTTGGAGCTGTCTGCCATCTGACCGTGTCAGCTCTTAGTTTCTGGCCGGTTTATGGATGGACGCCGGGCCTTTTCCACTCCCTTCTTGCGAACGTTCAAGCATCTTCATTGCTGGGCTTGGGCCCTAAGGAAACATGTAGCTTGCTTTGTCTTTTGGTAAGCAGGTTTTATGTAATATTTCCCAATTGGATGTAATCGTATATTCTAGAAGCAAAGATTGCACGCATGTGATCTCTTACTGTTTGGGCTACCATCTCTTGTAGACCTTGTATCTAACAATCTTCTCTCTTTATGATTGCAAGAATAATTTGTTTCCCGAAGAAGGTGTATGGCTTTGGAAGAATGGAATGCCGTTGTTAAGTGCTCTAAGAATGCTGGCTGCGGGAACATTGTTAGGTCCACATAAAGAAAAACAGATCAACTGGTATATTGAGCCTTCTCACCTTGAGAAATTGCTCAATCAGTTGAGCCCGCAACTTGATAAAATCGCCCAGATTATCAAACACTATGCTTTATCTGTATGTGTTTCTTTGTCATTCTTTCATGTGTTCTCTCTCCATAATGATTAGTTGGGGGTTGCACTTCACTCTCGTCTAATGTATGGTGGTTCTGTGTTTTCTGTATATACATAGTCAATGGTTGTCATCCAAGACATGCTACGGGTCTTCATTATTCGGATTGCTTGCCAAAGGGTGGCCAATGCTTCTGTTCTTCTCCAGCCTATCTTATCTTCCATCCGTGATCATCTTTCTGACTTTTCTTCTCTGTCAGAGATTGATACCTACAAGGTAAATACATGTTCTGATGCCTGATGTGCTAAAGTTAAGCATGGAATTGATGTTTTCTTGGTTTCTTCTTCTTCCTATCATCAGGTGTATAGGTACCTTGCATTTCTTGCTAGTGTACTAGAGCATCCACGTGCCAAGGTATGCGTCTTCTCTATTTGGCGATATCTTTCACCCACTTGTTCACTTCCCTCCTCCCTTCCTTCGTTATTGCGATGACAAACTTATTCAACAGATTTCCTCATGCGCATTGCCTCGTTTATAGGTACTGTTATTGGAGGAAGGGATTGCTGATCTGTTAAGTGGGGTGTTGGAGAGGTGTTTTACTGCCATTTATTCCGATGGATTTCAATTCTCAGAAAGCAAAAGTCTAGCAAAATTGGTGGCTTCTTTGACCATGTGGTGTGTTCCTGCATTCATGTCCATCTCCTTGCTTTGTGGTGCTGAAACTACTGTACTGTGCTCTGGACAGCTTGACTTGTATGTACACTTTGAAGTTTAATTCCCCTTCACTGTCAGGTTTCTTGTCGTTTGGTTAACGAACTGATCTTGTTAAATCTGTTGCAGCCGTTTAAGCTTGAGTTCTCAGCATTGGTCTCAGATTCTACCTTGTCTCTTGAAGTTCTGCCGGGTTAAGAACTTTTCTGATATTCGTTTATAAGACTTGAAATATTTACGACAGCACCTTTTCACACATCCTTCTTTTTCCAGGTCTTGCCAGCTGGGAGAGAATTGTTGTCCTGTTTGATCAGTCTTAAAGACATAGGTAGTTGCAATGAAGGTCGTAGTGCTTTACTGACCTTTTGGAGCCGTGTCAATGGAAGCAGCAAGGATTTAGAATCACAAATTGGTGATGAAAGGAACAGTAATCACGAGGCTGGTGATTTTGAATGGAGCAAGAACCCTCCTTTGTTGTGCTGCTGGAGGAAATTGCTGAAGTCTGTTGATTCAATGGATGGATTGTCAACTTGTGCGGTGGAGGCTATTAATGCATTGTCAGTTGGATCTTTGAGTTTCTGCGTGGAGGACAAAAGGTCAGTTTGGCAAAATAATACCATCACGAAATAATTGAACTCCTCGATTTAATTTAGTAATTTGACCAGGGTGTGCTTTTTGTTGTAAAAGGTTTGCACAGTTCTATATGTCTAGGTTGAGGACTATATCTAAGATCATTATGGGCGACTAATCAATACTGTTAATTAATACAGACGTCACTGTTTGAGTTTTCGAACTTAGATCATTATATCAGGGAATGATCTATCTTGTAGTAGCTAGTTTTATCTACAGGGTGCTGAAATTCTGAAACGGTGGATATAGTCCTGTAACTTGCTTCACTGCAACTCGCCCCCATTTAGGTTGTACTGTGTCCCATCGGTTAACTCCCAAGAAATTTCATTATATACAGTAGCTTGTTGGTGTATTTGAATGCTTGTGTCAGTGGCTTATGCTTTCATAGATAGACATTGTAAAAGGTCGACTTACTATCAGTTTTGTTTGTCGGCTGTCAGTTTGAACTGCAATGCAGTGGCGGCAATAAAATACCTCTATGGGATTCCCAATGATTTGGATGAGGTGGACAGCTCTTCGGAAGCTGTAACGGCCATAGAGGAAACAACTACGATGCTGAATTCAAAGATTACGAACAGCTACCATGTGGCTGTGCAAGCTACTTTGTATCAGGTAGCTGATAAGAGGGCTTGTCAAGTATTTTTTTTTTATGTAGGAGTCCTCATCTCTTTACGATACTGATTCTTTGGCTTCTATTTGCAGGCTTTAGAATCTGCCAACTCATTGTTGTTATTGTTGCAAAAGCCAAGTGGCTCAGTTACATTAGATGAAATTGGGTTTAGTAAGGATGTTTTGCTCTCAAATGACATACTTGCTTGTTCAACCGTAAATACTGAGGAAATGAATGATGATTATGTTCAGCTTCAAGGTCTTGGAGATAAGTTTCTGTGGGAATGCCCAGAAACAATGCCAGACAGATTATCACAAAATCTTCCTGCAAAGCGGAAACTGTCATCTGTGGACAGTTCTGGCAAGCGAGTGAAGGGTGAAAACTCGGTGGTTGAAATCACAGGACAAAATTCAATATGTCGAGGGATCGGTCCATCTACTTCCTCGACTGGACCCATGCGCAGGGACACGTTCAGGCAGCGGAAACCAAATACTAGTCGGCCTCCATCCATGCATGTTGACGACTATGTTGCTCGAGAAAGAAGCGTGGATGGTGGAGGTAATTCAAGCGTTATTGCTGTCCAGAGAATAGGATCTGGCGGTGGACGGCCTCCGTCAATTCACGTGGACGAATTCATGGCTAGAGAAAGAGAGCGACAGAATCCAATGGCTCCGGTAGTCGGAGAGCCGTCACAAGTTAAATCTACCACTGTGGTTAGTGATGTTGATAAAGGGAAGACCAACAAGTCTAAGCAGTTAAAAACAGATATGGATGATGATCTTCATGGTATAGATATAGTCTTTGATGCCGAGGAGTCTGAAACAGATGATAAGCCGCTCTTCCCTCATCCTGACGATAATCTGCAGCAGCCTGCTCCAGTTATTCTTGGGCAAAGCTCTCCTCAATCAATTGTTGAAGAGACAGGGAGTGACGTTAACCTCAGCCACCAGTTTGCTCGTGCAGATACTCCAGTGGCATCCAATGCTGACGAAAATGCACAAAGTGAGTTTTCTTCGCGCATGTCAGCTGCTCGGCCTGAAATGCCATTAACTCGAGAGCCAAGTGTTACTTCGGATAAGAAGTTTTACGATCAATCTGATGATTTGAAGAATGGTTTTCGAAGCAAAACATCCGTGGGATTTGATTCTGTTACTGGTGCTTCTGTCTATAATAGTGGTCCAGGATCATCCATGCATGTGCAATTGGATTCCAGAAACACACCTCCGAATGTGTATATGAAGAATAGTCCTCATAATGCACCAGGATCACGAGGAGGTTATGCCTTACATCAACCACCTTTGCCTCCAATGCCACCGCCATCAACAGTATCACCTATAATACATCAGAGCCCAAGTCGGTCATCCCCCTTCTTGAAGCCATCAGCAGAGGTACGGCCTTTTTTCCAAATAACTCTTCAGTAGTAATTTGTGCACAATGTTCATGTTCGTTCAATTGCTTAGTGCAATTTATTTGTTGCAGGCTCAGCCAGATTATCCTCCTGCTTACGTAAATAGTCCTGCATCCCACGGTTTACCAGATTCCAAGTATTCAAGGAGTTCTCCGAGTGGGTCTGCCGGGCGTCATCCACCGCTTCCTCCAACGCAGCCACCTTTCTCAGCTAGCTCTTACAATCTGCCTTCAAATCCTCAGTCTTCAGCATATTCCGAGTTCCAACAGACCTCTCATCCATCCATGATGGATCCCAGATTAGCAGCCAATCTATCTGCTTCAGCAGCTGCTGGCCTAACTTCTTACCCACCTCCTCAAATGATGTCACCATTGGGTTTCAGTAGGCCAAGTCAGCAACCAGGTGATACCCAGAGTATGCTCCCCATGATGCAGCAGTCAATGCATCAGTTGCAGCCTCTCCTGCCGCCACTTCAACGCCCTTCACAAGCCCATCTCTGGCAGCCATCCCAACAGCAGCAGCAGCAGCAGCAGCTAGAACAAAACTCTTTCCAGGTTCCAGTTCATCAATTGCAAATGCTGCAACAGCCTCAACAAATGCCCAGCATGCACCCTCACTATCAAGCTCAACAGCAGCAGCAGCAACAATCTCAATTTGAGCATGTACATCAATCTCAAGGGGATGCCTCTTCTTCCTCCCAGCAGCAGCGAGATCTTGGGATGTCGTCCTTACAAGACTACTTCAAAGATCCCCAGGCCATCACGGTATCTTACCTACAATGTCCATCCCAAGTATTACACTACTCATGACTGGCTATCTGATAATCCAACTGCGACCGTTTTGTTCTTTCTTTTGTGACAGGCTCTGTTGAGTAACAAGGAGGAGCTATGCCGGCTTTTGGAGCAGCACCCGAAATTGATGCAGATGCTTCAGGTTATTAGAAGAAGCACATTCTTGTAACGCATTTTTTCGTTACTGTTGTTTACTGACCATGGTGATTGACGTCGTCTCTTATCTTTGTCATGATTTCACAGGAGAGATTGGGGCAGCAATAAAAGGAACCCGTCAAAGATTCGATGTTTGTAACATTAGAGATGTAAACGTTAATGTGTCAATTTATAAAGCTCGCTTCTTTCCCCAATTTTTGGTGCCCCTTTGTTCCTCCCACCACTGCAGCTGTACATAAATTTTGCACGAGTAAAACTTGCATGGTGGATGCTAATGTATGTATGTACTTTGGGGTCGGCTTTGCGCTGGTTTCAATTATTTACTCCGCGAGGGAGCCATTGTACTGACGAGATAGATGTTGTACACTGGTCGATGAGAGACTTTTGACAGTTAGAAGCAACTGATTGAATATCAACATATGATAAGTTCCAGATGAAGAAGTTAATTAGATTGCAAAGGATTTCACTTTAGTTCTTGGATGTGCCATCCGTTTGAGGAATTTTAGGGAGCTCATGATCCAAGATGTTATTCTATTAATTATAAACTGATGGACATTCCTTATTGAACATAGCTTTGCCCTAACAATATAGCCAAAATCCAAGCATGTGCATGGGTGGTATGTTCTTCTTCTTCTTCCAAAATGAACCAAAAGTGTAAAAGAATGATATATTTCATTTTCACAGTGATTGGATTAATTAAGGGTCAAGCTAACTAGCTAGCTACTTGTGGTGGAACCATATCCTCAAAGTCCCAGAAGCAAACGCATGAAAGTGAGCTTCTCGAGGAAGAATTGCTTCCTCCTCCAATCTTGTGGTGCCACGTATGATGAGTTCCCGACAAGGGTGTAATATAATAAAGGGGGACCGTACCACCCGTCGTCCTCGCCGGCGCCGGAAATTCTCACCACCCGCCGCACCCGCCAGCAGTTTCACGTGCGTCGGCTCCTGATCCTCCCAACAAGCTTACCCTTACCGTTTTCTCCACTTTCATTCCCAATGCATTATCTCTCTGGATTTTCTCCTTTTTAAAATTCATACGTGCGCTTATATTTTATTTTAACAAGTTGTGTTAATTCATCTTTCATATATACTTTACATCTTTAATGTTTACTTAACCTTCATGTTCAAGTGTTAACAAGGAGTTTGGACTTGAACCATATATTTATTTAAGTGTACTCTTCTATCACTATGTTTATTCATAATATTCAATATTCATGTTTAAGTGTATTGTATCGAAGAAACAAAATTAACGCAACACATTGTTGTCGTACGTAATCATATATATTAGTACATCGATCGAGTTTTTTAAAAGATGAATATGGCCTACTAATTAAGTTTGAGATTAATTAAGGATTAAATCAATGGCAAAATTGGTGAGGGCCTCCCTTGTTGTTCCACGTGTCCAAACCTCTCCGAAATCTAGATAGAGCTACGATATTAAGAAGTTCTTCTATATCTTTAAATTTAAATTTAAGTTATATATGTTTGATACAACGTTTTTTAAATTTTATCAATGATACAATTACTGTTACGAACTATACGCCATAATTAAATCCGTAGATAATTTCACCAGTTCCACACCAAAGCTCATATCGCTAAGAAAAGAGCGTAAACATATGCAATTATGTTCTGATATATACTTCACCATAAATCAATAAATCTAGTAATGTACCCAAATTTTATCGATCCAACCCAATATCTCAAATCAATGAAAGTTGTTTATTAATTTATGAAACATATGGCATGATCTTACAATCATGACTGTCTACTCTACAGGTAGCCAGCTACAATAATTTTTCCTCCATTTTATATGTAGGGTTACTCCATCAATTAACTTTATTAATTACGTGAACTCTCTCTTTCTCCCATGATCAAGGTGAGGGAGAGAGAGAGAGAGAGAGAAAAGAGAGAGCCATAACAATGGATATCGGAGCTGCTCGTGACAGCGGAGGCATGTTTTGGACGGAGCCTCCGCCGCCTCTTACTAATATTGGCGGCGCCGTCGAAAGGACAACTCCAAGCTGCCCTCGATGCGGTTCCTCAAACACAAAGTTCTGCTACTACAACAACTACAGCCTCACCCAGCCTCGTTACTTCTGCAAAGGCTGCCGCCGTTACTGGACCAAAGGCGGCTCCCTCCGTAACGTCCCTGTTGGCGGCGGCTGCCGTAAGTCCCGCCGCCCCAACAACCACCACAACAACAATAACAACAAGTCCTCCTCCTCCTCCTCCTTTAAAATATCTTATAATTCACGCCGCCTTTCTCACGACAAGACTACTACTACTACCACTACTTATACCGCTGCACCTCCAGATCAGCATCATCAAAATGGGTCCCACATCGACCTGGCCACCGTGTACGCCAAGTTCTTGAACAACAGTACTAACGGCGCTAACGATACACTACTTCCCAGTACTAATAACCCTATGGAAGGCGCATCGATATCATTGTCAGCCGCCACGTCATCATCGGCCACGTCATTGTTCTCCTCATCTATGATGGCCGTCAACCTGCCACTGCTACATCTTCCACCAGGCGGCGGCGTGGATGATCAACTGATGATGTACTACTGTGGTGGTGGTGGTTTGAATAATAACTACGAGCTTCCGCTATTGCCGGGGGAAGAAGATATTTTCCAGCTGGATCCTCCACGTCATCAAGTAGTTGGAACTCAGAATGATGATCAAGAACAACATCCTATTCCTGATGATGGTGAAAGCAATGATCATCTGATGATGATTGGGAACTACTGGAGCAGTTTCGAGCTTTCTAATGTCACAGGATGATGATCCATTTCCGTGGTGGTGAGTTATGAATCTGTTCATGTAATAATCTATTAATTACTTCTTTTTTTATTTTGACGAGATATTATTGAGTATTAAACTCTAGCTACCACCTTCTTTCTTATTTCTATGCTATTCACACATAAAATACTGTGTAATCCTTTCACGTACAGTTAGTTCCCTATTGATATCATCATTCAAACCAGAGCTTTCTTAATTAGTTTCTTTTTATTATTAAATACCAATTAAGTTCGTGACTAATCGGTCATCGGTTAAAATTGTGAAGATCGTACACTTCATGCATTACATCTCATAAGTCGTACCCAACATTAGTTAGATAATCAATTGTGATCAGTTGTTTATTTAAGAAGGAATCCAAACACAAATCTACGAAATTATTATATTAAAGCGGACGATATATCATGTTCGATCGCAATTAACACTACAATACTTAGAATTCCGGATAAATATAAACCTACCTAACAAATTTATAATCCTAATCCCCTTCAACATATATACCATTTAGTCTACTGCCTCGTTAATTTGGATGGACGAAATAACATCATCTGATTTGGAGAATCGAGTGAACTTGCATTTTTAGTGACCCCTCCAGTTGTCCAATATTTGGAGAATCGAGTGAACTTTTTGGTTTGAGTATATTGTTGGCGTATTTTTGTTTTGATTTTCTATTGGTTTATGATTGGAGTATTTCTTTTTTCTAATCTTTTGAGTTTTATATATCACTTTATCGACTATACCGTTTTGGTTATCATATATGTATTTGCGGATCTTGTTAGTATCGGGGCATTATCGTATATTGTATCCAGCGATTAATGGTCAGAACACGAATATATACTAAATATATATGAAGGAAGAATAAATGTATACACACATATCCGAGCCGATTGAATTCACGATCTTTCCTTAAGAAATTTTATTCCCCTCTCGGTACTCAAGGTTAATGGAATAATTCCTCCTAAGATAGAACGGATTTACCTTACTGATGTAGCGGTACTTCAAACGCCAGTACTCGACGAATGCAATGAACACAGTGTGGATCACACTACTCAACGTGCTCTCTATGCTCCATTCACATTCACATCCCAACCCCAACAATCCCCCAGATGAATGGAGAATGCTAAGTTTCAAAACTATGTAAAAAACTGTGTGATTCGCAACTAAGAATTAGTCGCATCTGAATAAGTAGGTTTCCCTTTGAACTTTTCATAGTGAACATACATCGAGCATACATGTCCATCGGTAGATATGATATCTTTGAACCGTAGAATTTGTGTATACTAAGATAATATATGTCACATAACTAACCCTTATTCGGTTATTGGTTCTCACTTTTGTGTTCATTTTAGCCCTGAACACCGCCTGGTCTCATGAGTGTTTAGAGAAATGGTCTTCTTTTATTCTCCTTGTAGAGGCTCCACTTCACACTCATATAGGTCATTTTCTAAACGTGTAATCCCGTAGATTTACACTATTTGAGCATACCAGCTTCAAACTCATAAACCATTAAAAACCTTTGAGCGTACCGCTTTCTTCATAGGTTTACCCTTCATTCTAAAAATTGTCTCGTCATAAGAATGTATTTAGAAATAAATTTACAAAGTTGTACTGTCATACACAACTTTGTTTCTCCTTGAACCTAGATCTTGGGATCTCCAATCTATTAGAGGGAGTTACTGCCATGTTGACTTGTCCTAGGCCACGAATTTATCCATTCCCTTCGATGATAATTAAGTCTCTAGATAGGCGCCTCACATTTTTTATCATTTGATTTCCTACTATTAAACTTTTGATAACTTAACTAGAGATTAATTTTTACCCATAAACTAGACAATGTAAGTACCACTAGAGATTAATATTTACCCATAAACGGGACAATGCAAGTTTAGCTTTCCATATAATTTCAAAGCACTGCGTCCCCACAAACCGTAAGCATATATCCCCTTGTAGATTGGCTTTTCGGTTTAGCTAGTTGATTGCCAAAACAACTGTTAAGTTATTTCGACAACACGAGTGTCGTTTGTATCCAAAGGTTCCTCTAGTTATGCTTTTACTCAAACTTATCAACACAGTCTAGACTGAACAAATTGAGATTGATTTCTGATTATACTACTTTTCGATTAATACTAATAATTTAAACTAAGAACTAGGTTTGAACAGACGGAGAAAATAAGTTCTTGGAAGGGATAATTCATCAAGCTCAACTTCCTATTAGTAGTCGGATTGTGAAGTTATTCCGACAACACAAGTGTCGTTTGTGTCTGAAGGTTCCTCTCGTTATGCCTCTACTCGAATTCTTCAACACGGTTTAGACTAAAATAATTGGTTTTGATTTTAATAATTTTAATGATTAAATTAAACTACAAATTAAGGGTTGATTCAATTGGAGAAACCGAGTTCTTGGAAGAGATAAGTCATCAAGCTCAACTTCTTAAATGCATTCAAAACGAACGAATATGGACTTGAATTGAATAAAACGATTCCTCCCATCACTCGTATGAATCCGCGGCACGATCATGCACACGGATTACCACTACTAGCTTTCCAACTAAGGTAGAAATAACCTTAATCAGGCTAGCCGGTAATGAACACCGAGAAGTTCTACAAAGTGATAAGGTGTTCTTCCGTAATTAAAAGAAATCACTAGTAATTGGAAAAAGCGTTAACTTGGTCCATCAATGCCTAAACTACTGATAACTACACTCAACTTGATCCATTGGGTGCACACCAGAGCGCCCGCCAATTACAAGATGACTAATGTTAAAACCAGAAGAAACACAAAAGGTAGAATTAGGTTATCGGCTTACCCCACCGATAACTTAATTCTATCCTCGATCGACAATCTTACAAATTCCTAAATCTATCATGAACAAAGGATTCCATAAATTTGACCTAATTCTAGCCGTAACAAGAATTAGGTTGAAAACCAATCAAACGAGGCAATCTTTCATTACAAACCAAACATCCACAATCGTCGTCCTTAAACATTCAAACAGGTATCATGGCTCAATTCCTACATCTCAACCAAGAATCTCTAAGGAATTAGCTACTCATGATGCAAGAAGAAAACAAATCAAAAGAAACCCTAACCATCATCTTGATGAAGAGAAAACGGCTTGTTCTTCTTTCAATCCTTGCTTTTGGTCTTCTATCTTCAATCCTTGCTTCAATCCTTGATAGGAACTCCTATGGATCTTCAATTGAGCTTTTAGAGGAGGTTTGGTGCTAGTTTTTGTAGAAAAAACTCGGAAAAATTGGGGAAAATGAAGATGGGGAAGTTGTTCTCTCTTTCCTCAAAATCAGCCCTTTTATAGGAAGCTACTGAAACTAGGGGGTGTACGGTGATAAGGCTAGAATTTTTAGCAATTACCTATCCTTATATGCATGCTTTTTGAGTGATTATTAGTTTGTTCGAGCTTCATTCTTGTGTGATTTCATGTTTTGGCATTATGTACCTAGACCCGTTCATTTGGACCATTTCGGTCCATTTGATGTGTTTCTTTGTACTATCTGTTGTTCACAGGTACTCTAGAGATAGGTGGTCTTGTTATGAAGCAATGAACATGAAGTAGAGCACGGTTGGAGCTTGAACGGAAGATTGAGAAATGAAATGGATGAGCAGAGGGGTTGCACGCCGTGCACCTATGCACGCCATGCACCCCTAGGATGCTTCCAAATCAAGGCCCTTAAGTAGGGGAACGCCGTGCACTCTTGCACGGCGTTCCTCCCATTCAAATACGCAAAAATTTTGAAAAAAGGAGGTGCACGCCGTGCACCCCCAAGTTTCAGCAACTTCCTATAAAAGGGCTGATTTTGAGGAAAGAGGGGAATTCTGCCCCAACTCGATTTTCCCCGATTTTTCCCGAGCTTTTCCTGCAAAAACCAGCATAGAAACTCCATTAGAAGCCAAATTGAAGATCCAAAGGAGCTCCTATTGAAGGATTGAAGCTAGGATTGAAGATAGAAGATCAAGAGCATCGATTGGAAGGAAAACAAGCCGTTATCTCTTTGCAAGAAGATGGTTAGGTTTTCTTTTGAATTGCTTTCTTCTAGAATGATGAGTAGCTAAATCCTTTGGGATTCTTGGATGAGATGTAGGAATTGAGCTATGAAACCTGTCTTGGATGTTTAAGAACAACGTTTGTGGATGTTTGATTTGGAATGAAAGATTGTCTTAATTGTTTAGGTGTTCAACCTAATTCTTGTTATGGCTAGAATTAGGTCAAATGTTTGAAATCCTTTACTTGGGATAGGCTTAGGAATTCAGTAGGTTTGCAATCGAGGATAGAATTAGGTTATTGGTGGGGTAAACCGATAACCTAATCCTACCTTTTGTGTTTTTCCCGGTTTTAAGTGAAAACCATGTTGTAATTGGCGGGCGCTCTGGTTTGCACCCAATGGACCAAGTTGGGTGTAGTTATCAGTAGCTTAGGCGTTGATGGACCAAGTTAACGCTATTTCTAGTTACTCATGGGTTCTTTTGATTCCGGGAAAGCACCCTTTCACTTTGTAGAACTCCTTGGAGTTCATTACTAGTTGGCCCGTTTAAGGGGATTTCTACCTTAATCGGAAAGCTAGTAGTGGAAATCCGCATGCATAATCGTGCCGCGGATTCATACGAGTGTTAGGAGGATTCTTCTCATTCCATTCATGTCCACATTCGTTTGTTGTGAATGCATTCTAGCGGTTGAGCTTAATAACTCGTCTCTTCCAAGAACTCAGTTTCTCCCTTGAATCAACTTAAAGTCTTTTAGTTTAATTTAGTCATTAGAATAACTAGAATCTAAAACCAAATCTTTTAGCCTAAACCGTGTTGACGAATTTGAGTAGAGGCATAACGAGAGGGACCTTCGGACACAAACGACACTTGTGTTGTCGGAATAACTTCACAGTTACTCGGGCGATCAAGTTTTTGGCGCCGTTGCCGGGGACTTCTCTCGTTCCTTCGAAAGGACTTAGTCGGCGCCGCTTTAGACATTCAACTCCATGTATAGTTTTATTTTGTTTTTATTTTTCTCCCGCTCGATGTACTTGGGTTGTTAGTGTTTGAGTTCATATGCAGGGTTATAGTTGGAATGGAGAGTGGCAAGGTCCATATGGTGCAAGTAATGAGGATGAAGGTTGGAGCTCATATCCTAACCAACACCAACATTATGAGCATCAAGGCCCACCAAACTACTACCAACCTAGCTATGGAGGAGAACAACAACAATGGAGTGACTTTGGGCAAGGAGCAATGCCAAGTTGGGCTGCACATCAATCTCTACCATCTTTCTACCCAGACTCACCTTCAACTTACTATCACCAAGACTCACCTTCAACCTACTTTCACCAAGACTACAATCAAGATCATCCACATTTTCAAGATCAATGCTCAAGACCTGATTATTCCAATCAATCCTCTCCTTTCATGCATGAGCAACTCCTTATGCTACTTGAGGTGAGTCGCCGCCAACTGCAGACATCAGAGGAACAAAATTGCCGTTTGACACGACTTGTGGAGGAACCTCTTCTCCCACCACAATTGGAGGAGGTTGAGATGAATGATCGTGATTTGGGTATGACATTCAAGGAAATGGATGAGGAAGTGGAAGCACCTTCAATCACCAAAGACCAACCAACAATGCATGATGACAAAGTAGAGGGGTTCGAAGAGGAGGACGATTCCTCCAATGAAGACCACCTACTTGAATGGTATTTGGGATTAGAGATGTATGCACGACCTGATGGGAAAGGAGGTGAATCGACAATCTACCTTGAAGACTTCTCAATCCCAAAGGACAAATACACAGATCTTGATGTTGGGGTAGAAGAGTTTGAGAGGGATGATGATGGAGAGTGGAAGGAAGAAGTACATAAAGATATGGAGCCTTCGAAATTCGACATTGCACCTCCCATTGAAAAACCCATCGTTTGGCGTTTTCCTCGAGTTGTGGTTCCAATGAGACCAAACGAGACCCTTCAAGACTCATGTTTGGTTTTGAAGTACCTATGTGAGGAAACTCACAAGGAGTACTTCCCACATCAGTATAGAATGGACTCCTCCATCTCGGGACCACCCTTGGACAACCTCATTGACCGTCCGAGTACCACCATTAGCTTGGAGAGCATTGTAGAGCTCGATGTTCACTTACCAACCTACCTCTACCCTCTTCAAGCGTACACATCCACAAGGAGGAAGCCACAACAAGGAAAGAGTTGTCATGCACAACCGCTTCAGCTCCTCCATCTCTCTCTAAGGGTGCTACTTGGCATTCAACTCCACTCCTTGAAGAAGCTAATGGAATTCAAGGAGGTTCTAAGTTGGGGAGCGTAATCCAGGTATCGTCTAGCTCAAAGACGAAAAAGAAAGAGCGCTCTTGGGAGGCACCCCTTGCGTATCCATTGTTAGAATAGTGAATAAAAGACCTTAGATGATAATTTGTGAGTCTTGTGGTATGTCTTTAGTATCGGTCTTGTGATTGAGTCGAGTGTGGAGTCCGTTGATAGTGTCCTATATGATCGTTGTTGCCGAATGAATGCTAGGGAGCCGTGATTATTGAGTCTACCCAGAGTTTGTTTCCCTGCCTTCCACATTAGTTATTTCGCGAGGACGCGAAAATTCTAAGTGTGGGGGGATTGGATTTGATTGATTGGTCAACATTTGTGCTTCAATTGGACCCTTGTTAACGGATGATAACACTTGTTACATCTATCACTAGTTTTTTGTTTTTGGTATTTATGTTATGGTTAGCAGGTCCCGAATAAAGGTTCTATCACATCTCACTATCAAACTTCATTTTATCGGTATCTCCTACTCTCTTCTCTTAATGTGACTTCTTGTGAGGATAATGTTGTGGTTTAGGGGATGAATTAGGATGCTAGTATTTCACTTGATTGCTTGATTGAATCCTTGTCTTTCAACATTTGAAATTCCCTCTTAAACTTAAAATTATGGATGAATTGGATGCATGTTTAGCGTAGTATTGCTACTTGAGGGTGAATAGGATGCATGATAGATCATTTTTGAGCCGCCTCCCGTTTTTCTCGAAACGAGTTTAGAATAGACTTATGCACTTGGTGACTCGATCTTGATGCCTACCAACTTGTGAACATTTAATTCCCCTATCGAGTCGCTCTAGTTGTTTAAAGTCATAGTTGACTTGATGGTCCGAATAAGGTGCAAAAGAGATCAATGTGCCCAAATTTTCATGGGGGTTCGGTTGCGATTCAACACACTGGCGACTTTGAGTCTGCCGCCTGTAAGCTAGTCCCTTCAGGCTTCTTTTCTCACCCCTTCCTAGTTGTGGGTCGGGGTTTATCAGGTAAACTCGGTCTATGTGGATGAGAGCCTTAGCCCGATCAGGATCGCAACTACCCCCATTTGGAAAGATACCCTCTAAACTATACTTAAAATTGTGAAAAGTGAGCTTGCAATTAATTGAGTAACTCAATTGACTCACATGTGCTTGATATGTCTTGTATAGTTAAATTGTAAAAAAAGAGGGGAGTGCTTTTGATCAAAACATATAATGTAAAGTAAGCACTCCCTCCCTTAGGACGGGAAAAATACCCAGCCAGGACCATCTGTTGTGAGCATAGGTGATAGGGGAAACGTTTTTGTTTGTAGGTGTCGAGTAGTACTAACTATATGCATAGGTTTGTTCTTCATTTGGATTAGAGCACTCGGTAAAGGTAACTGTGTGGTTTGGTGATCTAAAGTGTATTCTTGGCATCGTGAAGTAGGCTTGAACTGCTATCATATTGTTTCCTTTTCACCATGTTTAGAGTTTGCTTAGAGTGCGAAAAGTAAAGTTGCTTGAGGACAAGCAAGATTTAAGTGTGGGGGATTTGATAAGGCTAGAATTTGTAGCAATTACCTATCCTTATATGCATGCTTTTTGAGTGATTATTAGTTTGTTCGAGCTTCATTCTTGTGTGATTTCGTGTTTTGGCATTATGTACCTAGACCCGTTCATTTGGACCATTTCGGTCCATTTGATGTATTTCTTTGTAGTATTTGTTGTCCACAGGTACTCTAGAGATAGGTGGTCTTGTTATGAAGCAATGAACATGAAGTATAGCACGGTTGGAGCTTGAACGGAAGATTGAGAAATGAAATGGATGAGCAGAGGGGTTGCACGCCGTGCACCTATGCACGCCGTGCACCCCTATGATGCTTCCAAATCAAGGCCCTTAAGCAGGGGAACGTCGTGCACTCTTGCACGGCGTTCCTCCCATTCAAATACGCAAAAATTTTGAAAAAAGGAGGTGCACGCCGTGCACCCCCGATTTCAAGGCAACTTCCTATAAAAGGGCTGATTTTGAGGAAAGAGGGGAATTCTGCCCCAACTCGATTTTCCCCGATTTTTCCCGAGTTTTTCCTGCAAAAACCAGCATAGAAACTCCATTAGAAGCCAAATTGAAGATCCAAAGGAGCTCCTATTGAAGGATTGAAGCTAGGATTGAAGATAGAAGATCAAGAGCATCGATTGGAAGGAAAACAAGCCGTTATCTCTTTGCAAGAAGATGGTTAGGTTTTCTTTTGAATTGCTTTCTTCTAGAATGATGAGTAGCTAAATCCTTTGGGATTCTTGGATGAGATGTAGGAATTGAGCTATGAAACCTGTCTTGGATGTTTAAGAACAACGTTTGTGGATGTTTGATTTGGAATGAAAGATTGTCTTAATTGTTTAGGTGTTCAACCTAATTCTTGTTATGGCTAGAATTAGGTCAAATGTTTGAAATCCTTTACTTGGGATAGGCTTAGGAATTCAGTAGGTTGGCAATCGAGGATAGAATTAGGTTATTGGTGGGGTAAACCGATAACCTAATCCTACCTTTTGTGTTTTTCCCGTTTTAAGTGAAAACCATGTTGTAATTGGCGGGCGCTCGGTTTGCACCCAATGGACCAAGTTGGGTGTAGTTATCAGTAGCTTAGGCGTTGATGGACCAAGTTAACGCTATTTCTAGTTACTCATGGGTTCTTTTGATTCCGGGAAAGCACCCTTTCACTTTGTAGAACTCCTTGGAGTTCATTACTAGTTGGCCCGTTTAAGGGGATTTCTACCTTAATCGGAAAGCTAGTAGTGGAAATCCGCATGCATAATCGTGCCGCGGATTCATACGAGTGTTAGGAGGATTCTTCTCATTCCATTCATGTCCACATTCGTTTGTTGTGAATGCATTCTAGCGGTTGAGCTTAATAACTCGTCTCTTCCAAGAACTCAGTTTCTCCCTTGAATCAACTTAAAGTCTTTTAGTTTAATTTAGTCATTAGAATAACTAGAATCTAAAACCAAATCTTTTAGCCTAAACCGTGTTGACGAATTCGAGTAGAGGCATAACGAGAGGGACCTTCGGACACAAACGACACTTGTGTTGTCGGAATAACTTCACAGTTATTCGGGCGATCAACGGCGTGCACCTCCTTTTTCCAAAATTTTGCGTAGTTGAATGGGAGGAGCATCGTGTAAGGGTGCACGATGTTCCGCTGCTTAAGGGCCGTGATTTTACATCGTCCTAGGGCTGCACGGCGTGCAGCCCCTCAGCTCCTCCACTTCATTTCTCGATCTTTTCATCCGAATTCCAACCGTGCTCTACTTCACGTCTATAGCTTCATAACCAGACCACCTATCTCTAGAGTACCTATGGACAAAAAATACTACAAAGAAACTGATCGCCCGAATAACCGTGAAGTTATTCCGACAACACAAGTGTCGTTTGTGTCCGAAGGTCCCTCTCGCTATGCTTCTACTCGAATTCGTCAACACGGTTTAGGCTAAAAGATTTGGTTTTTAACACTAATTATTCTAATGACTTTATTAAACTAAAGGACTTAAAGTTGATTCAAAGGAGAAACTGAGTTCCTGGAAGAGACGAGTCACTAAGCTCGACCGCTAGAATGCTTTCAAAACAAACGAATGTGGACATGAATGGAATGAGAAGAATCCTCCTAACACTCGTATGAATCCGCGGCACGATTATGCACGCGGATTTCCACTACTAGCTTCCCGATTAAGGTAGAAATCCCCTTAAACGGGCTAACTAGTAATGAACTCCAAGGAGTTCTACAAAGTGAAAGGGTGCTTTCCGGAATCAAAAGAACCCATGAGTAATTAGAAATAGCGGTAACTTGGTCCATCAATGCCTAAGCTACCGATAACTACACCCAACTTGGTCCATTGGGTGCAAACCGGAGCGCCCGCCAATTACAACATGGTTTTCACTTAAAACCGGAAAAACACAAAAGGTAGGATTAGGTTATCGGTTTACCCCACCAATAACCTAATTCTATCATCGATTGCCAACCTACTGAATTCCTAAGCCTATCCCAAGCAAAGGATTTCAAACATTTGACCTAATTCTAGCCATAACAAGAATTAGGTTGAACACCCAAACAATCAAGACAATCTTTCATTCCAAATCAAACATCCACAAAAGTTGTTCTTAAACATCCAAGACAGGTTTCATAGCCTAATTCCTACATGTAATCCAAGAATCCCAAAGGATATGGGTACTCGGGAACTGAGAGTATGGGTCGTACTCCGGCCATTGCAGTGCTGGCGGATATGCTGGCCACGGTGGAGAATAGGACACTCCAGTAAAGTAGTTGTCCTGGTAGTAGGACATGTGGCCACTCTGTCAGTGTTGTTTTGATGAATTTAGGTAATCTGCTGACCCTGATGTTATATCCATTGACCATGTTGAACCTGAGTTTGCTCAAATTACTCATATTATCGATCCTGATGGCCCCAAGCGTCTCTACTCTCAATGGCATACTGTTGAAAGTCCTCGCGTCTCGCTCTCAACTCTCTCTACCATCTGCTCTAAGCGCTCCCAAACACCCCTATTGTCCGTGTTAAGATGTTGAGAATGAGTCCTGGCCTTCTATGAGTGTCCTAAATGTCACCCAAAGTCATCTACAAATGCCCCATACAGGCTGCGAGGGTCTCCACTAAATCTGGAGGAAAGTCTGTCCCATCCTGCTCTGGTACCTCTTTTCCCACATCAATGAACTCAGCTTGCAAATTGGGGACTCCATGCTCTTTAAGTCCCCAAACTGTGATGGGATACCCACGCTGAATCAATGGGTCCTCTCCAAAAGCATCTAACATTCACTACAAAAAAAAGTTTGGCCACGACACTCATCCGTAGTTAAAAAAGGATATCTGATGAACGGATTTTACTCGTTATCAAAATAATCTGGTTAATGAATTAACCGAGTCAAATTTCCCTAGGGTCTCTTTTAGTATCCTACTCAAAGTTGTAATTGATATCAATCAAAGTAACAAGTGGTGTGATTTAGGTGTCACGAAGATCAATCAAACAGTCAAAAAGAAATATGAAAATTACTTTAAAGTAAACAGGTTGCATGACTGTCCGATATAAGGTTGACAATCAAAGATGAAATTGCTTAGATGTCGAATCACCCTAGGAAATTCTAATTCACAATTGATAGACAAATTTCACAAACTAAATGAAACAAGATAGATGCATTACACTGTCGCAATTCTTCTCTAATCAAATCACGCTCTTTTAGGTCTGCTAATTTGTTACCTATCTAGTATTCTAGTCTGCTCTTTCGAGACAAAGATCTAAAACTCGCTAGGCGATTAACCGATTTAGAATTGCTCACACGACATACAAGTTCATTCGCTCCAGGATGAGGGTTAACGTCTAACCTAGTTATTTGATTTTGGCATTCTAGAAATGTAAACTCTTTCGAGTGTAATACCAATCTAACAGAGATTCATTTAAGTTGATCACGCAAGAACAAATGGAAAACGAAATGAAATATGCAACGAAATCCATCCAACTCGCATAAATTGCCAAACGTATCAAATCATTTGCTCATAGGAATTAACCTAGAGTTCATCTAATCTAAGCAAAGGAAGTTTAGTCGCTCATAATCTCGATAGACAAATCAAAATCAGAAGAGGAAGACATTGGAATTAGCATTAAACAAAGAATTATGAAAAACCTAATTTTGCCGATCTTCCCAAAGAACTTGATTCGTCGTCTTGATTACTTCGCTGATTCCAAGCTCCTTGAAGTTGCCTTTAGTTCCTCTCAAATCTCTGAATAAACCTCTCAATTTCGTTCAGAAAAGTCTGTCTTCCGACAAATTCTTCTAGTTGCGGAATGTCAACATTGGCGTTATGACCTTGTGTCAATATTGGCGCTATGGCCATAGCGCCAACTTTGACATTTGATAGCACCAACTTCGACTCGAGATGATTAGAAAAGGATGTCAACATTGGCGCTATGAATGGTCAATATTGGCGCTATGTGCATAGCGCCAACTTTGACTGTCTATAGCGACAATCTTGACAGCGTGTAGCCCTTGTGATTTCTTCACTTCTTGACCTGTCCCAACTCTTCAATTCATGCTTGTATTGCTTCGAACAGTGTCCCGATATCGTCATGTACCTGAAATCTACAAAAACACTTCAAAACGACATCAAAAGGACCCTGAACTGGTCCGAGATACTAAATCGAGATAGAAGATAGAAATGTGCAAGACACCCTAAACTTCTACCCAAACATATACATATATGCATGAAATGTTACTTCAATAAGGACGATGAACACGAAAAATTCGTGTGTCATCAATATCCCTGTAGTTAACGGCAACAGCTCAGTAGCGGAAAGTACCGTGGTATTTACTATCCGCTACAGGAATTGGTGTCGTTGCAAACTATAGCTACGGGGTAAGCTACGGTACAATGCCATAGCAAAATTAAATTTTAAATCCCCACCTCATGTTAATTAATTTTTATTCCCAATTAATATTTTCCCGCTAAATCTTTTCCCACTATATTTTGGGTCCCGCCAATTATTTTCCCACCAAATGTTGTTGCCGCCAAAAATATTTACCCACCATTTTTGTCTCCTAAATTTGCATCCCACACTTTTTCATGCCAAATATTTGTCTCACTAATAAGTTTTCATCATAACATAACGCAATTCAATGGTCAAAGAAGTTCATATCGAATATTAATTGACTACAAACAAAAAACTTTTCACATGTCTAACAGCAGCTTTAGTGCTTGGTACTATTCAATCCATACTAATGCAACTGTTAATACTATTCAATATTTATCAGCTTCAGTGCTTGATTGCAAAGGCACATAAGTTGTATTTTGTTCTTCTCCAACCAACAAACGATCCTCCATTTGCGTCAAATCCACTACTTCCATCCATAACCTGTGAAGTAATACAAAGTTAAAGTTTTGACATCTTAAACTACCAACATGTATAAAACTAGAATAAATACTCCATCAACTATCCATTACCTGTTCATTATTATTCTTCAGCTTGTTCTCTAAAGAACACAATCTAGCATCAATCATCTCTAGCTTCTCCTCAAACCGAGCTTCTATCATCTCAAACTTCTCACCAACTCGTGATATTGCATCAGTCAAATTTTTAAGCACACCACTACTGTTTTCAGCCACGGATGATGTTTGTCGATACACAAGATCTCGCGGCACAGCAGAACCATACGTGCGCGACAATACCCATGCCCATCATGACCCATCAATACATGAAATACTCTATTTTTAACAGCTTCAAGGCTTCTCTGGTCCTCAGGTTCTTTCATAATATTCTGCCTGCATTTAGTTACACAATTGAGGACACAAACAGCTCAGCAAAGGTTCAAAACTCTTTAAAATTACAAACAAGCTCAACAAAGTGTCAAGGAGCTACTCACAAACATGAAAACGAAAAAAGTTAACAATGCATATATATCATTGCCGCCAACTAAGCAACCTGGCAGCATAGGTGTGATCTTCTTGCTTTTCCCAGGTTATAAATCAAAACAAAAGCTTATAAAAGACAGAGAAGACACAGTGATTTGCTTTATCAATCCCATGAAAATAAAACCCACAAGAAATGCATATAAAACTCTTCCTTTGAAACTAAATGCCTAAAGCATCTTTCACTTGTAACTTGTGAAAACAAACAGTACTTACAATTGCTTCTGCTACATCAGGCTGTGTCGTGTCCCGTGCTCTTTTCCACACACTCATCTTGTCAGCTCTGCTTCTCCACGTTGCCCCATCTGTCATTTACGTAGCAGAAAATTTATAACAGAAGAGACATAAGAGAGAAGGAAGTGACAGTTATGTTTTCCCAAACTCCAAAACTCTCAACTTTTCATAGGAATTAAGGTGTGTTATGAACATAAAGATTAATACCTCCTAACGCAACTGAGAATGGGGTTTTCTGCCAGTTGTATGATTTGGTCCACGCATTTCTCGTACACAAGAATTTTTGTTCGATATTTCCTGTCACATGAGCATTTATATATAAATTAAAGGAGTTGTATATATAACTATACTAATAGATTTCCTACTCCAATAAGCAACAAGATCAATCCATTGGTCTTCTACTGTATGGGCTGGAGGATTGTTGGCCAGATCTGGATTTTTTTTCGATTCTCAAAGTAATGGGAATCGAAAAGAACTCTCACATTTCAACAATTTTTCAAGTGTTTCCAACAAATGAGAAAACCACATTGTGTATATATATACTTCATATGCATATGACGACCACGGCGTAGCTCGCAGGACAATATGCTCTTTTTTTTCCATACGCTAGCTAGCTTTCCGATCACTTAAACATAGAAGTGATTTCCCATAACACTTAGTATTATAGACTTGCTTTGAATCACAACCTTTCTCATCATAATCTTCAACTTGCCATTCATCGTTGATATGAGCATTCCAACTTGTATCGAATTAACCACAATCAAGATGGCAAGTTCACCAAGCCATGTATCTCACTAGTAACAAGGTTAATACATGGCAGATTATGATTATGAACTTTCATTGATTATGAACTTATATAACGACATAACTCATATATCACACTCGATGATATGACACCAACCACATCAACGTCCTTACGAATTGAATTTCCTACTCATGGAAAAATCATCATTGTGGTTTATGTCCGCAAACATCATCCAAACATTGATCATTACACACAACCAAAACTTGCTTTCACCAACGTCCATTCTCAGTTTGCGATCTTGACGGTTCACAATTATTCGAATATTAAATCTCGCTTTCACATTTTATTTTTGGTCTCATATGTTTTTTCAATTTATAAACTAGTCACTCTCTTTAATTCCTATATATCAATAAAATATATATAAAGGAAGAATAAATGTATAAACACAAATCCGAGCCCTTGGCGGTTAACTCCTACGCAACAGTTCATGAACTGGTTTGGTCAAAAACCAAACCGGTCGATCATTGACCAATTCGATCATAATTGAAACCAACCAAATTTCAAACCATCCTCTTAAATTTCATTCCCATTCACACACCAACCCCAATAAATCTTACATCCTTTTCTTTTATGATATTACACATTTGATGGTTGTGGCTAGAATCTCGATGGTGAAATTGAATCGGTGAGTTCATCGCTTTACAAATTCAAAACAACCTACATCTTCCTTGCCATTTAGTGAACTTGTATATAGTCAACGACATCTTTTAGATGTTGTCATCCTTTGCTGTTATTTGCTTTTAAAATGTTAGCTTATCGTTCAATTAATGGAGCTGTTCATATATTTTATTATATTTTTAATTTTTAAATACTTTTAAAGGTTATTGCTAATAATCCTCATTTTTATATAGATAATTAAATTTTATTGTTTTTTATCTATGAATCTCCTCACGACGTTGTTAAAAATAATTGTCAGTTAAAGCTGTAAAATATGAATAAAGTCAAATGAATGGCAATTTTCCTTTATGAATGTGAACCCGGCAGTCTAAAAAAGAAATGGACAAGTACAAGTCAAGTCGGTGATGAAGCAAGTAGTAAGCCTGGCCAGTTTGATACCTTCTTCTGATGCCCAAACTAATTAATAAATTTAATTTAATTAATTTGACCAGACAGCAACCGAATATCTCAGTTCAAAACTCCCCCAACACAAATATTTTGGTGTTACAGTTCAAAGGTTAAATGAACGCTGTGTTTCTTATAGTACTGTCGACACAAACATAAATAATTCAGAAGCTTCAGATTTATGGGAATAAAAATTGACGGGATCGGAATGGGCAGAGATTTTGCGAGAAATTTCACGTTTGAAAGTCAACTAATATAAAAAATTAATCATGCCAACTTTTTTTATTATTAATTCTAAAATTTCAATTATACGCAACGTTCTTTACTGTAAGTGATTAACTCATTATTGATGAACAGTGGTGAAAAAAGAACACCAACAATCCAACCCAACTTATCAACTAACGGATGGGTGACCAATTACATAACTCACATTTATCCACTTTTAATTAGGTTAGATGATGATGGATAAATTTGGGTGGATTAAATAGACGAGCAGACACAATGCTCAAACCTAAATAAAATTACAAAAAAAAGATGTATTTCATTGGAAAAGGAACTTAACTCTTGGTGATGCAATAGTAGAACTCTTTTTATTATTATATTTATAGTGAATTCTTCAATATATCTGGTATACCGAAATTTTCGTTGTGCCTAATTTTTTTTTGTAACGTAAATCCATCACCAACGTTCATTTTTAGTTTGCGATCTCGACGGTTCATAATTATTCGAATATTAAATTTCTATTTTACATTTTATTTTTGATTTCAGTTTGCGATCTGAAATTGGATTGTAATTGATCGAAAATTTCATGTGATTTCAAATAACAAAATTTCATGTGGTTTAATTGAAATTGTAGCTACTGTTTTTTGTTGTCACTTTGGGGTGCCATACATGGTGTTTTGTTTGGTTTTTCAGTTGCAAAAAGTCTCAAGTCTAGTTTTGAAGCACCGGAATTTTTTTATCTTGCTGCATTTTTTCGGAGTTGTGTTTCTTTCGTCTCCCTCTCTTGCTCTCTGAGTTGCTGCCTTAGCTTGCTAAAACTCCTTTGTCAAATTGAGAAAGCAATATCTTTTGTCAAATTGAAAAAACATATGAGATCAAAAATAAAATGTGAAATAGAAATTTAATATTTGAATAATTATGAACCGTCGAGATCGCAAACTGAAAATGGACGGCGGTGATGAATTTACGTTACCAAAAAAACTGGGCACACCAAAAGTTTCGGTATACCAGATATACTGAAAAATTCACCTATATTTATATATTAAATTTAGTATTTGAAGTGTGGAAATAAGACTCGGGATTATTATACTTTTTCTAGTTTAAAATGTCATATTTAATGAGTAAATTATAAATAATGATTTAATATTATATTAATTTAAAATACATTAGGCGAGATTCAAAAACATACGAAATTCAAAAATTTGCTAATTTTAGATAGAAATTCGAAACTATGAGGGTGAGGGCATTGACGGGGCCACTTGAGACCAATGGGGTGTCTTGCAGCCCCCTTGGCTTTGCAATTAAACATCGAACTACTTTGTCAAAAAAGCAGATTAAATTAAGAAACATGTTAATTAGGTTGTACAAGTGGTTAGTTTCAGCTGGTTCAAACATGGTTTGCCGCAACTTGGCGAAGTTAAGGAAACGGGTCCCATCGTATTGTTGTACTTTTGTTAACATCAATCTATCTAAAAAAGTATATGAAAATATAATTAAAATGAATTAATATAGGACACTTTCGGTATTTTTTATTAATTCTTTTTTTATTTCATCCCACTAATCATATTTCATATTATTTATCTCCTCTTCAAATGTATTTTTCTTCCATAATTTTTATGTATTTCTTAAAATATATTAGTATTTTCACAAATGTTGTTCATTATAATTTTTCAAATCCAACGACATGAATTTTGAGATGCTTAATTTATTTTTTATAAAAAAATAGTCATCCAAAGCATAACCAAACCGGTAAACCGTACTTGTAATAAAAAAAATTAATTATATTCAATCATTTTTTTCATGGTTAATTATTTTATTTTTATAAATTATTATGTATGAAATAATCAAATGATACACTTATATAATTTGATCATAGGTCTATTAGTGTTTTACAAAGTTAAAATGTTTAAAAAATAATATAATATCATTATTTTTTCTTTAAATTTCAAAGTTTAATTTTTTATTATGATTATAACTGAAAATGACGGGTATATTTATCGAAAAAATCAGGTACAAATATGATATGGCAGCTATTACCAGAAAGAATGTTTAGGCAGATATTACACAAACCCGAAACTACAACATGCGTGAAACGAGTATCAACTATCTGAATCTGAACTGAACCGTTGCCAAACCTAAGTTTAACTATTAAAAGTAACATAATTATGGGTCTATATTTATTTAATTACCGTTACACCAAAAAACCATATAAATGACCAACAATTTTTTCTAATTAGCCCATCATTAAAAATTACTTTATGTTAGCATTGTTATCAAATAAGATTCATATAAACTATAGTTGTTCATTTTTATATGGATCACAATCACCTTAATACCATTGCAGTTTTACAATGTTTTGGCCAATTTAAATCTGGTAAGTACCATAACAATAGTTAGAATATAATTACGTAGTTTTTATATTTTGCCTTCATTATGTATGAATACTAAGCTAATGTGCTTCATGTCGTAGCAACGCGCAGGCTATGGCTAGCCTCCGCGCATTGCCTCTGGCCCATCTTTAACCTCATGTACTCGGTAATATATTTGGTGTCGCGGCAATGCTCAAATTTTTTGTCCCCAAATTGTTGTTTTTCAATCTAAACCTCAAGATAGGCCGAGTCGTGGCTTCAGAGAAGCTCCCCTGAATCGGCCACTTCTTAGAAAAGGTTAAGGAGATAGATGCTGGATTGGCCAATACCAAAAGTTAATCGTAGGCATCTAATCAACATAAAAATTTTGTTTCTCTTTTTGTTCACTCTGAACCCCAGCCTCATCGGTTCGTTCTCCGGTTCAGTTCTGAAAACGATGTGAAAAAGTCATATCAAACCAAGGGTTTCAAAAATCATAGCATACTTAAAAATTGAATCTATTAAAATGGTCAAGTGGTCAACTGGATGATCCGATACATTAAACTGGTTGAACCTTACTATATATTTTAGATAAGTTATTACATTTTTAAGTCCATTTGATGAGTATTTATTGATACAATATTTTACTACTAATATATTTAATTTTACATATTGTTCAACTGGTATAAAACTGTAGTTGAACCATCAAGCCTCTTACCACTAACCTTTTCGATATGGTCCCCCGATAAATTTTTGAGAACATTGGTCATAACTAGATTTATTTATTCGTTTTAACTAATAAAAATAATAAATATTAAATGAGAACTAACAATTAAGTAAAAAAAGTTGAATCCAAAAAAGAATACAACAAATATTTAAACAAAATGAAACAGATTACATATTTTTTATAATTAGTCCATCTTTAATTTTTTTACTCTATTCATTTGATTTAGATAGATTATAATTGGGTGATTATAGCCTTGAGTATGGATCATGATTACCTTGATAGTGTTTTTAAATAGTAAAAGTTTTAGATATGTTTTTTTTTGCTATACTAATATAGAAATATTCAAAAATTAACAAAGAAAAATACATAAACTATATAATAATTTGATTAAACATTTAATGTTTTATTACGGGTTAATAAATGATACTTTACTATCCACATCTTACATATGCACGTATGTAACTATTTTTGTATCTACACACCCTAAAAATACTCTACAAAATTTATTTTATTTCACCCGTTTTGGTTTAGTAGAGTAATCATAACAATAGTGAATAGTATCATTCAAAGTTCTCATGATTCTTAAATTTATATGATCACATTAAGATCATGAAGGATTTATCAGCTAATGTGTCTGAAGCCGTGATAATGCGCGGGCTACTCATTTCTTAGGATTTTTCCTAAAAGCACATTAATTAGGATGTACAATACTTATGACCTAACTATATCTCTCTTATAGAATTTTTCAAACGTACGATGATTTAGGTCATTTAACTTTCGGCCAACCGACCGGATATATATATATATATATATATTTTTTTTTTCTGACCACTCAGGTTTGTTTTCTCTAGGCTCACTCACTGCTTCAATCAATGTTGAATCTTCTGGTTCTCTCCAAAAGTCGCAGTAATGTGTATAAATGCAAAGAACAAATTCAGCCAACTGTCTAGATAGGGTACGACTGGTATCTGGATTTGTAGCTTAATTATGAGGTTAATATTTTACTATTGATTTCTGAGGACAGTTATATTCCAAGATGTACGCATGCACCGAAATTGTGTAACAACTGTAAACTAACATGCACATATGGGTTCGTTAGTTTCTAATTTATGACGGGAAATCATGACAATTTCTGGTTTGGTTTACACTGTGTCTGTAATGTCAAACTATCCACCGAATCTAACAGCTACCTATTTAATAATTATGTTCTTTTGTTTTCGAAATAATTTAATAATTATTTTCTTATAACATCTAGAAAATCCATCGTAATATTTTTGCATAAACATAAGATGTTGCATGATGAATAGTATTTTAATTATTAAAATTTAACAAATTAGACCTCAAAAATGAAATTAGATATCTGTACATAACCAAAATGAGAAAACAAAAATTCCCAACAATTTAAAGGGAGAAAAATGGATGCTTACTGTAAACTATGAATCTTAATTCAATCTGTTTCTACATTTGTACCCTTCTGATGAAACAAAACTAATTAATTATATCCTTAATTTCAAAAGAATCAGTCTCTAGCCGGATAAGAATAGAGCAAACTCGCCGGTATGCATGGCGAGTTCTTCCATACTCTAGCATGCAGCCTCAACACTTCCCTCGCCTTCTCCTTAGCCCTTAGACTACTCTCTACTTGTAGCACTAAGCACAGCTTCGCCACCACCCCGATATGTAGCATCTCCTGCACCACTGCCGGAGTCGCCGACGACTTCCCGATCGACAGCAGGATCCTCACCGCCTTCTCTGTTGCGGCGGTCGAAACTCGTAGTATCTTCTTCGATACCACCGCCATTCCAGCAGCGTGTTTAAGAAACTCCGCTCTCCCTTCCGCGCACTGGCACAACACGTGGAGTGCCGCCAATGCCATCTCGCACGGCCGCCTCTCTCCCGAATCGAGGAGGAGGTCGATCAGGACGGAAACCGCACCGGCTTCCACTGCCTTGATCCTGTTCCTCCCCCAAGGACAGAGCTCCACCAATAGAGTCAATGCTGCTTTGGAGGCTTGCTTCGAGATTTGATCCTTAACCACCTGAACCAACTCCATGAAGAAATCGGTTCTCAACCCGATTATCCTGAGCGGGTCGGCCACTTCGAAAATCGATCTCGAAATCAGAACCGCATAGGCTCTAGATTCATAAGTACCGCGCTGCATGACTCTAGTCAAAGAGTCAACAAACTCGCTGTTATTCTTGTTGACCAGAGCCTTGAGCGCGGGCTCAGAGATGCGGAGTCCATGTAGAAGGCTCAGGGCCTCATCAGACGGGCTCCCGTCCTCGAACTGAGCGATTATAAAGTCCGAATTCGCAACAACGACGGAGGCGAGGAAATCGACTGCTCCTGCCGACTCGATGCATCGCTTGTTGGCGTCGCTCTCTTTGGCGAGCGACTTAAGCTGCCTGATGCAGCTGATCTGCTTCTGCGGGGACGAGTTCATCCCGGCTTTGACGATCTTGGAGACCTGGGAGCGGGTGACGGGAGGCTTAGGAGTAGGAATACGCTCGAAGCCGTGAGAGGCGTTGAGGGTGCACCATGACTGGATGAGGCGGCGGAGGATGACGTTGGGAGTGAGGGCGGCGGAGGCGCCGTCGACGGGGTTGTCGTCGATGGGTTGTTTAGTAACCGGACATGTTTTGTTGTGGTTGACGAATAGCCACCGCTCGATGCTGTCGCGGTTGTAGGTGATGCCGGTGGGGAGGGTGACGGGGTCCTTCATTAACTGGAGGGAGATCGGGCAGAGGAAGTAATGAGGGATGTCGATCTCGTCCATTTTGGTTGTTGTTTAATTTGCTCCGGCCGGCGGTGATGAGAATCAGTTGACTGTTGATTTGGTTGTTGTTTTGAATCCCGGTGAGGAGATTGAATTTGTATTTTGTAATGAATTGAGTGAAGAAGAAGAAGAATAAGGTTATATATATATATATAAGGGAGGAGGGTGCGGGGAAGGAAAGGTTGGGAGTCAAAGATGCGAATGTCAAAACACGGCAACTACGTACTAAGAGGTGGTGAATAACGGAGTGCACAGCTCAAGGGAGTATGACTTTTCAGCGCTTGTGCCAGGTTAATTAAAGTGTTTATTAATTACTATTTTAAAGCTTTTGCTTACCGTAATACTAAATCAAATTTTTAAAAGACTGTCCGGGACTTACAAACCAAAATATTTCTTTTTTTTTGTTTGTTTTTATTGCGTGTGAATATTCGGTCGGATACGTTTATCTTCATATAACCGGGTTAGATTAGTTTTGGTGTTACCGTTTTGTCCATGCAAGAATGTTCTCATTCACTGTTTTGTAACAATCGCTTGTCATTTAAACCGAGTGTTATACCTACAGAGTGAGTTCTGTCTAAATTATAATAGTTGGGATCTGGCCTCCACTAACTGAAATACTTGTATTAAGACAGATTATATATTTTCTAATTCACCAACCACATACTGATGTCGAGAGTGGAACTTAGGATTCATGATCTCTTAGTAACATGATTGCACTAATCGACGGTCTTTGCTAGTTGGGTTAGATGCCTCGGGTTAAGATCAATAGGTTAGGGGTAAGTAATTTAATAGCGTAAGTTAAACCATAAATGAACCTTTTTAATACAAATTTATTAAATAAATTGGTATTGTGAAACTAGCTTTTAGAAGACCCGATCGAATCACGTGGCTCACTCAACATATAATAACAAGTCATACATAAAAGAAATAATTGCATCAAATATCCTCAAATCATAAGTAAAACGGAAAGAAATAGAGCTACAAAGCTCGAAATCCAGTACTAAACAACAATGAAAATATCCTAGAACAGGGGAAAACTCACAACCAGAGATAAGCTTGTCCAATCATATGAAAACATGAAAAGGGATAACTCGAGGTCCCCTAAGGTACCTCTCTCTATGATTCCCAGAGCCACTAGCTTGAGATATCACCGACTGTCTCACTCTCTTACGCGGCATTTGCTCTTGAGATTCCACAGTTGATCAATTGAACATCGGTATAGTGTACCATCCTAAGAATCCATTCATCGGATTCCTGACAATTTTAATTACAGTTCTACACTTCAAGCAGAAAAGTAATCTAAACCCCCACCTAAAAGTGTTTTCCTGGTCGAGTCTGATCTGAAGCAGCCTCCCTAGAGTTTAATCTCCTGAGCCGTCTAACCTGAAGGGATTAATCGTGAGATTGAAATCCCAAAATCCCAAAACTCAATCCTATCTATTTGAGAAATGAGGAAGAAATAGATTACCTTCTGAACCTTCCTCAACGATCTCTAAGCCTCTCCTAGTAGTCTGGGATCGATCCTCTTGAGCTTCCTCTCTGCCTGAAAATCAATATTCGTTCGTCAGAGAGCTATAATTATAGATTTTCGTATTTTTGAGTTCTACAGGTCGCTACTCTGTTTATATAACAGGTCCACCACGCCCGTAGCCGACTTAACGTCACCACCGTGGCTGCACGGCAACCACGCCCGTAGCCCACAGACGGTCACGACCGTGATCCCCATGCCAGTCACGATCGTGACGGATGTTAACCACAGGCGTAGTCTGCCTGACGACCACGGGCGTAGTCTGCCTGAAGACCACGCCCGTAATAGACTGACGGTCACGTCCATGGTTGATCATTCATCAACGACTTTTTTCAGAAATCACAGAAACCGAATAAAACCCACAATTAACGGTTAACCCAAAATCGGGATGTTATCGATATATAAAACGATGAATTTAATTTTGTCTAGCCGAAAAAGTATGATGTATTCACAATTTTATAAAGATCTGTTGCATATTACCGACCTGTATGACCAATTGGTCCAATTTGATTTTAAAATAACCAATTTTCAGTCTATATGGACCTGATTTGTCTTATTATTAATTAATTAATTGTATTGAGTAAAGTAGTAAGTACACATATTTGTATCTGGCCCCTTTTGACTTTTTAAATGTAAAGAACGTTTCTATATTTTCGTTTATATTAATGATTTTCTCGGTCTACCTCGTGTTTTTTGAGTGTGTGTCTTTCGAGAGCCCCGTGCCGACAAAAATGAAATGGTTCGTGGTTGTGGGGACCACTAGTTCAAATACTGTATGGACAAAATTCAAATGACAAAAGCCAATCCGTTTTGAACTTAAATATAAGTAATATTATCGTTACTAGAACATTTAGTACCAAAATTTATCGACACATCTTTCAATAAATTGCGCGCCATAAAATAAATTACGAGTCACATGTTAACATAACTTGTTAATGAGGAACAATTAATTAGCACCTTTCAAATGCTTAAGTTTAGTTATCCAAGTTCCTTATATTAAAGTGGTCGAATCGTAGTTATGATTATAATGTCAGCAGTTTCTTTTTTCAGCTATCTTAGTGGTTTTCTGTGTGTGGTGATGTGCGGCTTAATGGTCTTGTTTCCGAAGCTCTTTTGGTGAGATCAACTTGCAAAGTCACTATGTTAGAATTGATACACATGCAGGAGGTATCAATAGGAAGGAAGTTGACTGAGATGAGATGGCAATAGTTATATTTAACCTTTTTTAGTATAGTCATCACTGAAAAGACTTTTCGCGAGTTTAAACACTATAAATGGTTATATTGGTTAATCAATAACCAAACCGTTCAAGAGTGGCAATATTAACTTGAATTATAGGATTCGGATTGTGGACAAATAGACAATTATTGTGTTATATTCCGATTATATGATAGATTGAGAGTTATTGTTTAATTTAATTGAATATGCATTTCTTTTCTTTTAAGTATGGATGGATGGAGTGTACGCAGTCCTCGATATTAATCAAACTAGCTAGGATCCACCATTTAAGGGATGAACAAGTGGATGGTCTGGCTTCACCCATCCCAACCACATTAGAATTATATTATATACTTTGGTGTACTGTTAAGATTAGATCCCTCTATTTTTAACAACTTAATTAAGGTTACTGATCTGTATGCATGAATATATCTGGGTATTTAATTTGCTCTTATTATAGGGATCGATGATAACATTATATTCTTTGTCTGAGATCATCGTCACATGATGAATCCTCATATTACGGTGGTACGTAAAGTATACTGCATGGTATATTTTTTTTATGTATATAAAATTACTATAGGAAAAGGATGGCATGTTTGAAGAACCATAACCACTGGAATTATATTATATTATTCATGCAGATCTAATAATTAGGACTTTTATTCATGGAAAAAAAAGGATAGCATTAATGGACGAAGAAAATTCAAAGTCTACTGATTTCAGACGGCCTGGTGATCAAAGCTCGAACAATCAAAGTCCAAGCCAAGGCACAAATTCGCCGGCTCAACATAAATAGACAGCACCATTTTATTATTTGATCTTGAGAGATTTAAATATGCTGTCGCCGTCTCAATTCATCAAGTTGTTAACAACCATGGAAAGGTATAACAACGAACGTACGTACGTGGGGCAGGCTGACTTTGTATAGTGTTGCAAACACCCGACCGGACGATCGAGTCGAATCGTGCTCGGTCGATGTGTATAAATACAATGGCGCAAAAATCGTATACCTCGCAATCAATATAAAATTGTAAACATTGATGTATGTTTGTGGGTTGTGATGAATTCGAACTCGATATATGCTAGATTAGCAACTCCATTTAGACTAATCATACTTATAAACATGGAGTAATATTAGTTGCGATAAGAAAAATAACAACGTGATATCCGTGATGGTAGGCGCATATATAGGCGCAAAAGATGTATCAGCTGCATGCGGCGGACACGTCAGCAGGAGAGTGATGCCATGTCATCAGCCGTCTTTTATGTGATCAGATATATCCACGTTTCCCTAACGAGTTTTTGGGGCAGAAGTGTCGTGGAGACAGGAGAAACCGTGTAACAACGTGTGGCTTTGATATGCTGAGCTGGACAAAGGAGAAGAAAGAGACGGCTGATATGGCAAGCTTGAAGTAGACAGATAGTTTGTGGATAAGCATCTTATAATTGATTCTTTTGACCTTGCGTGGCTTAGCTGGCATCTCAACTGGGTGGATATATATGTGCTACATTTTTATTCTTTCGTTGAAGCTTACGAACTCACATACGCACTTCATCAATAGCAAACGCGATTCTCATCCATTGTAAACTCATTATTGCGTACACATTGGTTGGGTAACTCACAAACGAGTCACAACGATAAAATTAATTAACGAAGGGTTTAACTGACCCCACGTCCTTACTTGCCTCGAAACCATGTCAAAAACCAATTGTCCCGATGACGACCGACACAATCAGATCTAAAAATTCAAAGGAAAATGCTAACAAACCGCTAAGAGACTATAATCTGAAGCGAAACAAAAATGAACGAGTTTTTTTTTATAAGTGATTGTATATATAATTAATGCTATCCTTTGTTTTATACCTGGTATATCGAAACTATCGGTGTGCTATTTTTTTTAGTAACGTAAATCCATCACCAACGTCAATTTTCAGTTTGCGATATCGACGGTTCACAATTATTCGAATATTAAATTTCTATTTCACATTTTATTCTTGATCTCATATATTATCTCAATTTGTAAACTAATTACTCTCTTTAATTCCTATATACCAATTGATACAAAAAAAAATACAATTCATAAACATCGCACAATCCTATTAAACAGATTCTATCCCACTTTCACATCATCTTATCTAACAAATGTCACGATATCTATCTTATTTTTCCTCTCCATCCTCATCATCATTCATCATCATCACCAAAACTCAATCATAAGTAATTGAAACTCCTAATCATGAAAATAGGTTGATACACAACCGTGCCATGTATGATAACTAAGTGGATCCACTTACTAAATAATTGATTGATTAGTTTCTTTAAAGTTATGATCATGTCAGGAGACTGTCTTGTGTGCTTCTTTTGCAGAGAGCAACTTTGTTTAGTTTTGACACGAATATCACATGTTTTAATTTGTTTCTACATACTCTCTTTTGACCTTACTGTTTCTCATTTGACCCATTAATTCCTTTAATTATATTATATTTCCTAATTATATTTCCTGCCCTTTTCGGTCGTTTTGGTCAATTTAATGTTTTTTTTCCGGGACTAAACCTCAACCAATGTAAGATAAAATAAATAAATAAACATTATATAAGTATTTATATGAGATATAATTGAATTTGAACCATAAACCTTTTTGTGAACATACAACTCTATCTACGTAACTGTAAATTTAAATACAGTTGACAATAAAATGAGAACAACTTAAAAGCGCAAAACTTAGTCGAACAGATGGTTTCCCAACTGTATGGGTGCAAAAGTAAACTATTAAAACCTTAAGGGCCAAATGTAAATAAGCCCAGACCAAGTAATTCGTTGGTCCCCCAGCCCATATCATTTAGCCCGCGTAATAACCGTGGCTTGCACGTTACATCCATTCACGATCATGCTCAGTTGTTCACTTAACCACTCCACCTCTACTCAACTGAAGCAAACCCTAACCCTAGCCCCGTCCACCGGAGAGCCATGCCTGCGCTAGTCTCCCGGGGCAGAATCCTCCGATTGGAGATGGAGAACTTCAAGTCCTACAAGGGCTTCCAGACAATCGGTCCTTTCAAGGACTTCACCGCCATCATTGGCCCCAACGGATCCGGCAAGTCCAATTTGATGGACGCAATCAGTTTCGTCCTCAGCGTCCGTACCAGCCACCTCCGCGGTTCTCAGCTTAAGGATCTCATCTACGCTTTCGATGACAAGGAGAAAGAGCAGCAGAAATGTCGAAAAGCATTCGTGCGGCTGGTGTACCTTCTTGCTAACGGGGTCGAGCTTCACTTCACCCGCGGAATCACCACTGCTGGTGTGAGCGAGTACCGCATCGATGGCAATGTTGTTAATTGGGATGAATATGACGGCTACTTAAGGTCTCTGGGGATTCTCGTGAAGTCCACGATGAACGTCTTGGTTTTTCAGGGTGACGTGGAGTCTATTGTGTCCAAAAACCCCAAGGAGTGGACTGCTTTGCTTGAGCAAAGTTCGGGGTCGGATGAATTCAAGAGGGATTACGAGGATCTCGGTGAACGAAAAGGCAGGGCGGAGGAGAAAACAGCACTTGTCTATCAGAGGAAAATAAGTACTGTAAGGGAAAGGAATCAGAAGAAAGCTCAGAAGGAGGAAGCTGAGAAGCATAATCGTTTGCAAGCTGAACTGAAATCGTTGAAGAGACAACATTTCTTATGGCAATTGTTCACTATAGACAAGGATGTTAAAGTGTTGAATGATGAACTTGTTGCTGAAACGACAGAGCGTGAAGGCGATTTGCAAGATCAGCTTGTTAACTTCGAAAAACAAGTTTCTGACAAGAAGAAGGAGCATGCCAAGCACCTGAAAGAGATTATCCAATTAGAAAACAAAATTGCTGAGAGAAGCTCTGAGCTTGAAGAACATCCCGAGCTTCTGAAACTAAACGAGGAAATGAAGCGGCTAAGTTCGAAAATTAAGAGCACCCGTACGGAGCTTAATAGGAGAAGAGAAGAAGGGAAGAAAATTACAGGCGTGATACAAGAATACAGAGTCCCATACAGGATCTATCGGCAAAACTGAAGGATCTGAACGAGCGAAGCGAAAAGCTTCCTGTACTGACTGATAGTCAACCGAAGGAATACAATAAAATCAAAGAAAATGCAGGGGTGAAAACCAGCAGGCTGAGGGATGAAAAGGAGGTCTTGGACAGACAACAGAATGCTGATATGGAAGCTCTGAAAAATATGGAAGAGAATCTTCAACAGTTGAGAAATCGTGCACAGGAACTGAATTCACAGGAGGAGCAAACACGAGCAAGACTCGAAAAGATTCTCGACACTTATGCTAAACAGAAAGAAGAGGTGTCAGGGTTGAAAAAGGAATTGCGTATGATACAAGATAAACATCAGGATAACAAGAGCAAGCAGCTAAACTTGAAGTCCAAAATCGGAGAAATAGACAAGCAATTGCGCAAACTGAAAGCTGATAGATTCGAGAATCAGAGGGACGGTCAGTTGTCCGAAACAGTGGAGACTCTCAAACGGCTCTTCCAGGGAGTTCATGGACGCATGACTGACCTTTGTAGACCAAAGTATGAGAAATATAATGGGGCCATCACTGTAGCCATGGGAAGATTCATGGATGCTGTGGTGGTGGAGGATGAAAATACAGGAAAAGAATATATCAAGTACTTGAAACATCAGAGGCTTCCTCCTATGACCTTTATACCGCTAGAGTCGATTCGTATAAAGCCAATCCCTGAATGGATGCGTACTTTAGGGGGTACATCAAAGCTTGTCTCTGAAGTCATCGAATTCGATCCTGTGCTGAAGAAGGCTATAATTTACGCCGTTGGAAGTAGTATGGTTTGTGATGATCTTGATGAAGCAAAGAAACTCCGATGGGATGATGGAAATGGAGAGAGAATTAGAGTTGTAACAGTCGACGGGACTCTCCTTACATAGTCTGGACTGCCTGGTGGTACTAGTGGTGGGATAGAAGCTAGATCAAGACAGTGGAATGATCAAAGGATTGAAGGGTTGAAGAAGAAGAAAGAAGAATTTGAGTCTGAATTAGAGGAGCTAGGGTCACTTAGAGAAATTCAGTTGAGAGTGTGTGAAGCATCTGGCAGGATCAGCGGTCTTGAAGAGAAAATCCAGTATGCAGAAATTGAGAAGAAATGTATTGAGGAGAAGCTTAACAAGTTGGAACATGAGAAGAAAACAATCAAATAAGAAATCAGTGGTCTGAGTCCAGGTTTGCATAAGTTGAAAGATGCTATTGAAAAGAGAGGCGATTCCATTAGGACGGTGGAGGTTAGTATAAACAAGATTGTTCATCGGATTTTCGAAGATTTCAGCAGGAGTGTCGGTGAGGCGAATATACGCGAATACGAAGATAATCATCTCAAGGCTGCAAAAATGTAGCTGAGGAAAAGCTTAGTTTAAGCAACCATTTGTGGAAGTTGAATTCCCAATTGGAGTATGAGCAAAAGCGGGATGCTGCAGGTGCTAGGATCAGAAAGGTGGGGTCTGGTTTGAATAATTTAAAGAATGAACTGAAACTTTCTCAGGAAAAAAAGGAAGAATTGAAGTCAACTGTAGAGAAAGCAACAAGTGAAATTGATGCATGAAATGAAGAATTGCAAGGGTGGAAATCCAAAGCAGAAGACTGTGACAAGGAAATTCAGAAATGGAAGAAGCAAGCTTCAGATGTTACAAGCAAAATTTCAAAGCAAGATATTCTGGAAAAGTGTTAATTGGAACATATAAGCCTGGAGGAGAATGATGATTCTGTAGTTGCAAGCCTGGAGAAAACAGATGAGGAATTTAAGAAGAATATAGAAGCAAAAATATCTGAAATTGAAAAAACTGCTCCGAACTTGAAGGCAGTAGAGCAGTATGAAAGACTTGCTGGATAAGGAAAGAAAAATATCTGCAGAGTTTGACAGCAACAAGGAGGAGAGGCAGGTGGCTAATGCTTATAAGTCTGTTACAAAAAAGAGATATGAATCGTTCATGGAAGCTTTCAATCACATATCAAAGATGATTGATGAGATTTACAAGTAGTTGACAAAGAGCAACACGCATCCTCTTGGAGGGACAGCATACCTGAACCTGGAAAATGAAGATGAACCGTATTTACAGGGGATCAAGTTCACAGCCATGCCACCAACGAAACGATTCCGAGATATAAAACAGCTCTTTGGCGGTGAGAAAACAGTTGCGGCACTTGCTTTGCTTTTCGCTATCCACAGCTATTGCCCCTCGCCGTTTTTCATATTGGATGAAGTCGACGCTGCGCTGGATAACTTGAACGTTGCCAAAGTTGCAGGGTTCATTCGCGAGAATGGAGCAAGTGGTTTCCAGAGCATTGTGATCTCTCTTAAAGACAGGTTTTACGACAAGGCCGAAGCTTTGATCGGGGTATATAGAGATGCCGATCGAGGGTGCTCGAGAACTCTGACGCCTCATCGGTTACCGCGAATAGTAATGAAGGTTTTGCAGCAAGTAGGGAGGGAGCTCTCTGTAAAATAGACACATAGAGTGCTGTAAGATTAGGGTATATTTGTAAATTCCAGATTTCGGGAAGTTAGTGATAATATATAATAGCATGATACCTAGCTAAAGAGTGAAGAAAGACAACTACACCAAGAATCCACGATCCGAACCAGGTAAAATCAAATTCCTTTCTTTTTCTTCATAATTTTGCTGTTCTTCATGCTGTTATCATGCTGTTCTTCCTCTGTTCGTCAATCATTCTTCTCCTTCATCTCCATTATCTTCTTTTTCTTGGAACTCGGCATCGTTATCACTTCACTCCCCTCTGTGTAATCCTTCTCCCATTCATTCATTATAGCTGCTTTTCACTTCTAGGGTTTAAGCGAAAACAAAACCAGTATATGAAACTTGGAAGGATTTGTAGCAGGATAGGATGGGAGCAATTCACTTCTAGGGTTTCACGTGATTCTAGCTTCCATCCCAGCCAGTTTTAGGAATTCAATAGATTCTGATTACTGTTGGCTAATTTAGGTTATGGTAATATGGGAATTTTGCAATTAGGCCTGTTGAGTTCTTCCTAGAATGTTGTATTCTGAGTTTCTGCAGTATAGTCCAGTTTGTGATTAAACGATTGGAGTCTGTGCTCATTCAGATTCCTTGTGTGGTACAGGAACCACGATGATGGCTAGATGAACATTCCCTAAAATTGACTGTACTGATGGAACCCTCTGTAAGGTTCCCAACTCATTAACAAATGCACTTTGCTTGTGGTTGCATTAGGAATATATTGCTGTTGCGGATCATCTTTTCTGTCCTTCTTAAGTCTACCATTGATGCTTGAAGTCTCATTGTCCCACTATCAGGTATCAGCAAGCAATAAAGCACAGTCCTAGTTTGACATGGTTCCATGGCTGCTGAACCAATGCTATGTATGAAAGCTTATATAGCTAACCATAGCAGTTCAAAGCTTCTTTCATTGAAATCACATACTTGTCCACTAGCTTGGACCTTCTCCTTTTTGCATCCCAACTACCAAATTTTTTAACAACTACTACACAATTCGGTCTGTTCGTGTTTGATGTATGTTAGCCATAGATAGACATTGTTGAACACTTGCAAGTCTTTTCCTTTCAAGTTTTGTACTTGTCTATTATGCTCTAAGGACTTCCTTAGCTTCATTTGTTTTGAACTAACCATTGATATGTGGTTTACTTCATTTCCTAATTGATTAATGCAGGGAATTGGTAACATCGGTGACCGATTAACTAGTGATCTCGTTGTCAGGCTACGGACAGATAGTGGCAGAGACGAGTGGCTTTACTGTCACTCTACTGTCCTAATCGAGAAATGCAAATATTTTGCTGACCGCCTTTCTGAGAGTTGGCCCACTTTGCAGATCATTGATTCTCGGAACTGCGTTGATGTCTTCTGCCAAGACTCAGATATTGATCACTATGTCAATCTCCTCCGCCTGCTATATGTAGTTTCTGATGACCCATTGGAGTGCATTCCCCATGGTGTGGGGAACGTGCTCGGCATTCTACAGGTAGCAGTTAAACTTGGCTGCACAAAATTTGTTCCTGCTTGTGTGCACTACTTAGAAGCAGTCCCATGGGAGGAAGCCGATGAAGAGGAAATCTTAAAGATCGTACCAGGATTTGGTTCACAAGCAGAAGCAATTCTTTGTCGTCTCCAGCCAGTCGATAAATCAAAACTGGAAAGGATGTTTTTGTCCGCTGTTCAGTTTGCCACATCATTGCCTGCTCTGGACTTGAATCATGTCAAAGCTTCCGCGCAGGATCAGATTGAGTACATGCTAACGGAGGAAGATGATGATGAACCTCTTTTGACTCCTGATGATGAGATTGCATCTGTCCTGAGAGATTCTATGGATGGATTGTTCTCGGAATTCGGCAATAGGTTGGATGCCTTGCTACAAATGCCGTTGCTGTCAATTTCCGAGGGAAATGAGATGAAACTATTAGAGTCACATCTTTCAGATCTTGCTTGGGCTTTTCAAATATTAAACAAGTTGGAAATGATGCCGGAATTCGTCAGACACTGGGTGGATGCGTCAGATAAGGCCCTTGAGATATTTGAGCGGCTGAACTCTGAAGATGGGATATTAGAGGCGAGTTTGAAGGCCATCGAGGTGTCCACAAAGGTCTTAGAAGCAATTTCGTACGGAACTGTCATATTACCTACTCAGACACGTCTTCACATCGTGAAGATATGGCTTCCATTCGCAAGGGAAACAAGAAACGCAACCGATAATGCCAGCAGCAACACCACGGAGAATCAGAAGGTTAAACTGGATGGTGAAGTGTGGCAGACCCTGGAATCTTCATTTGTGTCAATAGTTCAGGGACTGCCGTCAGAAGATCAAGCAGAGATCATCGTCGAATGGCTATCGAGTGCACACATTCGGTATCCAGATTTGAGAGAGGCATTCGAGATGTGGTGTCTCAGAGCTAGGATGGCTAAGAAAAGGTTTGGAAGTAAAAGTGGGAATCCTAGTGATGGAGTTTCTGGCCAAGTGAGCATGGATGATGCACTTGCCTGATAAGTAAATAACTTTTCTTGCTCTGTTTGTACAAAGACAACATTTTAGATGACAAGTATGATGATTATGCTAGTTCAAGGATTGCAGAGGTGTGACTATGGTAGAATCTAATTTCATCTGTTGTCCATAATTTTTCTTACTGGAAACCCAGTAAGTAACCAGTTATTTACTTCTCTTTCTGTCATGTTTTGGTTCTTTTTGCCTGCAAACAATATCAACATCTGGCTGTTTCAGGCAGATTTCTTCTTTGACCTTTGCCATACAGATAAAGATTAGATTGGATCTTTCAAATAGACGAGTGTATACATAGTTTGGTTTGCTTTTTGTTTGTTTATGGACCTGCTTTTGTTGATTTTAGTAGTGAATTTATTTTAATAATAATGGGTTAGGTTCCAAGATCAGAAGTATCAAGAAGAATCCTTGGATCCTTACCTACACTTTGTTTTCTTGTCAAGTATTCTTTATTAAGAGCAATTAATTACCTATATGATATTGATATTGATGGCGGTTTCTTCTTCAAAGAAAGCAATTCCATATATGGTCCACCCCTTGATGTTGATGTGTTCACATTACTCACTACGGACTTTTCTTACGATAAAGCTCGAACGCAATTGCATCCTACCTTTCATTTAAAATATACGACTCTTTTAGTGAAATAATTCATTCAGGGTGTTTGTCTTTCACTTATTAACGATTCTTAATCTTTGAGTTGACATAGAGGCATAGGAGGATCATCCAATAAAATGGAACTTTGATCCCGAGAAGACCAAAATTATTCTCGGTTAGAATTCGAATTCTGAGTGTAGAACCACATCCAACCAAGTATTTTGCCTTAGGGGCACTAAGATGGACAGCAGTACAGAACTATAGTGTCTTATTCATGCTCACAATCAATATACACTAACTAGGTTTACAATTATACACAAACCCTAGATTGTCCAAAATGACAATCCCCCAATTCCAATCCAACTAAAGTATGTAGTAGTATTATATGTCCAATCTTCATCATCAAAACTTGCAATATATAGCAGCCTTCCTCATTCCTACCCTGTCTACGAACTCAAATGGTTCTACTTGCATGCCCAAGTATAAGCCTATACTACAACGAAAAAAAAACTAGTATGCTTTTCCCCAAGTGTAAGCCTATAGTTCTACTATCTGCAGAGTTTCTTACCTATCCCCATTGCTGCTCTTTTTTTGTACTATTGATGACCATTATTGACTGGTTCTGATTTCTGAAGCTGATCAAGTTACAAAATCAGGCAATAGCTGTGCTGCTGCAAACCCTTTCCTGTTCTGGATGTTGATACTCTCATATGTTGTTGTCGACGAGTGTGGATCCGACCCGTTAATGGCTCCGAACTCGTTTGCATCTCCCATGTCAAGTCTCCTCCTTGGCTGGATGTTGTGGTTGGGTAGAAAAGTGTGGTGATTGCCTGATAAGTTGAGGTTTTCGCAATGTGGGAGGCCGAGGCTTAGTGAGACTCCATTGCCAGAGAACCTCTGAGCGAACTGGTCTGCATCAAACCTTGCACCAATTTCTGCAATTGGGTACTGCCCAAATGCTGCTCCCATGAAGTTTGTCTGGCCGCCCATGAACGAGTACCCATCTCTGCTCTGCCGCTCGTCTACAAACTCTATCGAATTGTGATCGTTGTTGCTCGACTGATCCATCGATGGAACGCTCGGTAGGTCGATTTGGTGGTTCCTAGGTTTCTTGGGGCTGCCTTGTGTTATCCCTTCAAGCTCTGATGATGCTGTGAGGGAGAAAGCTTGGGTGGAGATTGTGAACCCGGAAGGCACATTCTGATTCTGGTTTGGTGAACAGTTGATGGCTTGGTTCTCGATGCTTGAATTAGTATTACGATCATGGAATGGCACAGATTTGGAAGATGAATCTTCATTGTTCTGATTGAACTTGCTTCTGTTGTGATCCAACTGTGATGAATCCTTGTCTTTCATTTCCTCAATGTACATTTCCTCCACCATTGGCTTCCACAGCCGAACTCGAGCATTGATGAACCAATTCGAGACCTGTGGTCCAGTTTACACCACTCCAAAAATTCAATAAAAGCTTCTTTCAGGCATTCCCACAAACACCTGGCAAGCAACAAAAGAAAAAAAAACAAACCTGGCTCCTGGTGAGTCCCGTCTGTTTGGCTAGCATATGCTTGTCAGAATCCTTGGGATATCTACAAACATAAACCACCAAAGGACGAACATCATCAAACGTCAACTCGATCTCTCGACGGAATAATTTCAAAATTCTGAAGAAAAATGAGTAGTTTCTTACGGGTGGAGGAAGTGTTCGAAGAGCCAGGCGCGGAGGACGGAGACGGATCTCTCAGGCAAGCCTCTCTGAGGTCTCCAAGCGTTGTGCTGCATCATTCCAATCTGCTGAAGAGCCCGCTGCTGCCGGAGATGATGATCCACGAATTTCAGCCTCGAACCTTCCATCTTCCGCGGAGTTTCCTCTTCCCCTAAGCTCCTGTTCGCCGCCTTGATTTGGCCGGCGATAGCGTCTTTCAACGACCTGAACTGCCTAGAGATCGTCTGCAAAGCCAGCGCCGTGTAGGTCCTCGCAGATCCCGTCCCCGCCGCTTGCTCGAACGCCGATATCACCGCCTGCATCTGGTGATTGTACTGCCTGTACCTTTGCTCCACCTGTCAGAACACACAAATTTCTCCTTCATATATCATTTAATTTCAGCGGGTGGAAAAAAAATAACAAATGAAAATTCAACTTTCATCTACCTCATCAAGCATGTTGATCAGCTTGCCTTTCCTCATCTGAACCTCCTGCCTCTCTGCAGTCGTAAGCTCCGGCGATAGCTTCCCATAGCCGGAGGCAGCTGACTCCGCCTCCTTGGTGACGGCGTTATTAGTATTCCCTGTCTTTGACGCTTCGGTCCTGCCATTACCAACTCCCCCGTTAACGTTGACGTTGACGTTGACGTTAACGACTTCGTCGATCAACTCCTGAACAGCTTTCAAGTACTTGGAGCTCGACAGCACGCCAGCGGCGGTAGGGACCACGCCGGCACCGCAATTCACGGTCACTCCACCAGAACTCGACGAAACCTGCTGGTGCTGCTGACGGTGCTGCTGGTGGGAGGAGAGAGTCAAGGAGAGAGCCTGCTGGTGGTGGTGGTGGTGGGAGGCGCGTGGGGAAGCTCGCGTGTCGGAGGAGAGGTCGACAGGGCTGTAGAGGCTGTTGTAGTGGTGAGGGTCTAGAGGGACGCCGACGAACTGCTGGTGGTGATGGCCGGAGGAGAAGTGGTGAGGTGGCGGAGGAGGGCTGACGTCGTGGTCGGAGTAGTGGTGGACGTAGGTAGGGTTCATAAGGAGGAGGGTATGGAGACCTTCAGTTTGGATTTCAGCAGGGTTGCCGCCATGGAAGTATGTCGTCATCAACGTACGCTGAACATAGAAGAAGAAAAAGAAAGGAGCTTGTCAGACGGCAATAACAAGAGATGAGGAGAAAGAAAACATAGGATCATGATAGGGATATTATTATATACTAGTAAAGAAATAAAATTGAGAATAGTTCCATTTCATGCAAAAAAAGAAAAATTTGAAACAGGTGACAGGAAGAGATAAGGACCTGTGAATTAGCCCAATCAATCAGGCACAGAAGAATTACAGAGACAGATGGAGAGGGAGAGCTTGCTTGAGATGTGTCTATATATAGTATACTCAATATGCAGTGAATGAATTGACAAGTGAAATGAAAATTTAACAAGCTTATATATATAGACCATCGTCATAAAAAAGCAGCAGGCAATCTACTGTATATATGTATGTGTGAATGAATGGCCAAATAATTGACGACAGAGAAAGTAATAAAAACAGAGTGTCAGAGTGCTGGGTCTCACCTAATAATTACAAGCAAATTGAAGCATGGTTTTTTTGAGTACTAGTTCATTTCTCTATTATATGAATGAATGAATGAATGAACTGGGTCGTTATGTTTACCTGGGATGGATCGAAGAGCTAGCGATCGAGCTGTTTGATTTCTGATCAGTGATTGGACACCTCCATATATGTATTGATATTCTCTCACAGCATGCTAATATCTTTTCAAATTCATTTTGACACTACTAGAGAGAGAGAGATAGATAGGAGGAAGTGTGATGTTCTGAACTGGGAGGAGAAATGGAGATGATGATGGTGGTGGTGGATTGGTGAAGATGATGGGATTATTTACAAGTGTTGTGGTGTGGTGTGGGCCAAAAATATTGAGGAAAAGGACCAAACTCATCCCTTGCTCTTTTTTTCTGCTTTGTATTATTTTCCCCACTGTCCCCAAAATACATAATAAATATCTCCGTTCTTTTATTCTCCCTCACAAAATATGTGAATATTGTGTCTAATATTATTATTATTATTTGTGGTTGCCTGACGGTAGCGTATCCTTAATAAAAACCAATTTCAATTTCCTCTGAAATTAAATATATAACCCACAACCACCGTCGAACCCCCTTATTAATGCCGCGGCATTTTCATATTTTTATTAATTAATTATTCCAATATTTATTACTTTAAACAACTTATGAAAATTATATAGTCAGCCTCCACCTATATTTTTTTCCTGAAAAGGTACGTATAATAGTATATGGTTAGAGATTGCCTTTCATATATGATCCGTTTTCAACATTAATGATTAGTATAGAATTTTTTTTAGGATTTATGATTTTAAGGTTTACGATTTAAAATTTAAGATATTGTCATATTCTTATAATTTAGCGAAAATTACTATAGCTTAATTAGCAAAGTGTTACGCAACTCAGGATCATTCAGCATAAGGGTATCCTCTCGTATCTAAATGGCTCCTACAAACTCCCTACCGCTTTCATCGGTGGCTCCTGCAACTCCTACTGCCGATTCGGCCAAGGACAAAGACAAATAAGCCCCTGACCAACCGACAAAAAAATTGAGCCGTAGGATCTGTTAACATAAGTTGTTGAGCGGCCCTGACGCTATATACTAGCCAGAAAAGCCGCCCCTGGAGATAAACAAGTTTAATTTATTTCATCAGTCGGGACAGCGAGGGGAGTGTCCCTATACGTACGTCTTCTCCGTGATAGTAACTAATTATAATTTCTGAGAAACACAAACTAATTTTTGAGAGAACTCTCTTCCATCACCATCACAGAGAAAGAAGAAAAAGGATGAGAGTGATCAGAATAGATGAATAGAGTTGGCATTTGATTGTAACAGGACTACTGTAGTACTGCCACCACCACCAGCAACCTCCCCATGTTCGTGTTTATCCAATTATATGTATATATATATGTTCTTCGTCAGGAGCATGATATAAAAGAAAAGAAACAACCCTATCAGACACAGTACCACGTTTGGACTATCGATTCCTTTCCTTGTAGTGCTTTCTTAGGATTCATTCATGTCATATGAAAGTGAGGGAGGGAGCTGGTAAAGATTAAATCAAAATCAAAACTCAAACTATTTATTTAAACTTCACTGTCACAGTGTCACTAAAAGCTGCTGCATGCATGCTTCTATTATAAATACGAGGTGAAAGTTATCATTCTTTCTATCTATAAATGAGAGAGTAGCAGCCGGCGGTTAAAACAAAGTCTCACTCTCTTCTTTCCCTCCTTAAACTCGGGTTTTATTTCTTACTGTTCAGAAACATAAAGGGAAAGAAAACTGATTCAGTTACCAGTTGGGGCATTTCATAACAAAGAGAGGATTTCTGTACAACAACAAAAATTGCAAGGACAAGTCATTATATGATAATCAGGATATATATATATATATAAAGAACTTTGTCGTCACAATTTTAGAAATGGTTCAACAATTTGTAATAAAAGCATTATTGCTATAGAAAATTAACTCGTTAAACAATTTTTATTGTTAAGATCTATAATATAATTTATATTTAAAAAATTTTAATTCTATTAATTTATCCTTACAATTAACTCTACTTTAAGTGTTTTACTTACCAAATTCATCCAATATATCTGACATTGCTATCAATATTAATTTTTTAATATAAAAAATTAATATATTTCTTAGAAAGGATTAGGCAGAAGCTAGGAGCGGAAGCATTGACCAACCCATAAATAAAATAGCAGAGTTACAATTTCTACTATAGATGTTATTTTAACTTTTATATAACCTGTCCTAAATTATAGTAAATGAATTAAATCCCTAATTCTAATTCTATTTTAATGTATAGTATGTTCTAAATTAAATTAGTTTTTTTTTATGATTCATCATATTTTAAAGTTGGGGTTAATGTGTAAAGTGAGATGAAGAGAAACTATTCAAGGAAAGAAAAAGATTTCAGTTGGACTATGGATTGGTGACATAAATAAAATAAAAATTATGGGTTAGTTTGGATAAGAATTATATTTTATACAATACTTTCAGAATATGAAATCGTGTCATTGTTTATTGTAGACAGTATGTTTTGAATTATTCATACCAATCATTAGTATTATAATTCTTTTGCCTCCCTAATTCACACTTATTTAGTTGTATACGATATATGAGTGAGTGTCAATTTCTACAAGATTTATTTTCCAGATCATAGTAAAACTTTTATCTCGCAGTTGTGCACTTACGCTTGATTTTTTCGCCCAATTTTTTTCACCTAAACTCACTTTTTTACTTGTCTTAATCTATTTAATTTATTTCGCGATAGAACACATCTGCAAAATATGATTGTTTGTTCTTTTGGAAAAACACTCAACTTAAATATAAACCTTAATTATTAGTTTATAAGTGAAATTTATTGTCTTGAACTGATGATAACAGCCTTGAGTTTGATGCAAGACAAATTTGGAAAGTTTTTACCTGTTTTAAACCTTACGATGTGATCTTCCAGAAAGGTAGCTTGATCGCATAGTTTTGGCTCTATTTTTATGCAACAAAAATATCTTATCGGCCAAATTTCTCATTCTGCCTATGTCCCTAACAATTAGTAAATGAGTGTCACTTCATTTTCCATCTCACTCTAATCATTGATAAAATTTAAAATAGAGACATTTATGAGTATTATTGTTTTTTTTTTGGGATAAATTGGACTTTATATTTTATCTTTCGAGGTTGACAACCAAAACGGAATATTTGAAATCAATCCAGAACCAACTACTGATCCTTAATACACTGAGTTGAATTATACATAAGCTAAAATATACCAAAACGCATACACGATAATCCATCCATGAAAGCCGTAACGAGGCTGATATATTATGCAATTTAATACCTATTTTGATAGTAGGGACGACGATAGGGAAAACCCAAAATCTTTCCAAGCACAGAGCGACTATCAATTTTCCGGCCCACGGTCAATTTTCAAGGCCGAATTCGGGCGGACGTTGGACTCCTCCATCTATGAAGCAAGTTATCATTAAGTGGTACTACAAAGTGCATCCAAGACCAAGACCATGACCAAAAACCACGCTTCCATTAATATACAATATGAATGGCGTCTCCATTTACATCACTTCACAATAACCCTCAATGATATAAACAAATAAAGTTGAATATTCCCCTTTTTCCTTTTTCTCTTTTTATTGATGATCATGAGTAATAATTTTCTTTATTCCTCATGACATGATGATGCCTAGCTATAGTTTGATTAGTGCAATATAAAAAGACTGGCATTCTGTCTGTAGGGAATGGGACCATTTGGGGAAGTGGTCTCCAAAGTTTGTGCATACGCAATTATGATGAGCTCCAACTACTTTTTTCTTTAAAAAATATTCGATTGTATTATCTATTAATTATAATTTACAGAAAATAATTTCTACTAATTTCTTTTTTGTGATTTAACTTGCTTTAAAAGAAGAAGATAATACTGGAGGGCTTATGAGCTAGCTATTTTTTTTTGAGATGTTAGAATAAGAATTAACTAGTCAAAGTTGAGAATATTTATAGTTAAGGTAATTGAATCACAGATTCTTTAGTTGGCGTGTAGTCATAATTTATGATTTGATGTTTATTTTATTTCTATTAGTGATCTTACATTATCCTTATATATTCTGTATAACGTGCTTAAGGTTTCCCAACCTCGTTTGATTGTAAATGAAAGATAAGTATCGCTAAGGAGTCGATTTTTTTTAATAGCAAGAAGTTAATCAGTATGTGGAAGATACAAACATAAAGCAAACATGTGTAGCTTTACGATAACATAAACCCTAATTAATTAACACACCTTAATTATTTTCAGGAACAAAATCCATGTATATATATATATATTTCTTCCACTATCTCTGATCAACAACGTATCCCACTCATACTCCACCCTTGCTAATTAAGCAAATAGTTTGCATCTAACTTCAACTAAGTTCAATATTTTAATTGGGTTTCTCAAATTAAATCTCAACGTTATTCACATCTCAAAATCATGATTTCTGAGTACCCTTGCATCACTAATCGGCAGCCTTAACAGCAAAAGGACATGGTGGGTACGAATTGGACTCTAACCACATCTATCTACGTGATGCCAAACTACATGAACAGTCGTCTGCATAGTAATTACGGTACGTTTATTTATATGTATGGAGCCAAGCAGGTGCAATGTATATGGATCTTTCAAGTCTACATGCATGCATGCATGCAGCATCTCGAACAATAATATATATCATATATGCCTGCCTACTGTTAACCTGGAAGAGACCCATCATTATCCATAGGGGCTAGGGCAGCCATGAGATGACCCTTGCATTTTCATAAGTGGTTAATTAAGGTTTATCATCCCAATGAATTTATCTTACAACAGATATGTCAAGGGTGTTTAATTTATATTATTATGAAATATTTGAGTCATTATAAACCTCTAAAAGTTTTATACTATAGTGGAGTTTTCGTAATCAATGTGCATTCATAATTGTTTTTTACAAGGGTTTTCCATCTGGAAGCATTATGAGTATTAGACCTTTACGATTGCGGATATAATTAGCTTTGGTATGTAGTAATTTTGGTTGGTTTATGATCTAGTCACTTCTTACGGGGTTGATACGGTCGAACGAATGAACGAATAATGATAGTTCTGCCACGCTTGGGAGCCCACCACCGTACGTCAGCCTTGCTACTTCTGTGGCGCATCATTTGGCCACAATCTTGGGAGTCTAAGTGAGGACTTTTGCGACGAGACCCCACGATCCTCCACTGTGCACGCGTCAGAGCAGCAGCCTGCGTGGCTTTCTGAGTTATCAATTTGGTGGGCACCTCCTTTTATATACACTCATGTTTTACCCCTTCTGAAACCAACAACTACTCTGTCCATAGTGTGCTTGATTTAATTTTGCTTTGAATGAGAATAGCCTACAAGGAGAGATAGGTGAAATCGAACCCGGTTCCAATTAATCACGAATTCGTCATGACAATCTACTATTTTTTAAACGTCGATCATTCCATTAGATACGGTCGAAACCGAAAAAAAAGTTGAAGAATAAGTAATCCGGAGGTGCAATCCCACAAACCGGGATTACATGAATCATAGGCTATTAAAAAGCTAACCGCCTTGGTTCTTACTCTCCTAATAGGCATTACACGAAAAGCCAAAAACAACTAAAACTAAATATAACAACCAAATACCTCGAACTATGAAAAATGAAACCTACTAAAGTACTGCCAATCGAAAGAAAACAAGAGTTCAAACACAACTTAATTAATGCTCCTCGAAGGGTGCCGGTGAAAACAAGGCGAAATTGCTACGGTGACCCGGCTCCTCAGCAGATCCATAGCAACTGATTACTCCCGGTGGCGAATCACCTCCAGATGATTCTCCATAGCATGTGACTTATTATGCACTATCTTCTTCGGTGACTTAGATGGCCTCTGATCTGAATTTTCCTCCGTGTCCATCTTATCTTCTCCCTCTTGTTGGAGCCTTCGTTTCTTCTCATCTCGAATCAGTAACTCTTGTGCTTTTGTTTTGCAGTGTCTGTCTCAATTTCAATATGCTTATCTTTATCCAGTACGTTAGCTGCCGCATATTGCGAGAGGTCGAGGTCTAACTTGTTGTGGCATTGTGGAGGTGGCGATCGCACGAGTGATAAGATAAGGATTTGTCGGTGTTCGGTTACCAGGTCGAATTCAGTCATCCCACCGGCGAATTATTTGCTCTTCCGGAATTCGGAAGTGAATCTCCCACTGCTTACAACATGTCCCAAAATACCATAGATAAAACCGAAGTGTTGAAGCCATTCATACCTGAATTTGCAGACGACCGAATCGTTTTCGAGAAGGCGCACTAGCTTCTCTCGTTTGAGAGGTTTCCGGACATCCAGCCAGACTCGGATACGCATATACGTTTTCGCAAAAGCTATGACATTTTTCGGGTCATAGCGGTTGAACTCGCCACCGAAATCGCCTATGGCTCAACCCACCGCTTCGGAAAAGTACCCGAACGGTAGCTCGTTCACCTGTACCCAAAAGGTGAGCTTTGTGAGATCGGAGTATTGCGGTAACTGTCCCGGCTGTAGCTAGCTGCTGATGGTCGAAGCTCAGATAGTGCTAGGATTGGTAGCGATTATCTTACCCTATCTGCATGTTTTTTGAGTGAATACTAGCTTGTTTATGCTTCAATCCCGTGTGATTTTGCGTTTTGGCATTCTATGCCTAGACCCTTTGACTTGGACTATTTCAGTCCATTTGATGTGTTTCATTGTAGTATTTGTTATCGACTGGTACTTTAGAGACGGGTGATCTGGCTATGAGGCTATGGACGCGGAATAGAGCACGTTTGGAGCTCGAACGGTAGGACGGTGCAAGAATTGATGAAGAAGTAGGGATGCACGCCATGCAGACCCTCGGGCTGCAATTACCCTCGTAGCAAAAGGGGGTGCACGTCGTGCACCTCTAGGATCCAACAATTTCCATATAAAAGGAGTGATTTGAGGAAAGAGAGAGGTCATCTTCTCCAACAAAATTCCCTCGATTTCCCCGACTTTCCTCTGCAAAACACCATATTTCCATCCCTAGAAGTCTGGTTGAAGATCCGAAGGAGTCCCCATTGAAGATTGAAGCTAGGATTGAAGCTAGAAGATCAAAAGTGAAGATTGATTCAAGTCTGATTCATTGTCTCTTCATCAAGATGGTGGTTAAATCTTTTTCTATGTTCTCTTTTTCTAGAGTTATGAGTAGCTAAACCTTTACAGTTTTTGGTTGGGATGTAAGATTTGAGCCATGATACTCTCCCTAAAAGTATAGGGTCGACGATTGTTGGATATTTGGAATTGAATGACAGATTGCTTTGATTATTGGTTTTTCAACCTTGTTCTTATTACGGCTTGAATTAGGCCAAATCTATGAAATCCCCTGTTTGATCGACTTAGAAATTTATATGTTTAACAATCAAAGATATAAGAAAGCTATCGGTGGAGTAAGCCAATAGCTCGATTATACCTTCTGTGCCTCTTTTTGTTTTAATGGTTGTTCATCTTGTAATTGACGGGTGTTCTGATTTGGACCTAATGGACCAAATTAGGTGTAGTTATTAGTAGCTTAGGTGTTGATGGACCAAGTTAACACTATTTCCAATTGTTTGTGATTTCCTTTAATTCAGAAAGAGCACCCTATCAGTTTGTAGAACTTTTCGGTGTTCATTACTAGTTAGCCTAGTTGAGGTGATCTCCACTTTGATTGGGAAACTAATAGTAGTAATCCGCCTGTATGATTGTGCCGTGGATTCATACACGTGATAAGAGGAATCGTATTATTTAATCCAAGTCCAACGTTTGCTCGATTCAACTACTATTAGAAAGTTGAGCTTAATGAAAGTTGAGCTCGATCACAGGGAGAAAATAAGTTCTTGGAATGGATAATTCATCAAGCTCTTATACTAGAGAAAATCGAAGCCAAAAAAATTAGCTAGCAAACGCGAATGGCAAAGATGGCTGGCGGCAGCTAGGTTTCGAACGGGTGCTAGGGTTTTACATCGAGAGAGTGGGAATTGTTTTTTGTAGTCTACTATAATTATTATATAAGTACTCAACGTTGTAACAGTTTAAACATATACCACATATCATTAATCTCACATTTGATCGAGTACGTCTCCCGTAAGTTCTACTCCTATAAGATTATCAAAATTAAGTTTAATTAGTCGTACGAAATATACACTATTTTCTTATCAAAGATAAACAAGGTAAATATACCACTATAAAACATATGAAAAAAAAGAATAAACATCTATTGTCATATATGGGGCGTGTTGAATTCAAATATAATACCTATGAATTGTCGGCCACAACACAACAAATTACGCTACTTTCATAAAGGTATATACGCCACTTTTTATTAGTGGTGAGCATTGGGTAGGGTTACCCACCAAATCCACCCGTCGTAACCCAACCCGCTTGAAAGTGGGTGGGTGTTGTGGGTGGGTTTGGGGGTTGTCTATCTAGTCACCCACCAAGTAGTGGGTGGGTTTGAGTTGGGTGATAGATTACCCGCCTAACTCACTGGTCCACTATACTGGTGGGTGAAATCTACAATTTTCCTATTATCTCTAATCTTCCGGTGCAAATATATAAAAAAAAAATCATCTCCCCTCTCGGATTGTTTGGACAATATGACTTTTGCTTAAATGATTTGTATTGTTTAGCTTTGGGAATGAAGGTTCATGAGTGATGGAAGATGAGACACATTTACATTATTTTTGTTCTTTTTTTAATCGAAGTTTAATATAATTTCATGTTTTAATAAAGTTTATATCAATTCTCTAACCCACCCAAATTCACCCAGCACCCGCTATACCCACCCACAATCACTCACAGTTACTAAATAGGTAGGTAGGTGTGGGTCGAGTCATGCAAAAAGTGACTCACAAAAGAATAAGTGAATTGATTTTGTTGGATTGGTTTTGTTGTCAAACCCAATCCAACCCACCCAATATTCACCCTAACTACTTTTTATTATAAATTTTAACGTTCTATTTTATGGTAATTCTATTTTATTGATCCTTATTAAAATAATAAATAAACTAATTCATCAGATGTACCAATGAGGATTCGGCTATTTTGAAATTTGCGATTTCGCTCTCATCTTGACCCACCAAGCAAAGGTCCACAAATGAAAGGGACCCACGTGTAAGCAATAGTCAAGAAAGCAACCAATGGGAGGAGAGACTGCCTTTTCGGGGCAACAGACAGCTTTGATGCCTGTGGGATACAGCCAAAAGAAAACAATTACTTTTTAATATTTTCTCTTTTCCCTTTTGTCTTTTTCTCCTTCAAAATAATTTACGAAAAGAACATTTTTCTCTTGTCACCTTCGTCACTGTCGGCTGCTAGGATCTTGGATCAGGACACGTGTGGTGCTGTCATCATTTTCTCTTCTTACCAATCCGTTAACATAGTATATAGGTGAAGTATGTGAGAAAACACGATGAACACTTCGGTACTTAGGTCATGTACCTTTTACGTCAAAAAAAAATTCACATTTTTCAAATTGATAAAACAAATTTCAAACTCCTTTTAAGAATAAAATAATGATGCTAACATCTTTAAATACAAAGTTTTAATTTTCAAGACAAATTTTATTTTAAAATTAATAGATGTTAAACTTTTAAAATTAAATTTTAAAACCTTAACATTATATTCTAAACACTAAACACAAATCTATAACTTACAAATTTTTCAATTTATTTTTAAAAGTTACCGACTCTTAATTTTAAGCATACAATATGACAAAAATATAGTATAGAAATTATGCTCTCGCAATGTTGGGAATTTGGAAAACAATGCAGATATTATTATAGATAGAATTCGTAGTGAAATAGAATGTAGCTAGGGGCGGAGCCAAGGGTTCACTTTCACCCAAACCGAACTGATACCTAAAAGAGTAAACCAAGGTTGACTGCAGCAGGAGAGATATCAATCATATGAACCCATGCATGCAAACATGTGGATATCTTTGTGACACAAGAAAACCGATAGTTATTAATACTTTTTTTCTAAAAAAATATATAATAATAATTCCGATTCTTTCAATTTTCTCCCTTCATGATTCGATGCTGTTTAAATGTGGCCTGGCTACATCCACAACAAGAAAGACAATCCATCTTGTTAGGCGGAAGAAGAGGAGTACTAGTCATCCGCCGACTTAATTCTCTAGTTTTCTATGGTCACCTTTTCTTATTCCTGATAGGACGGGGAAGAAGTTCGGTTGAGTCAACGTTGTTGGTTGACCGTTGTGATTTCAGACTTTAAACTCACGAGTAGATCATTTGAAAGTTTATCGATAAGAGGTATTGCGAAAAGTTAGGCGAGACTACTAGAGATGCTCCCATACTAAAATCTATCCAATGATCAGAGTAGATAAGAGCGATTGATCCTAGAGGCCCATTGGTTGTAGTCTTTCTTAGATAGGTCATCACTTACATGCATACTTCTCCGTATCTCAACATCGCCTTAGATTTATGGGTAGGATCATTCGTACTATATAGACAGTTAGAATGCAGCCACGTCGTCCATCACTATATTATAATTACTGCTCTGCGCACTATGCAGATGGCCAAATGTCACAATTCAGAGGGAACATTCCATCGATATGTATTTTCCATTTCATTTCTCTTTCCTAACCCTATGTCATTCATTATTCCTAGATGCATAATCAACAATACGATGGAATACACAGACTGTTTGCGACCCATCAACTGTCACCCAATAGTGGACCATTCTGCAACCACTCTTTCAACTCATCAACCCTCGCATATTGACTTGTTGTATGTCTTTGGCGACGAACGAGCTTAGCTAGAAAATGGAGTGCAACCTTGTTACGAAACTAGTCCCTGGATCGTAACCAGACTCTGATACCAGTTGTAACGTGCTCATTGCGACACGCTTCCTAAATTGATATGATGAAGATGACAATGATGATGATGATGAGGCTGATGATGAATGATGATGGCGTGTATGATGTTGAGGAAGAAGATAAAAACTATAGCAATAGTTTAGATGGGAACGAAAACTAAAACATAAAGATAAAAAATAATTGAAACTTTGATTATTTCTTCTTGTTTATTCCCATTGTAATCGAAGCCTTTCATAAAGATTAAACTCTTAATTAATTTTCTAAACAATAACTTAAACAAACTCAATCACTAATTAAATAATATTTAATTATATATCTCTAAAATAATTAACAATAAACATAATGCTAATAACTAATTATCTATTCTAAAAAATAGGCACGTAACAAAAATTTTGGCGACCAAAATACTTTGTCGCATAATGTTACATTTTCTTTCAAGACCAAAAAATGAGCCGGGTTATGATGTTTAGCCTTAAGCAATGAAGAATTTCGTCCGTCGACCAACATTGACTATCTCGCTTCGGATATGCTTCCATCGTAATGTTTTCCGTTGCAAAAAACTGAATTTTTTGTAGCGGTTTGTGTATGTCATAAATTATGAATTGAATGATGTTGTGTCTTTTACTTTTACACGTACTTGATTGTAGCCTACATATAAATGAATGTGTATTAGTTTTTTGTACCGAAACACATGTTATCCCCACATACATACAAAGTTGCTTTTGCTTTCATGAAAGGATAGAAAATAGAATAAAATAAGTATTATATAAGTATTGGTTTGTAGGATGTGACTAGATTTAAATCCGAAATTTTTATATCATAAATAACCTACCGACTAAACAACTATTTCATTTGAACACTTAAAATTAAGGTTCGGAAAGGCATGAGGAGGCGACTGATTAGGCGGAATAAGTCGGAAGCGGAGGCCTCAACGCCTCGCCTCGGCCGAGGCAACAGTTTAAGGCGGAGCGACGCAAAGACGGCGTGGAATAAGCCGCCTCCTCCGTAAATCGCTGCTGAGGCGTTTTAAAAAAAAACCTAATTCGAAAACCTAATCTAAAAGACTAAAATGACCCAGCGTCGCACTTCCACCTCTCCCTCGAATCCGCTGCGAATCCACCGTCACAACCCGTCTCCGACTCCAACCTCACCTTCACCACGCCGTCGCGGCGCGCCCTCTCCTCCTCTCTCCTCTTCTCCTCCGCACCGTTGCAGCCCCGCCTCATCCGCTGCTCCCTTCTTCTTTGCCGAGCCGTCGCGGCGGCAGCCTATCGGCTTCATCCTCTTCTCCCTTTTTCTCCGCCGCTAAGGCTGTTGTGAGACGCGGATGTTCCTCCGACCGGGCTGTTCTGATCCTCCGTCAGTCTAAGCTGTTTCTCTGTTCAAATCCTGAATCTAAGCACCTCTCTTCAAAACGTGAAGGTAGAATCCAATCATCTGTTTCTCTGTTTGATGTCTGCCTCTGAATTAAACTCCAATCATCTATCTTATTGGTTGATTTTGCCCCTGAATTACAGAAATCAGAATATAGTATTTCGGCAGAAGCAGTTGATCTCAGTTTCTCTGTTTGTCTGTTTGTTAAATTTGACAATTTCGGAATCGTAACCAATAAATAAACTTTTTCAGTTATAAAATTATAACTCTATAAATTTTGCCAGTTATAAAATTATAACTCTATGAACTATGTCTGTTACAAAATTATAATCTATAAATTTTATCAATTATAAAATTATAATTTTATGAACTTTATTAATTATAAAACTATAATTCTATTAATTTTAGACTATTATATTTAATTTTATACATTCTATTTAAAATTTATTATACTTTTTAAAAAATGCCTAATCACAATTAAGCGTTCAACCGCCAAAACATGAAATAGGATCTCATCATCTTATTACCGCCTTACGCCTCCACAATCTTGCTTAAAATACAGACATGCCTAAAGTACATGCACAACAACATAACAGTCGTTAGTCAATCTCCTTAAAATTAGAAAAGGCCCAGCCATGAGAGCGGTTCAGTGAAAGGGAATCTAATCGAGTTAGCTGTTTCCCAGGCCCATAAACCTAAAAGAAGGGTCCAGTGGTACCGGAATCGGGTATGGATGTCCAGCTGACTGAAGCCGGGTTGCCCGATAATAAAACGTCGTCGGTGCTGGTAAATAATTTAGTACCCGATCCCCGTCGCCGCCTGCCGATCGTCTTCTTCCTCCGTCTTGGGTTCATCAGATAGCAGTCACAGATTTTTCTCTTCACTCTCATAAACCCTAGAGACTTTAAGTCATGATTTTTCTCTTCATTCTCAACTGAATAACAGTTCCAAGAGCTTTGTTCTACTTCTATCCTTTTACCTGACGACTTTCTCTCCTCCCTTTTCAACTTCCAAATTCTTTGCACTGCACTATTCTGTGGGTACATGACCACTTGCTGTGCATATACAGGATTGATCTATATAAATCATGGCTGTAAAAAATGGTATTGGATAATTAGGCAACTGTGAAAGCATTTAGAACTGTATGTTTTACCGAGTGTGTATTTTTCGTTGGAATATTATGAATGGATTTTTGTTTTATTTGTGCTTACAGGAAGCGAAAGAACAGCACATGAACACAACGTTGATGAATGCGTTGCTCCTCCTACATGCGGAAGTATATTGCCAATTTTAAGTGTAAGACAATCCTATTAATTCAATGCATAGTTTTCTTCTAATAGACAATATTGGTACTTGCAGCCCGACGCTTGCTGCATGAACCGCAGAATTGTCATCTTCGGCCTAGTCGAATCGTTTTCTGTGCTGTGAATCATAGAAGAATTGGTTCTTGTCTTTATCGTTTCCAAGTTGTAAACTATTAAGGCAGATAGAGCTGGCAAATTATTGTGTGGTAGAGTCTGGTGTCTCCCATGCAAACTCAGTTACAGTTGCGGACAATTTCCTCATGTCAGAAAGCTAAATTCCTCTCATATGCTGCCTTAGGATGGCCGGAAGGTGGGTTCGTGTCTATTGCAGACCACCGGAACCCAGAGGTGTCTTGCTTCCAGCAGAAGGGATTCTCCCTGATCACGAGACAAGTTACTGGCAAAGCGCTGCACGCTCTTTGCATCAAGGGGCTAATCAATCTGGGTGTCTTTTACAGCAACACGTTGATTAGTATGTACTCGAGGTTTGGCCACATTGGTCATGCTCGCTACGTGTTTGATACAATGCGTGATAGAAACGAGTCGGCATGGAATAATATGATGTCTGGGTATGTCCGTGTGGGAATGTATGAGGAGGCATTTGAGTTCTTCCGCAGAATGAGGCATGTTGGTGCTCAGCCGGGTGGGTTTGCCCTTGCTAGTTTGGTGACTGCCTGTGACAGGTCAGGCTGCATGATCAGTGAAGGGATTCAAGTCCATAGTTTTGTTGTAAAGTCTGGGTTTACGTCGGATGTCTTCGTGGGTACTTCGCTCGTGCATTTCTATGGAAGTTATGACTTGGCTGTTAGTGCCAAGCGGCTTTTCGAAGAGATGCCGGATAAAAATGTAGTGTCTTGGACAGCATTGATGGTTGCTTTTGCTGATCATGGAGATCCGAGGGAAGTGATGAAATTGTATCAACGTATGAGGAATGAAGGGGTGAGTTGTACAAGCAACACACTTGCGACTGTGGTTAGTTCGTGTGGATCACTTGAAGATGGACATCTCGGTCTTCAAGTTCTTGCACATATTATGAAGACTGGGCTAGAAACGGGTCCTTCTGTAGCAAACTCTCTCATATCGATGTTTGGAAATAACGGGAGAGTGGAAGAGGCTACTTATGTTTTCGATTGCATGACTGAACGGGACACCATCTCATGGAACTCGATTATTACAGTGAATGTACATAATGGCTTTTTTGAAGATGCGCTGAAATATTTTAATTGGATGCGTCTTGACCATGACAAGGTTAATTATACTACATTATCGGCATTGTTGTCTGGCTTCTGTTCTGTGGATAATGCACAATATGGTCAAGGAATTCATTGTCTAGCTACTAAATTAGGGCTAGATTGTGATCTTTTTGTGTGCAACAGCCTTATACGTATGTATACCACAGCCGGTAAGAATGCAGAAGCAGAAAATGTCTTCCACGGCATGGGAAGCAAGGATTTGATTTCTTGGAATTCCATGATGGTCTGCTATGCCGAGGATGGGAAGTGTAGAGATGCCTTGAGGGTTTTTAACCATATCCTTAATACAATGAAAGCAGTTAACTATGTTTCTTTTACAATTGCAGTTGGGGCTTGTGCCGATCCTGATTATGTTAGTGTAGGTAAAGTTATTCATGGCCTCATAATTCTGACAGGTCTGAGTGAAAACTTGATAGTAGGTAATGCACTAGTGACCTTGTATTGTAAGTCTGGTTTGATGACTGAAGCAAGAAAGGTATTCCAAACAATGCCCAGGAGGGATGTAGTGGCCTGTAACGCACTTATTGGTGGTCATGCAGACAACGACGAGGTAGAAGAAGTCTTTGAAATTTTTAAGTTTATGAGAAGGGAAGGTATGGAAGTGTCCTATATCACTATCTCTAGTGTTCTTGGTGCATGCGTCGCTGCTATTGATCTATCTAAACATGGGATGGCTACCCATGCTTACATTGTTCAGACAGGCTTTGAGTCAGATGAATATGTCCACAGTTCGCTTATATCTATGTATGCCAATTGTGGTGATATCGACTCAAGTTTTCGTACCTTTGAGGGAATAGCTAATAAGAAGAATGCTGCGTGGAATACTCTTATAACAGCGAGTGTTAACCATGGCTACATAGAAGAGGCTTTGAAACTTCTTTCAGAAATGAGACGTGCGGGAATAAGATTAGATCATTTTAGTATTTCTGAATGCCTAGCTGCTACTGCTCAGTTGGCGATATTAGAGGAAGGCCAGCTGCTACATGGTTTGGCCATCAAACTTGGTTTGGAGTTGGACCCTTTCGTAGCAAATGCAACTATGGACATGTATGGAAAAAGTGGAGAGTTAGAGGATGTGGTAAAAATGATCTCTTTATCAACTGAAAGGTCACGATTATCATGGAATATTTTGATATCATCATTTGCCAAGCATGGGTGCTTCACGAAGGCCATTGAAACTTTTCATGAAATGCTTCGGCTCCAAGTGAAGCCAGATCATGTCACGTTTGTTTCTCTTCTTTCCGCATGCAGTCATGGCGGTCTAGTGGAAGAAGGCCTTAGGTACTACGATGTAATGACTAAGGAGTTCAATATTTTGCCTCGAATTACACATTGTGTATGCATGATCGACCTTCTTGGAAGATCGGGGAGGCTTGATGAGGCTGAAACTTTTATCGCGGAAATGCCAATTCCACCAACGGACTTTGTCTGGAGGAGTCTGTTGGCAGCTTGCAAGGTCCATGGGAATGTGCAACTCGGGAGAAAAGCTGCAGAAAATCTTATAGCCTTGGACCGGTTTGACGATTCAGCTTACGTACTTTATTCCAATGTTTGTTCAACCAGTGGGAGATGGAGGGATGCTGAGAATGTAAGGAGTCGGATGGGGTCAAACAGAGTGCAGAAGCAGCCTGCCTGCAGTTGGGTTAAGTTAAAGAACCAAGTTTGCTCATTCGGAGTTGGGGAGAAGTCACACCCACAGTCAAGAGATATATATAAGAAGCTGGATGAGATAAAGATAATGATCAGAGAAACAGGCTATGTCCCAGATACTAGCTACTCTTTGCAAGACACGGATGAAGAACAGAAGGAACATAATCTGTGGAACCACAGTGAAAGATTGGCACTTGCATTTGCCTTGATCAACACCCCAGAGGGTTCAGCTATCAAAGTTTTCAAGAACCTTCGTGTTTGTGGAGATTGCCATTCTGTTTTCAAATTTGTAAGTGGAATTCTTGGTCGGAAGATCATACTGAGAGATGCATTTCGCTTTCACCACTTCACAGGTGGCAGCTGTTCTTGCTCTGACTACTGGTGATATGTAAGTGGATCGTGTTCCACATTCCGCTCAAGGTGGAGAACTATGCCCTCTGTTTGAAATACCTTGCAAGATTATCTGCCTTGGAATTCTTGCAAGATTATCTGCCTTGGAGATCATGGAGATTTAATTGTCCAAAACTGATAGCAAAGCTGAAATGAATTCTTCATATGACTTCCTCAGTGATGCTGCTTCCATATTTTATTATTGCATGTACTCTACTTTTCATATGACTTCCTTTTTTTGTCACCTCTTCTTTTCTGTTAAATGTTCAAGATGCCTTCGTGTTTCGAATAGGTTGCTATTAAAGGAAGAGGCATCTCTGCTACATATCTGGGTCATCGAAAATGACTTTTCATGACATCTGCTTCAGAACATCGCAAATATCCATGTTCGGAATTACTTTTGATACTGTCCTGCATGTTTCTTCTGCTAGACGTGTCTGTTAAAGGTAAATAGTTCGACGAGTTTGGTTAGAGGCAAATGTTATAGTCAATTGCGGAAGTTGTTCCTAGAAAAACCACGGCATATCGTCTCTGAGTCTATGAAGTTGCTCAAGATATATGAGGTACTGTATCAGTATTGAGCACTTGTCCCTGCATATATCAGCATTCTATTAATCTCTTGTAATTTCTCATTTTTGCAGTCTGCTGTTCTATCTGCGTTATCTGTTCTTTCTGCCGATGAAAGAGTAACAAATTCATATGAAAAGCATGCTTGACAGGGTTAAGTTTCAACTGGAAGAACTCTTGGTCAGTTCTAAACTACCAATTTCTATTTCTGTATCCTTTTGTATTTTTAAGGTTTCTGCAGAATTCACTTGGTCCAATTGAATATCCTTGTCCAGTAGCTCATGCAAGCCGATCATTGATCCTTGGTCAAACAGAAGGGCAATTGCCGTATAAAGCAACAACGTAGTGCTTCTGTAATTAAGAGTTATGAGCTTTTAGTTTCGTGTTTATAGTGTTAAGTATTCTAGGGCAAATACGGAAACCCTTGTCATACATCCTAATATCAAATAAAAATTTCGCCACTAATTATGCACTATTGAGAATGAGATCTTATCCCAATCTTTAAGCTGATAAAAAAAGGTTTCATTAATTATAATTCCCAAGTTAAAGCATGAAACATCAAAATATGGCACTATAGCAAAATTTTGATAAAAAGAAATGACATGGATCACAAGAGGATCAAGCAGAGCCAATAACTGATTAATGTTAAACAAGTGTTTATTTTAATTTATTAATTCTTTCCACCTGCCAAAACTAAAAGTTAACATAATACTTAAAATTTGAATAATAACCGTTATATACGCTATTTATAAAAATTACAAAGAGATTTAATATTTTAAAATTGTTACAGAACTCATTTCTTATCCAAAACGATACACAAATCTTGTTTAATATATGTATTCCTCAAAACATAGATACACATGATAGTATTGACATACTGGTTATAACTTTGTCCCTAGATCATAGCTTTAATTTGAAAAATACATGTCTATAATCAAATTTTTTGTTCAAATTTGTCAGGGTTCAACTCCACTCATTCATCCACTTAACTCCGCAATCAAATTTCACAATTTTACCTTTTCACCTTCTCCCCCGAAGACTTTATACTAATATACTTTCTCATCTTTAGCTCCAGTGACGGAGACGGAGCTACCAAAACATTAGGGGTTCGATCGAACCCCCTTAGCTTCCATTACATTTTCCAATATTATCTATATATGCATGCTAATGGTAAAAGTCTACAACTAATGAACTAAATACATGTAAACTAATTAAAATAATAAATTGACGAATTAAAATCATTAAAATATAACTAAAACCCTAATAAACAATATATATAAGTCAATTAAAATAATATAAATAACCGAGTATTTTCATGAATATAATGAAATATGTCAATAACGATCTTCAAAATTAGATCAATAATGAGTAGTTTAATTTTTTTTTAAAAATAACGAGTAGTTGAATAATGAATTGGTGATATATATTGAACAAAATTTTATGTTATTTAAAAAAGGAATGGGTTCTATAATACTTTCATGATATGAAATATCGTCCTTGTTCATTCTAAATAATGTACGATTAACTTTATTCCTTTGATCAATATAAATTTATAATATAAATTTGGAATCCCTTCGATCAATATCCTAACTCCGTCACTGTTTAGCTCGAACAAATATTTCTCTTATTTATTATTAAAGTGCATCTGGTTGCCTTATCCGAAATTTGACAAGGACGTTTACGAAGTACAAAATCTCTTGTACCATATTTAATTAGCATTGCCAAACACCAACGAGTGTGCAATTAAAAGCACAAATAAATTATTAGTTTCGATATAAACACGAGCTCGATTCCTTTGTTGATTTGCTATATATGCAGCAATTACCCAAATTAAAGAGGTAGAGTTCATGTAAGACAATTTGCCGGCGGCTAATTAATTCCCGGCCGCCATGCATCCTTATCCCTTTGGGTTGGTTACGATTTTGTGTTGAACCAATTGATGCAAAATATACCCAGATGTATATCTGGGAGAGTGGTTTTTTTTATGAATGTTGTGAGTGAATATGTAGTGGTTGTCATGAAAATCCAGCCCATTACACTTACGTGGAAGGGTACTATAGCAAACCAACGTGTGAGTCAAACTACGATATGGTGCAAGTATTTGCAAAACTACATATAATATGTGTCGTATACGTATTTTTCATTTCTTTTTATCTTTTTTCTTTTAGAAAGAATTTCCGGCACGTCAAATTTCTAACATCCGAACTCGTTAAATTTCAATAATGTGTAAGAACAGACTTCCACACAATTTTTTAGTAGGATGGTAAAGATGAAACCGGTCATCAATTTTATGAAAAAGAACACTACAGTTTTTTTTTCGTTGGAAACTTGGTTCAACACCTAACTTATTTGGCCGATCAAGTAGCAAAAGTGTTGGCAGGAAATTGATTTGACTTCGACACAAAAATAAATTATTTGGATCGTGAGACCCAACATGGCCATGGGTTCGTAAACCAAAGGGCACGGATCGTGAGACCCAACACGCTAGCGCGAATGAGTTTGCGTTGGGTACAAGTAAGCGTCCAAGATGTAGGAGCCATTGACATGTATTAAGTAGAGACTAAATATTGTTTTCGATCTGTATAATAGGACTTAGTATTTAATGCAAAAATAATTGTCTACTACCTTCATGTCACTCGTCAAACCGTCTTGTATACATAGAGGACCCTAGTATATATATCACTCAAACCGCTCTTTTTTTACTGTACTTCCTTTTCCTCTCTACAATTAAACTGCTAAATCGCATTTTTTCGAAATTTCACATAAACTGAAAAACCACCTGAGTTGGTATGTACCAAGTTGATATATACATGATTCTAACAATTACTGTTACAGTTTACTGCACCAAGTGGTTTGATTATACTAACAATTACTGTTATAGTGTTTTTTCAACTTACCATCAATCTTCATCATCATTGTTTATGATTTATATGGTGGCAAAAGACAACTTTTCTTGGGGTTGAATCGGTAGCTGCCGCTGACATCTGCATTCAACGGCTAAAAATGGATTTAACAGATTTAAAAGTTAAGAAAATGGAGGTCATCATTTTTTTTAATTTAATTTTTTTAATAATTTTTTCTAATCGTTAAATTTAAAAAAATCATTTCCAACCGTTAGATACAAACGTCAATACTAGTTGACAAAGGCGGATTCAACACCCAAGAAAAATTGGGCAAAAAGACAAAGAGCAAATTGGGTATAAGGTTTTACTTTTGTGGGTGGAGTACCAAAAGTGAAATGCTTATAATTCTTCATTAATTAATTTCCTATTAGATAAATAAGTTATGGGTTTAGGATGTCTGAACTTGAATTTCATTTTAACCTTTTATTTTCTTTTATTTTCTTTTCTTTAATTTCCATTTAAGGGTATGAAATTAGGATAAATGTGGGAAAATTGAATTTACAATTTTGGTGATCATGGTACGTCAGACCCTACTCACTCGATTTTAGTGGGTTGCTGACATTGCTATTTCACATTAAAAACAATTAACTTATTTTCTGATACAAACCCTTAATCTTGTTGAGTAATGCAATTATAGTCATTATATTGTCATTATTATCCGCTCGAATTTATCGATCAAATAGGATAAAATTAAAGATGAATGAATATTTTGAATATTAGTGAATTGAGAAAGTTATTTTTATGGGATAATTATGGTATGTATTATTGAAGTATTCGTGATGAAATCATAATCAAATTTGAATATGTAGAGCAAACTTTCACAAAAATAATTTTGTGACGAGATTATGTAAAACCATGTGTAATGTGATTTTTTATGTTTAAGATAGCTTATTATTTTAGTGTTACTATTTGATGCTCTAATTTTTGAATAAAACGATGTTCTAATTTTTGTAAAGACGAAATTATTCAAATTTACTCATTCGAAAACCTCTTTCACGATACATTTTATTCTAAAATTCGGTAATTTTTTGTTGGTCGGGCCAAAATTCCGGCCAATAACACTACTCGCCCAAGGCCGAATTTCGGCCACCGCATAGGGCCAGCCAGCCAGCGGTTCCGGCCATCACTTTTTAGCAGCCAGAACTACTGGCCGGCTTGCCCTATACGGCGGCAGGAATCCAGCTCCGACCGAGTAGTGTTATTGGCCGCATAGGGCCAGCCAGCCAGCGGTTACGACCATCACTTTTTAGCAGCCAGAACTACTGGCCGGCTTGCCCTATACGGCGGCAGGAATCTAGCTCCGACCGAGTAGTGTTATTGGCTGTAATTTTGGTCCGGCCAGCAATATTTTTTTTTTAATTTTGAACAATATTCATTAATTATTAATTAGGTATTATCATTTGTCAAAAGGATTTAACACCATTAATAGCATTTCGGTTCACACTGTATTTATATCCGTTGGTTTTCGGTTACAAACTTTATCAATAAGGTTAATATAAACATTAGAACCCTAAACCTTAAACTCTAAACCCTAGAACTCTAAATTCTAAACCTAAACTCTAAACTCTAAACCCTTAAAACTTAACCCTAAAACTCTAAACCATAAACTTTTAACCCTTAACCCTAAAATCTGTCAATGGTTATAAAAGGCTTGTGGAAATTTTGGATTAGCGGTGTAAGCAAAAAACGACAATCCTACAACGAAAGGGAACCCTAAATCCTAATCTCTATAACCCTAAACCCCAAACCCCAAACCATAAATCCTAAACCTTAAACCCCAAACCCCAAACTATAAAACGCTAAACCCCAAACCTTAAACGCTAAACCCTAAACTCTTAAAAACGACAATCAGATTCGCACTCATTAAGAACGAAAAGGCTGAGACTTATGTTTGGGTGTTGAATCAGTTGAGAATGTTGATGGGCGAGCGGCAACCGAAGGCGTTTGAGACTGACTCAGTTGGGTTGGCTCCATCCTTTGGGTTGGATCTGGGAGACTCGATGTAATGAACGGTGGTGGTTATGGAATTTCGATCTATTCGGGTATGCTACTATATACAATTGGAATTTCGTTGTTTTTACGCTCGGAGGACGTGGGGTACCGTATGGGGTACCGTATGGGGAGACATACCTACTGTTGACGGTACATGATGGGACAGTGGCACGAGGAGGTGTGTTATACCCACATTGGATGATGACATCATAGTATTACCTATCCCGAGGAATTCTTTGATGTGAATGTGATGGGCCGATAGCCGAGCCAAAGAGATGTAGAAAAATTGTCTATACAAGGCAGAACGAGAGAATTGCGACAAGATGGTCCCCCACCCATATAGATGTTATGCTTGTATTAGGCTGCCATTATCAGATAATATTATGAAACTATGTTAATATGTTTCTAGATTATGGATTATGTTGTTAGTTTATATGTTATGTACATGATTGTACGAGATTTTATGTTAAGTTGTTGGATTGAGGTCTATTATCGTTCAATTAGCCTCGCAATTAACCTCGCGGAAATTAAAAAAAAAACTAAGAGGCCGGCCGGCCACCCGTTTCGGCCAGCATTAGGACCCGACCGGCCACCCGTTTTGACCAGCATTAGGTCACAACCAGCCGCCTATTTCGGCTGGCCCAAAGAGTCAGTCAGCCAGCCACCTATTTGTATTCTTAAAATTTAATTTATATAACAAAAATCACACAAAGCGGACAAGAATGGAGCTGATAAGATAAATATTTCACTACCTATAAATAAGATTATTTACAATGGTTATTATCCACAAACTACAAGGATTAAGCAATGGATTGACTATCCGATCACATGTGATCGGATAATTCTCGACCATAAAATTAATACTATATATGTCGATCAATTTCAACCAAACAAAGCAGAAGCATGTAGATAAAAAAATTTTAGTCAAAAATAGATCTAACGAACATACCAATACAAAAAATAGAGGAATACTATATTATAAGTATTTATATGTGGACTGTGTTTAATTCAAATTCAAAAATTTCCAAATTACTAGCACACAACGCAACTATTTGTGCTTGCGCTACTCATATAGATGAATGTTTAAAACATTGGATTTGTGACCCAGGAGAACATGGGGGAATTTCAAAACAACATATATAACTATTAATTATTATTTTTGTTTAGAATTTCTTCCATAATCCATTGTCGTATGATCAGTTGGTGAATTAATATAAGCCATGGGCATTTTGGTAGTGGGTGACCAAGCTAGTTTAATTTCCTGACCTTCTTTTTAGTTAGGTACGTAGAATTCTCTGATCATCACGAGGAAACACTAAGCTTTGTTCAGTACATTATTCATTAATTAGTCTTTCCATAAATGTTGTGAAATGTTGTGATATACACTTTTCATTTCACTCTCTTCTGTATGACTTCGATATATATTTGATTTTTGTTGAGTATACGGGGTTTTTTCGTTTAAAGTATCAGTTTGATACACAAGAGATAAGGAACTATATATAAGCTAAAAATCAGAATAACATAAATCTAACAAGTGTGGCGCCATAGAATCTCATGTATCACAAAATGATATTAATTATTTCGATGCAGGACAAACTCAATGTAGGTGTCAGGTAAAGATGATAGGCGTTAGCGACTTACGCCTAACAGGATACCAACCCAAATGTCTGCACTGAAGAGTTCAACAAACGTGTTGACACAACAGAGTCGGCCTAGATGATTGTCTATGCAGAGGTACATTTCGTCGCGGTTCTGATGCGGGCATGATGTACTGCCATAAATTCCATGGCCCGAGGTTAATATATATATACCCACCCTGGACACCATCGTCCCAAACATGTCGTATCGAACTATGTCAATTGCTCTGAATCCTTGTTGCCGATCATGTTGCCCCCCAACCCAACCTGAATCATTGTTCCCATTGAAAGTGTTCATGTGAAGTAACAATATATCAGGATTAACAAATACCAAGAAAATCATTCTAATGTTAAACATACCGAAATAGACACCATAATCCAAATTTCTTTGTTCATTTTAGATAGTCGATAAAAATGGATATTAGAACCTTTGACATAGAAATGAAGGTCCAACTTATTTAGAACTAAACTACCCCTAATATTCCAACTTCTTCATTCAAATTCATGTAAGAAGAAATTAAGAGAGTATAGTGATCACCACTTCCTGAAGCAAAACCAAAAGCTTTGCTCTTTCCCTTCATTTCACTCTTCATTTTATTTTATTTTTGCTTTCAAACAAAATCTTTATGTTTAACCATAATTATTTTTATAAAAACAAAAAACAAAATCTTGGTCATCCACATCATGGAAAAAGACATGAACTCATGTAACCAATAAAAATTTACAAACAATTATTCTTTTGGGTGCGCCTATAAATGGGCAGAGAGTTGGTGTTGTCACTTAAACACATTCTCTCCATAGAGCATCACATTCCTCCCCTCCCCTGTTCTATCTAAAGCTTGCAAATCATTCTTGTTTAGCCATGGAGATTGATTCAGCATCAACCGGCCAAGACAAACCAGGGCTTTTCGGCCGCGGTTGGTCCATGGTCAAGGACAAAGTCACCAGTGTCTCAAAGGGTGCCATCAAAGTTGGACAAGATGATCCTAGAAGGATCATCCATTCCCTTAAAGTTGGGCTGTCACTCACATTGGTTTCCTTACTCTACTACATTAGGCCATTGTATGATGGGTTTGGAGTTGCAGGAATGTGGGCTGTGCTTACTGTTGTAGTCATCTCTGAGTTTACAGTTGGTGAGTTTTTTTTGTGTGGAAAAAGTCTCCTTATAACAAGTTATTTTTGCATATATATCACTGAAATTTTTGTCCATTATTTGTAGGTGGAACTTTGTCCAAAGGGTTGAATAGAGGATTTGCAACTCTGTTTGCTGGTGCTCTAGGAGTCGGAGCTCAGCACTTGGCTGCTTTGTCTGGACATAAAGGAGAGCCGTTTGTACTTGGAATCCTTGTTTTCCTATTAGGTATGCATGTCAAACAAAAGGGGTGACACCATATATAGTAACTATGTGTAATCAAATGAAGAAAGACAACATTCTCAACTAATGGTGTCTGCAATTTTTATGCATGCAGCTTCAACATCCACATTCATGCGATTCTTCCCGAGGATCAAGGCGAGATATGACTACGGAGTACTGATCTTCATCCTGACATTTGCGTTGGTCTCCGTATCTGGTTATCGAGTTGAGGAGATCTTGACTCTAGCAGAGCAAAGATTGGTGACAATCATAATTGGTGGAGCAACCTGCATGGTTGTGTCCATTTGCATTTGCCCTGTATGGGCTGGTGAAGATCTTCACAAGTTGGTCTCTTCTAACATTGAAAAGCTTGGCTGCTACTTGGAAGGTACGTATTATATACATGTATATATATCAATTAAGAAAAACTTGACTAAAATTCAAAATTTGGTAGTTTGAAAGTTTACTTACAGGACAAGCAATTGTTTCTTGTACAGGATTTGCAGGAGAATATTTTCAGTCCCGTGAAGATGGAGAAATTGCTGCTGTTTCCAAGCCATTTCCTCAAGTATACAAATCTGTCCTCACTTCCAAGTCTACTGAAGACACTTTGGCAAACCTTGCAAGATGGGAGCCAAGGCATGGTCAGTTCAGGTTGAAGCATCCATGGAAGCACTACTTGAAGACTGCAGCAGCTGCAAGGCAGTGTGCTTATCAGATTGAATCTCTTAATGGATACATTCACTCTGGACTCCAGGTAACAATACATTGAAAACTCGAAAAGTTGTGAACTCGAAAACCCTTGTCATCTTTTTATTTGTTCCTGCAAATGTTTTTGATTTGACAAGATAAAAGCAACAGACGTTCCCCTTGATTGATTCCATCCTGATATTCCAAAGACAGCTGAAAAAATATCACAGTGAATTCCATCACTCTTGATGTTGACTTGTTTGTTTGTACTTTCACTTTACCAAACACCTTGTTATACATCAGCCATCCATAGTGTTTTGATGAAGTAAATCACCAGAAAACAGCAGCCTATCAAAAAAGGGGGCTGCTTTCTTTTTAACTCAAAGCACAATTAAAAAATTGGCCTTTTTTTACTTTTTAGCTAGTTGGCCTCACAAATTAAAACTCTGGCTGCTGTTTTGCTGCAGACACCAAAAGAGTTCCAGAACAAGATCAAGGAATCATGCACCAGGATGAGTGGAGAATCAGGGATGGCACTGAGATCACTAGCATCATCCATGAAGTCAATGACCGATCCATCTCCAGCAAATTTTCATGTCGAGAACTCAAAAGCTGCCATGAACGACCTCAAAGTCGCTCTCAAAGCCGTCTCAATGGATCAAGCAGATTTCTTGGCAATTGTACCCGCTGCCACAGTTGCATCTATACTAGCAGAGACAGTGAAGTCTGTGGAGAAGCTGGCTGAATCTGTTCATGAGCTTGCTAATCTAGCCCACTTCAAAGGCCTGAAAGCTACCGTATCACCGGAGATTAAACAGGCACAATTTCTCCACAGAGGAAGTGTAAAGCCAGTTTTGTATGGTAATGATGCAGATCATGTTGTAATTACAGTCCTTGAAAGTCCTGCAGAATCATCACAAACTGTCAAGTCTAATGGTGTAGCTGGACATATCTCAGAAGTGAAATAAAGTTCTGCTGCTAATTATTTTAGTCAGCCATTTGAATTTCACCAACAAAATAAACAAACCAGAATATAGGACAAGAGAAAGAAAAGTATTTTTTGCTCTTATCTTGCCATTGGTTGGTAGTGACTATTAGCCTGTACTTAAAAAAGTTTCTGAAAGAAACAAATGTGGTGCTTTTGTCATATATGCTTCTTTTTACCTTCCTTGATATCACAGAAACTGAAATATTTAATCCTGAAGTTGAGCTAAGACCAAAAAGCAAATTCCTTTCTTGACCGACCAGGCTAAAAAGTTAGCAGCTGATGCTAGTTTCTGGGAACTCCAACTATTTCCACAGTTTAAAAGAAATAAATGTAGAATCAAGTCAAGGAATGCATCATATTTAAAAGGATTTAAGCATATGGACAATTACAATTAAGTAAGTTATCAAGTACAGCACGTTAAGCAGAAGGTACTAGCTAGCTGGACCCATGGCAGAGATCTGATAGTGGGTTGGTTTGATATATGCATATATATAGCTTCCAGCACTGAAGTGAATAATCCCTAGGCTCCACTTAAATGAATTTGGAGATTGTAAATCTAAAGACAGACTTTGATATGTATAAACAAAGATCCCTTCAGAAACTTTAACTAAATTTAGGTTTAAGTTCCCACATTACATATAAGAATCTCAAACAGTCGAGATAAGCCAGGAAACTGAAAAGCACACAGGTTACTTGTTTTCATCAGATTTTCACCATGAAGTTGGCATCAGCTATCTAAGTCCATTAGCCCACTTGTGCTTTGGCTATGGATAGCTACTCCACTACTTTATTCAAGTTTTGCCAACAATGGAACTGCAGGAAAGAGGCATCACATAAAGGGAAGCATCCAAAAGTGTCAGAAACAAAAAAATGAGAACTGGAATGAAACCCAGTTCATGAGAGTTGAAAAAAGGTAAATACAAGAAGGAAGTTTCTGAGCTGTTTCCCACTTAAGTTGCTGTCAAATTTTTGGTTTCCCCTCGAGTAAGGATTGCAAGTTGCACAATACAAATCTTTAAAGCTCTCTTGTGGTTTTAAACCTAGTATTGGAATGTCAGAAAAGCTCCCATATGCCCATATCTACTAAATATGTACTATCAACTATCATGGTTACAGCCCACAGCAGCACAAAGGAACAACCCATCCCATCCTCACAAGTTGAAAGTGAGCTTGTGATAACTAGGCTATGTTTACCAAACTGAGAAAAGAAACAAACAAGGGTATTTGTAAACGGAACTGATCTTGTAAGGGAAACTTCCCCACTAAAGTGCTTAGGCATGCATCTAGGAAAGCAATGGCTCTTCACAATCAAAATAATATATAGAAATGGAGGGGGTAATATAAGTAGTAGTACAGTTCTGATAAGCTACTGAGGACAGCCGCTAATCTCAAAGAGACCATCTTTTCGTTCACAATGATCTCTAAGTCAACTTATTCTATTACTTGTTGAAAAGGGAAGCAAGAAAAAAGCAAAGGTTGAAGTTTGTTGGTGCAGTGTTTTTTTCTTAAATGGAGGGTCTGAATCAAAAAAGAGCAGGCATTGCACCACCACCAATGGCCAAGCTTTAATTGTCCTGTGTATCTCAGGGTGAAATATATATAAAAAAAGAGGGGGCACAGAAAGGGAATATCTTGTTGTTGATGATGATGATGATGGAGAATCAGACAAACAGTGTACCTGTCAGAAACATTAGATTAAACAAATGGGTGAAAGAAGAGAACATTCCCTTCCCATGCCAGATTCCCATTGTAGATCCCTAGGGTTAAGTCAGAAATGGCTGCAATCCCCATTAACTTGAAAAACAGAGCAGTAAATTAATGAATTGAATAAGTTAAATGAGTGACTGTACCTGAGGGGGCTTTGTAAAAAGATGAAATGGGGATCACATGTGCAAAAACCCACTCTTCAGAATTCAGGTTCACTGTAGCAGTAATGTGAAACCCAATTGCAGATAGTAACTGGAAGTAAAAGTAGAGTGGTGACGTTTGATTTGCAACCATCATTCCAATTACGGAAAATGGGCGTCACATGAACCACTGTTTTGAACTCATCTTGGACTTGTGGAAGAAGGTCATTCAGATCTGGACGTGAAGGAGTCCAGGTTAGTTGGATTAGGGTTTCAGATACATTGGATGCTAAAAAATTATAGCAGACAGAATTGGATGAAATTTAGATAACGATTGAAAAGTTTTTTTTCCAAAATCATTTTTTAGAATATAATTCCTTCAAAGAAGCTTGTGTGACAACACCTCTTTTGTGAAAACACTTGAACTAACCATTACATCGAGATATGAAGATCTGATTTTGGTTTTAGGCATCAAGAAACTTAAATTATTAATGCTGATGACTGAGGTAGTATAGTTGGATTATAACAATAGGACATCGTTCGGATAGTCTTGGATTTACACATGCAATGCAGGTAGCTACAACAACTGTGTTAATACGCAAGCATGTTGCTGCAACTCTGGAAACCATACACTTTATATATATACGCATGTTTCCAAAACAATACATAATATTGCTGTCTGAGCAAGTTCAATACTTATATCTAACTAACTATCCTATAACGTATTAACGTATAGTTACTAATTGCTATTACACAAAATTTACTGATTCCATACATACCTTATATTTAACCTATGTCTACCAACCATAAATTGGGTTCTCCACATGCGGAGGCAACAGCCGCAGGTCCTTACAGTGCTGCTTGTCATAGTCCCTCGTTCCTGGTGTGGCACCGGTACACAATCGAAGGAACTCATTACCGGTGAGGCAGTAGTGCGCGAATGCCAGTCCTCCATCGAGTACCTCGGAGATATTTGGCACTGGACTTCCTTTTATGATCCTGCTCTCTTTCGATAACGTACCATCTTTGCCATCGGTCAGCAGTTTGTCGAGATCGGAGTACTGCATGAATCTCTGTGTGGCAGCTTCCCAGGAGAGATTGTAGCTTTGTTCTGGAGTGAGGGGTTGAGGTTCTTTCTCCATTGCTTCCTTCACCTTTGCTACAAAGTCCTTGGGAGTTTTATAGGTCAAACAGTTCGGGAACGATCTGAAGAACTCGTTCGATGGGTGGTCTGCACACACAACGAATTTCCCCATCGCTAGTGCCTCGGCTGTGGCTGTGCAGAGGACATCGCTGAGACTTGGATTTATGAAAACTTTATACCTTCAAGCACACAGAAAAGAACAAAGAGACACGTTCAGGACTATATATGAACGAAAATGACAGAAAATCAACGTGCCTTGCCGAAAATGTTCAGATCCAAGAATAGCATAGGAAATCGACAGCTAACATATGCATGTTACTGAATTCTTCGTTACCATTTCTGGAGAAGCATGGATTTCAGTAAGTTGTAAGTTGTATTGAATGATGAGCATCGATGCTGAAGGAAGCTATTATAAAATACTCACCTGTGGAGAGAATCATCAGCATGATCGATTCCTTTGAGAAAATTGAGATTTAAATTCAATGATTGAGCTGAACTCTTAACTTCATGTGCATCCTCACCATTTCCGTATACATCCAACTTGAAGCCATCAAGATCACTCTTGTGTTTATCCAGCAGATCTATCAACTCTCTGTATCCCTTAGCCCAGACCATCTTGCCCAAGAAGTAGGCTCCTTTAGAGAAGGCATGCTGTCCAAGTTCCACGTCTGCAGCAACCTTTTCACCTATTCGCAAGAACTTAGGATTTACACCATGCACATTGCACACTACGGACTTTGGCATATCCTGTGTAGCAGCAGAAAGGCGAAGAACCTGCATCACGAATATAAACCATTTATCCACTTAGTTGCAGCTCGCCTCAGGAAAGTGCTCAAACAGGACACATAATCGACATATTACCACAAGCACAACTATACATTAAAGGGCATTAAGATAATCGCAGATGAAAAATTCCATGGGCCAAATACTTCACCTTATCGCAGTATGCTCGTGCAACCCAATTGTTTATGTGTTTAACAAGGAAAGCTTGGAGAGCTCCATGCTTCTCCCTCTTGATATATTCCAGGTAATTTGTGTGGACAACTCCAACAACATGATTGAACTTATTAGTCCACCGCCTACCATGATGATACCAGTTTAGATGTTCAGGTTCTTCTAGAATGGCTATGTCAGCTTCCTTTGATGGTATAAACTGAGAAGTATCACCCGCTGGGATTATGCTTCTCCTTTCTCTAGAGAACTGCAGAGCAATGAGAAGAAGATTTCACATGGTATCTTCATTCGCAGTTACTCATGGAAACACAGTGTATCCTGGTCAATTAGTAGTTACCTTTCCTGGGTAGAAGGATATTCTAAAATCAGCCTTAAAGCCAATTCTCTCCTCAAGCCAGTTGCGAATGTAGCCCTCTTGCTCTTCAGGTGAACCAAAAGTGATGCTACTCGGGTAAACAAGTTCCTGATCTGACTGGCAGAGCCATGGAACCAACAAGGTCACGTTTCGTTTCTCTGATTGTGCAAGATATGCTGCTCGGAAAAGTGGATTGACAGCTGTTCCAGTCATCCATGGAAGACTAGCAGTTGTGACAATAGCGACATGCCGCGTACCATCTAATGGGATATGTTTTGCTTGATCTGTCCAGAATCCACCTTCATAATGATGCCCTGTACTTTGAAGGACACTCGCAATCCTTAAATCAAGGTCATCGTGCCCATTGTCATCCGCAATGAGGGAGGACTCTTCAGTAGATAGTGAGTTCAAAAGAAGTTGGTTCTTGCGTTTGCTACATAAGCTGTCCACTATCTTGTCACATATATCTGTCAAATTGATAAGTACATATTTAAGGTTTATCTTGACATGTGAACCTTACCATGCAATAAATGTTGGCAGAAATTAATCTTTTTCATTACATCACATAAACACGCAGCAAGAAATAGAAACCCTATCCTTAAGTTAACAACACAAGTTAGTAACTCACCTCTTCTGACACCAAGCTGATCCAGAAAAGGCCCAGATTGTTTTACCAAACTTGCCAATAGTTCTGGTACATCAAGTGGTGGTACTTCCTACACCGAGTAAAGCCAGAGAAACAGTTAGGTCGATACATCTTCATTCCACTGAAGTATAAATAGTCACGTAAGTAGCAACACCCAAGTAAGTTAAGGATTCGAATATCTAATGCATAATGTCACTATAGTCGTCATTTCAAGAAGCAAGTAGCCAACCTAAGGAATTTAAGACAAACCCTAGAAGGAGAAAAAAACTATCACTATTTATTTGTTAATCATAGTCTATGGACTTTTTTTTACCCTGTTTGTGTTACCAACTGAATATCTAACTTAGGCTTTACAAGTTCAAGGTCATTAACCATTTCATTAGACATGCAATTCATCTTATGCGACAACGAAGAATCTGGAAAGCTATCAAACGGCATCACATATTCACATGTGATAAGATCTTCCCACCAAGTTACAGGCAGTTCCGAATGCCCGATGGTCATATATTAGGTTACTGTTGAAGTGTTAGATTAAGGACCAGACATCTAACCTGTGATTCTTGAGGATCCTTGCAAATTGATTTCTACAAAAAAAAAGAACAGGTAAAAATGTATATGAGAGCTCAAAACATAACACTGCCCTCGCAAGATATGAAGCCCTGATAAACCACACACAGACAACAAGGAAATAGCACAACACAAACTAATGCGTTCCAACTTCTTGCATATCAACTTAAGATGCTTAATCACCGATGCCTAAACAAATACAATCCCTCAACTGTATTGGTCCTATCCAGTTCTGGTACATATATTTTTAGAAATTCTACAACCTCCTACCAAAATTGGCAATACCCAATTCAACGCCCTGAATTCTCAAAGACATCGAAATAACAACTCTACAATCATATATATATAACGTAAGGAAACTGTAAAACCAGGGATTCAGAAGTGAACGGGATAAGTAAAGAGGGTGTAAGTTAACATACCAAGCTGGACTTCACCTTCTCCACAATCTCACCATTCTTAAAACCCTCAATAATCTCCCCCAATTCACTCTTCTTCTCCAGCTCCTTAAACCGCCTCTTCAAATCACGAATCGGTTTCCACTCCTCAATCTGATTCCCTTCCCCCTCAACTTTCCATTCGCCCCAGAACTCATTAAACTTGAGCCTCCTCCTACCCCTCCACACCCTATCAAACTCGACACTCCTGTCCACATCACCATCATACCCTTCCACCTCGGACACTAAAGCATTCCTTATGCTCGACAAATCAATCCCTAGTTTCGCCTTCGTGGGCTCCCACTTCTCCAGGACCTTCTTGCTAATCTCCGGAGCCGAGTACACCCTCCGAAACTCCGTCAACTTGGGTTGAATCCTCTTCACGAAATCGCTCTCCGACGGCGTGGCAGCGGAGCTGAAGAAGTTCTCTAGCTCACGGTCGAAGGACGATGCCAGGTTCTTGAACGATTTGGCCCTCGCCCTCATCAGTTGGAGATCCGCATCCGCCGAGTCCCGGACCTCCCGCCATCCTTTGGAGATGAAAGAAAATGCGTCCGTCGACGACGACGAGGAAGAGGAAGAGGAGGAACGAATCGTGAAGGACTGTCTCATTTCGTTATTCATGACGAAATTGAGGTAGAGAAGGAGAATTCTTTGGTTCAATTAGGGATTGGCTTGGTGAGGACGGTACAAGCGAGGACGAAGAACGGAAGGATAGTTCTCTGAAGATGAGTTGTTTCTTTCTTTTATTGAACAGTCAGTTTCATAATTTTCCCCAACATTCTGGCGCCGCACACGTGGATTGACACGTAGGATAAGATGGGGACACATAGATTTTTGGCGCGTGGGGAGTGACAAATGGAAATTAGAGATTGGATGGAGAGGATCTCCAGGGAAATGAATATTCGCGATTGGGGGAAGGAAATATGCTGTCGGGTCGGGTAGCGTACGGGAATTTGCATCGTTGGTCGACGGGAGAGGGACACGTAGACGGTCTGAAATGGTGGAGCTCTTAGTTTTTAACGGCTAGTTAGCACTTGCCAAATTTGACATTTAGTAGGCTCTCTAATTGTGGGTTTACTTGTTAAACCTTCTCATCCTTCTAGGAAGATGACTTGGAGATGATATGCTATGGCTCCTAATTATAACACAAACAATTTCTATAGTGTTTATTCTATTTCAATCCAAAAGACACTCAAAATGTAAGCTAAAATAGTAACTATCCTTAGTTGTAACTCGATCTAACTTGATCACATTAATTGACAAACCTTAAAGTATCGATTAATCTTGCCTTATGAAGATTTGTCTTTCTTTAATACACCAATCATGCTTTGGATCACGGACTATTTAAAGGTTGTGGACACACAGATTTTATGTTTGGGATTGCATTTTGGCTCCTTTGGAGATCGTGGAATGAAGTTGTCGTTTAATAGTTTAATACTTCTTTCGAACTATTGCCACCGCGGATATGTGAATGGATGTGTCATGGTGGAGGATGCCCACATCAAAGACTTGGCTTCTAAGCCTGGCCAACCCATGAAGGAGAGCATCTCTTGAAAACCATCTCCTCACGAGTAGGCGGTATTTAACTCGGATGATTCAGTTAATCGAGAGACGGGTTAGGTAACTGTAGGCTTGATTCATAACAATTCGATTATTGTTGTGAACGAGATTTATGAGTTGATGCAACGGTCGTAACAGTTCAACTTTATTCATATTTATAAAAAAGATAATTCAAAAAGCACATTATCTTACTGATGTCGGGTACGAGATGAACCAACTTGTTAACAAGCCTAGAAAATGACGAGCCGACTTAGTACTTCTTGCTCATCCTGCCGACGTAGGTATACTAGGTAAAATCTTAAAGCACCAGTTTCCCAACCATCCTGGTAGAGAACAGATAGCAATTTGATGGATAATGATGACAATCTATACATAGTTATCTAAAAAGCTCATTTAACCTTACTCTGGACTGGTCCATGTAGATATATTGAACATTAATTGATGTCGGTAATAAGGATACTAATCTCCTTGTACATTGTTGTCACCATAGAATGATAACCCCAAAGCTCACTGATTGAGACAAATTTGTGCCATACGAAGCTAAAGTCCAAAACTTTTCTCTTGTTCTTTCCTCCACACCACAAAGAACACTGAAGAAGATCGAACACAACAACGACGAGTCTACCGATTCCAGTCTACATAAATATAATCTGGATCATTTTGCCAAATATCAGTTATTTATGTATGTATTGTTTAAGGATACACTCCTTGTGAGGTTGTTTTTTTCAAATTAAAACCTTAATTATAATTACGATTCAATCACAATTTATAACGATTTAAAAGGTTAAAATCATATATGGTTACATTTGAAAACCATGAAAAAAACGGCTAATAAGTTCTAACCACACAAGTCTAACATGCAACAATGCACTTGTATCTCCAACTCCTAAAACACTCTAAACAAATTACTGACTTCGACTAACAATCTTCCACTACGACCACGGCACGTAAACTTGTTTACATGAAGTATGTAGATGGGTGTGTATGTACTTGTTTATAACACGAAGGGTGTGCATTTGACATGCACATAATTATGAATAATGAGTACACAAGTGCAAAAAAGTGTACACAACTACACAGATACAAAACTTGTACCGTTTATAAAAACGAGTTTCGTACAAAAATAAGTATAAGATGTACGTATATACAGAAGTGAGTACACAAGTACACGGTGTGTATATATCATACGGCTGTACAAACATGTACATCCTACGAAAAATGAGAGCTAGTGAAAAACAATTAAACGGCGATCCAGCTACATGGAAGAGGCCAACCAACTGGAAGTCGCTGAAACAATGGTCGCCAGCCAGCTGTCGAGTCGATCTTGGTCATCGGAGCTAATTGCTGATCTTCTCTTTAAAAGAGAAAATCATTTGGTAAGTTAAATAATTTTTTTGCAGTCATTTTAATCGAGTAAAATGCAGTCCATGTCAACCACAGTTTTAAGTGGATGCAGCAAACACTGAAGCAGAAGTTTAGTGGAGGAGATACTACTGCCCAAAGTAAAACTATTAATTAAAAGGCGAGCAAGCTCAAAATCAAAACTGAGGCATTGGTGTCTGAAGTAGGTAACATTACCAGAGCAAAATAAAGGACTCTGTTTACAACTGCTAACATGCATATGTTGGGTACGTTTCTGTATCTTATCACTCTTACACCAACAGAACTGCATTTATACAACCATCATTCTCCGGATTGTTCGTCACTTGTGCATACTTGCCCCAAACGACTTTGCCACCTGGTGTGACGAGACCTAATTCACTGACATTCACCTGTCGTTCACAGCAACAGAACTTCAGAAGACCTGGCAAGGAGCGGTCGTACAGGATGTCCAAAACCCATGTAAAAGAAACGGGAGATTACCTCGATGATTGTTCCCTTGGTCATGACTCCAAGGGATGTGAACATCGCACCATTAGGGTTCTTCTTTACTCCGATGATCTCGAGATTGAAAGTGCATTTGAGTTCGGGATGGGTCACATGAGCCTTGGTGAATCGCAACCCTGATGGGCGAATGAAACGCTCATACTTTGGAGGTTTTCTTGTGAAACCAGGTCCCACGAATGTTGCCTTTGTCACCATCCTTTTCCATTGTTTGGCTGCAATTTAAAAAACAAGCACAGCGATCTCAGAATACTGAACACACAAACTTAACTACTAGGCGGTATTTTGATCACACAAGTGATTTATAGCAACAATCTTTTAAAGTGAGACACTCACTTCTTCGTTTGCCAGATCTTACAACTTTGAACATTTCATCCTCAGCAATGGGCCTAACCTGAAGAGCAGGAGCGGCATCTACTTTAGAAAATCGTACAAATATAAAAAACCGAACATGATTCGCAAGTGAGAGCCTCACCTTAGGCAGAGGAACCTCCCATTTCCCTGCCTTCTCTTTCCTCTTTTGTTTGATGGTGTTGCTAAGAACCTAAGTAAGCCAAAAACACAAAAGATATATCACATGATATTCTTGCCACAACCCCGAAAATATGCAGCTTTACATGAAAGAGTAGTGCGCAAATCCTCTTACTTTAGCACGCGTTGTGGGATCACGATCCAGCAGATATGCAGGGACAGCTCCTTCTTCAACCTCATCATCTGCCTTGCGTCTAGCAGATGACTCCTCGTGCATTCTCATTCTATTGCAGCAACCAACAAAATCAGCCACGACCACATAAGTGCACCAACACACCAAACCAACATGCCAGAAGCTAAATTTAGATGACCAACACTCCAACATGCAGTAAAACGGTCAAGTATATGACAAGAATTGAAGCATGCTCAGTGGAGCTTGGAAGATTATAATCATAAAGCAGTTCATACTCAAGCAGCCAGTCCGAGTCTATCTAATTAAATGTCAACGAAGGTCATCATCACTTATTCATCGACTGTCAATCAGAGAACGATTCTCAGAACTCTATAATTACAATAAATTTGCTTCTCACTAGTGAGAAAAAACAAAGCAATCAGCTGATTACGGTGCACTAAACAACCATTGCCTTCAAATGTTCCACCACCGATTAATTACAGCTAACCTAAGTATTCATGGAAAGCTCACGAATTAACTTCACAATAGAAATAAAGAACTTACGTCTTTTTCATTTGAGCCTTATCTTTGTAGTTCTGCTTGGCAATCCGCTTGCCTTTGATGCCCAGAGCCGTCTGGGCTGTTTTGGAGTGCTTGTGAACCTCACGCGCCTGCCTCTTGCGCTTCCGCTCGAAGTGGTCGAAACGGTAGCCATTCCTCTTCCTATGGAGCTCGATATAATCCCCTTGAGCCTGATAAAACGCACAGCGCAAAAAACTCGTCAGATAACTCCAATTGTACCATCATCGTCGTAACCAAAGATTAAAATCAAGGAAACGGGCGATGAAATCGCAGGGTTGGGGACTAACCATGGTGACCTTGCTCTGTGAATCAGTTCAAAGGGAAACTGGGTGCGGAAGCGGGGAAGGTAAAGGAAACTCTAGACGATTAGGGTTTCCCAGAATTTATATGGTTTGGTCGCAGTGACGAATCATGGGTTTAAGCGGTGCGAGTCAGTGCACCACGGACAACGAACTATGTCGGCCCTGCGGGTTTGCTTGACTGGGCTGGGTCCTGTAAACATTTGGTTAGTAATGAACTCATTAAATGTTTGGGCCACAATTGTTGGGCCCATATCGTATGCTGAGTGACTGATAATAAGCTGCAAACAAATAAGAAAAGCCCTTAGGGCCAACAGTGTATTGCTTTGTGCTAGTACTCATGAGGAAGGGATCGATTTTCGCTATCAACGATAAACAGTGTATTGCTTTGTGTTAGTAATATCGTTGTTGTTTTTAACAATAACAAGCTTATTGCTATATATTAAGTCTACTGATCATGTATTAATGCCAAAAGTGTGGTTACAAGTGACGATCTATATGATATCTTAGCTACCTAATAAACCACTAAATCTGAACCATTGATCATCTATCAATATTTAGTTAAAAACTTAATATACTGTGCAAGTGTTGACAGTTTCGTTTTCCTCTTCTTTTGCTTTCTCTTCAACTACCTCTAGTTGTAGATGAAGAGGAGCTAGCATGTGGTTCAATTCACAACAGAATAAAGGGGGTTCATCGACGATACGTAAATCTTCATATCCAGCATCCTCATCCACCCATTTGAAATAGCCACAATCTAATTTTTTTCGCAAACCAACATAGAAACCATGATTGAAGGATTCCATACACAACCCTAAACCCCTTCAGTTAATTCAACTTACCTTCCACATTGGACAACAGTAGAACTTTCGGCTTGAATTTTTTCCTATATTTGATATGTTAACCACCGCTCTTTCATTGTGCGCTCATACAGGTGGTGTCGATTTAGAATTCGATAACATCTGGCTTGCATTGTACCATTCCATTGACGTCGGGGCTAAACTCGAGAAAACGAAATGGACAACGGCTGATGAGTATTCAATACAAAAAACGAAAACAACGATGGCGACAGAGAAAGAAAGAAGGTTGGGGTCAGGCGGATGACAAAGTCGATATGAAGAAGGGAAGGGTTTTTGGTTTGACGGCGGAAACGGCCAGAAATCGGAAGAAGAGGGGGAGGGGAAAGTTGGGTGACTAAGGAGAGAGATAGTATTTGGATGTAGATTTAAATGGGTTAAAATTTTACCCACTTCATGACGTGGCGCATGTCTGTTGACGTGGTATCTTACGTGGCCGATGATTTTTTCAAAGTCTTCACGTCGTTCATTTTTCAGTTAATTTTGACAGTCAACGACAAAGTCAACCAATTCATGCGTGCGGAAATTTGAAATCTTGTCCAAATTATGTATTACGGAGAACACTAGCCAAATCGTGTGTCGGATCTATAAGTTAGTAATTTTTAACCAATTTTTCCAAAAGAAAAGCATTATATGTATCAGTGATGTTCTGGCAGTGGCACCTTCTTAACAGTGTGGTGCCAAAAACATTGTCCTCTTCAAAGTATTATGCTATTTTTCACATGTAATAAGACGACTGGAATAATTGAACCAATGAGCAACAAACAAAAGGGAAACATAACCCATTCAATAATTTTCATCACCATCGATATCACCCGACAACCATTTTGGTTCTAGATCTCTCTATCAATCAGTTACTTACTCACTATTCGATTATGAAACTCCTTAATTCTGCCTAATTAATAATGAATCAAACCTGTGAACAATTACAATTGTAGTTCTGCTTGTTTTGCACAAATGAACTTCCAAACAACAATGTTTGTATCATTAATTACATATATTAAATAGTAGTGTGCACGATACACGATTCCGTGAATCCACCTAAATATCTAATGGCCATATACCGGCTATTTTGTTCATACGCGACCAAAAACTTAAATATTCGTTCTTAGACTATTCACATTCATGGTTTTCACTCCATTTTAAAAAAGTCTTTACTGTCGCATCATATTTAGTTACAATTCTCTACCTTTCATTATTATATTACTCTCATTCATGCAAACTCTAAAACAATTTTAAAAGTAATATCCGAATTTTATATATTCATATCATTTTTGTAAAATCAGTATAATCAAAATTGTAAAGATGTGAATCTTGTTCATCTTCCACAATCACACAGTGTGCCTAACTATACATGCTCTCATATATCCCGATCATATATGTACACCACATAGGTGATCGTCCATTAAAGATAGCAAATCATGCTTGAAGTACCCCAAATACTCTCTCAACATCTTTAATTAACGACTTTAATCTCATATAAATCCCAAATTAACTTTGACCGACCATCCATTTTAATTCGAATAATACTAATTAAATTATGTGTTAACATAGTACCATAAGTATACTTTACTTTTTCCCTAATTACATTACATATATTAATAACATCACATATATTAATTATTTAATTACATACAATAATTATATACTAACTAATTACATTTTGAACCATTTAACCATAACATAAAATAATAAAATAACAAAGTGGACCCCTTTTGCAATCCCAAAAGCAATTGCATAATATGCTAATTTACAAAACAAATCATCTCCTCCCATCCATACCATTCACATACTCATTTGCAAATAGGTGTCACATAGGAGCCACCTCATCTTGCAAATCCCTCTATTCACATGGATGGGGATGGCAGCTAGCAGCGTCCCTAACCTGGCAACCATACGGTGAAATAGGCATAACGAATTCACCTTAACACGAACACGATACATAAACCTGACACAAATTACAATTTACATAATTAATACAACTCCTTCAAACAGCAAATACGAGACCACATAATGCTTCAGTAATCACTGCTTAGTATATTTCTGAAAATCGCTATTTATACTACACTTTGACCTTACTATTATAATCAGTACTGATTTTAAAACATTAATAACAGCCATGTATATGGTCAGTTCTTTTCAAAATATGCAGGAAGATAGAACAAGGACTGGTTGCTGCAATAAGAATCGAGAGGAGAGGAGAGGAGAGGAGAGAATGAGCTCATTTTTGTTCACAGATAAAGCATATTCACCAGTAAACACACTTAGTAAGTTATGCAGATAAGGTAAAGATTACTGAGCAAAGATCACAGATAAAGCATATTCACACCAAACAACGATTAGGGAAACATCAAAGTTATATATATATCACAACGATTGAAGCTGTCTGTCTGATAGGGGATGATTGTTCATCGACGAAAACACAAAGCGGAAGTACAATTCATAGGAGGGAAACTAAGAATAAATGAGAGGGGAAGCGGTGTATTTAGACAATGACCTCCTGCAGAGAGATGATTAATCACTCAAATGCCCATTGGTTCTCTCTACGAACTTCCTCTTCTTCCTCAGGGGTGAAGTCATTCTTGATGTTGAAAGTCTTGCGGATTTCCTCTGGAGTTTTCCCTTTTATCATGTCCGCCACTGTCTGACAAGTTAGGTCTAGCAAGCTCTTGATGTTTAGATAGTTCGCAGCCTGAAGACAACGACAACAACAAGAGAGCATGAGAAGTTTCTTCAATAAGTAAATAGTTGAAACTATTGCAGTTGATATTCGACCGTGGAAAATCGGAACTTGGCTATTAGGAGTCAGGGTCTCAGTATACTAGATAGATGATCTGACAAAAGAACGATATGCCCAGAACCCTACCAGTTCATGCATATATACTAATAGAAGCCGGAGTAGAAAATCCCAAATCGGTTCAGTTTTCACTTGGAGCTCAATAGGTCGGTTTCTATTGACAGAAACTTATCCAACGCGAAGAATCACAACACCAATACAGAATTTCAAAAGAAATCGCCCCGATGTAGAGATCCCCAAACTCTAAACCTAGAATCGAGCACAAATCAACAAATCGAGCACAAAGGAAGCCAGCCACGTATGACAGTCGAAGAAAAAGGAGACGTACCAGAATCAGATCGAAGAGAGTGGCCTGATCGACCTTAACGAATTCAGCGTCCCAATTCTTGAGATCGTCGTCCGCAGAGTTAGGGCGATCCTCGGTCTTGGTGACAGCAACCTCGACGTGCCTCTTGCAGTACTCGATAACCTTGGAGAGGATCTTGCTGGTGACGTTCGGGAGAGGGATGCCATTATCGGCGCAGTCGTCTTCGATCATGTGCTTGATGGTTTGCGATTCCAGAGCTACCGCCTCGTCTACCTCGAACGTCTCACCGTCGGAGCTCTTGAGAATAATTTTCCTGGTAGCCGACATCTCTGGCTCTCGACTAGCTTGATTCTCCGGCAAAGATTTTAGCGATTGAAGGAAGAGGGCTAGGTCAGGGGAATGGACCTTTCGTTTACCTTGGCGAAGTTGGAGAGTGAATGGCAGCGAGGATAAATAGATATCTTGAGGGTTGAGTGGCCGCGTATTTATATGCGAAGGAGCATGAATTAGAAATCTTTTCTGTTTGAAAGATAATTATAAATCATTAAAAAAATAGTAAGATTTTTTTTTATTTTAAAAAAAAAGTTTGAAAAAAAAATTAATAAGGTTTTGTAGGAAAGAATGCGTGGTTTAGTTTAGTTGGTAGCTTTGGCATTGTTTCCACACAAAAAAAAGTTGAGTCGGTAGCATAACTCACCGTTTATTTAAAGATTCTAAATTTGATACAAGGCATAATTACAAACAAGCATATATATTAAATTTTTAGGTTAATTTATATAATCTTGTCTCTTAACATGAACAAGAAAAACATTACTAATCATACTTTCGCAAGAAAGCACTAGCCTTCAGTTTTCATAGATATTTGTATGGTAACAACCCTCTCGCCATGTCACAACACATTAGGTTGTGGTTTAGTATTGCGGAAGAGATCTTGATGTGCGGACTAGCTAGACTATCTACTGGTCGGGCACGGAGAGGGCGGTGGATATCTCCTGTAACCACCACCATAGTGAATCTCTTTTTATTTTTGAAGACTTCATTAAGAATGAGACATTGGCAAACAGCTTTAAGAGGCCTGTCTGGTGAGACGTGACATGAATTACCTCGATCGCGTGAACAATTTCCAACTCTTTCTGTATAACGCATTCGCCTTTGAGTTTGCAATTTGCACACAATCAAATTGATGGTATAGCCACCGAAGCCGTCGTCATACGCAATCCAACTTGATAGAAAAAGACAATTTAGCAATCCAGTAATCCTGCTCTGTCAAATATTCTGCTAAGACAAATTGATCCTATGTTTTTGCATGATCAGTCTCGAACACGTTATTTTACATCCACTGCCCATAAATTGATGTTTTGGAGCAATACAAGTAAACATTATTTGGAGATACCGAAAACTAGACATCAGTTGTAACTAATGACACTAAGAAAAGACAGTTAAGAGATATCAGAACGACCAGTTAGACCTAAGCATGAGCCCAAACATTCTTGAACTATTATCCCCTGCATATGCTACCCCTGGCTTGACGCACAACTTCTTCCCAAGATTGAACTTCAAGTACGATTCTGCTTGAAACCGGCTCAAGCTAGCTTGACTATCCACCGTGCCACCAATGCTCATCCCCCACCCGAGTTCTTCTTCAGAATCGTCCATTGCATTCACAGCCCATTGGACAAGGTTGGGGGTAGAGTTATTCCTCTGTACCCAACCCTCAATTTTTGTGCTCTCGTCAAAGTGTGACTCCAGCTTCACAGCAATAGACCCCGTTGGGGTAGTTCCGAAGAGATCTGTTTCCAGGCGAGGAGGAGTTAAGTGTTCATTTTGCTCAGGAGCATCTTGATGTTTTAAGATGCCTACAGGTAACACAACCGCTCCTTGCTGGAGAATCCCACGAGATGATTGAGGCTGTTTGTGCAAACCCAGAACACAAAGTTTGACTCCCTTTGGTAATTCACACACAATTTGGCCAAACGTGTTGAAGCAATGGTCTGATCCATGAGAATATAAGCTTGTTTTCCTCAGTCCAGTAAGAGATTGAGCCAAGGAACCGGTAAGATTGGACTTTCTCACTGTGAAGCCGATAGCAGAACCGTTTTGTTCAGTCAGGAGAGGAGGTCCAATGGCTGAAAGCTCTGTCAGGCCCTTTATCTGCAAGATACAGATTACTTTTATGCTAAAGTATGAGGGTGAAGAACACCGGACAAAGTAATTTGATTCTCCAGAATTTGACATTCTTGCTGCTATAAAAACTAAGTTTTGTAGTCAAGGTAATATTTGGCTCATATTATATAAACATCCAAATAAAGGAAACTTGAGTAGTTCAATAATTAACATGCGTAATGGAAACAAGTAAATCAACATGTACTAACAAGATCATATTACATGTGAACCTACTAAATGATGAACTCTGATAACATAATATGATAAATCTCCATGTACCTGATTTGAAGAATCTGTAGTGAATCCAAGGTGCCTGAACTGAGCTCCTACAGGCATGATTGTAGCTGAGAACCAGTCACAAACATGTGAGGCAAACAATACTTTCGACAGACAAAGTGTGCTCCCCAAGATTTCACCATTGTTTCCAGTGGGATTCTGACCAGTCACAAACTCTGCTATAAGAGTATCCTTTTCGCGTATGGGGGACTCAAAAGATATCTTCGATCTGACTCCACCATTCATTCCTGCTTGGCCAAGCACGTGATTGTGCAGCTGATCAACATCACCCGTCATCAGTACAACACCTAGAGCATCAATCTCTCCCCTAACACGAGTACCAGAATCTCGAAACGGGCTTCCCTTAACAACTTTTTGGTAAGACAATACTCGCTCAAGCTTGTCCTGCCTCTCTCTAACTTTCATCAGATCAGAAAATGTCTCTCGCTGCAACCGCTTGAGGATCTCAATCTACACATATCACATTCAGAAGATTTAGAAAAGCTCACGATACAGCTTGTTCTTACCTATGGAACTAACATTGCTGCTAACGGCAAAATAACATTACAATGATGAGTTAAGCAGACGCCTAACTACGGAAAGAATCAAAAGCAGGTTCCTTTTGGAATCGATGTTGGGAACAAGTTCGTCACCCCAATCAACCAATAGTAAAGAAAATAAAATGAAACTCAATGGATAAAGAGCTGAAACAGAAGCAGCTCCAACAACTTACTTCATAATACAGTTTGCAATACAACATTTCAAGATGAATTGTCTGTGAAACGTGAAGAACCATAATGTCCTTCTCCTTCAACACCAATGAATTAAATTGGAAGAAAAGACAGGTGCTTTGCACCCAGACGATAAGAACGCAGCACACCAGTTACAATCATACCAATCGAAGTTCCATAATTGTAAAAACTAAATAAAAATCCACTAATTTAAGAATTATAGACGAATTCCCAATAAAAAAAAAAGAGAAACGCAGGTGTGTATTCTAAGCAGAAAGGAGTGATCAATTAACTTGCATTGCATATCCATACACCAACTACCGAGTTTCACCAAAATCGAGGGCAAGGTCATGAAGGCTTCATATTTTTCAGGCTAATAAGAGGTCAAAGAAACTACCGAAGTCGTGCAAGCTACAAAAGCTGAAGAGGAGGTACCGGATTGCGGCGAGAAGAGTTGGTGCGATTATGGAAGACGCCATCAAAGAAGTCTTGAGTTGACTTAGCCAAGTCCTTCATTTTCCCCACTACGGGTTCCATTCCCTCACAAACCCTAGATGAACCGGGAAGGATCGGAAAAGAAAGGGAACAAGGCGACGGCAGTCCGTATGGGGAGTATGAGTCGCGGCGGAAATGCAAATGACCGATTGGACTCGCTCTACTCTTTCCGATTTTGAACACGTATATAAGCAGTGGGGAAAAGAGGGGAGAAGAACGGAAGCGGATGGCGTTCAAGTATGAAAGCTACCTTGATGCCATCAAATAAATCTCAACGGCTTAACCATTGAGCCAACTTTTATCGAACGGTTTGTATTGCACAAGTAAAAAAGCAATGTGTCACCTTTATGCTGGAATGCAACCACTGAACAAAGTGTGTTGGTAATAACCATTATGGATTGGAAGCTAAGTCCAGGTGCAAGAGGACCATGGGCAGGAAATGATTGAATGGTGGACACTTAAAAGCCACCGGGCGAATCATGAGGATTGAATGTTGTGGAATTGTAGGGGAATTAGGCCACCTCTCACAACAGTGGATAATCACAAACAGAGGGCGTCGCTGGTAGGAAGAAACTGACGGTCAATAATCACACAAAGAGTTGATCGGAAAGAGCCTATAAGATTTAGAGAGATGAAGAATGTTCTATTCTTTGGGAGTAGGAAAAGGCTGAGGGGATAACGAGTGAGAGTAGTTATGGGTTATTTCAATTGTTTGATTTCGACTCGATTGGTTATTTCGGTTTTATTATTCGTTTCGGCACATTCAACTTAAACAATTCGGGCTGGGGTGGCATGCATACCTGGTGAAATGGATGGAAATTTAGAACATTGATGGACGGAATTTTGCATCGGACCAAAAAGTCAGATTTTTTGACTCAACTGCTTTCTTAAAGAAAATTAAACATACGAGACTATTAATGTCAATTACTCGGAACCCTAGCTAATAGGCTCTATGGTCGGTATATAATATTTCCAATGAACACTTTATGAAAAAAGTATATAAAGGGACAATGAACAGTCCTACACACATCATAACATTACAACAAAAAGTGACTTTAGCTACAAATTCTTAGATGCAATTACCTTATTAGTCACTAAAATTTAGTTAAGATGACAAATAAATTATTTGTCTTTCATTTAAAATATTATTTACCTCTAAATCATGATTATATATATATATATATATAATTAACATCTAAAAGTATCTTTCAACAACAAATAGATTAATGAACTCTATAAATATTGATATTTATGTCTAAATAGTCTAGTGACTTTTAATTAACCTATGCAATTAGCTTTAGAGGCATATAAATTAAAGTGTTCGTTCTAGTACACTCTCAGTGTGACTTTCACTTGGATGATGATTAAGCATTCAACTAATTTAATATATTAATTATATTTAGTATCAATAATAATCCTTAATATTTATTTTATGTATTTTTAATCTTTATATTTTAAATTATAACACACCATAACTTTATTTATCATACACATTCGATTCATTTATTAACAATCAAATAAATAATTAGATTATCATTTTCTTATCATCATTTCTTTTCTTTTATTAAATGAGTATATGTGTATATAAGGGAAAAGAAACCGAGTCAACATAATTACAAGTGAAGGAGTAGGATCTGGCAGGATCCAAACCAGAAAAAACAAAGTCCCCCAAAGCCAATCAAAAGAAAAACACACCCATACCTATAAATACAACTCATCGCACCCAGAAACAATATTCAACACCAACAAAACAAGATAACAGCAGCCAAAGACTGCCACTGCTGCAGGTCACAACACCAGCATCTGCCAAAACATGGCAGTCCGCCCACTGCTGGCAAACAACCAACAGCACACCCTGAAATACAAGCAGCGAAAAAAGAAACACAAACCCCTTCCCGAAACAAAGGAAAAACCTGCCAGAACCAGAGCCAAAACGCAAACCAGGGAGCACCGATCCGGGGCCAATCTTAGCCCGGATCGAAAATAAAAGCCTTCCACCTGCGAAACTTATCCACGGGGAACACCCCAGCTGCCTTAAGCCAACACCCGATCGAAAACAAAATTTTCCTGCAAACAAACTCGACATTTCTTTCCTCATCACTGAAGACTCTAGCATTCCTCTCAATCCATACAAACCACACAATGGCGTGCAGAATCAGATTCTTCGTTTCACTGAACTCAGGGAGACAGATAATTCCTTTCCAGTATGAGATGACCGCTACAATCGAAGAGTGTAACGGGCCGTACAAGGATAGTTTTGAACTCACTCGATCCCAAATAGCTAAGGTAAAGTTGCACCTTAACAGCAAATGATCCACCGTCTCAATCTCGCGCCAACACAAAACACAGCGGTTCGCTAATTGAAACCAACGCTTTTGAAGATTTTCCAAAGTAGCCACCCTGTTATGATAGACCTTCCAGCAGAAACTTTGGACTTTCGGCGGGGCACTTCTCACCCAAATCGTATCAGCCGTAAAATTGTCTGACCCCGGGAACTTGTTCTGAGTGACAGCATTCCTCAAAGATCTAACTATGAACCTCGACGACGTCTGGAGTGGCCATACAATCGAATCTGGTCCCGTGGTAATATGGTCATTCAGAATGCTTGCAAGGAGATACTTCAGCTGATTTAACTCCCCCCCGGCACAAAGAGGTAGTTCGGAGAGATATTCCACGACCACCTGGCATCAAAGAAACAAAGGTCAGAAACACAATTCTCCAAGGATTGTGCAGCTGCAGCAATCCTTGGGTACTCGTCTAACCTCACCCCCGGGACCCAGACATCAAACCAAAAACCACACCCCTCACGGTTCCTAGTCCACCGTCTCATGAATGGAGTCAACAGAACATATTATGGGATGGCTCCTTTGATCAGGTTTCTGCCATGGCGAGATAAGAAGTTGTCATTACAAACTCTCAAGTAAACAAACCTGCTCATCTACTTTGCTGGCCGAAGCAAACACTCTCTATGGTTGCTATGAGAGAGTTCCCGTCCATACCAGCTTACGCATTATCATCCAAACGGATTGTCCGGTGTGTGTGGAATCACTATATATATATATCTAAGTAGCCCTGGCAATGCTGCTTCTTGTGGTTGCTCGTGAAGGAGGAGATCGATCATGTCATCACATGATAACACAAGCATCGTTCTCGAGCCAACAAGACTCAATTGGGATGCCAACTAGGTGGCCACACTATCTTCCTTAAAATTGGACTTAATACATAAATATACATGTACCGAACTTATTGAAATCAGGCAATCACATTAAATTTTCTTGGTAATCGGCAGTCTGAAACCGTGATGCATGGCTACATGAAAAAGTTGAAGTACTTGATTAGAATCAATTTCACCAGAAGCTTGTAAACCTTCTCCGTCGGATGGTAGCCGTCCCAAAACATATACTTAGTATCGTCTGTACATGTGAATGGGCTGTACATATTACACGACACTGATGCCTCTATTTTCCCCGTTCCACAACACCCTTTGTCCGCTATTTCGAATCCTGACGCCAATATATTGTGAAACTAAGAACAATGTTCATCGATCATACATGTAAACACTACATACATTGAAGCAGCTAGCTAGCGCGTACCGTAAGAGCGATGATTGTTGATGATATCAAGAATGGGGTAGTAGATGTCCATGTACACAATCCTTGACTCAAGTCCCAATTTTTTATTTAGTGTAGTTAACGTTGAAGATAATTTAGAGTTGAAGAGTTGTGATGCTTTGTAATACTTGTCGCTGCACTTTCTTTCAATTCCGCCGGCAATGGTTCTGCTGGACGGAATGCATCCCAGGGGCGGCGCTCCGAACACTCCAATCCTCCGGCACCCAATTGAGTACAAATCCTTATAAAACGTACATTAAGAAATCGAGGATGGGTCATGGTTGGGTTTGGTGCAGTAATTAATGTTCTCATCAATAACTGAACATGTGATTAGAGGAAGACAGAAATGTCATTCAACTCGATGGGGTTTCCGAATCGAAATATATACTGAGCCGGATTTGAATTAAAATTTATATATGGACTAACCAATTTATAAATATATATTTTTAATGTAATTTTAAGTTAAAATATAAAGAAAATATTAGTTGTGCTATTTTAGTTCAAACAAGTTATTTTTTAAATGAGCGACTGACGATTTCTTAACTAAGTAATAGTAAATGTAAATACTTAATCGAGATTATAATTAATATGTATCGAATATTAAGTCGAAACAACAAAACAATACTGCGGCAAATCTAATATTGCCATGAATCAAATTCAAAAAAAATTATATATAGAATACACCTAAATTTACAACTCATGATCAAAATTTCCATGAACCGTAACTCACCCTGGCTCCCTCCGTATCCGCCCATGATGCAAGTGGATATGGTATTTGTAAATAGAAAAAAGTCTAATGTTTAACCAGTTAGAAGTGTTATTGTAAGAAATAAGATAATATTTGTGCGGTGTAAAACTGTAAATAAATAGTATATGTGACTGAATAAATAATAAATGTATATAAGTAATTAATAATAAGTGTGTAAAAAAATAACATTTGTGTGTAAATTTTTCTCTACGACAACAAACTTGTCCTTTGTAAAAAATATATATACGTACCCGGACGAAAGTAGAGGCGATGCTGACCAAAATATCAGCGTAAGTAGGGAAGTCATATTGGATTTCTCGAAGGCGAGAATTGAAGTAAGTGTTGGCTATGTCGTTGCTACTCAGCATTATTATCACTAAGCTCTTGCTCAGTAGTTTACGGGTTTCTTCTTCTCCGATCATCGCTTTTACTCTGATTACGTATTCTCTGAACTGCTTTAGCTGTTCGCTCAGTGGTGGTACCGACTGCATAACACACAAATGTTATTTTTTAATGTCAATTTTATCCGTCCGGTTGATGAATTTATGCGCGCAGCAATACATACAGCAGTTTGAGATGATAAGTCATCGTAGCCGACACCGCCGGAAGCGAAGCAAACGCCGGTGAGAAGATCCTCTGGCTTTAATTTCGGATCCTTGTACGCTGGCAGAGTCTCCTTAATTCCAAGTTCCTCCACTGAAACAAATTGCAAAATTAACTGGAGTTTTTTAATGATTCAAACAGATTTTGAATATAATTGAGTAGAGGAGGAGAGATCACCTAAGAAATCGGAGGGGACTTTCCCGTTGGAGAATCTTCCGGTGGGAACTCCGCCTTGGAAATCCCTGCCGTAGGGCGGGAAGTTGCTCTTGGCAGGGGAGGGAAGGTCGTTATTGTTACCGGTATCGACGATCGAGTCTCCGAATATCAAAACCGCCGGCACGGAGCTCTCGTTGGCCGGGAGAACCCGTGCCCTGGCGCCGGCGGCAAAAAGAAGGATCCCGATGAGAAGAACGGCCGGAATCGATGAACGGGACATTGTTGAAAGCTCTGTCTCGTGGTGTGTTTTGCGTTTGCAGAGGAAAGTGTGACTATGATGTCCATTTTATAAAATATATTAGGCGCTGTTCATTAATGGAGGACGGCAACAAATAGTAAAGGCTGGTAATGTATGGTGGTGACTACTGAAAACTGAACACTGCTCGTGCTTTTTCGCAGTTTAATATGATGTGTGTTCAATTATAATTAATCAGTAGCTAGCCATTTGACTTTTGATGATGGCTTCTCATTTAATCTGTCTACTTTCATTTGGTTATTTGTTGGTCACTGAAAGATTATTTCAGAAAAATAAACAAAAATCGAAAACGTAAGACCGCCAAATTAACATGCAATTGTTTCACCAGAAACAAAAATCAACATGCAACTGTTTCCTCTTTTTAATGTAATTGTAAAGGTTGTTGGACTCATTCATTACTGCACAAGCTGACTTGGCTACGTACACAACCCTAACCATTTATTTCCACTCTTTATCTGTGTGTGCCATAACTTATTGCCAATGATGAGTCCTCTTTCGAAACATAGAAGAGCAGAAGGAGGTCCCCGCCCTTCCATCCACAACTTTCCCTATAGGATCCCGGACCATCACACCGTCGCCCGCCTTCTGGGAGTCTCTTTAAAACGACCCATCACAGTGAATTATCATTTGGGAAATCTGTGGCGGTGGGGCTGAGGTAAATGGGGGGGTTTCAATAGCCTCGTTGCGAGCTTTGCATACACCCCAGCATGTTGTAGCAATCCTTCCCAACAACTTAAGTTATTAGTATGCAACAGTTTTTTACAATCAAAACTAAAGGAAGGATGTTATGTATGTTTTAAATGAGTGTTTGTTATCCTAAAAGGGCGCCCAAGCACCATTACCGCGTAACAATAACGTGTCGTGGGGCTGAGACCCAAATAGTGTCATACAAAATTTAGTGTTGAATGGTGGAGATTTGCAAGGGATTTGAAAGGAAATTGGTAGACTAAAGTGATTTGGATAAAAAATTTTGTTTGATTTTTAAAAATGATTGAGATTTTAAATGATCACATGTAGTTCTATGGTGATTTGGAGTATGATATGAAATCATTATGCGCTTGATGAGAATTGAAGATCTCTACAATTATTTGGACACAAAATGACATATTGGCTTAGTTAAAACTCATAAATTACGACAATTGCCTCTTGACGAATGAGAAACTAGTAAATCTAATATTAGAATTAGAGGGCAAACTAGTTTTTTTTCTAAATAAATTAATTTGATTTTTTTATTTAATACACTAAAATCACTCTCAATTTTGAAAAACAAATCATATATTTATAAAATCATTAACTATTTAAATTATTAATGATTTCAAATCACTAACTATTTTCAATCACCTTCTTTCAAATTTTAAATTTAAAATATTATTATAAATTTAACCTAGTGTTCTGATATGTCAATGGTATTTAATTTTAAAGTTGAAATATTTTTTAATTAATGCATGATTTACCTCTGTGCTAGCTGCAGCCTAGTAAATTGATGAATCCATACCACGTTAACGAATGGCACCTAGCGGCGGGTGTGGACTATTCATATATAAAATAATGCTGGGATGGGCGATTGCTGCAGCTGCAGAAGATAAGAAGAAGATGATTATTTTGCATTGCTGTTTAAAGTGTTCCAGACCGGAGCAGTGATGACAGTGATCCCATTTGGAGGGTCGTCGACTTGAGTGGGTGGACTACTTACTTGAATTCCTTATGCTTGGGAGTCCTCGGTGGACAATTCCTTGGTGGCGAAACTCCTTCTTCTACATGTCGTGCTGTGAGTTGTGAGTAGAGGTGGACTGAATCTAAGCCGTTGATGATAGACGGTCAGGAAGCTCCTAGCCATTACCAAGTTGCAAGCTGACGATAAGACGTTGGCATGCGCCCAAGTTATCGATGTGACAACTTTAGCCTTTGTGAAATATGGGCAGGTTCTATCTCATTTGAATTTGGTTGAATGAGTTGAGCAGGAAACAGAGCTGGTTGGAATAAATACAGGAAGCAACTGCGCCCATTCCGTGTCCCTTTTGCGACTGCAATATATATTTATATGTAAACAACAGGGTTTCACTCTTCCTGTTTTCTAACTTCCCAACTGCTTCCATACTAATGCCTTCATTGAAGGTTGAGATCTCTTTCAAGTATGGTGAAGAACAAACGGTGCACTGAGGAAGAAGAGAAGACCGTTAGTCAACTGAACGGAGAAGACACAGAAATGGATGGAACAGGGCGTTTCGTATGAAGGCTATTCTTTTTCTGCAGCGTATTATGTGTTGCCACGTATTTCTTTCTCATTTCCGTTTTCCCTGTAGCTCAACGACTATCTGTTTGTATTTAAGACAAACATACTGAATAATAACTTTGAGCTGCAAAACTTCTTCTTCTCCAAAGTTCTTTGAATTTCAATCAATGAAATCTGTTAATCTCTGTTAACCAATATTAATGGTGTTCGTGGAAGGTTGTATTATTAATAATCATGATGCATGTATGTTCCAACCAAAGAAAAATTGTATGTCAAATAATTGACGATCATTTGATCGATAAACAAACTCATAAAGGACGTGTTCTTACACTAACCACATGAAACACAAGATCTAGCAAGTAGAAATCTCAACAAGAAGCAAAACAACAGAAGATACACATTTATATCCTTGTACAATATAAAATTTACATCAGCACCTCTCTACTAAATTTTGATAATTTTAACAAACACACCATTCCATTAATTTTTCATCCAAAACTCTATTTAGTATGATGGTTGTACATACATGAGGCATAAACTTATCCATCTACATAACAGGATTATTTACCGTCCGTAATTCCACTAAACTTAAAATTAGTATTTATTAGGTGGAGGTTTCTGCTTTAAGTTTTTAATTAGTTTTATTAGTTTTGAATTTTGAATTTTAAATTTTAAGCTTTTAATAATTTTGACTTTACCAAAAAAATGTTATAAATGGATAAGTTTATGACATATAGTGGAATTTTGAGTCGGCAAATAATTCTGACATATAAATGGATAAGTTTATGTGACATATACAATCAGCATATTGAACAAAAATTGGATGGAAAAACTTAACCGAAATATGTTTGTTAAAACCATCAAAATTTAAGAGGTTTGATCGGTTAAAATTTAGTAGAAAATATAAATTTTACATGTTAGATAGATACAAATCGTATCTCTCCAACATCAACTAATTATTTATAGAAGCACCAACAGACTGATCACATACACAGATAATTAGTACTGTCTAAACAAGAGAAAGAACATGCTAAATCGGAGCAAGCATTCATGTTCGCATTATTATTATTATTATTATTGTTACCAAGGTTCAATATCCATTATTATTACTAAATGACAATTAAGCTCATCTTCATGGGAGATCACGACAGATCTCCCATGTACTTATCCAGCAGTTGCGCAACCAGAAGCCTGTAAGTGCTTTCAGTAGGATGGAAACTGTCCCAGAACACATGAGACGACGCATTTGCGCACGTGGGTATTAGCTTATTACACAGCACGGCCACCTCCAGCAATCCCGTCCCGCAGCACCCTTTCTCCGACTCTTGGAACCCAAATTTCTGTGGGTTTTGAATCAGTTGAAGCAACGGAGTGTACACGTCTATGTACACGATCTTCGAACTGGTCAAAGTTTGACCAAGTGTCTTCAGCTTCGGTTCTAGTTTGGAGTTGAATACAAGAGCCGCTTCGTTCCGATCTTCGGCACATTTTCTGTCGTCGCCGCCTGCTAATGTTCGTTGAGATGGCACGCACCCGATCGGCGGCGCGTTGAACACCCCAATCTTCCGCGCGCCAAGTTTGTACAATTCCTAACATACCAAAACACACGCACAAAATCGGAGAAATAGTGATGTAAGTGTAGCGACGATTCAGGGCAATTTCGGTTTAGAGTAGTAAATTCAGGTATATATTTATGATATTTCAAGTTTGGTTTAAGGCAATTTCAGATCCGACTCAGTGCTATGTTGTTATGGAACTAGAGAGAGCCAGGGAGAGTTCCAACTATCTTATTTTCTGGTCTCGGGTACTAAATTATATGTAAATTTTTGATAATTTCATAATTAATTCGTCTAGTGATATTTTAAGTTCTACTCCTCTACTTATCTTTAGACTAAGAAATTTATCAAATTTAAATTTATAATCAATCTATTAATTATTAAGTAATAATCATAAATTTAGTTTAAACAATCCAAATATCTAAAGGAAAAAAATGTCAGTGGCAAATTCAATTTTGTTTTTTTAACTAAAAACAGTACAACGATATATAACTTTTATATGCCTATTTTTAGCTTAGAATTGAGTTTTAAAAAAAGCATTCGTCAATTAGACGCATAGATTTTCGACTCAAATCCAGCTCAATGCATGCTTTGGTCTGAATCTGAATATAGATACATAAATTGTGTAGGTTTGCAAAAATAGTACCTGAATGAAATCAGAAGCAGAGTTGGACATAAGATCAGTATAAGAAGGGAGGTCGTAGTGATGTCGAGCTCCAAGGAGGAAGTAAGTATTGGCGATGTCGTCGCTGCCGGCAACAACGAGGAACAAGCTGTTGGATAAGATGGAGTTGGTTCTGCTTTCCCCAACCACTAATTTCAGCTTTGCAGTGTATTCTTTCAAGTACTCTAGCTGTTGGCTCATTGACACTACCGACTGCATGCATGCAACAAGTATATGGTTATTGTTAGTATTAAGAAATCGTGATAGATTAGATCAGATCGATTGGTGGCAAGTGCTGTACCGCTAACTTGGAGGTGAGAGGGTCGTATCCAGCGCCACCAGAAGCAAAGGAGACTCCAGTTGGGAGATCAGTGGGCTTCAATGTTGGGTCCAAGTATGCTGGCACTATCTCTTTTATTCCCAATGCCTCCGCTGTTTTTGTTTTGTTATGCAAACATAAAATTTACAAGTATGTGTTTGGTAAATGTAATATTTAGGGTGTTTATTATCCATTTTTAAAATTAATATTTGATTTTTATTATTTTTTATTATCTCCTCGTCGAACTACCTGAGCCAAAAAAAAATGTTTTTCACAAATTTCTTATTGGGCTACTATGTTTAAGCCTACGTTGGTCAACACAATATTTGGGCCACGGTTTACAGTGATCCGTTTCCTTTTACTGGGCTTAGTGGGTTGCCCACAATCTTACGAATCATCTTTTGCTCCTTTTTTACCAACTAACACTAGGCCCTAGCCAACTATTGAATTTTAGTCGAGATAGTAATCAAATCTCAACAAACTGGCTCACGAATCGAATTTATAATCAAGGTTAGCTCGAGTTCTGATCATTTATCATCAAATATTCTCGCAAGCCGGCTTGTTTAAAATCAAACCAAATTTAGATCAAATGTTTTTCATATATATTTGTAAACGGCTTAATTAATCAACAACCATATCTACGTACCTACAACTATATTAATTAGCTACTATGTCTTCCTCCATATTAATTAGTTCGTTTCTGGATGAACTCATTAATTTGTAACTGAGAAACGTTACGTATTTATTTATTTTTAGACACATCTCATTAAATTAGCATGGAAGTTGAACATCAACCAGCACTTATGTACAAAGAGAAAGTAATTAAAGAGCGCGTGTGATAATTATAATAATATTAATACGTACCGATTATGTCGGAAGGAACTTTGCCGTCACAAAATCTGCCGGACGGCAAGCCGCCTTGGAAGTCAGCTCCGTAGGGGAGAAAGTTGCACTTGACGACGGTGTTGAGGTTGTTGTTCATGCCGGTGTCCATGATCGAGTCTCCGAATATCAGAATAGCTGGGATATTATTGCTGACATTCCGCGAGGCCGACGACGACACCTTTATTCCACTCCACGTCGGCGGGGATCCTCGTCCCATAACCGACGTCGGCAGGCATAATGACGACAGTAGCATAAGTATTACAAAGGAACATTGGTACTTAAGACGACCCATTGATCTCTTAATTACCGGACCACCGAGTTTAATTATAAATTGATGGCTTTGTGTAATGGGAGAAGAGGTTGGAAGCGGGTTAGGTGTTTATAAAGAGTAAGCTGGGAAAGTTTGTCTCTGGATGTGTCTCTCTGTCTTGTTGTCTGTAATGTTATTTAATTAACGTGCCAATTGTTATATACATAATAATAATTGGCTAATACATGAAAAATATCTAGGTGGAGAAGTGGACGGCTGGATATTAATACCATTCTTTCGGAGAAAATGACTGACTCGTTTCCCTCAGGAAGCAATCTGCTTCCAATTTTTTGGGTATAATTGTTATTCAGCTGGTGCAGATGTTCCCAAATATTATGTAAGCGGGAAACTTAAAATTCCAACGAAAGCTAATTTTATCAATTTTTATACAAATTTCATTCCACAATTCATATGCTAAACCAAGGCTAAATGTTACATATTTTCGGTAATTATAATATTTTTCGTAATGCATTACTCCTTCATTTCAAACCCAATTTGTATACTTTTAACATAAAAAAGACACAAGTCTCGAGTCGTTTGGGTAGGTGATTTGAAATATAAGAGATTTAAAATATCTAGCTATTTAAAGTAGAAAATATTTGAATAAAACTTGCTATTTTCATAATTGACAGTTTGGATGAGTGATTTGTAGATGATTTTGAATATAATTATTGTAGAAAGAGAAAAATAAAACAAAAATAAAAAATTGAAAAATATGAAAACATCTTCCGTTGATTTATGGTCATATTAATTATAAGAAAAACTAAAGGGTAATTTTGATTAAAATTCCCAAATCTCTCCTCTCTTCCGAAATCTAGCTAGCTACTCCACTTTCACTTGCTATTGTCCCACGTGATCGGAAATTATCTGATAACATCGATGGGTTATTTATCCAACATTAACATATGTCAGTGTCCATGGATGCGGTATGGATGAATTCAAAACTAATACTTCCAAGTTTCCATCGGTATAATCTTTTAAAATAAATACTACATGAGATCTTTTTTTCGACGTAATACTATGAAGTGCACTTGAACATCTCTCGATAGCTTTTAGATAAGTCAAAACAATTATACTATCAAAAAGTAATAAGTAAAAAATTCCCTTCTATTTCAAATCACCTATCCAAATAATATATATAATTTATATTGCCTTCCAAAGCTCAATTGTTTGTTCCCCTTATGATAGAAATATATATGTTGAATGATGTCAGGAATTTTTTTAGGTACGATTTAATCGGAAATTATGTAAATAGTCAAGTGAACACATAAATTACACGATATGGCCATTGCAACCTTCTACAACGCGCGGCGCATCATAGGGTGATCTAACAGCTATATTCAAACGACCGTTAGATGACCGTTGTAAACAGCCTAGCACGCGCGGCGCATCCTAGGGTACGCATCGCACTGTAGGTTGCCACCTCCGGATCTATAAATAACCTCCCATCTCCTTCATTTCACACCAATTCACTAATTCTCCTTCTTCCTTCTTTGGTTTTTGATACTGACAACCAAATTCTTATTCCGCAAGCAACTAGTTGATAATATTAGTAAATATTTTTTGAATTTGTAATTTTTTTAATTTTGTTGCCTATTAATATTTTGTTTCGATGTAGGATGGATTACTTGTATGGACCAACACATCCGTGCGTCGAATCTGAGCCGGTCGATGGAGAACTACTTTGGGGCGACCGCAACCGACATTGAGCCTGGGAAATTTTCGATAACGAGGTTGGTATCATTAACATAATACGTAGAGAATATTAATAATGACCTAGTGTTAAATAATATTAATAATTTCCTAGTACTATGTTAGATAATGTTAATAAATGCCTAATGTTAGAAAATATTAGTACTTGTCTATGCCTAATGTTAGAAAATATTAGTACTTGTCTATGCCTAATGTTAGAAAATATTAATAATTGCCTAATATTATGTTAGATACTATTAGTAAGTGCCTAGTATTTTAGATTCATTACTCATTAGTACTTACTTAGTGACTATTGTATAACATCGAATAGGAACCTAGTGTTACCCTACAGTGTCGTAGGACGTCTCACATTCCCCCATACCATAGTAACTTCCGCCCTTTCTTGGAGGCCGTCAGACTCCTACCGATTATTGGCTTCACGACCTTGCACCAGATCCGCATCTTATCATGGCGTTGGTAGAGAGGTGGAGGCTAGAGACGAACGCTTTCCACATGGATGGATGTGGCGATGCTGACAGATCTGCTAGTGGATGGCGATGCGGTCTACTACCCTCTCAATCGTTCTGGGCCACAGATGCTACACTTGGTCGAAGAGGTTTTGGGAACGAGGTCGTTCAAGACTTGTGAGTTGTGAGCATTGGAGGTTTGTGATTAAATAGATGGGAGAGGGTAATAATACAACAACATATTCCCTCCACTAGTCTGCAAGATTTCCAGACAATTTGAGCTTTCTACAGCTTTTGACCACGAACATATAGCTTTCAGCAACTTTAGCAGCTTTTGACCACAACCTGCAGCTTTCGGCCACCTCTATCATTTACTCAGCTTTTTACTACTTTTGACCATTCTGGTTTGACCATTCAATTAATTCAATTTCATACGCAAATTCAGAATAGTGAATATTTCTTAAAAATAACCATTTTTTTTCATTCAACATTGCATAACAAGTACATAATCATTACACACTTTTAGCTTCTCCTCTGAATACATTACCATGTCCTTGAAATTCAATTTTCAAATCCCTCAATTTAGCAGTCAAAGCATTGATGTACCTATCTTTCAAGTTTATGATGGCTTCCCTCTCAACTACCCATTCAGCACACGCAGCTTCCATCTCAGCATCCTTCTTAGCATGCTTGCCTCCATTATAACTTTTATCTCGCGCCTAATCGAGTTCTCAGCCAACACCACCTTCAACGTCTTCTCGAACCTGCACTTATAGGAAGGGGAAAATTGAAATATTTCTCGAACTTCAGTGTCATTAGTTCGATACACAAAATTCGAAATCGCATTTCACTTCTTCTTCGTAGTAGGCGAACAAATTTTTTGACTCATCAGGACGGCGTAACTTTAACAAGATATTCTAACTAGAATTGCTTGAAGACATTTTCACGAAGAGGAGGAAGTGGGGAATACGTAAATTGGTAGGAGAGGTGAGTTAATTCACCCCAAACTGTACGGTTTATATAGGGCTGGAAAATAGCCGTTAGATCGACGCGCCCCATAGGATGCGTCGCGCACTCTAGAGTGATCCAACTGCTATATTGAAACGGTCATGTAACGGCCGCTTGAATATAGCCGTTGGATCAGTATCTGCAGTGCGCCTCGGACTGTAGGTGTTGGTAATGGCTATAATTTACGTTCCTCTTAACTGTCTACGTAATTTCCAATTAAATCGTGTCGAAAAAATCTTTCCCAATGATATCATTACAAATTAATTAAGGTTCAGAGATTCAAGTTACTATGAAAAGAATAATTTAGTTACTGATTAGCCTTGTTGTTGTTGTTGTTGTTGATGTTAAAGGGTTTCATTTAACTTAATTTTTTCCTAATAATTAATTAAATTAGAGTTCCACATTTGTTCCGGTTATGAACGGTTGGAAAGTTAAAAGGAAAAAGGTTAGCAATTTTATGACAAACCGTGAAAGTCATAAGTAGGGAGATTGATGCTTAAAACTACTTTCCTTTTGTTTTGTTCTATTTTCAATATGATGAAGACAAAAACTCTTTACTTACAGGTTTTAGTAAAGACACATACTACAAATACAAAATTAAATAAGAGCTCCGTCTCTCTATTATTGACATAAATTTATACATATTTATTATTTATTTACGTCACATACAAATGTTTTTTCTTTCTATCTTATTATCCAATCAAAAATTTCCATGCCTTTTTATAAACTAATATTTGTAAGACAAATTAATATGATAAATTGATGAAACAAATTAGTGAGATATTAGAATTTCTCAGAGCAGAAAAAAATAACATACAGCCATAATAACCAAGGTCTAGCTTTAATTTGACAATATACAAGGATAATGCAATCCATCTGACCTTTCAGTTGCATGTAGAAATCAAATGAGTTGAAATGGATATTATAATATAACATAAGCTTGACATGAAGTCATCATCTATACATTGCAGTCACTCCGCCCGCAGTTACCGGCCAATGAAGATGAATATCCCAAGAGTTTTGACTTTATGAATATATATTTTCCATGAAAAGAGTTGGGTGAGCGGTCACTTCACGCCTTCCTCAACCCATGTCGTACGTAAATTTTATTTCTTTGATAATGATAATTAATTAATATATCATCATTAAACTATCCAAACCCATTACAACTCAACTTGGAGTTTTACAATTCTGGAGTCTGTAGTCCAGACTAATACTATTATTATATGTGTAATATTGATACAGCCATCACCTTGTCTTTTTTGTCACTAACGTACGTACCTCATCAAACAGACTCAGTATACGTGCATGAACCTCCTTTCTCTGTCATCTTCGTCACATCACATTTATTTATAAAAAAAAATGTGATATCCATTTGACTGTTAGTGACAACCTAGCTCAGACGACCAAACTAATCCAGGTTCTCATCTGTCAACTTCTTCTCAACTTTTGCAGGATATGTTATATGATGATGAGGCTAATTAGGCTCGAAGGATTCGTCATGTTGTTGCTAGTGGCCAAGAGTCGGTGAATGAGCCACCGATGACTGATCTGAGGAGACCCACGAGGCCAAAGGAAGCTACCAACATATACACTTACTTCAATACACCACCTTAGCTCGCATCAGTTATGGTATGGGGCTTGATCCCCTTCGGTGAAACAAGTAGGTCTAAGTCCTTCCAAAGTAAATGCTCGGACATGGTAAGTTTCGCTTGCTCGAAATAAATAATACACTCTACGGTAGGTACACACTTAAGCACGCTAAACTGATATACTCAAAAGCTCGATTGATCGATCTTCTGAAATTAAACTCGGGGCTTTGCTACTATGGGTCCAAACTTAATGAGTAGGTTTCATGATTGGAGCTGCGAAGTCCAAACCATAGACCCGCTTTCAAAATTGTATACTACAAATCACCTGCACACTATTCACAATACTTCCGCTTATTTGGCCTCTATAGTATACAATTTACATAAACCGATTCATTTCCAAATGTTCAACAGCACTACTGCTCAAATGATGAATCGAGTTTTGACTGAGAGACAAACGTTTGTTTGTTGATAAAATCAAAAGCTCCATTATCCACCAACTGCTGTAGGTAGAGCTTTTTTGCTGCCATCAACCCACACCATGCACTAACCTTTTTTTGGTTACAACACAATTTGCTGACCGACTCAGTGAGCACTCACTAGAAACGGATGCTGACAGACGCCACACTCGATAGTCTCTGAACCCGAACTTGGAACCTGAACCTGCATTTACCCCAGCAGTTAGCAAATTACAGTAATCAATATTTGTACTAACCAAAATCATAACACAACGGCCTCCAGGACAGCAAATCCAGTTTCCTACCTGTAGGTGAACCGTACAAGTTGGGCATGCAACTTCTCTCATTCTCTTCCCGGATCCGTCCGACTTTGTTCCTGATCAAAACAGAAACACATTGCCAGTGAGCAACTGAGGGTTCCATTCACCCCACAAGAAGCAAAATATGCATCTTTCAAAGAAACCTTTACCTGAAGATGACTTGCGATTCTTCTCCATCTCCTCCTATCATTAATGATTCATAACAAACGGACGTCAGGACAATACAAATTTACAAATACTTGTGTATACTACCAAAAAGACAAGAATCAGCAATGGGGATGCTGATCACTTACCTGAAGCTTCCTGGCAAGGTCCTCATGGCTGTGTAACGCTGCAGGTTTACTCGCTGCTTCTTTAGAATTAGTCAGCCTCTGTGTCACTTCTGCCTGAAGAATCCAAATCCATGAATAAATTGATTAAACAGGCCATCAGTGACTTGCTTATTCCACATTTTACAAGCATAACGTCAGATTTAAAAAAGGAACTCGGACCGAGTTAGAAACTATGTGGTGCATTAAGCCAAAAGCCTTATTCGATTTCAACAGTCATTTGCAGAATGATAAATGAATCTCAGCCACACCACTTCATTGCTGTCCGCCGTTATACCCAACTAAAAATGGATAATGAATAGCCAAGTATCATTGGGACTGAGAAAGTATGGATCATCCTGGACAGATTCACTGAACTCACCAGGCATCGGTCACAAACTCTCACTGGCTGGGCACTCTCCTCAGCAGTAAGAGCAATTCTTCCATGCGTACACTTATCACAGAATATGTCTCCACAGTTTCTGCAGTGGTGCTATTTAAGTTTCAAATGACACAAAGTTAGATTCAACGGAATGCAGCGCATGGACTGGACAACAAACTTAAATAACCCAAACAAATTACCTTACGGATAAATGCATTGAAATCAGTCCCACATGATGTACACTTTGTAACTGCTTCATCAGGGACCTAAGACACAACAACCAGTATTCACAAATTCACAACTACCTCGTAAGACTGTTATGTAAATGAAGAAGGACGTAAAAGGAAGCCTCTACATTTTATTTTTTTCATTTATTGCAGAGACTAATCATGACTTAAGTGTCTAATAGATGCATAAATTCTTACCCAATGATCTTTTTCTTCATTTGGTGGCTTAACGAAGTTTATCCACTCACCAAAACCTTTCTTCTTCTCTGCAGTCTGCTCAGATGCCTTTGAAAGATCAGAAGGCTTGCTTCTTCCCCCCATTTCCTTAAGCTGCAAAACAAAATAAATTACGTTGTTATTTGTTAAACACCCTACTCAACTAAAGAAAGCAATTGCAGTTGTTTGCGGCGGTAACTAAAGTAAGTAATAAAAAGCAATGCGGCCGTAGGTATTAGTTAAGTGTGAGATATATAATAATCACGGAAGTTTCAGGACAAGTGTTAGGAACGAACCTGTACAGTTGCAGCAGTCACCGTGTCAAGAAGTGTATTAGTGGTGTAACTATTTGATTGCAATCTGATACGCCTTGGTTCAACATCAACGGTGCTCTTGGACCAAAAGGCAAAAGTTGACGAGTCCATTTTCTTTGAGATCAAAAGAGTACATCAGCAGAGCAATAGGACAACAGGTCAGAATGAATCATCTACTGAAAGCCCAAAATAGAAACATGAAAAATTGCCTTACATCGCATCTAGTGATGTTCTCAAGGGGGTAGATTCTAAGAGTCCGGCTGGTATTGGGATCCAGCATCTTTATTCCATCCAATCCAATCTACACGGGGAATCAATTAATTGTAAGATCAAAAGTTGTTTGCAAAATAGAAATTCAACACGGGCATATTGTGCTCAAGTACAGGCAAAAACAAAAAGATTCCAGAAGATTAACAAAAGAGTAAACAACCTATACCCTATGCAATAACATGTGCCAAGCTTCTTCCCTAAACAATTTCATACCTAATCATAACATGCATGAGAAGTCCCAAACAAATAAAATAATTTGGAAGCCACTTGAAAAAAAAAGTAAAAAAGCAACCTAGAAAAACAGCCAGTGAATCTTCAGAATGTAACATCTTTGTTGAGACTTCACCCGAAGAGTCCAAACTTATGACTAACCATCGTCCAATTCTAGCATTCTATTCATTAAATGTAATAACAACCAATGCCGCTGGCTGTGAATTTTTTTTCATTCATTCTTTAGATCTTACTAATAACCCATTTCAAAAGAGCCCCAAATCATTTGATCACATGTTGCTAAAACTAACTGCATGATGAACTTCCCAATTCCCATCTCAATTGAAGGGTAAGTGCAGAGAGATATATCTTCTAGCAGTCACGCCACCAACTAGACATAAAGCATATTTCTGAGAAAGGCAAGATTGGGCTGCCAGTCTGGCGTAACTCCATGCTGCTGATACTTAGCTAGCAAGTGAAAGGTAAATAAAACAAACCTGGAGGTCAAATAATGTGCCACAAACAAGACCCGTAACTGATTATAAGCCAAGTCCACGACATTGATTAAGGTTATCTATCATCTCTAATGTACTACGACTTGATAAGATCTCCAAAAGACATCAACATCGAGTATGATACCTGGCAAAGCACATCTATGGTGCTCTGACCCCCACTTTCAGCCAGAAGCTTAACCCTGAACTTCTGGACCCCGCTTTTCACATCTTCCTGCGTTTCCATCTTCGGTACTGCCCGCACGATCTTAGGAGAACCGAAACCCGCACCTGAACCCAATGAAGAGTCCTTTGAGCTAGGTATGTTGATGGCTCTTCCATAATCATCAAACATCGCCGAGGTGGAAGATTTCGGTGCGGTCCCACGCGCACCATACGGCTCCACCTTCCCTCCTTGGTATGCATAAACACCGTCCCCGTATCCGTCATCACGCCCCATTTCGTACCTTCCTCCTTCGGGTCGCTTCCCATAAGGATCGGAAGCCAACTCGGACCTGCCTCTGTTATATACCCCATACTTGTCGTCGAAATAACCAACACCCTGATCAAATTTTGGAGAGTTCTCATACGGATTATCAAATGCAGATGGGGCCGTCAATCCTCCGATTGAATTTAAAGAACCAGAATACCCTAACGAATACGGAGCACCAGATCCAGGGATCAGATTCGATGCGGCAGCCGGTGGCTGGGGCGGGGGCGGGGCGTAACTAGCAGCCGTCTGATGATGATCAAACGGCGGGAAATAGGACTGCTGCGCGGCAGGTTGCTGTTGGTAAGCAGTAGCAGCAGATCCATGAGAATCATACGTAGGAAACACCGGTGGCTGAGTTGGAGGAGGAGGAGGAGGAGTGGGGTTGAAAGAGGATTGGGAATTCACCGGCGGGGCGTAAGGAGCGGGATCGGGATTGGATGAGTAAGGAGGATAAGATTGAGGATACGCGGAGTAATCGGAGGGAGCGTAGCTGGATGAGAATGGTGGCGCTGATGCGAATGATGAGCTCTGGTTGTGATCGATCGGGTTGGGATTGGCATTGGGATTGGGATTGAGATTGGGGTTAGGGTTTTGGAAGTTGGGGAACTGGTAGTAGGAGGAGTAATCGCCCTGTTGCATCGCTGATTCTAGAATTGCAGAGATCGGAGCTTCAGCAATTAGCTATACGATTGTGGATATCTCTTTTGCAGAGACGATGATCAACGGAGGAAAAAGCAGAGTGGCCGGTTTTGGCTTTTTGGGGAAGATTGGAGACGAAGGAAATGGAATGATGATAATTCGACTTCGCGAGGGATCGTTTGCGTGTCTACGAAAACAGGAGTCTGAATATGGAGTCACATAAATGGGTTTGAATCCGAAAAAGAAAGTCGGCATAACTATTTGAGATTCTAACTTTCGAATTATATAACGCTCTAAACTTTTAAAGACGAAACTATTCAAATTTACTCGTTCAAAAAACTTTATACCGACGAAATTATTAAATTTTCTAATTCGAAAACCTCTCACGGTACGTATTTCCGTACAATTCGATGAACACAAATCAGGTTGGATCGAAAAAATCGGCCGAAAGGGATCCCGACCGAGGCTGTCTCAGTCCGAAATCCGCCGTCAGCCGGGATGCCTTTCGGCCGATTTTTGTAAGGCCTCTGGGTGGTCCTCTGTCCGAACTTTCGTTCTGACCGAAAAATTTTTGGAATTTCTAACGATATCCTATAATATTTTTTTCAGATAATCACATTCTTCACACGGTATTAACGTTCCTTGGATGCACTGACTCGACATGAGCAATTCGGTAAGCGGTCGATAATGATGTGGTTGAAAATTTTGAAGTAATATGAAATTATATAGATAATAAAAAATTGACACGTATGTTTTGTGTGTTTATAATGTAGGGAGATTCCTCTGTGAGTAAGGGTGACGACATCAATTACACCGAACACTTTTTATCCGACGATGTTTACGATACTGTCGAGGAACCTAGTGAAGCCGTCAAGCGAATTGCCCAGACATTTAATTTCAAGTTGACTAAAGTATCCAACAAAATAAATAAGGCAGAGTGAGAGTACCGTTTGTATCTGCATTGCTCTCGGGGACCTGTTCGTAAATCCTCATGTTCCGACCCGCCGAAACGGATTACGAAGATAAAAAAGTGTGACTGCCCCTTCAAACTGACGATGAGGTGTTGGGTCGTAGGTGGCGAGTGGAAGTTCTTTATTGACGGTGTAGGCCACACCAATAATCGTACAGTATCAAAAGTTTACCACAATCATTTTTTTGTATCATATCTTGAAACTAACACAGAAAGCAATGCACTTGCGAATGAAGAGAAGAGCGAAATTAGGGACATGCTTGCGACGCACACACATCCGAACAAGATCAAGTACGCTCTGAACAAGAAGTTCAATTCTCACCACAATTTAAATCAGATATACAACGAGTCATACAAGATTAGAAAAGAAAAATTAGGAGGCATGAGTTCGACGGATTGGACATTGAGAGCCGCTATACGACTGGGATACTTTGTCCAGTCTACAAAGGATGAGGAAAAAAATATGGCCAACTTTTTTCTTAGTCACCCCGAGAGTGCTCAGATGTTGGGGGTTTGGTATTACGTCATTCTAATTGATTCCACCTTCAATACCAACAAGTATAGGAAGCCAGTGATCCAGTTCACCGGTGTGACTCCAGTGCAGAAGAACTTTAGTATCGAATTCGTACTTGTTGAGAATGAAAAGGCCAAAACGAGCGGCCGGTTGGGGCCTCCAAATGCACTTTTTTCAATTTCGTACCTGAAACGATCGCTTCCGATCTTCGATTTCTTCTTCGGATCAACGTTTGAGAATGTTTGTGAGAGGTTGTGAGTGTTTGATTGTGTTTGAGTTAGTCAATATACACAACTTCTTATATGGATTTTGATTTTACGAAAGGATAATATTGTCATTTACTCAAATTAGGGCGTCGTTTAATTTGAATGTTAGGGCGTCAAATAGAGATTTAGTAAATTTTTGCAGTTCAAAAATGATGTTTTAAATTTAAAAGCTGAAAGTACATATTTATATGGTTAAAATATATATACATTTCTATAATGGTTCATATAAACCGCTATACCTTTATATAACATTTGCATAATCCATACAACTTTTCGTACAAGCTGTATGACCAATGATTGTAAAATATTTCAGGAACAAATATTTCACGAGCCTGGTTCGACGAGTCAACGAGTTGACCAGCTCGCAAATCAGACCAGCCAAATACCTTACGGGCTAGGGCTCGATTCATTAAACTTTCATATCGGCTCACGAACAGGTTTATTTCAAACCGATTCAAATAACTAACGTAAATTTTCCAAACCCAAGCGAATTACAAACTGTTTGACTCGCTTATCGCTACCGATTAGATCACCATCCTAAGTAACAACTTAAATAAAGAACTAGATGTATTCTCCCGATGTGAACAAAGAAAGAGGGTACTCGCAACAAATTTGACGATCTTTCACTATACTATATTATACTTGGACCAATACAAAAATAATAATCGTGACAGTTTATTTGAAAAGATTTGCAAAAGGAAACACAAGTATCAAGTACGAGACCACAGTGCAGTCTGTAGGTGGAATACTCAAAATAATCATCATTATTAAATAGATCATAGTTCTCTAAACATACATCTAAATTGATAAGGATGTGTTCAAAATTTGCCGGTGATCGGGAAGTAGTGATATCTCCCCGTCATGAGATCGTCGTCCTCTTCGCCATCTTCATTATCAGAGGGAATGTAAAAGAAAATGTCAGCATCTTCTGGAAGCTTAAAGCTCACCTTTTTTGAACCCCTACCATCTGAATTCTCCGTCACTAAAATTGAATCATCATTAACGTTCATCATAATAATGCCATCCTCGATATCCATATTACAATTCTCAATCTCCAGCAGCCTCTCCAAAGAATTATAACTAGTATGCTCATGATCATCATAACCATAATTAGAAAGTTGGGAGACAGAAGGATATACTTTTTCAGCGTAATTCCTCGTAGCCGAACGTACGTGGACTTGCTTTTTCTTGAGCTTATGCCTATGCTTTTGAAACACACTCTCTTGGTCAAATTTCTGACTCCGCAATTGATTGTTGGTTCCACCTCTTCTAAAACAACTCAGCAGCTTCATCCAACCATCAAAGAAATAGTATCCTTTTCTATGATGATTAGGATTTCGTGAGGGGTGAGTCCTTCTTCTCGGACGCCGAAAACATGTTGCTAAAACCATAATCAATCGCAAAAAACGGAGCTTGCTAATTGAAATCAAAATAACAAGAGTTTCTTTTCAATGTAGAATGTATATATATATTGGTGATAAGGTACCTATAGCTAAAGATTCCTCAATTAGGTCGGAGGTATAAATGTTGGTGTGGGCTTGTGATTAGTGCGTTAATTACTACTATAAGCCAATTAATATCACGACTACATAGTGGGTATCTATACTTTGTTATCACCCACATAGACTCCATATATAATAGGATACACCTGGTTGGAGTTTAGTAAAAAACAATTGATGATAAGGTTTAACAGTTTGACGTCTGGTAATTACTCTGCCGCATAACATATATATACTGTCAAACCAAACCATGTTTATTGTCAATCTGCCCAATATTCATCCCGGCGTATTGTTTTTCACTAAAATAATACGTGGTTTTAACGAGTTATTTCATAAATGAGGTATTTTGTATAAAATGATGTATTATTTGAAAATGTAATATTTTTTAGGTGTAAAACATTTGAAGTGTTAGAATTACTTTGTTCAATTAATACAAAAACAATGAATTATGAATTTTGAAATGAGTTATTTTATTTGAATACCTCATTTATAATCAAGTATTTAAAATAACTAGATTTGAATTATTTGAAATGTCACAATTACAAAATACTGTGACTGTTATATTTTTTTAATTATTTTAATCAAAGTATCACATTCAAATATTACATCCAAACGACCCGTAAAAGTGAGGTGAATTTAAGTCGCTGTTAAACAGCTATTTTCTAGATTTATTTTCTTTTTTTTCTCTCGTTCGTTAGTTTTCTTCTTCTGGTATTAATATCTTGTTTGTTGTTGAAATTTACAATTTGGTGTGCTTCTTTTTTAGCAGATGTGTTGTTTTGCTTTTCTGGAGTCAATGTGTTTTTTTTTAGCAATTTTAATCGTGCGGGAACATAAGTAGTCCGTAAGGGAAATTAGTTATAGATAATTATAATTAATATAATTAGTTATATAATTACTAATGATTATAATTAGGTATTATATCGTATTACTTATAATAAACGGTTATAACTATTTACTTGTATAACTTGTTATAGAGTTATAATAAATTATAGAAAATGATCTGAGTGGCGAAATCTGTGGCAGATCCGGAATTAACTGGACATGCAATGTCAGAGCTTTCACTGGACATGTAATTGCCAGCCCTTTGTGGACAAAAGGCGGCCATCGTAAAGGAGATCGGAGAAAGATCGAGCATCGACCGATTGGGTCTCCTCCTCCGATTGACTAAGGCCACAGAGTTCCACTGAGGAGGAAGCCAATCATCGAGGGAGACCATAGTCGCCGGAGATAGCAGTGGGAAGGTGAAGATGGTCATCGAGGAGACGAGGAGTCCTGTGGCTGCACTTAGTGTTCTAATTTCGTGGAGATGCATTGAATTTTGTTATGTGTTATAAGAACGATGCATGTCCAGAAGGTAAAAGCAAACAAAGAGATAGTATACCTGCCATGTGGTGGAGGGTGGATTGAGTTAGTGGCAAGAATAAATGACATTTTAGATGGCCATGTTGTATTGCATGAGAAGTTAGATGTGTACACGATAATTTGTCTAATTAAACTTCAGCAGCCAATTACAAGCCGCCATGTGGCAAGGATATCGTTACTCGATGTACCGGAGTCTCCACCATAAAATAGTTATAGACGTATGTATGTATGTAACTAGTTACAAATTATTATAACTAGTTATGAAAAATGGTCGGACCCTCACCACCCTAAAACTCGTTAGTTAAGTTTTACGTAATGACAGTTTTTCCTCACGTAATAAGTAAAATTTGACATATTACATAAGCTTAAAGTTCGTTGCGTAAGGCTTACGTAACAAATAAAATTTCACTTCCTACATAAAGCTAGTTACGTAAGCCTTACGTAAGGACAATTATTCCTTATGTAACATATAAAATTAAGTTTATTATATACGAATAAATATTGTTACATAAAATTTACGTAACATAACCTTTTAAATTCATTATAACAGATCATTAACTCAAAATCACATTAATTTGAGTTAATTCAATTCACATATGGTTATTCAACTGTTTGACTTGTCTCCATCGTCACTTCTCTTGTACGATGTCCAACTGTTTTCACCCTTTTCTTGAGTTATTTGTTCATTGAATCTGAATTTATCAATGAAAGATATTTTCATTATTTTAGATTTGAAATAAAATTATTATGATCTAGATACTCACATATTATTTTCAAACATTATGATTTGGGAAAAAATAATTTATTAAAACAATGTTTTTTTTGTGATGTGGAATATCTTATTCGGTCACCACATTGAGTAATGTCTGATTTAGGTCAAATTTCGGGGCGTATTATCTCGTTTACTCAGCCAAAACCAGGTGCGAATATCTTAAAGAAAATCCTTAACGGAGTGGTGAATTGAACCTGCGATCAACAATTTCCTTATTCTACCACTAGGACACTCATTCATTAGTCAATACTACTTTTTAATTTATTAACAAAATTTAATTGTACTCGATACATGGATTTTTTTTCTTAGTTTAGAAATTGAAGAAGATTAGAAATATGAAAAAAAAATTTGAAGAAGATTAGAAAGATGAAAAATGAGCATATTGAGATAGTCATTTAATTTTGACAATATTGATAGTATTAAACAAAAAACATAGATAATGAATATGTCCAATTTACATTGATTGAAATTTTAATTATTATTATTTTTTGGACGAGAGAGTTTCGTGAAGAATTTATTAAAATAACGTAATAAACTAAACTCAAACAAACGACATAGGAGATAAAAAAGAGTGGGTGAGAGGCGAAATAAACGATAAACAAATTCCTAACCAAATTTAACAACTTTACTAAAATAAACATCAATTCCTACAATAATGAGCACTAAATAGGGAGAAATATTTACTAAACTTCGGTCATACCGTCATCAAAATCTTTTAAATAAAATTTATAGATTAATTGCTCAAATTTAAATTAGAGATCAATAAATTCCTACCATAAACAGTAATACCTCTAATAAAGTTTTTTTATTAACTTTTTGCCATAATTAACACCTTTAACAACGAATTAATTATCATCTCCCTGTAACCATTTCTGTCGGCAGCCACCCATGGTGGCAATACGGTCGCTGGCGGGTCCGCGACGGCAGCCCGTTTGGCTCCTTGATCAACGTTAGGTTTTAATCGGTCACGTCGTCTTCGAGGAAGTGAAGAGTAGAGATGGCGCTGGATTTCTGCCAGCTTGAGATCTCGAAACCTGATGTTACTATCCGGCGGCGGCGGGTGAATCGGACGCCAGAATCTCTTCTAAATCGTTCTCAAAGGATCCCTAGCGTTGCGGCGGCCAACGGATCTGTAACGATTTTGGTAATCACTTCATTGGAGAGCATTGGTGGTTGTATGTTGGTGGAAGCTATTGTTTCCCCACACTGCAGAACTCAAAATTGGGTCCAAATTAGCCTTGCCCAAATTCGAAACCAGAATAAACAAAGAGGACGATACAGTTTGCGACACTGGTATCCTTATACGGAACTGCTCGCCAAAAGTTCTGATGCGCTCGAGATCAAAGGAATCGGTCCATCCACTCAACTCGCCACCGTATAGATTATTGCTCCGAATTGGCCTCCACTCTTTTATTATCTTTACAGAAATCCTATCTGCTTTTCATCGAGCCCAACGATGATGGTTACAGAAATTGGATCCCCCATGGCCCAATCCAATATTTCTCTCTCAACTCCCAGCAAAACCATACCCATCGGCTTGCCTGCCATAATCCCAACGCCTCTCTTATTTGTAATTTGATTGATTCTGAATAGTTTCATGATACAAAAATACGATCGATTTGAGCATCACCAAATCCAACACCTCGGCACTAGTCAGTTTCACGGCTAATGGCTTGATACGGTCGCTTATGTATCAGATATGTACAAAATCGTACCTTATGTATTGGATGTAACCTATCTATCCTTTTCATGATCGCATGAAACAAAAGTGTACTTACCAAGGATTCCGTCTAAATATCCGTTAACTTTGTTGACGTGGCGGCTTCTACTTTGATAAAACCCAAACTGTGTTGGGTTATCCCACCTCGAAAAGTGGAAGGGGCTGGGTGTTGTTTATAAGTGTGAGAGAAAATCTCACCTTTTGAGCTAACTTTTAGGGTGAGAAAGCCCAATAGCATCCAACAAACGGTCACGTACCCATAGTTGAAACCATGAAATCAAATCGATTAAAACTCCAAATAAAAGCTGCCCTTTATTCCACCTCCGAGCGGCGATTAAAACCCCCGCCCTTTCTTGAATCCACTTCAGAATCCCATTTTCAAAACTAACTCCCTATTTTATCTCTTAAAAATTCTCTACTTTATCCACTGCACCATTGTTGTATGCAACTACTGAAACACTCGACGGTGAAAGACAATGATAATTGATGATGGGTGATTGATGGGACAATGATAATTGATGTTGGGTGATCGATGGGAGAAAGCGGACAGTGAAAGACTTATCAAAGATGGTTGATTGTTGGAGGAAGATCGATCGCTTAACTTTAGGGAAACTCTAATTTTTACTATATCTCTATTATTTTTTAGAATTTCAGAGAAATAGATAATTTTTTGTGAGTTTTATGTTTTAATGGGATCTGATTTTTTACGAGGTGTTGTTTTAATCTCCTTTTTCTTGTTTTAATTATTAAAATTTTATTTTTAATGGATTGAACCAAATAACAAACCAGAGATAATTACCAATTTGATTTTAGCTGATTTGGAATAGCCACACTAGATAAAGTGGGCGCCCGTGAAAGTCACCATATCAACAAAATTAATAGATATTGAGACGAAATTCTCCTTAAAGACATTTTTATTTCACGCGATTACAAAAAGGACAAATAAATTACATTCCATAAATTAAAGATAGTTTTGTACATAATCAATACATAAGAGATCGTATCGAACGATTAGCCCTAATTGGACCAAATGAACTCTTGTAAATTCATATTGACCACAGGGTAATCATTTTGCAGGTTACCACAGTGAACAATGTAGTGTAGGTTTAATTAAAGTTCCCTGACACTCTGTCTCTCAGCACAGGAGGAGGGTTAATAAAATAATAATCTGTAAAAAGTATTGAAAAGGGTTTGAAAAGGGCTGCAGTTAAAATTACTTCTGGGTAACAAAATCTTTTGTGTGTCAGCAGTCCACTCTTCTCTCTCTCTGTTCTCCTTTCTTTAACTGATGGGGTAAAGCAATGTTTAGTAGGTCTGCTGCTGCTCCTCTGTCACTCTTTCTTTCTTGGTGAAACAAACTGGAGCCATGTCAAACTCAATTAAAAGTATTATTATTAAATAAATAAAACACAACCCCATATATATATATATATATACTTAGCTTGCTGTTTGTTAAATAAAGCTAAATCAGGTAAAAAAATATATAGTTAATGAGTAAAAAGGACATATATATGTACCTTTCTTTAACCATGCTCCATGACTTGTACTACCCAAACCCATCATTACAAACACAAACTGATCAATGGTAAAAGTTAAACATTACCCAAACCCTCTAGCTGAGGTATTTTGAATGAGTTGTTTATTTATTTTTGTTCAAATAATTCGAATTCGATTATTTGAGTCAAAATACTTGATTTGTCATATAAAATAAAAATCATAGTATTTCGAACGTGGTATTTGAAATAACTCTTGGTATGAAAGTAGTGAAATAAGAAGGGTGCAAATTTATCCAACAAAATGATACTCAGTCCTCCTTTTCTGAGAGTATTGAATATCGCGCTGTTGTGATATTGATATCTCCAAATACTGTGGTATTCACATTCCAAAACATGTAGATATTTTTTTTCCTGAGATAGAAGACAATAAATAAATTGGTGATGTACATATTTTACTCGTTCTCAAAATAAACCGGTTAATAAATTAACCGAGTCGAATTTTCCTAGGGTTTCTTTAAGTATCTTACTCAAAGTTATAATTAGTACTAATCGAAATATCAATGAATGTGGTTTAGGTGCCACGAGAATCAATCAACCAAAAAGAAAATGAAAATTTGCTTTAATGTAAACAGGGTTGCAATTACAAGAGTTTAGACAATCAAACATGAAACTGTTTAGATGTCGAATCCCCCTAGGAAATTACAATTTACAAATGACAAACAAATTCCACGATGTAAATGAAATAGGATAGATTCATTACACTGTCGTAATTCTTCTCTAATCAAATCACGCCCTTTCGGGTCTTCTAATTTGCTACCTATCTAGTATTCTAGTCCGCTCTATCGACACAAAGATCTCAAACCCGCTAGGCGTTTTACCGATTTAGAATTGCCCACACGACAAGCTAGTTCATTCGCTCCCGGATGAGGGTTAACGTCTAACCTAGTTATTTGATTTCGACGTTCTAGATATGCAAGCTCTTTCGAGTCTAAGACAAATCTAACAGAGATTTAATTCAAGTTGATCGGACAAGAACAAATCGAAAACGAAATCAAATATGCAATGAAATCCATCCAACTGGCATAAATCCTCAAACGTATCAAATCATTCATTCATAGGAATTAACCTAGGGTTCATCTAATCTAAGTAAGAGAAGTTTAGTTGTTCAAAATCTCGAGAGACAAATCAAAGTCAGAAGAGGAAGACATTGAATCTAGGTTTACATAAAGAATTATGAAAAATCTAATTTCGTCGATCTTCTCGAGAACTTGATTCGTCGTCTTGATTATTTTTACGATCCCGAGCTCCTTGGAGTCTCCTTCTTATTGCTCTTGAATCTCTCTCTAAAACTCTCAATTTTGTCTAGCGAAGTCTGTCTTTGAATGAGGGAGGACTGTGCTTTAAATAGAGGTTCCCAAAAATCCTTCAATTTTCCAGAATGTCAACTTTTCCGCTATGATTGGTCAATCTTGCCGCTATGTGCTTAGCGGCAATATTGACACATCCATAGCGGCAATCTTGACCTGTTTCTAGAGAGAGTTGTCTAGTTTGGCGCTATGAAATGTCAATTTTACCGCTATGTGCATAGTGAAAAATTTAACAGATCCATAGGGACAATCTTGACATAACTCCCTGCTCAAAGTTGTATGAACTTGAACGAGCTTTCCAACGCCTCCCACCTTACATCAATCGAACTTCTGAGATAGGAGATATGTCCAAAATACGAAACTGCGACGTTTTCCGACATTTGGCAGCCGAAATCTGGATGGGAAATGGAAATTGTTTAATTATTAGGAATCTAGATTCCAAGACTTATTCTTAGGATTAGTAGGAATCCCTTGTTTGGATACAAAATTGAATGGGAAAGCTAATAAAAAACTATTTATTAAATATTAACAGAAATAACCCTCCATAGTTAACCAATATTCTGTTGTTGTTTCATTCAAATACTGCAGCTGAAACTTTTCAACAATTCTTCAGCTGAGAAAAAATTTCAGAATCAACTAATATTTCAGAGAAACTTTTCTATAATTCCAACACCTTAAAATTGATGAAGAAGGCATTTGACAAAAAGCTCTCATATAATCTTTTTGGCGATAAAACAACTCCAACTTTAGTACGTTTTCGACGAGAATCAAGGCTGCTTGCATCTTCTCAATGGCAGATAATCCATCTAGTTTTTCTAGTTCCTCTTGTACATCATTGCACTTTCTAACCAGCTCAACCTGCACTGGTTCCTGTTCGACAATAATTTCACTTCGTAGCGCTTCTCCCAAGCTTGCAAAAACCTCCATGATTGGCTTCAATCCATCAAGTAGCTCCGTTCCGACACTCGTCAATTCAGCCTCAACCTCGACAACACGACGCCTCTTATTCTTCGGTTTGCTCGAAACAGATGGCTGACCTTTTTCAATATATCGTGCAGCTTCTGATTCCTCAACCCCTTTGTCAATCTCTTCTTCAACTTCCATGGTATCATTAACTCCATACTGCATCAAATCGTATCTAGCCTCCGTGGTGTCAATATCAAGTATATCATCCTCAATAGGTACAGGATCAGTGATACACAACAGAAGCAGGTAGTGAAAAAGAAGCATAGAACAAGGGAAATTATAATCTGAGATGTAATGCACCAGTAAAATACTTTGAGATTTTAATTTTGTGAAAAATTCATGTATATAGGTATGATGTAAACAATTCATCATTTCAGATTCATTTATTCCAGAAACTACAGGGGCAAACATGCTTAATTTGATCAAACTCATAGCTTTCAGCCAACTTGCTTTTAGTGAGCTCCAAATTGAAAGAAATCAGCACCACTGTGTTTTAGGCGCCAAGATCTTCAGATGGCAGCAGGCAATGCTCCACTGTGTTGTCTTAGCTGCCTGAATCTCCCGCCATGATGATACATTGATCGAGTCGTCCCATAGGAAGGGGAATTGTATCGTTGGGAACCGAAACCGAAGGGGATACTTCTTCTCCACATGACCTAGGATGCCACAAATGTAGAAGCAACATGGAATTCTCTCATATTTGTACTTACAAATAATTTCGGTGCCATCATGCTTTATCACTGGTCTCTCCTTCAGCAACGGTTTTCCAATATCTAGGGCCACGTGGAGGCGCATGTATGCGTTGGTGAAGAACTGGTTGTTCTTCTCGCCATAATCCAGAAAACGCCCTACTGAGGTTGCCATTTCCTTCCCCAATGGAACGGAGAAGTACCCATTTGGAAGGTTATGTACCTGATCCCAGAGGTTCACTTCTAGCAGAGGAACCGTTTTTGGATCTTCTCCTTATAGCAGTTCATACATCAGCAGCACATGGTTGTTGAAAGACCATGGCCCAAAGTTGATGACATTCCTAACATCTAGTTGATGAGCAAAACGAAACCGAAAGCGTCGATTCTCAAATGCCATGATCTCTACTCCATGTTCTGGTTTCCATGTGTTCGGTAACATGCGACTCATTGGAACAAGGTTAATGTCCTTCTTGGTGAGGAAAGACTCGACTACGCAGAGCTCGAACTCCCATGCTGACAGTTTCTCTACCAAATCGGCCAGCGATAATGCTACCACCGAAGGAATCAAAGCTTCCGGCCTAGGGCTTGTGAGTGGCGGCGGTGGATCTGCTCCTGCTGGAATCCCAGTCCTCGTCGCCGGCGGTTGGTGGAAGGAAAGGTTTTGGTCGTGACCGTGGACTGGTGCTGCTCTGTAGTGCATGGTGGTGTGGAGTAGCCAGGCGGTAGGAAAGTGTTGATTGGATTTTGGGACATCCCTGCTCTGTCGGTGGTATGGTTCCATCGATCATTCATGAGGCCGGAAGGGATGGGCCAGTTTTTGTGATGCATCGAGATGATGGGGCGGGTGCAGCGGTGGGCGGAGGGTTGTGGGAGGGGGTCGGTGGTTTGGAGGTGGGTGCGGCTATAGGCGGAGTGTTGTTAGAGGGGATCGGCAATTTGGAAGACATAGCGGCTAGGGTTTTGGTTTCTCTCCGGAAGAGAAGACACAATCTCTTCTAAAGAGAGCAACTAATTCTTTCACATCCTTAACAACTAATTTCGATATTTTAAATCAGATCATTTGGTTTCTCACGTGACAATAATCAATAATCCATAACTCATTATTATGTATTAGTTAAACAAGATAATTGTTACAACTCAAAATACCTCATTTTAAAATAATGCATTATTTGTTCCAAAATACTTAATTTATAAAATAACTCATTCAAACACCTTGTTAATCCTAAACACATTTCAGATCTCCAACTATTTATTGTCCTACATTTTAGTCCTAATTAAAGGGAGTTGGTATATGATGCCCTGACTTTTACTACAAAACGCCCTAATAATTGAATTCCATAGGTAGAATTACGCGAATGCCCTTCGAATCTAATGTTTAAATACACACAATCTAACTCGGTACAAATTCATGACCTAACTCGGTACAAATTCATGACCTAACTCGCGCTTTCCGATCGCCCTCTTCGCTGCATCCACCGCCGTCCGTTGCCGTCGCACCCGCTGTCATCCGGTCGCCGCCGTCGTTTGATCGCCGCCGCCGCACCTGCCTTCGTTCGATCGCCGCCGCCGCTATTTCCGAAAAAAAGGTTGGCACCATTAATTTTTTTAATTATTAATTAATTTAATTATATTCTAGTAACTAATTAATTATTTTAATTATATTCTAATAACTGATTAATCATTTTAATTATATTCCAATAACTAATTAATTATTTTAATTATATTCTAATAACTAATTAATTATTTTAATTATATTTAGTAGTTATCGAAAGTGAATATATTATTTAAGGTGAATGCTCCGGTATTTTTGGAGTATTAGTAGTCCGTATATGTGGTGTGATACCCCGATTTTTCGGTTACTAGTTTAACTCGAGTTCAGTTCGAAACTTCTCATTAATGCTAAGTGATACTTCAGTTACCCCTAACTCGAACTTTGCGTGATTAAAATCGAACCGAATCACGAACAAGATTTTACCAAACCGAACACTGAGCTACTTACTAATGGCTTGATTCATCAACGGCCCTAACTGTTACGTTCATTTCATGCATCCTCACCAGCAGTACTATCATCGTCTGGTTGTTCTCTTCATGTACGTATTTAACAACATTATTATATGAACATTACTATGCATGCATGCATGTTTTTACCATATTACTATGCATGTTTTACTTACCACATTACTATGCATGCATTATGATAGACTCGTGCAATTGAGTTCATGCAATTGTTAAGCAACCACATTACTATGCATTACGATAGATTCATGCAATTGGGTTGAATAGCTTTTGGGTGATTGGATTTGAACTTCGCCATCTTAAACAACTTCAATTATATATAGCCTAATTTTAGGCATGGTCCGAGTATGCATCCATGAAAAAGTTGATTAATATGAACATATTTGGTGCTATCTACTTACCTATTTCACATGGTCTGAAGACAACGCCTCCTTTCATGTAACGTGGGAAGGAATTTATCGTCATTACTCTCATTAGGCATTAGTTAATCGAAGATTCAAAATTGTTAGGAATTTTTCCGCTAAACCTTAAATCCTAGACCCCATAAACTATAAATCCTATCACGAAACCCTAAATTGGAAACCCTAAACCCTATTTCCATATCCCTTGCAAAGAAAGAAAAGATAACATTTAGAATACCCGCATGCAAATTCCACTCCCGAAACCCTAACCCTAATGCTAACCCCTTATGCTCGGGGATAAGTGGTTTTCCTCCAACTGTCTAATGTGGTCTTTCATCTCATCTAGGCCGCACACACACCATGAATGTACAACCCGAGTACGAGGTTGTAGTCGTACGTGAACTCTCTGAAGATGCAGTAGACTGTCATTTGCTCCTACCACCATGCGAGCAATACAAGTACAAACATTTTTCTTCTTCACCCGGGTTGTTCTTATGTGGGTCGCGAATCAATTGAAACCCTAACCTTAAAGCAATGTCCTTCGCCGCATCACACGCATAATCTTGTGTGTCGTAAAACAATCCGTTTAAGAAATAACCACCATAATTCATTTGTTCTTCAACATCATCATCACAAGAACCTCCCTAGACATGGTATAACAAAACCTATTAGTCGGTGTACTATGTTCAAAGTATTCGTTCACTCAATGCAAAGCATTAAACTTAGGATCCACAACTATTTATTTTGTACAAGAACGAGGACTTACCGTATGGCTCGTAACTGCGCTTCTTGAAAACCACGACCAATAATTCTACATAATAATTGTAATTTAAACTAATTAAAAAACGGGGCTCATTATTAATCACATAAAATATTATTAGTTATTAATTTTAATCAATAAGAGAGAGTGATTACATAATATATTATTAATTATTAATTTTAATCAATAAACGAGAGTAATTACATAAAATATTATTATAATTAGTATTTAATAAATTTCAAATATATTATATAGTTACAATTATTAATTTCAATAATTAATTTTATTAATTTCAATAATTAATTTTATTAATTTCAATAATTAATTTTATTAATTTCAATAAATTACTAGTTAAATAACATAAATTAAATTAAAAAAATTAAAACCGTCGCCATTTGATGGCAACCATTTATATGGCACCATCACCGTTCAATAGCAACTTACACATTAGTACCATTGCCATGAAATGGCAACTTACATATTATGACCGTTGCCATTGAATGCCAACATACATATTGGTACCGTTGCCATTGAATGCCAACATACATATTGGTACTGTTGCCATTGAATGGCGACGGTGTGCACTGTTATGTCGCCATTGAATGACGATCGTGTACATATTTAAGGCGCCATTGACTGGCAACATTGCAGTATGCACTGTTGCCATTCAATGACGACGACAATTGTTTTTTTAGGTAACAGACCTTTTAATACGGCAGCGAGCGATGACAATTATTGACGGCGGCTTTAAATAATGGATTTTGATTCGCTCCTATAAACGGCCTCTTATAAAAAAATTGAATCAAGAATATTCACATAATTTCATATAGTAATTTTAAATTTTAAGGCATTTATAAATAAAAGGTAGGAAGCAATTCAGTAATTAAACTCAAGTCACGTGAAACTTCCTATTCCCCTTATCGTAGTACTATCAGTTACACACTACACGTACATCAGGTGGTCGTTTTGTTGTGAATAATAATATGGGCAAATATTCACGTACATATAAGAGGAGGGTTAGTGATTTTGTAATAAATAATTAAATTAGGATACTAAAGTTTAAACACAAGAAAACAAACAAAAACCATAATGACATGTACTAGTACCCAAGTAATTAAGTAGTGCCAACATGTGTTGACTGTTCGTAGCCTCCACCACCCCACCTCCCAAAATAATCTAATCCTTCTTCCTTCCTCCCCCACAAGAGAAAAAATCGTACCCTTCTAACTTGTTTGTTTAGTTTACAGAGGCAGAAGAAAAGAAAACCTCGAGGGTGGCTTCCTTGAGAGATGTACAGACAGGGCAAATGGCCAGAAACCCTTCACAGTCCTTGCAGGAGCACACATGCCTACACGGCAGAAACACCATACACGCCTCTCCAATCCCGCACCTCTTGCAACCACCACCGCCATTTCCATTTCCATTTCCATCCCACTCATCATCTCCGGCGGAAGACTCTGCATCCTCTGCAGCGGCGTCGTTTCCTCCTCTCATTCGCTCCAGCTGGCGTTTAAGATCCGCCACCGCCGCTTCCTTCTCCATAGCCAGCCTTTGCCACGTGTCCTTCTCCGCCTCGGCTCTACTTAAGCAAGCCTCCAGCTCAGCCTTTTTCCTCGCCGCTAATGCCATTTCATCCTGCTTCCGCCTCAGCATCGACGTGGCACGGGCTTCGATAACTTTCAATAGAACCCCTATTTGTTGCTTCCTCTGTTCTTGTAACGCCATTCTTAGCCTCTCGTTCTGTACAATTACATTTCTACCCAATTCATGAATGAAACCCAAAAAAAAAAAACGAACCTGCAAGAGAAAAAGAAGGAATGTGTATGTAGTGTAGTAACCAACCTGGAGTTGGAGAACGGCGTCGAGCTGCTGCCGCTGAATCTGGAGGTGTTGGTGGAGGGAGGTGGAGGTAGAAGCTTCCGCCGGCGGTTGAGAGAGGAAGAGGTTGTTGGGTGGTGATAGGTGTGGATGGGAGTCATGGAAAATAGGGAAACAGGGTGGGAGGTGATGATCGAGGTCGGAAGCACACATGGGGAAGAGGAAGGGCTGGGCTTGAACAGCCATGGGAAAGAAGAAAGGAAAAAGCTTGATGAAGGATGGATGATGGGTGGAACTGTGGAAGAAGTGATATAATTAATTAATAATATGAAAAAAAGGAACAGAAGGAAAGGGGTTAGGTTTAGATTAGAGTTTGGAGATTGATATTGATATAGGGGGTGAGAGTGAGAGTTTGGTTTGTTGATGTTGTTATATCAGAAGGGAAGCATGACTTTTTCCTCTTGTGTTTTTATGTGGGGTGGGGAAGCAGAGGGCCGAAGAAGCAGAGGGGGGGGGGGGGGATTTATTATTATGAATTTAATTTTGGAGGGACTTGGTATTACATTGCACCAACTAGAAAGAGAGAGAGAGCAGAAGAATGGGGTCAGAGACTGGGAAAAGAAAGAAGAGGATTTGGTGGGTCGGGGTTGATGGATGGGGATCAATCACATTCTGATGTAAAAGAAAAGAGAGACGTGAATCAGTCGCAGACCTTGTTGTTGCTGGCTCATTTTTGCATTGATGGGAGAGCAAATGGTGAATTTAAGGTTACTCTTGGCCATGACTTGAGATTCGCCATTGAAAACAACATCTCAATCGGCAACACTCACCAACGAAGATGACATTTACCTCTTCTTTAGCCTTTTTCTTTTTAACCCTAAACCCATCAAAACTCACTCATTCAACCAAGGTAGAGAACCAACATAAACTTCATCAGACTTTAGACGAATACTGCTACTACCACTGATATTTTACTAAATAATAAGGAAATTGGGAATCCATTTATTCACTGGCAAGACAACAGAGTATCATAAAATGGATATCTGAATTCCAAAGTGGGATCAACAAAAGGCTTTAACATAGACACAAAATAATGTTGTTGCATGCATGAAAGCAACAGTCACAAGAGGACTCAAACGCATCTACACGTCTTCAGTAGAAGCAAATATTTCCAGCAAGACGTTATTCTACCAAAAGCTTCTTTCTATCTTTTATGGAACCAAATAAGTTAGACTTGGTATAAACCTCAGCACGCTTGTATCCAACTGAGCTTAAATTGATGATCATGCATTAATTCTTGAAGGTTCCCCCACTGCACCCTCCATCCTAGAGTACCATTCTCCAATACGAGTATGTTCCACCATATCTTTCCCGGATTTAAGGTATCTGATTGGCCTTAGAACACCAAAAACCGCCAGATCAGCCAGATTAGGACGTGAGCCACCTGTTGTTAATTAAAAGCACAGAGATATTAGGGGGCAGGTGAAGTTACTGGATGAAAATTAAGCCCTAATTGACTATTTAGCAAAAACACAAACCAAGATAGTCGCGGCCCTTAAGCGCATCCACCCATGTTTCAGCAGACTCGTACAAGGCTGCACGTTCATCAGTGATGTTATACTTCTTCTTAAGTTTCTTCGCCACAAAATACATTGCTGTTGCTCCAGCATATTTCGCTACCAACCTCTCTGTGAAGCTGAAATTCCCTAGCGAATGGAAAATTGAGATATAGGTCACCAATTGGGCAGGCAGACACGGAATGAAACTGGACTATGCAGTATGAAGAAAGAAATATGACTAGTAGAATGTTCCTAATTTTGAATCGAGTTATAGACCAAGCATGATAGAAGATGTAAATCATGGGTAACTCTACCCACAATGCACAATACGGGATGGTTAGTACATCAAAATTACTGTTTCTATATTTAAAAGAGTGCCGTACCATGGCTAGTAATATAGTCAAATGACTCGAGAGCCTCAGATGTACTTCTGTAAATATTTGGCGACAAAACATGAACCAAGTGACCGTCCACCCACCTGGAGGATGGACATATTATGATCAGTTGCTGGGAATAATGCATTGACATGATTAAAGAGAGGGAATAAACCACATCGCATACAATCGTACAGCACTAGCACATCAATGATTCACCATGAACGGTAGACCAAAATAATAAGTTCAAATGATCATACTTTCGCCACTTTGTTTCTTCTTCAACTTCTACATTGGAGCCCTCCGGATGTATCTTTTTAAACAATTGGCTAACTATCTCTGCAAACATGAGCCACATGCAAGTCTTAACATAAGGATCAAGGAATACTCCACAAAAACGTTGTTAATATATACAGAACAGAATATCCATATTCAGCATTAAAGTTTCAGAATATGCAACAACCTGAGGAGTCAACCATGTGTTCTCCATCAACAGTGAGTATCGGCACCTTCTTGTACTCAGACCACTTAATCTCCTTCTTACTAATCGGGTTAACTTCTACCACTGTATATGGAATGCTGTAGTAATCCAAGAATGCTGACAAGAAAGCAATTACAGTAACAGGTGAGAACAATGGAAAGAAACTCTGTCGAATATCAGAGTTATAATGATCTATGATTCCATGGGCGCACAATGAAAATAATTGTACAAGAAAAACCATCTCCGTTTTTCTACCATAAACTCTAAAATAGCATCCACTAGCCATACTATCTCAATTTCAATATCACAATCGAGTATGAATAGAGGACTGACTACATGCCCCTAGCACCTCATAACCCAGAACAATAGAATTCAATTATAGTTTTCAACTTCAGATACCAATAGGCAGCTAGCTTTCCCTATGCTCACCAGTCACCAAAACAAAACAAGTAAAGGAGTTAATTACCTTTAACCTTGTTACAGAAAGGGCAAGCTTCATACTGATACAGGACAACATCCTTGGGAATGAATTTGGGCAACTCCTTGGCGTGAACCTCCTGCGCCATAGACGACGCCGCGACGGAGAAGAACATCGTCCCGACTACTCCAGCAGCGACGGAAGTCCCCTTAAGGCCGAAATAATCAGCTAATCTCCGCGAGGGCCACTGCGGACCTGAAACAGAAGAAGTGCTGAACATTGCGGATCGAAAAAGAGGGGTCGGCGTTGGTGCCACAGCAGCTTGGAAGCCAGATCCGGAGGCAATGGCTCGGCCATAGGTAGTAAGTCCGTGGGCTCTCCTCATAGCTGTAGAATCAAGATTTTCTGCTCGCCGATCTCAAATTTGGGTGGAAAGGTTTTCGTGGCGATACACGTTCTAGGGTTTAAGCCGAGGGTTTTAGGCCACTCCACGAATCAGATTCAGATTTCAGACACGATGCGTCGTCTGGCTCCTCAGATTTCTTCGGAGAGGAGAGAGAAGCTTAATCGGTAGAATTGCTGCAAGGATTTGGGCTTCTCCTTCAAAGTCATACAGGCCCGGTTTAATATTTTTTACTCAAAGCACTTGCTATCTAATCACTCCAGATAATTAATAAGCCATTAAGGCAGAGAATCGGGCCGGGTCGGTCAAATTGGGCCTTTACCCGAATTATTTGAAAGTCCGAATCTCCGTATTTTGCAAACAACAACCCGACCCAATCATATGACTATTTAGTCTGGCGACCAAATTTAAAACGTTCCGTCATGCTCTTTTTTATTGGAGCCGCGCCAGTACTTCCAATTCGACTTGCCTAATTAATAATCTATCTGTTCGTTGCTGCGCGTCGAGTGGCGGTTTAACATGTCCCGGTTGATTTCCTTGAGGTAGATGGGTTTGAATCGGCCTTCGATTCTGCACGTCATCAGGAAGCCTTGTACTTGGGACAATATATCGGCATTTCGATTGACATCAAAATGACAAAATAACAAAATATAATCTACACAAAATAAAATTCACATTACGTAAAGTAAAATCCGAACTACAAATAACAACATCCCGAAAAAGAAAGTCAGAACAAAAAGTTGATAAAGTACACGCGAAAAAACAACTAGCGAGCTGTAAGAACGAGGGCATTCTCGGTATTCAGAAAACAGCCAAACCTAGAAAGAGTCGGTGATCTCAGATCTATTAGGTCTATAAATACCTCAATAACCCCACGCCATTATTCTGAAATCTCTATTTGCTTGCAACCCGCGTGAAGAAAATATTCGCTTCTCGAGAGATTATTAGGGTTACCTTAAGCTTTCGATTTAGGGGATTTGGTGAGAGTCAAAACGGATTGGAATCAGAGAAGCGTGGAAAGGTCGCGAAATCCTTGTTTGGATCTGTGTTTTCCTCGTTAAACGAAAGATCAGATGGCTCGCTGCTTTCCTTATCTGCCTCGAGAAGGCATCCTGGGGAATGTAGCGTGTGGTCGAGCTTCGATTGGACCGATTAAGGTTCGTTTCAAGCGAAGCTTGGATTTGAATTTTCGGGTTTCCTTTCTGTGTCTATTGTGCTCATCGATTTGATGTTTGCAATCGTTGATTAAGCAGTAACGAAAACTACAAAATTAGATTCGTTTTTCAGGTCATCGGTTGAAAACTGTTTTCATCAATTGATTTGCAAGGAAATATTTTCCAGTCAGGAAACTTCTTCCGTTGCTACTCGCCCTAGCTCATAAGGGAAAAGGTTTAGGTCAAGTTTTAGGGTTGATGCCTTTAGGGTTTGTCAGCAGTCTATGTCGCGTTTCAGATCTGTAAGATGTGTAGTCAGCAAGGTTGGAGAGCATATGACTAGCCCAATATTGTTAGTTATCATCGAATTAGTGTTTAGGAATTATCGGTTCTTTGATGGAGAAGATGCATGAACGTTAGCCTTAGACACGGTGGTTTCGAGGAGATGCATGATCCTTCGCCTAAAACGCTAGTTTTCAAGGAGATCATGAAACTTAGCCTTAGACTCCGGTTTTCTCTTCAAACCTTCAAAACCTCTGTATTTATCTTTTGAAATGAGTCTCCCACTGATAAGCATCCGTTTTTAAACGAGTTTTAAAGGTTTTTACTATGTAATTTGCTCGAGATTGAATTCTTGAGTCGCTGCCTTTGCAGTATCTGTTTACTGTGCCTATCTGTTCTAAACTTGATTGCTTTGGGACATGATAGCCCAATGGTCAAACCGAGAAGATTGAAACAGGAAATGGCAAAACGAACACTGAGAAGTTGCTGAAGAGGAAATGTAGTAGAAATAAGGAGGAAACCAAATCCAAAAAGTCCAAGTTAACCAAGAGTAGTGGTGATTCTCGAAAGGTGAAAGTAGAGGAAGATGAAAGAAGTGGTGTAAGTGAAGAACACGGTCTCCCTTCCGGCATTCGAAGCCCTTGCCCCTCTTTCGAGTCTGTCAAGGCAGGCAAAACAACTTCGAGGGCTGATAATTGTAAAAGTGACAATCCCCAAGAAAGCAAGCGTATGCGTTTTCTTAGAACTCTTCACTACTTGCTTGATTGTACAGTGTCGTGTGCATAAATCTCAAATCTCAAATTCTGTCATGCAGGCAAAACTATTCGAATAAGATTGAATGTGACGAAGTCTGAAGGACCAATCTGTGGCGAAAAGCCCTGCCTTGCATCAGCGAGTTCTTCCCAGCGGAATTGTGCCAGTGAGGATAATAGACCAAGACATCCTGGTGCATCCCAGCAGAATAATGCCGGTGAGGATAGACAAAGACATCATGTTGCTGCTGCACCGGAAGCTTCAACATCCTTGACAGATTTGAAGAAGAAAGAAAGAGACATATCTACCAAGGTTGGCAAAAATCACAATAAAGGTTCACGGCGTGAGAATAAGAAGATTTCAATCTTGGAGGCACTTACCAACAGTTGGGCAGCCCCTGCACTTCCTACAGAGCAACCAGAATTTGAAGACCTTGATTGGCTCTGTGGGTCAACTAAATCCGGAAGACAGAATAGCAGTGGAGCTCATTCGAACAATGCTTCAGCGACGGCTTCTACTTGTAGCGCAAGTTTATGTACGATGTGGCCTAAAGCTCAGTGTTTGCCCGAAGTTGACGTCTATGCTTTGCCCTATACAGTTCCATTTTGATTAAAACTGTAAATCGTCGAGCTGTTTTTTAGTTGGGCTGCACGGCACGACAGCAAGCAGAGTAGATGATTTCGAACGAGTTTGTGTTAGGATCTCTTAACATTTTGTAACAATCTGTACATAATAATTCTCTGTATGCTCTAATGAAATTCTTTTTACCATGAATTCCTCTCCACTCTTAAGACTTTTATCTAGTATAGAGATCAAAACTGCTCTTCTTTCAAGTAGTCCTTCAACTTTTTTCTTGGCTTCTTAGCCTCGGCGCCAACTGTTAGCTTTGCTGTATCGTCCAACGTTATTACCAGTGGCGAAGGATTGAAAGAAGGTTTATAGTCATTTCCTCCTGGAGGTGTTTCACCACCTTCATCGTCATTGCTCGTCTCTGTCAAATAGTTAATGTAGGAGCTTATCCACTCTTTTTCACCCTTATGTCCCTTCAAGAGCTCAACGATCTGAAAACATAATTTCCAAGTTCACTAAGCAATAACAGCCACCACATCCTGACTTTGTATCTTAATAATCTAATATAGGTTTACCTGGTGTGCTCGTGGACGCAATCTAGCCGAGGGTTTGATGCAAAGGCTGGCTGCCAGAACCATCCTCCCCATTTGTGAAATATCCACCTTATCAGCCGCCAACTTTGGATCAAGTAAAGCTCTGTGATTCCCACTTTCCATCAATGGAATCGCCTGGAACCATAAACCAACCGTCAATCAATCAATAGACAGTAAATGGCAAGAAACTGAATGGGAGATGTGTTACCCATTTGACTATGCTCTCTTGTGCTTTGGAACCATTTGTGATGATTGGTTTCCTTCCCGAGATCAACTCCAGCAGAACTATACCAAATGAGTACATGTCTACTTTCTCACTCATTCTTCCATGCATAAAGTACTCGGGAGCTATGTACCCAAATGTTCCAACCAGGTCGTCGTTAATCATATGGGTTGAATCCGTTGGTCCCCGTATAGCAAGCCCGAAATCGGATAGCTGACAAATTAACGCGAGCGTTACTCTTGTTGTAGTATAGTAAATGCGAACTATTTACATGTAGAAATGGAGGTCACTAGCTACCTGCGGTTGAAGATCACTGGAGAGGAGAATATTAGAAGATTTGACATCTCTGTGTATTACTGGCGTTGGACATTCGCAATGCAAGTATTTCAGAGCTTCTGCAACTTTAACAGCTACGTTGAACCTCACTTCCCATGACAGTTGTAGCTTCTTGCTATCATCTGAGAAACAAAAGGATTCGTTCAGAAGCATAAAAACAAAACCGACATTACATCATGTCCGTACTTAAAAGATTTACCTTGCAAGCTATCCTCCAAACTGCCATTAGACAAGAATTCATAGACCAACATCAGAGAATTTTGTTCAACGCAGACACCAATTAGGGGAGTTATGTGTTGATGCTTTACGGAAGACATGATCTCAACTTCTAAAGAGAAATCGTTCCAGGCTTCCTTGTACTGTTTCAAAACCTTCACTGCAACTAAGTTCCCATCAGGAAGGCGACCTTTATACACACTGCTACATCCTCCTTCTCCAACCAAGCTCTCCGATGAGAAATCTCGTGTAGCTTTCTTGAGCTGGCCGTAGCTAAACAATCCGCACTCGACAGGATGAAGACTCATGGCAAAGTAATCTGCAGATGCTTCTTCTATTTCTGTTTCTTCTTCTTCTTCAGTTCCAGATAATTCTCTCACAAGGACACAACCACCTTGGCCTTGTTCAAATTGCCTCCGAAGAAGTGGCCAACCAAATGAGGATCCTTCAAGTTCCCTCTTGATTATAGAGATTGTTCGTTTGGACAAAATTTTCTTCCGATGAGGATCACAATGTTCTTCTTCTTCTGCATCATCAGCCTTTGCTCGTTCATACTCCGAGCTTCCTTCATCCATTAGAAACTTGTTATCTGCATTATTCTGGTTCTGTTCAATGTACAATTGGAGCCTTGAAGCCAATCCTGAACTGCCTCTTCTCAACAAAATCTTCCTCCTGCAAACATTGACACACAATGATTAGGCGTAAAAAGTAGCGTGGACTCTCTTTGAAATCAACATTGCGATTAATGACCTAACATACCGTAGACCAGTTTCCTGCTCGATTCCAACAATCACCGCCATGTTTGCGTATTGCTTCCGAAACTTCTTCACAGGAACATCGATTCCATCAGCTATTGAACGCGAACCATGGCATTTGAACTTGATCTGCTTCGTATCCGATTGTTAGGACAAGGAAGCATTAATGAAGCTATAAAGGAAAACAGCAAAGGAAAGGACAGAAAACCTTTACGGGCAACCGCTTGCAGCGGCAGCCTTTGTCCTCCAGCGAGTGACCTATCAACAGAAATTTCCAATCAACGACCGTTAGCTTCCTGCACAGTAGTAGCCTACTACCAACAAGGACCCCACAATCATTGTACCTGAGGTGCGGAGGATTTGATAAGCAGACTGATTCTGTTTCTTCCCCTGGCAAATTGTCATCTTCAGCCTCATAGTTTTAGTAGCTGTGCGCCTGTACACAATAGTTACACCGTGGAGACGAAACGAGAGAATATATATGGTGAGGAATTAAGTAGTATTTCCTCTGAAGTTTCTCGTTGCAGATGATCTGAAGCCGCCATGACCATTCTACCACAGCCAGAATTGAAGTTTTTTTGAATTTTAAATTTACAAGAGGGAAAATAAATAAATAAATAAATAAAAGAGTATTAAATGTACTGAAAATATTCGAGCAATCGTCAGGGCAGCTGAAATAAGGATTACTATATAGTTTAGTATTAATTAATATATATATATATATATATATATATATAGAGAGAGAGAGAGAGAAGCAGAAGCCCATATGATTAATATGTGTTTTGGAACTGTATAATAATTTTGACCATAATTTATTGTTTGTCTTTATTAATGGGAACTAGGTGACGGATAGTGTGTTAAACGCTGCTGGTAATACAAGTAGAGTCACAAGTCTCCGACTTTATGTGTATACCGTAAATTCAATATTAATAACAGTCATTACATAAATTTAAAAATAAAACAATAAATCCTAAACACCTTACATGCAACCTTAAACATTAAAGGATAATGTTAAACCCCTAAACAAAAAATTCTAACACTTAAATATTAGATCATAAAACCAAATTTTTAATCATACTTCAAACTCGGACTTTTGATCATAAATCTAAATTAACCAATCATAAAGCCCTTAATTAGATCCTGAATACTTACCGCTATGTCTTAAACTCTAAACACTAAACAAGAACCTCAAAACTCTTAATTTTAAACATAATATATAGCAAAAATATAATAAAGTGTATCGTGTGCATATATTTACCGGACCGAAGTGTTTTCTATCTATATCTGCATTTCATAGCTAGATTTACGAGAATATGAAAAGCTCTAATATCAGTTTGGTCAAAGGTAGGTACGGACTAAGGAGGCGTGAAGATTTATTGTCTATGCACATACGAATATTAGGTACTAATAAATTGATGTGTACCAAACATGAATACCACACCAACATATGTATTAACAGGTGAGCACTTGGATATCTCGGATACTGGCATATTCTATATTAAATTTTTTATATTTTAAAGAATTAAAATTTTAAAAATAAAACTTAATTTTTATTATAAAGCCTAAACATTATAGAATGATATTAATACTCTAAACATTAAAAAATGATGCTAATATGCTAAATACAAAATCTTATCTCTTAAATACCGCATTATAATCTATCTCTAAATTATAGCAAAAGCTATAAAATTGGACCATAAATCAAATCTAATATATATTAAAGCTCAAAATTAAACTTTAAACCCTAACACGACATATAAACCCTAACATAATACTACAATCTGAAAAATCTCAATTTTAAGTTAAAAAAATGATGAATTGTAATATAGAAATATTGGTACTTTAAAAGTATCAAAACCATTGTTCGAGGCAACCCAAAGCACACCTTCAAGCCATCTAGCTTGGGACGAGTCAAAGAACACGAATTGTTGAGTCGTATCAGTGACCACCGCTTGAAGAAAGTCCGATCCAAACCGACCCTCCAACGTGTCGACGGCGATCCTACTGTTCCTAATGAGCAAAGTGCGGCTAAGTCGATCCGAAGCCTTAACACAACCCCCCCCCCCGCGACAAGACACTCACCACCCTCTCTCCTATCCTCTCTCTCTAAACCTCTCATCTCTCTCTACTTGCTACACATATAATTGCCTCAGGGTCATCATCTCGATGAGATGTCTTATTTTATTGACCTTGATTCATATTTATCATTCATTTTAAAATTTAAAAAGTAGGCAGTCAAGACAATTATATGAACTGTTTACTATTATAAAATTTGTGATATGAAATGAAATTGGAATGAACCGTTATATTTCAATAATTTAAGATGTATATTGTGAGAATGTTAATGATAGATTTTATATTATTCTTTAAAAATTATTTTCAAACGAAGCCAACTTACGTGTTTGAAGTTTGCACAGGCCCATTGTACCTTGTGCTTAAATCAATTGTTAATATTGAGGTCGTGGAGATTCGAACACACGACCGTTTGGTCTAATTGCTTTGATATCGTATTATAAATTATTAAATTCCAATAACTCGAATTGTTAAAAAAATGTTAATAATGAATTTTATACCACTCTCTAATTAACGGGCTAAAGTTTCACAATGAATATAAACATTCCATTTGCTTATTTTTATATAATTGTCATTGTTATTCTCAGTCATTTGCACGGAATAACTATGACCACAGACCACTATAATATAATTAAATGATGATTTAATAACTATTTATCTTTCATTCTCCTCACGATAAAAGCTTGTAAATCAGAGATAATCACATTCCTGTAGTTTCATAAGTAATGATGATATTTTATGTAAATTTTGAAAACTTAATCTGTTGTCTAATACTTTTTCGAGTCTTGTTCAAAATGCTTTCAAATTTATCTGTAAATTTTTGTCAATAATCTCTGATAATTTCATTTCGCTATTCCGTACTATACACACGACCACAACAAATGAGTAGTCTTTTTTAAAAAAATTTGAAGACAGGTTACAAAACATGGGGTCGTCGTGTAGAATTGTATGACTACATATGAAAACGAATTCCAAGTTTTGAAGGCAATAGGAAGAAGCTAAGGCTTACCGGCACGCAAATGCCGTCTCAAATAATATATGGTCCAATTGTTAGCCCCACTGCCTAACATAGACCAAACTCTTAGATTGTGGAACTGAATCCCTATTTGACGCCCTAACTTTCGAATTAAACAACGCCCTAATTTAAGTCAATTACAAGATTATCCTTTCGTAAAATCGAAATCCTTATAAGTTGTTGTGTGTATTCACTATTCCGAACACAATCGAACAGTAGCAAACACTCCCAAACACTCTCAAACGTCTAACGGAAGAAGAAATCGAAGCTCGAAGACCGAAGATCGATCGAAGAAATCGTTGAAGGTACGATTTTTGAAAAAAAAAAGGGGCGGCCGGCCGGAGCCCTCCCGGGCCGAAACGGGCGGCCGGCCCAACCCTTTTTTTTTTTTTTTAAATTATGAAATTAATTAGGGTTTATTGTGATTAGGGTTTTAGAGAATTTTTAGGGTTTGATTAGAGAATGTTAGAGAATTATTAGGGTTTTGGTAGTGAATAATAATTAGTGTTTTGTTAGTGAATAATAATTAGGGTTTAGGTAGTTAGTGAATAAAAATTAGGATTTTGTTAGTGAACCATAATTAGGGTTTAGGGTTTTGTTAGTGAATCATAATTAGGGTTTAGGGTTTGTTAGTGAATATTTAGGAAAATTAGGGTTTTGGATTAGGGTATTAGGGTTTAGTTAGGAATAATTAGATTTTAACCTAGTTTAGTAGAATCCGAATTTTATTAGAACCATTTATTTGTTTAAATGCAGTTTAGTGAGAATTATGGCGAAAACGAAAGGCGGAGGTAAATCGCACAGTCGGGATCCGGTAGAGGAAGAAACCGATGGGATCCAGAAGATGAGAGGGAAAGGAAAACAAGTTGGTGTTTTGGATCGGATGAAGGAGCGGGTGGTCACCGCTTCTCGACGGAAAGAGGGAGAGCAGCGAAGAAGAACAAGAAGTTGCGTATCTACGACTCCCCTGACCGGTACCCTCCTGTTACGTACCCGGCGAGGTCGTATCCGGAGGATGATGACGAGGATGAGGGTCCACCACCGGGGTTTGAGTACGACGACACACATACTTCCCCGCCGATGGCTTCTCCACACATGCCTCCTCTGCACACGAGCTCTCCGCACCTGGCTTCTACGGGCTCGTCACATGCCTCCGCCGGTGTCGGCGTGAGAGGAGGGAAGCCTAGCCGTCTCGCGCGGGTCCGGGAGGAGGATCCCGCCGGTGCGTAGACTTTTTGGGCTTAGTCGTACATGGGAGCTCACAGCTGGGATTCCCGAGGGGGACCGAGGACGCCGACGGTGATCCCGAGCTTCGGGGGTCACATTGCACACTACTTGTGGGAGTCGGGCGAGGCTACAGGGATCTTAAGGTATTCAGGTTCCTTAAGCGCCCTAAGCAGTGGGACACTGTGAGCGAGTTCGACATCCAGACTCGGACCATTTGGCCGATCATGCAGGAGTCCGGACTTCTTCACTTGGGCCGATGCATGTCGACCCACTTTGATGAGCCTCCGCCGGAGGCATTTGTTGAGAGGTGGCGGCCGGATACGAACACCTTTCACATGCCGTGGGGAGAGATGACGATCACTTTGCACGACGTCTTCCACATTCTCCGTGTCCCGGCCACCGGACGACCGCTTCATAAGCCCCGACCTCCGGTTGACTTGAGAGCGGGTGTAGCGGAGTCGCTTGGCTTCGGCTCCGTTTCTCGCGTTGGAGTACGCGGTCAGGGGGGAGACGGTTGGGCCACCCCTGTATGATCATGGTGCCATGCACGAGAGGGACATGATCTCTCTCGGTAAGCATATGGGGGACGATATTGCTTACAGGGTATTCCTCTTCTGTCTTCTTGGAGGTACTCTATTTCAGGATAGATCGGCTGATCGATCACGGCTTCTCGGTTGGGAGTACTTCATGGCTCCGATCAGTGATGTGCCGGAGTATGCTTGGGGTGCTGGTGCGCTAGCCTGGTTGTATCGGGAGTTGGGGAAGGCTAGCAGGGCGGATGCCAGGGCGATGTCAGGGTGTGTGACGTTGCTTCGGCCCCGGATCTACGAGTACTTCCCGAGTGTGAGGCCTCCGAGGACGCTTAGACAGGAGCGTAGGGCAGGAGAGGCTTTAGCTGGTAGGTGGGACAGTGCAGAGACACCTAGTCGGGGTGCGGGCTTCCTATGAGAGAGGTTGGACTACTACCGTCGCCTCCTCGATAACATGGATTCCCGTGATGTTTGTTGGCTTCCTTTTGGACCTCATCCCGACATTGAGGTCCCCGCCACGACCTACCGTGGTCTCCTACGTTGCGCCGATGTTGGGGAGTTCTACGATTCTTATCGTGTGCTCCGACAGTTTGGCTACACACAGGTCGTCCCCCCCTCGATCCCTGTGCCGCTACGGGCCGTTAGGCCCAAATCTATCAGGACATATGCCGTCCAGTGGGCCCCGGCAGATGATAGGATGTGGTTGGAGCAGGACTTCATCAGGTTTCACCGGCTACACCTTATGTTCGAGAGGGCGTCGGCTGGTGGGGATGTTGGTCCGGGGTACATGGAGTGGTTCCACGAGCATAGTCATCCACGCATCGTGGCCCCGGCTAACCCCGGTGTTGGAGTTCCGGCTGAGCTGGTAAGTTCGATTCATAGTCAACATTTTAAAGGTTTATCATGTGTACATGTTCATTAACTAATTTTGCCTTTATGTTTTTTCGTAGATTACACAGCGAGTGTTCGATGGTATGGCCTCCTACTTTGATGGTACGCTCGGGCGGCAGCACGCCGACTCTCCGCAGGAGTACTACGACCACATGGAGGGGCTTCGGGTGCAATTTGAGGATCTGTATACGGGGTATCGGAGCCAGAGAGAGGGTTGAGGTTGTGTATTGTGTTTGACGTACTTTTCTTTTTTCGAACTATGTATGAAAAACATGTTTTATTATGCTTATGTTTGATGGACATACAGTCACTATCATTTCGTATTATCTATGTTTTATTTAAATATTTATATGCTTGTTCATACTTACGAACGAAATTTAGGGTTTGGATGTCGTTATGAAATTAGGGTTTCCGAAGAACTCGATCCCTCCGAATCGGTAGGCCTCGAGTCCTTCCGATTTTTAGGAAGCGGAAGTCCTTCCGAATTTAGGGTTTCGGAAGTCCCTTCCGAAAGTTAGGGTTTCAAGAGGAAGTCTCTTCCGAAAGTTACGGTTTCGGAATTGCTTCCGAAATTAGGGTTTAGGAACTCCCTTCCGAATTTAGGGTTTCGGAAATCTCGCTCGAAAGTTACCGTTTCGGAATTGCTTCCGAAATTAGGGTTTAGGAACTCCCTTCCGAAATTAGGGTTTTGGAAGTCCCGTCCAAAAGTAGGGTTTCAGAACTCCCTTCGGAAATTAGGGTTTTCGAAGTCCCGTCCGAAATTTGGGTTTAGGAACTCCCTTCCGAAAGTTACGGTTTCGGAATTGTTACCTATCCCCGGCCGGAACAAAATTCCAGCCAACCCCCCCTCCGGCCGGAACCATCCCCCGGCCCAGACCCCCCCCGGCCGGAACAATCCGCCGGCACAGCCCCCCCCGGCCGGAACCAGCCCCCGGCCCCCCACCCTCCCGGCCGGAACATGCCGCCGGCCCAGCCCCCTCCCGGCCGGAACCATCCGCCGGCCCAACCCCCCCTGGGCAGAAACTTTTTTCAGGCCCAAACACTTGTCAACCGAATTTCGTTTTCGGAAGGCCTCAAGGTCTTTCGATACCTAATTTTCCGCCACCGATCACACCGGATATGTTATTTTGAACGTTAGGGGACGTCACAAACACATGGAATTATATTATGACACCATAAATTAATCACCGTACGTTCGAGTCACAGAAAGTTTACACATATTAAGTAAATGACCTATTGACTCAACCGTTCATACTCTACATGCTCATCACGGTATAAGTCATGTTCCCACATTTGTTTGGCGCGGTCTTGCGCCCAGTACCTCCAATACATAGACTTCGCCGGGATAGGTAACAACGGAATAGCATCATCCAACGTGAGTACGACCCAATGATTCCCGGTGCAAACGATATACGACACACCTAGTGGTGCCGTTGTGCCTTCTTCTACTATCAACGGTAGATAAGTCTCCCCATAAGGTACCCCGCGAAGTCCGGGTCCGAAGACAACGAAAGTCCAGTTAAACATGGTGGCATACCCCAAAAGATCCACATTCCAAAACCACCATGCTTCATCACATGGAGTTTCCCATAGCCAACCCAACCGGTGAATGACGCCGTTTACGTCAGTGGAATAGACATTACTGTAAAGTTCATACCAGTTCATTGTGACATGTTCCATTAGACGTCTCCGCATGTCCACATACTGGCTATCGTCACCGCCCGATACTATGTATGAAATGCACCGAAATTCGCAATGTCCATCCCCACGTGGGTTAAACACGTCCCCAAGTACCGGGTGCATACCCGCCGGTATGTACCTCCCAAACTGACGCACTGTGAAGAAATTAGATCACACATGGGAACAAAAAACTATGTACGAAACGGGAAGGACTAGGAACATCGATAAGTGAACATACCCGTCTTGGAAGTAGTAGCCTTCGAGGAAGGTGTAGCCTTCGAGTTAGGTGTAGATCTAGTTGAACTACCTCTACTCTTCGGGGGAGTACACTGTGCACTAGCATGCTCATGCCAAGAAGGATTTCAACGGTCGGTCTTCCTCGCACGCGGTCGGCCTTTAGGAGCATCGGCAACCTTCGGTTCTTTCAAACCTTCGGACTCGGGTTGAAATGCTGACCGAACTAATCGACTCAAGGCTCGGACGGATGGCCCTCCTTTAGAGCATATAGTCTTAACCATCCCGTGAAGAATATTGCGATCAGCAACATCGTGCTCGGCCCAAACGTCGTGCTCTGCCGGGGTCGTGTAAGACAATGAACGCCAAAATTTGTGTAAGTGGTATGGTTTCAGCTCCTCGTCAGCGGCCTCCTTAGAGTGTAAACTACAATAACACGGGATTCCATGTGTTGTCTCCACTACACAATCACATGGTGAACCCTTCGAGAGCTCTTCGGTCAAAAGCTCAATCGCCCATGCGGAAACCGCATTATTGAGATAAACAAATGGCGGTCTTTGGGCGTAACGGTAGACCTACACCGAATTAAAAATAAACATCTATGAACTAGTTTCAACAATCACATGTCAAATATGTAACTACATAGGGAAAGAGGATGTCAATACCTTTGCACTCGAGTCATCTAACGCCTTCTGAACTTCGATCACTTGTCCCTCGATGGATGCATGGTAGCCCTCGAACAGTGAGTCCACAGCTTGATTGGAAGAGTTGTACCAAGTCTTAAGGGACGAGTGTTGGGACTCCACTCTATTAGTGCTTGTGTTTCCGATGTGAAAAACCTTATTGGTATCGCAATGAGCCCACTGAGTTTTGCACGGAAGCCACTCACTGGTTAGGTACTCCATCAACCCTACAATCCTGGCCCAATCACTATCGACCATGCGTTCCCACTCTTCCTTGAAGTCTTCGTTGGAAAATGCGTACAACACTTTGTTCCATCTCCCGTGCACAAATGCCTCGGCACTTTCCTCGTTCCTTGTGAGAAATTTTATCTTCGCAAGCCTATGTTCCTCTTCATATGCCACATGCAAAGTAAGTGTGGTGTTTCCGGAAGACACTCCGCAAGGCAATGCCAATCCGCGCTCCTTATCGGTGACAAACGCAGTTATCGTCGCTCTCCCAACAACGAGCGCAATTGGTTCAACAACCAAATATACGTCTCGGCCTTCTCGTTCTCAACGAGGACAAAGCCGATAGTGAAGTTCTTCTGCACTGGTGTCACACCTATCAACTGGATCACTGGCTTCCTATACTTGTTGGTGTTGTAGGTCGAATCAATTAGAATTACGTAATACCAAGCCCCCAGCATATGAGCACTCTCAGGGTGACAGAGAAAAAGGTTGGCCAAATTTTTGTTGTCATCTTCTCGTAGACCGAACAAAATATCCATGTCGTGTAGCGGCTCTCAATGTCCAATCCGTCGAACTCATGCCGCCTAATTTTTCTTTCCTAACCTTGTAGGACTCGTTGTATATCTGATTTATATTATGGTGAGAATTGAATTTCTTGTTGAGAGCGTACCTAATCTTGTTAGGCTGTGTGTGCGTCGCAAGCATGTCCCGAATTTCGCTCTTTTCTTCACTCGTAAGTGCATTACTTTCGGTGCTAGCTTCGGGGTATGGCACGAAAAAATGGTTGTGGAAGCCTTTTGATATTGTACGATTGCCGGTTTGGCCAACCCCGTCGATGAAGAACTTCCACTCCCCACGCACGACCCGACACCTTACCGCCAGTTTGAAGGGGCAGTTACACTTTTTTGTTTTCGTAAGCCGTTTCGGAGGAGTGGAAGCCGATGATTTACGCATCGGTCCCCGAGAGCAGTATAGATACACACGGTAGTCTCGCTCCGCCGAATTTATTTTGTTCGATCCTTTAGTCGGCCGTGAAATTAAACGTCCGGGCAATTCGTTTGGCGGCTTCAAATGCTTCATCAACTGTATCGTAAACATCGTCGGATAGAAAGTGTTCTGTGTAATTGATGTCGTCACCCTTACTGAGCGATGAATCTCCCTACATTATAAACACTGAACACATAATTATCGACTATATGCTTCGTATTAGTTCCTAGTTAAAGAAATTTCAGGCTTCGAGCGCTTACCGAAGTGCTCATGGGGAATCAGTGCATCGACAGAATGTTAATATCGTGTTTCCAATGTGATTACCTGAAAAAATGAGTACGATATAACGTTACTAATTTCGGAAAAAATGTCGGATAAAAGTTGGGATGGAACGAAAATTTCTCGTCGGAGGGGTCCGGCCGGAACGAAATTCCGCCGGAGGGGGCCCGGCCTCCCGTGAAGGAAATTTTCGTTCCATCCCGAATTGGGATCATCGAAATGTAAGGAAAAACGTACCGTGAGAGGTTTCCCGAAATAAATATTTTGATACTTTCGTCGGTACAAAGTTTCCCAAATTGGATATATCCGCGTAATCGTAGATGAACAAGAACCGGTGAAGAAAATAGTTGACCGGTAAAATATTAAGGATTGATTGAGGGTTTAGGGTTTGATTATCTAGGATACTAAAGTTAGGGTATAAGATATAGGGTTTAAGGATAAGCGCTTTATTGTTTAGAGTTCTAGGGTTAAGGGTTTAGGGTTTTACAATTTAGGGTTTAGGGTTTGATAAGTAGGTATCGGAAGGGCTCGGTCCTTCCGAAAATTTGGTTTCGGATGCCTTGATCCATCCGAAAATTAGATATCGGGTGGCCTCGATCCCTTCCGAAATTAGGTTTCGAAGGTCTCGGTCCTTCCGGAAATTAGGTTTCGGAGGCCTCGGTCCTTCCGAAAATACGGTTTCGGAGGCCTCGGTCCTTCCGAAAATTAGGTTTCGGAGGCCTCGGTCCTTCCGAAAATTAGGTTTCGGAGGCCTCGATCCTTCCGAAAATACGGTTTCGGAGGCCTCGGTCCTTCCGAAAATACGGTTTATGAGGCCTCGGTCCTTCCGAAAATTAGGTTTCGGAGGCCTCGGTCCTTCCGAAAATTGTGTTTCGGAGGTCTCGGTCCGTCCGAAAATTAGGTTTCGGAGGCCTCGATCCTTCCGAAAATACGGTTTCGGAGGCCTCGGTCCTTCCGAAAATACGGTTTATGAGGCCTCAGTCCTTCCGAAAATTAGGTTTCGGAGGCCTCGGTCCTTCCGAAAATACGGTTTTGGAGGCCTCGGTCCTTCCGAAAATTAGGTTTCGGAGGCCTCGGTCCTTCCGAAAATTAGGTTTCGGAGGCCTCGGTCCTTCCGAAAATTAGGTTTCGGAGGCCTCGGTCCGTCCGAAAATTAGGTTTCGGAGGCCTCGATCCTTCCGAAAATACGGTTTCGGAGGCCTCGGTCCTTCCGAAAATACGGTTTCGGAGGCCTCGGTCCTTCCGAAAATTAGGTTTCGGAGGCCTCGATCCTTACGAAAATTAGGGTTTAGGGTTTGCTTTTTTAGGATTCTAGGGTTTAGGGTTTAGCGTTTGATAGTTTAGATATTTAGGATCAAGGGTGTGGGATTTCAGAATTTAGGGTTTAGGGTTTGATAATTTAGGGTTTAGGGTTCTAAAGTACGGGTTTAGCGTTTTAGAATTTAGGGTTTAGGGTTTGCGGTGTTAAGGATTTTAAGGATCTAGGGTTTTGAGTTTTAAAATTTAGGGTTTAGAGTTTAAGGGTTTAGGGTTATATGATTTTCGTGTTTACGTCTAATTTAGGGTTTAAAAAGGCCCGGCCGGGGCCTTTTTTACTGATTTTTTCGATTCATCCGACTTCTGTTCATCGATTTTTAACGAAATACGTACCGTTAGAGGTTGTCGAAATAAGTATTTTGATAGTTTCGTCGGTACAAAGTTTCTCGAATTATACGTTTTGATAGTTTTGTCGATACTAAGTTTTTCGAATTAGTAAATTTGGATAGTTTCGTCATTACGAAGTTTAGGGCGTCGTTTAATTCGAAAGTTAGGGCGTCATATAGTAATCCCCTTGTGGAAACAAAATTTAATTAATTAAGATAAATAGAATTGAAAAGTCTACACGAAAAAATCTCCTCCCTGGACCCCTATTAATTACCCCTTATGTTAATTCCACAATTTGGTACTCCCTCCTAATATTCACCAAACCAACCCCCCTCTTAGGATGATTAATTAATGAAACTTGATGTTGCTTCACTGACGTGCTGTTTGTCTGTCCACGTCATTACTTCAATTCAATCAAGAGACTTTGTTTCTTTGCTTAATTAACTATAGTTGGGACTAAATCATTGAAGATTTGGTGAGTTGGTTTAGACATGAATATGTATATGTTCAGTCCATGTTGTTTTTGTATATTTTGGCTCAAAGTCTTCTTGTTATAAAAAAACAAACTTATTTTGGGAAACATAAGATGAGGATGATAATAGATCATTTGTTTAGATTCAAATGAACTTTGGTTTCTTTCGACAGAATTGGATTAGCCTTCAATCTAAGATATGCAAGAAGAATAGCTTAGGCGTTGTTTGGTTAGGCGAAAATAAAGAGAGGTTTTGGATTTTAAAATTTTTAAGTTAGAGATTTCATTAAATAGATTTTTTGGATTATAGAATTGAATTTTTTATGTGGGCTTCTAGAGATTTTGAACTTATATTGAAATTACTAGTTTGGAGAAGAGATTTTGGGAGAATTCATTTCATTTCATTCATTTTTGAATTTTCTAATCTCATCAATCACCTAGAATGACACATCCAAACATTTTATTTCTCAAAATAACATGACCATAATATTCTTTAACTATTTGAATTCTCTTCTTACACCTTCACAAACAACCTCTTAAATAAAAATCAGGTGAGAAGAGTTACTAACCTTAGTGGTCGACATTGAAAGGTAATTAGCTGAGTGTGGCGACGAAAATATCATCGAGAAGCCATGTATGGCTCTGTACAAGGAGCTCAAGAGCTCTATTTTCTCCGCTTCTCCCCCTAACGGAGCCATCTTAATTAGCTTTGCGAGGTCTTTGGACTAATCTCAACCATTGGTTAAGAGCAATGGTAAAAATGTGTTCTTAGAACTCTGAGCCTAGATGAGCTTTGAGGTAACCCTAGGAGTATTGGGTTTTTGGTACCTCAGCTTTAGTGCTAACTTTGTTGGGTGGGATGAGTAAAATATATCCTTAAAAACTTTTTTTCCTCCAGAATGCGGCATTGGCCACTATAACGATGATAAAGGCAAGGTAGTTCAACTTATAAAGTCTATTGTATATCTGCTGAGCGATCCTATTTCTCACATGAAGAGCTACGCTCCCTGTCTTCACGGCCCACCTGACAACAAACTAGGATGAGTTACCGGCGGGATACTTAGAAACTGGCTAACGGGCATCCTAAATGTAGTAATATACGATGTAAAATCTTAACTATAATTATTTATTATGTAAAATTATAATGATATGGGTCGCATTTTATTTTCTTAATTTAGGCCACCATATGAAGTTTTGGGCCAAAGCCCATAACACGTATCAGGATGCAGAAGGACCCATATGTCTTGAACACTTGATCCGTTGATCGAAGCTTGGGAGAGACAAATTGTCAAATTTGGCACTAGATATTTACCTTAATGCCCCGCACTTTGTCGCTTCTCTCTCAGCTCCCTCTTCTACTTTGCGGTTACTGGAACTGTTAGCTCTCAACTGCCCTCTAAGACGTTGTCCTTCTCCGTTCTCTATTAACCACCAGATCCGGACCGGAAAGCGCAGCAGATTCGTAGAGAGGGATAGGGAAGTATAAGGATGATGTTAATTGGAATCGAGGACGAAGAGAAATGGCTAGCTGAAGCAATCGCCGGCGTTCAGCAGAACGCTTTGTTCATGCATCGCGCTTTGGTACACTCTCTCTTCTCCATTTCTACACTGGTTGGACTACTCCTTGCTTTTAATGATTCGCTTTCTACGGCTTGGCGACGGATAACCCTAATTCCGACGCTTCTTCGTCTCAGGACGCTAATAATCTTAGAGATGCTCTAAAGTACTCAGCTCAGATGCTGTCCGAGCTTCGGACGTCTAAGCTATCGCCTCACAACTACTATGAACTCTGTAATTAGCTTCGCAGAAATCTTCAAAACCGGAATTCGATTTTGTTTGATTAGATCATTGGCGAGCTTGTTGTGAACTAACAATTATTGTTGATTTCGGATTTTATTTTTTGGAAACTTCACGGAATTTCAGATATGCGAGCTTTTGATGAACTGGGAAAGTTGGAGATGTTCTTCAAGGATGAGAGCAGGCACGGAGTTTCAGTCGTTGATTTGTATGAACTTGTACACCACGCTGGCAACATTTTGCCTAGAATGTAAGTACTCTGAGTTACCCTTTTGTGACATTATTTAGTTCCTTTAACATTATTTGAATTTGCAAGCACGTTTATTCTCAGCAGCATATGAAGTTGACATGATCTTATCCATTATCAGGTATCTCCTCTGTACGGTAGGATCTGTTTATATGAAGTCGAAGGAAGCTCCGCCAAAAGATGTGCTTAAGGATCTTGTAGAAATGTGTAGGGGTGTTCAACATCCCATACGTGGATTATTTCTCAGGAGTTATCTCGTTCAAGTCAGTAGGGAAAATTTACCAGATATTGGCTCTGAGATTGGAAGGTTAGAAGGTTTTGCATGGATAGTTCTTTACGAATGGAGTTGTGCCTTAAGAATGTTGAACGTAACTTTCTGTACATTCATTTGTTAAAAAAAAAAATTCCTGTAAATTCTAATTGTGGGACTAGCTATTGAGACTACTCGCAGAGAAAGAATAATGTATTGATTCAGAAATGACAAAGAAGAGTTGAGGAGTTGATGAGATGTTAAATCTATGGGATATTCTTATAAATATTTTATGCTTTCATTAGGTTGAACAGCTTATGGTAATTTGAGTTGTGCAAGATGATTGGCTCAAACTTTTCATTTTCATTCTGTCCATTAACTATATGACATCTTCATACAGTAACAGAATCATCAGATCCGTTTATGAAATTTTTTGAACTATTGTTCGAATCCGTTATTTCCAGGGATAAAGATGGAAGCAGTATCATGGATGCTATAGAATTTGTGCTTCAGAATTTCGTTGAGATGAATAAACTTTGGGTCCGACTGCAATATCAGGTTTGATGTTTATCTCTAAATTTTTGTTTGTTCCGATGTTGTTGACATGCATAGCACCATGATACTTGCTTTTGCATGTCATACAGGTAAAATGAATCATGGTAACATGATTTTTGGCTATGCAGGGTTTTTTGGTGCTTGTGATCATTCATACTCTTTGGTGACCTGAGTTGAGGACCTCAATTGGGCTTTCTGGTCTGCAGGGACCTGGTCAGGACAGAGACAAGCGGGAAAAGGCGAGAACTGAGCTTCGTGATCTTGTAATACTCTTTTTCCATGGCGTTCAATTCAGAAGCACCAAACTCTAAGCCGTCAATGTACTGTACTGCATGAGTGATCAATGAACTCCTGTTCTTATCAGGTGGGAAAGAATCTTCATATTCTTAGTCAACTAGAGGGAGTGGACCTTGACGTATACAGAGAAAATGTTCTTCCTAGAGTCTTAGAGCAGGTAATATTCCACTGAGCTCATCTTGCTAATTTCTTCTTCCTGTGAGTCAGTCCATTGCACGGGTGCCATATCAATTGTCTCAAAACTCAAGTTTAGTTCAAATGCTGGAGCAGGTTGTCAATTGTAAAGACGAACTGGCACAGTATTACTTGATGGATTGCATAATTCAGGTTTTTCCAGATGAGTACCATTTGCAGAGCCTAGAGACATTATTGGGAGCTTGTCCCCATCTTCAGGTAACCTGTTCTCTTTCAAAAGGACTTAATCTTCTTCTCCGAAGTTATTGCATCTTCTCTGTAACTTAAGATCTCTGTTATTATGGGATTTAGTGTAAGCTTAACATCCTAATAAGAATCGGAATGTCATTTCGGTTGCTGGATATTGACTAGTACATCTAACAATTAAGGTGCAGATTGTACACCATGCATGACCATGTAACCTAAATCATTTGTATCATAAGTCATAACTGTTCCGTTCCTTTCTGCATTCATCAATTGTGTTCCACCATAATGCCACTAATGGAGATTCCACATAACAACCTTCTGAAATTAGTTCGATACTATATAAAGAGTGTACTTCAACAAGGTATTGAATAAATTGCTTTTACTAACTGAAGTAGGCTTGTTTCCAAAATACCTTTGCTTTTCTTCACTTAGATGAGAAGTGGTATTAGCCATCCCTGCCTCTCGTTGTTCCTTTCTCTCAGTTAGTTGATGAACATGACAAATTGATTCTTCATGTCGATTCCAGCCAGGCGTAGACATCAAGACTGTGCTGTCTCAGTTGATGGACAGATTGTCTAATTATGCAGCCTCCAGTCCAGATGTAAGCATCATTACAAAAGCTTTACTGTCACCTTCAATTACTATTCCTCACGATTCGTCCTACAGGTTTTGCCTGACTTCTTGCAAGTAGAAGCTTTTGCTAAATTGAGCAGCACTATTGGAAAGGTTGATTGCTTTAGTTTCTTACGCTATTTTCCTATTTGATTTATTTTAGTGAAGTTTCCATGCGTAGGTTGATCGCCTTTGTGTTCAATGACAGGTTATAGAATCACAAATTGACATGCCGATTGTTGGAGCCATCACTTTATATGTGTCACTACTTACATTTACACTTCGTGTTCATCCAGATCGTTTGGACTATGTTGATCAAATACTGGTATATTTCTGTTCGGAAATTCTGATGCCACTTGCAGTACAAGAAATCATTTCGTCTTAGCATGTATGATGTTCTGCATGTTGTATTGCCTATAGGGTGCATGTGTGAAGAAGCTTGCTGGGAAGCCTAGGCTTGATGACAAGAGAGCTACAAAACAAATTGTTGTACTCCTAAGTGCTCCGCTGGAGAAGTACAATGATATTGTCACTGCTTTAACACTTTCAAATTATCCGCGTGTCATGGACCACCTGGATAATGAAACAAATAAAGTCATGGCAATGGTTATAATTCAAAGCATCATGAAGAACAGTACCTGCATTTCCACTGCTGATAAAGTACGATCTCCACTTATTTAACATAGATTCTACTTGCTTATTAGAATGTAGTAACAGGGTGTTTAATCTTTCTAGGTTGAGGTTTTGTTTGAGTTAATCAAAGGTCTCATAACAGATTTGGATGAAACTACTACAGATGAGGTATTGAGTAACAGCCCTTGTTAACATAGATCACTCTACTTAACTGCCTCTAAGTTAACCTTTATTTCCATTTTGTTGCTTGGTGGTGCAATCATCTAAGCTTGACGAGGAAGATTTCAAGGAAGAACAGAATTCTGTTGCTCGCCTTATTAACATGTTATATAATGACGACCCAGAAGAAATGTTGGAGGTATAGATAATTACTTAAGACATTGTTAAACGCGTGCTTCCATTTGGACTTATCAATTCTCCTTTTATATTCAGATCATTTACACAGTAAGAAGGCATATCATGAATGGTGGGCCAAAGCGCTTGCCTTCTACAGTTCCTCCTCTAGTATTTTCTGCACTAATGGTATGCATGGTTTGGTGGGATCCTTTTTAGTGTAACTAGCTTGACAGAAGCTTCAACCACTCATCTCCTTTCCATGCTTGAATTTGAACTGTGCACTTGTTTTATTCCGCCCATTTTATAACCATCTACAATACTACCAGATTTCGTTGTTAGACCGAGTCATCTATAACAGAAATACCACGTTTCTCATATGACAGATATGAGTTATCTTATGTAGATCAGTATATTATTGTTGATTTGGAACTATTATCCAGTTCTTTGATGCTCTCAAAGTATCTTTAGAGTGCAAGAGTTCATTTTTTTGAAAATTTATTCCTGGTGTGCAGCTTATTAGATGCTTGGAAGGTCAGGATGGAGATGTCGTGGGTGAGGAATTGCCAGCAACACCGAAGGCAATTTTCCAGCTCCTGAATCAGGTACCTGTTCTGTGAGATGATTCAGCGTGGAAACATGACTTATCTCTTAATTCTTAATCAATCCCCCGTGAGATATAATATGTGTAGAATACTAGAATGTGATCCTTGTAAAATTGTTCATTTGAGTTTTGTTAACTGAAAATGACTTGAACATTGTGCCACTTGTTCCAGATTATTTTTTCTGATAACAGTCTCGTTCAGTTTAATAATAATGGTGGTTTATATGAGACATTTTTGTTGCATTTGTCAGACTATTGAAGCTCTTTCAGTTGTCCCATCACCTGAGCTGGCATTAAGGCTGTTCTTGCAATGTGCTGAGGTATAATTGCACAAACTGCTCTCCCTTCAATTTGTTATTGCCTTCTCGGGTCTCTAATTCCTGCCGATTTTCTGATTATCAGGCAGCTAACGACTGTGACCTTGAGCCAGTTGCATATGATTTTTTCACTCAGGCATATGTGTTGTATGAGGAAGAAATTGCGGTAATTATTTTAGGATCAGTCTCCTTCCATCTGAACAATCTCAATGAATAACTCAGAGAATGGTTACTTCTTCATTTCAGGATTCCAAGGCCCAGGTGACTGCTATACATCTAATCATCGGAACACTCCAGAGGATGCACGTATTTGGGGTTGAAAACAGGGATACGTTGACTCACAAAGCCACAGGAGTAATGTTTCTTACTCTTTACCTAAGCAATTTATTTCCTTTTCCGTGACGAACAACATCTTAACTGAACGAACTCCTTCTCCTCCCTTGTTCCATTTCTACACAGTATTCGGCGAAGCTTTTGAAGAAACCTGATCAATGTCGAGCAGTTTATGCATGCTCCCACCTGTTTTGGGTTGATGATCAGGAAGGAATTAAGGACGGAGAAAGGTTGTCTTTGCACTCCTTTTTAATTTTGATAAACTTATTGTTCTTATTTAATAGTGACGCCTGTACAGAGTGATTAGAGTTGCGTTGTAACTGCAGGGTCTTGCTGTGCCTGAAGCGTGCGTTGAGGATTGCAAATGCAGCCCAGCAAATGGCCAATGCTGCCAGGGGGAGTAGCGGGCCGGTTACACTTTTCGTCGAAATACTAAACAAGTAGGTGGCTGCAGCTTGTACAAATGCCAGCTTAGCCTTGTTGTTTAACTAATCAGGTTGCTTGTTTCCATATCCTCTCATCAGGTATCTATACTTCTTTGAGAAAGGCAATCCACAGATCACAAGTAATATGATCCAGGATCTGGTCGAGCTGATAACTGAAGAGATGCAAAGTGACTCTGTTACCACTGATCCAGCATCAGATGCTTTCTTTGCCAGCACGCTGCGGTACATCCGGTTTCAGAAACAGAAAGGTGGTACCGTAGGTGAGAAATTCAAACCAATATCTTTCTAATCTAACATCTCACGCTCGAAAGTAGATTTTGTTTTGGGGTTTGAACAGAGGGACGTAGCTTGATGGCCGTTTTGTACAGAGAGTCCAATTGATCATATTAGTTTCTGAAATTGTGATAAAAATGTGTGGTTAGAGTAGAGTGAGGGGGGAAGGAGATGAAATTTGTTGTATGTTTCCGGAGGGAATAAATCATAAGCGTTTCTGTGTTTCTCAAGATTAATCTATTTGTTGTCTTTTGAAAGCATAGCGCCTGTTAAAAAAGCCTTTGTGAATTTGGATCTATTACCAAGAATTGGGAGGTCAGGGCTTGCTTTTCAGTTCTTCTTCGTATTTCTTGTTTGTTTGGTGTTTATGAACAGCAGGAGCTTATTAGTTCGGACATGAATCACCTGCCGCTTTGGCTACTGGCTAGCACGGTATTAGTTGATCGAGTTAAAACTGCTACCAGAGTCGGTATGTTTTCGATTAATGTTTTTTTTTTGTTTTTGTGAAACTCCTTTGTTCAGTTCAGCTGAAGTCGTTCAAAAGGGTCTTTGTAGTCTTATTGTGAAAAGATAGGACGACTGTATATTCAACCTCGCCTGCTTGTTTGTTATAATTATCTCATCGAATAGATCACAAAGCAAAAATGATAACGGAGACAAAATCTTAAGTTGTAGCGTATTGGTTATAAACCTGTGATGGTCTTTTTTTTGGGTAGGAAAACCAGTGATGGTCTTTTGGTATGGAACCATAAATCATACATTATTTGTACTCAAAGAACCACCTCACAGGTCAACTGAATCTTGTTGGCTTGATTCCTGATTAGGCACCATGGTTCAAACTTGTGATATCTCCGCACATTACACATTTTTAATTCAGTAGCTGATAACAACGTAAGCGTAATGAACTAATGATAGTGATATTCATTCTATGGGCCAACATGCAACCGTGTCGATGGCTGTTCAAGTCAGGTCAATGGCGATAAACGAAAGAAGATGGTGAACTCTAACCGTGGATTCAAACGCGCATTACCCACTATAGTATTATACAAGCATCATGGTTAAACATCCCACTATTGTATCCAGCATTACCCACTATAGTGCGAGAAGACGTCTGCTAACCATCTGCCAACCAGACATTAGCCAAGACTGTAAACCGACCAAAGCCTTTTCAATATTGTATCCAGCATTCCAGCTGGCTCCATACTTGGGTAGAGTAATTACAGATTCTGAAGAGAAAAGATAAGGGCTGACAGATTTGGACACGATCTCTTCTATGCTCCTGATTTCTTCCACACGCTTTGTAGGGGTGGAATGGTTGGCTGAAACCCAAGTAAAAAAGAAACGTAGAAATTTGAAGACCGGCCAGATTTCTACTTCATTTCACCAAACTCAAGAAAAAAGGCAAACTCAATCGCAATAGGCATTTAAAAACTGTACAAAAAAATGATCCATCTGGTTCAAAGCATGGGCATATAGCTCGAAAGGGATGTAAGTTCAATTACAGACCACAAAAAAATATAACGCAAGAAACGATTCCAGTCTCAAATATCAATTCTAAAACATCGGTCAATACTATACAAACAATGATTTCTCATCCTCCGAGCTAGCTTCCGTGACGAATTTGATAAAAAACAGATGGTAGCGACGAGTTACTTACCTATGGTAGTTTTGGGAAGATACGGACTTCAATTTTGAGAATCATTACAATATAGAACAATTCTTCTGTCCCTTTCTCTTTTTCTTCTTTTGCTTTGGAGGTTGAAGCACAACCTTAATGGCCGCATCAAACACAGCCTTCACATTCTGCACAACAATACTAGTTTACTCAACAGGTAAAAAAGATTGCTTACTTAAGCATAGTAACCAAATTACTTCACAAGAAAAAAAATTGGCGAGCGCCTGGATTGTTACCTGCTGTGTTTTGGAACTGCATTCAACATATGCCAGAGCTCCAATCAATTTCCGGAGTTCCTCTCCCTTTAAACATCAATTCAACTCTCAGAATGTTTAGAAATGGAAGAGAAGCAGAGAGATGCCATGAGAACTCAATCATGGCTGTCTACCTGAGCAGTAGTAATAGGCACAGCACCAGGATGGTCATTGAAGAACTGACTATCGTCGCGAAGATCTGTACGTTGATAAAGGTCGGAAGGATGATAAATAAGTTTAGAGAAGTATCCAATTTGGAATCTTAAATAACTGATTCTGAACTTCTCCCGACGACGGAATGAATGATTGCGATACAATAGTTCTTCACAGAAATGAGTGGGTTCAGAAGGGCTCTTTACCTAGTTTTGTTCCAACAAGGATAATTGGAACCCCAGGTGCATAATGTCTAAGTTCTGGAATCCACTGAAATCGGTAGCAAGAACACATTTTATTAGCAGAGAAGGAGTGGAGAGATATTACTTCATCTCTGCAATCAGAAATGCAGGCCGTAATCATCTATGCTGAAAAGTAGCACAACATTTCCTAACCTTTTTGGCAATGTTTTCATAGCTGGCCTTGCTAATTAGAGAAAAAGCAAGAATAAAGACATCTGCTCCTCGGTAACTCAGAGGCCTCAGTCTGTTGTAATCTTCCTGACCTGTTCAAAGTAGAATGAAAATTCTGAATCAATAAAGCTCACCATCCAGGCCATTACTGATAAAAACCGATATTCACCACAGTGAAATTACCGGCAGTATCCCACAACCCCAAGTTGATTGTGCTTCCATCCACCACAACATTTGCGCTGAAATTGTCGAATACAGTTGGTACATAGTCCTGGAAAAAATACAGCATTAACCACCAAGATCAATAGGTTGCACTATGAACCACGAATTCTACCATTCAACTACCAGACCAAAATAACAAAATTTCAACTAACTCATACATAATCGAATCAATTTTCTCCCGTACAATACTTGAAGCACAGAATCAAAATTCCTCTAATGCTAGGTCTAAACCTTACGACCAGGAACGAGTACTCTCCATCGAGATTGGAGAAAAGTCACGGCCAGCAAAGTAGCAATCCAATTAATTCACAGCGAGAGAATTCGTAAAACGAGCTATATGAAGCTTCTTGAATCGAAGTCCAGCTCGAATTCGTGGCCTAATTAACAGAGTGACAGGAAAGGAAAAAAAACCGAAAGCATAGAAACTAGAGAGACGTTTAAGCACAAAAAGTGTAAGTAGTGAGGCAGGAGAGGCTACCGTAGGGAAGGTGTTGCTGGTATACGAAATAAGCAAACAGGTTTTGCCGACGGCGCCATCGCCGACCGTGACACACTTTATGAACCTGGAAGCACTCATTTCCCTCCACCAGATCTATTATTCTCCAGCTGAGCTGCCGACTGTGCTTCCCCAACAACCACAATGCTGTCGATGCTACTTCTAGCTAACCTTGGTGGCTTCTGGTTCAGTGTCAGTTTAGGAGTCAACAAAGTTCACCGCCGTGCAGCTGAAGAATACCGTAGATCCGAGAGTCGAGAAGGCGAGGGAAAGGTCAGTAGAATAGAAGTAAACTTAGAAAGGCTCTTGGCTGCTGATGATCGAGGAATCCAAGTACAGAGAGCAACCCTAATTAGTAGAGAGAGTAGCTGTTGTTTAGAAAAAAAAACAAAAAAGGAAATGGCGGAGAGAGGACTGATTGGGCAATGCTTCTTTTGGTTTTCATTTCTTTCCGCTTTTATGAACAGTATATTTAAGACCACTAGTCTACTATGACTATCCCCCCTTCGCCATTCTCCTGTTGCAAACTAACCAGCCGTTTATAAACACTCTCAGGTTTCCCAATCAGCTTGTCATGGCTCCCAATCTCAACAACTCTCCCATTCTGAATCACCGCAACGCCGCTCGAGTCGTGAACTGTCGAAAGCCTGTGGCCAACGAGGACGGTGGTCCGACCTTCCATCAGCTTATCAAGAGCTTCCTGCACCAATTTCTCAGATGCAGTGTCTAATGCACTCGTTGCTTCGTCCAGCAAAAGAATCGCAGGGTCTTTTAGAATTGCTCTAGCAATAGCCACACTTTGCTTCTGTCCACCTGGCCATATTTAACAGAATTGAAAAGCATAGAAATTGAAGATCATTGGTGCTAGCTAAGATCGATTTCCTATGAAAAGTTACCTGATTGTTGGATTCCTTTATTCCCCACATGTGTTTCGTAACCTTCAGGCATCCGGCTTATGAACCAATGAAGGTTGGCAGCTTTCATTATTTCGATTTCCGATGCGCTGTCAATTCCGTACTTTATGTTTTCATAGATCGTTGTGGAGAACAACGCTGGCTCCTGCTGGACTAGTCCTATCATTTGTCTGAATGATTTCAGGTTTAGTGTCTTGATATCGCTTCCGTCAATTAGGATGGATCCGCAAATCGGGTCATAGAATCGTCAAATGAGGGAGATGATTGTGCTTTTCCCTGAACCACTTTCTCCCACTACTGCTAGGCTTTTCCCCGATGACACTTTTAGGCTCAGCCTGTCAAAAATGGTTACTTCAGGTCTTACTGGGTACCTAAAGCTCACATTCCTGAACACGATATCTCCCTTGACATGCTCCAAAACTTTGGAAACTGAAACGTTGTTTTCAATGGCGGTCTTCCTGTTCAAGATGGAGAAAACCGAACCCAGAGCCTGGGAACCTTTGACAATGTCGGGGGGCAATGCCAGAGTTTCAGCTGTTCTGAAGGACGTGACTACTAGAATCAGGTACGATTTCATGGCGTCTCCAAAATTCGTGTGCTTGTCCTTGATGACAATGGAAGCGTACCACAGACCCAGAGCATAAGAACAGAATGAAAGTAGCAGCGAGAGGCCGTATCCGAAACCTGACACATGTCTTCTCAGGAGGGCTTGCCTTTTGGGTTTCTTGAGCTCGAATGAGAACTGCGACGCAATCTTGTCTTCCCCTCCGAATGCGGCAACTGTTCTGATGTTGGCAATGCCTTCACTAGCCACTGCGTTTGCCCTGCTGTAGGATCTGTAGTCGCCTCCAAACCCCTTGAGAAACAGTTGCTGCAAACAAATTATCGTCACAAACACTTTTATTAGTCTATCAATATGTTTTGAGTTTCATTTTTGTTTTTGCTTAACTATTATTACCTCAGCTAGGGTGGCTCCAAGGAGGAGAGGAAATGTGGCTATCACAACAGCTGCAACTCGCCAACATAAGGCGAACGATAAGGAACAAGCTGTGACGATAAGCGCCAAATTTTGAACAATCGTCGAGACACGTTCAGCAACAGTACTCCTTACTAAAGTGGCTTCCGCAGCAAGTGCTGACGACAGAGATCCTGTGTTGTTCTCCTGGAGATCGATTGGCATACCGTATATAACCTTTTGAATAGTAAATGGCATACCATATTCATACTTGAAAAATTAAAATTAAAATTAAGGTAGACTTGAAAACGGTCATGTTCATGTTCGGATTCGGATAGTTGATATATGTTACCCATCCGTTGAATTTTTGGGTTCGGGTAATACCCACCGTATATAACTTTTGGGTAGTAAATGTCAGATCATATCCATACTCATTAGTTTTCTGATGATTTTCAGTTATACCATACTTGTACCCGCACATAACGGTTTTATGGGCAATATGGCTTTTATAACCTTCCGAGTAATAAATGTCACATCGTATATTTTTGGGTGATTTTCAGTTATATATACCGACACCCGTACTCCAAAATACTCGGGAATTAGGGCCCAACTTTTATTGTATTAATTATATCTGTTATGAGGAAATATACCGAAGATAAGTATTGATTACATATGGAACAACTATTTGTCTATAGAAAAAAAACACTCATAAGGTCTAGATTGGCATATGAGTTTTTCTTAATTTCTAGCGATGCAGCTAAGAGTTCTCTCGTTATACAACATTGTGGGGTTGATGTTGATGGTGAGGTTACGTGGGACAGCCATACAATGCAATAGTTTACCCTCAAAACTGGTATGGAATTCAATTAGGCCCAAGCACCAAGACAAGGTTGAATGGTCCACACTGTGTTTGTTTGTAGTTCTTGATAGGCTGCTGGTAACCATGGATACAGTAGATGCTCGATCGAGTGGGCGGTGGATGTCTCCTTTCTTTTTTATGACGCAAGGGTGAATGTCAATACATTTAATTTGGTCAGGTCAGAGTAATTCTTTTTCCTTTTTCTTCTGTTTTTATTTTGGCTTTAGGGATTATTGGTTTTGATAAGACTTTCTAGAAGCTACAGACGTACTACAATCCGACTCTCTCTTTGTTAATTCTGGAAATTAGAGAGGCTTAGTAAGTTCAAAAAAATTGATGAAATTAATCATAACAATATAAGTATTATTATTATTAATATTAATATTAATTAGGTTACCAACATAGACGTACAATTACCGACAGAAAGAAAACAATCAACTTGAGGGAATTACGTAAGAGGGCAAAAAATAAAATAAAAAGTAGCCCATGTGTAAGTCTTGCCACCCACCGCCCAATCCAATTAAAAAATCATTGGACGGTGGATCACAGACTTATCATCTTACAGCTTTTTTCTTTAAAGAAGAAAAAAAAACAAAAAGGAAAATGGGAGGCCTTTTGATAAAACCAAAGCCTAACCAGACGAAAATCAAACAAAGAGTAAAACCGAATATTAATTTGATTCATTGCCAATTTGCCACGGCATCATGGGAGCCTGAGAAGTCGCCCGATATTGTCCACGGAACCTTCATCGTTCCCACCGGAGACGGCAGCAGCTTCCGCCGTGCAGCTTCTCATCATAACCTGCGCCCTCTTGGGCCTGCTGCCGATGAAAAACTTAGGCAGGGGCAGGCTGCTTGGTGGCGGAGCTAGCAAACTAATAAACAGATCATCCGCCGCCAGGGATATAACAGGAATCTCCTTGTTACCAGCTGGATATGATGAAACCTTCGGCCCGACCGGCATACCAGCAGCAGGAGCAAGGTTTGGGTGGTCGGGGCGATTAACAACCGGTTTGGTTTTATGTTTCCGGGTTCGGTTAGCGGGTTTCCTAGTTTGGTAATTGTTGTAAGAGTTAGGAAGAGAGGTGTGGCGGGGGATACTAGTGACGGGGAAAGGAAGGAGAGGCGGTGCCGCAGCTGGCGGAGGGTATGATGAGTAGAAGGGAGGCGGTGGAGGAGTGAATCCGATGAGATTATTGTTAGCATGGATGAGGTTGATGAGATCCTGGTGGTTGTTCATGGAGAAACTTGTGCGAGGAGTAGCCATCATGACATTGTTGTTCATGTTTGCTTGTTGGTTCCTCATGTTTAAGGGGGGAAAATTATCAGAGATGAAAATTAATATAATGTTTGGAAGAGAAATGAAAGGAGGAAGGGAAAATAGAGTAGAGAAGGAAGAAGCATGGAGATATTGGGATGGATGGTCCCCTTGAGAAATGGCAAAGGTTTTCAGATCAATTCAGGGAGTCGGTTTTAGCTTTTATAGACGACGCAGGAGGAGGAGCCCTCTAGCTATTTCTTATATTGTTATTCTATTTTCTTTTCTTTCGTATTTTACTGATATATTCTTTTTTTTTATTTTAGGTATTGCTTTATGATCTTATTATAACTCTTGCAACTCATTTAACACCAAGTACGTCTCAACTTTTTATCCTACTTAATTACTAAAAATTTAATACTTACTATAAATTACTTAATATATTATTTTTAAATTTTAATACTATCATATTTTTTATATCATAATTAATTATGACATTGTTACTAATTAAAAGTTTCAAATTGAAAAGTCCATCTTCTTAATTCGTAACGTGGTCAAAATCCATATATACTAGCAAATAGCAATATGTTGAGCTTGAGCACCCTCTCAAGTTATCTCCAAGGTCCAAAGTAGGTATTGGAATCCAACCTGGAAACTCCAAATATGATATTGGTTTACAGATACGCGAGATCAAAATAAGAACAAAATCCCAAGCTTTGGTTTGCCCAATTAAATAAGAGGCACCAAACAAACAAATCATACAATATAATTAGTATTTCTTATTTCTTTCTAATATTGATAGGAACTTTAATTTATTGGTTGGTTTTGGTCGATTGTTGTTTTTGACGTCATAATTAAAAAAGAAAATAATATAATATTTCAAATTTATTACTATTGTTTTGCCGACGACCGTTGAGGAGGGCGGCAACCGCCGAATCATTCTCAACCAGAGTTTTGTATAGCAGAAGCCGTTCATCCATTTCGAATAGAACATCTCGCAGCCTAAATTATTCGTTGTCATGTATATGAAAGCCCGCTCCCAATTTCATATTTGAGAGAATGATCACAAAACAATGCGTGAAGAGGCAGCCAGCCCTTCAGCTCTTTATTTAAATGGTGGAGTTCAAATTTTACGGTGTTACCGTTTTATCTGTAAACGGTAACTAATTATTACATAACTGAAATGACACAATAATAATAAAACATTTTCACTCTTTGTATCCTTTGATTCTTCATCTTTCATCCAATTGCTCTTTGGTCACTCAGCTCCTCTTCATTCTCAACAGATGCTGAGCAATCTCCATTTCCAGATTTCTTCTTCTGAATTAATACCCTGCCATAATGCGAATATATATTCAGTGTGAACATGATGAAGCTTGATCATACTTGTCTTGATGCGTTCCTCATCACATGACAATCAATCTTAATGTGTTTTGACCTTTCGTGAAAGACTAGATTCTCAGCTATGTGTATTTCTGATTTATTATCACAATGAATTGGTATAGGAGTGGGAACTTAGACTCCAATTTCAGTCAACAAACCTGATAACCACTGAATTTCACATACCAGATGTCCAAGTACTCTATATTCAGCTTCAGCGAGGAAGACCTTGAAACTGTGGTTTGCTTCTTGGACTTTCAAGTAATCGGATTTTCTCCAAGGTACGTACAATTGGAACTCCTTGTATCAAGGCAAGCTGCCCAATCAAAGTCACAATAAGCCTTCAGTTCGAGCTTATTAGCTGCCTTATAGAAAAGACCTTGGCCAGGTGCTAATTTGAGTTACCTCATAATTCTGTGAGCTGCTTGAGCATGACTACTGTATGGATCTGACTGGAATTGGCTTAACTGTTGAACGGCAAAGGCAATGTCTGGCCTAGTTATGGTGAGACAATTAAGCCTTTCAATAAGTTGTCTATAAACAGCAGGGTCATCCAGTGGTTCTCCTTTCTTTGCCTTGAGATGCAAGTTGGGATCCATTGGGGATTTAAACCCTTTTGCTTCAAGAAATCCAGTATCAGACAAGAGATCCATGCAGTATTTACATTGATTCACAACAATGCCAGCTGCAGACCTTGCCACCTCTAATCCTAGGAAGTATTTGAGGGGTCCAAGATCTATAATTCTGAAGCTGGCTTGCAAGTAGGTTTTGATTGATTCAATGAAATTTGAATTGCTCCCTGCCAAAATTATATCATCCACATCAACAAGTAAGACCACCATGTCAACACCTTCTCTTTTACTGAACAGGGAGTAGTCAGCGTGAGATTGTCTGAAACCAAGCTGGAGAAGTGAGGTGGTGAGCTTGACAAACCATTATCTGCTAGCATGTTTAAGTCCATAAAGGAATTTTTGAAGTTTGCAACATGTTCCAGGAGGAACATTAAGACCTGGAGGGGCTTACATATATACCTCCTTTTTAAGCTTACCTGAAGAAAAGCATTTGAGACATCCATCTGATGTAATGTCCAATCTTTAAGATTTAACGGTTCATAATCATTTTAAACATTTTGAAATATAATTTTGCCTGAATTTCAAACTTACTCTATGATTAATCTTTTAAGGTTGTTGAGACAAAAAGTTCAAAATAAAAGTTGGGCCACTTACGTTATATGTATATCAATTGTTCAATATCACATATATGTTAAAACAATAATGATTAATGAATTAATTATTTTGTGTTCAAATAATCAACTTAATATTGGCTTCAACCGTTTCTTTGGAATTTATAAATGGGCACTTACTATATGAGGGTATTTGAGGAGTAAGAAGTGATAAATTGTCATTTAAAAACTCTGTAAGAATTAATTAATTAACTAATTAGTAATTAGTAAGTTAGCAGAATTAAAAAACTGAAAATACTTTATATATAGTGTTGATAAAACACTTTCATCCAATTGTTGTTTGGTTAGTGGGAGATTGAGGTCTCTCATATTTATCGCGAAATTAACTATATTACGAATTATTTGGTCAATTTTGGTCATTTTTATTCTTACGGTTTACATATTTTTTACTCGTCTGATCAGGATCTATCCTTTTAATTGAACTATGTTATTATTGGTATTTTTCTTTTACGACTAGTATAGGTGAGTTTTAATAATATATAAATACGCTTTGGCACCATATTATAAAAATATATATGAAACGCAAACAAATCGCTTGACGATGGGAAAACGAAAACGACGTTATCTATGGATTTTATTATTCATGGAGACGATTGCGCGAGTGATACGTTTGAAGGGGTCTCCCAATCACCGAAAGTAATTTTTACTTTTTACGGCAATGGTTGACATGAAAAAGGTCACGGACAAACGGCGCCGTGTCTAATTAAGAAAGAAACCTTAATTTCTAAACCTTTCATACGTACGGGAAATCAATATATTGATATATACGGTATATTTAACATTAAAATTTTAAATTTTAAATTCTAAACCCTAAATACCTCACATGCAATTTTAAAACTCTAAAGAATAATGTTAAATCTTTAAACGCTAAATTCTAACTTTCAAACATTTGATCATAAAATCATTTCTTTAACCGTACTCCAAACTCTTATTTTAATCATAAATCTAAATTAACCAATCATAAAACTCTTAATTAGACTCTAAACACTTATCATTATGTCCTAAACCCTAAACACTAAACAAAAACCTCAAAACTCTTAGTTTTAAACATAATATATAGCAAAATTGTAATAAAATGTACAATGTCCACTAATGCATCGAAATTTTTTTCATATCTCTAATAAGTTTTTAATTTAGTTTGAAGATATTGTACATTATTATTATAGAATGAATCGATCGAGGTAGCTGTTTGATTGAAGTGAGAATATAATATTTGTCACTTTTTAACAATGTTCTTTCGCCAATTTTCTTTGCTTTGCACATAGACGAGCTAGGGAAATGGAATAAATATATATATCTACAATCTCAAGTTACAAGTCTGACAACCGAAAATCATCATCTTGGATGATTTTTAATCGAGTAATTTAATGTATTTTTATAACTCTTTGCACCGTCCATCACAATAGCCCACGTTACGCTAGTGCATCTATTTAATAGCAATTTATGTCTTAAAGGTTGATCAAAATTGTGTTGGATTCGAACCCTAATTTTGTCCGTCAGATACAATTTTACAAAGAAATTGACTTGCTATTATAGCACTACTATGCATAAAGGTACCCCGGCCCTCTCCTACGTCAAATGATAAAAGTTTAAACAATTATTATAGGGAGAATGGTCGGTGTCTTAGAAGTTAAAACAATTGTTATATGATTTGTTTGATCTCTTTTCTAATTTTTAATAAACAAAACCCTTGATAATTATATCATTGCTGCTTCCCGGTAAGCTATATAAATTACTAGTTTTATCAGCTACGTGGACACGTGGAGCGTTGCTTATCGTTCAATATTCAATCATTTTACAAATTTCTTGTTTCTATCTCATTTGGCAATAGGAATTATGATTTTTAGAAATGTAAAATTAGAATAGTATAAAATAATAATTGAGTTAAAATCAGAAAGGATTGTGAAAAAATATAAAATTAAATGATATAAGGGATTTTTAAAAAATTTTATTTTCTCATTGAATATTGAATATATAAGGAAACATGATTTCAATTAAAATCCTTATATTTTTTAATTTAAATTTCCATCTATAATATTTTTCTACTCCAATTCAACTTTTCTAAAAATTATAATTTCTATTGTCAAATATGACATATAATTGAAAAAAAAGTTAAAGCAATAGGATATTACTATAACATTCGTATTTCTTATATAACTCTTATGTTGGACATCATCGGGCGGTTTAGATCGTTTCCAATTATTTGACGGTGGAAAAAGGCTCAATTTGGACGGCTCATATCATTTATGAAAATCAGACGGTTGAAAATCTTCCTCATTATGCAACTGTGGTGTTTATGATTGTACGTAAGCAAAACTTGTATTAATTAATATATTTCCCCTAATTTTTTATTTAATTAATATATTTTACATATATACTCGGATTTAAATAATTTAATCGGTCAAAAATATTAATTTTTTAAAGACGATTAAAACAAATAAAATCACGATAGGGTTTCGACAAACTTATTTACCAAGGTCGAACACATAAGTTGATTTCTTTAACATTATATATTAATTAATAGTATACCATCACATCGTATATAAATTACCGATTGCTCTCTCTTAATAGAACACATAGACAGATTCGGAAAGCAATTGCAACCAAACTTCAGCCAACTCTTGAATTTTAGTCTCAAATGAGCTGGCTCGCCAATCGAACTAATGACTTCACGAGCCGAGTTGGCTCGCAACTAAGACGTCTAAATTGTTGATACATGTGAAGTCTAGTTTTGACGAAGTCAACTTACGCCTTTGATCTTGGAAAAAAAGTTCGCCTGAAACCCTATCGTATATGTACTTGTTTTAATCGCCTCTTATATATTAAAACTATAGGGTAATGTTACTGTTGCACATGTATCTCTCCTCTGACTACTTTGTTTGACTTAATCTTACGGTTTAGATTCATGCTCATCTGCTGGTGGATAACTCACTGACGATGCGATCGAACTGCCGAAATGGCCTACTAGAGATTTGACGGTTACGAAAGCCTTAGAAATCCAAACTAAAGGTTTTTGTAGTAAAAAACATTTACATCCCCACTAACAAAAATTATCAAAACCTTTAAAAAATATTTTTTAATTTCATTTGGCTATTATATATTTGAAGGGTTTAACATGGCGAAACCTCAAAATTTTCAAATCTACATGCATGTTGGAAATGACTAAAATATCAAGTTTCACTATGATAGCCCTTGTAAATAATGACCAAATAAAGTTAAAAATCAATTTTACTTAATGTTATGTTAATGTTGAAAATTTTCAAATTTGGTTACTTAGCTTTCTGCATGCAAGTGGTGGGAAACAGTTAGAAATCTAAGCTAAAGTTTTTGTAGTCAAAAGCGCATACATCCCCACTAACAACAAATATCAAAACCCTTAAAAATAATTTTTAATTTCATTTGGCAATTATTTGAAGGATTTAACATGGTGCAATCTTAATTGTAGTCATTCCCAACATGCATATCAAATATTAGCCAATTTGAAAAAAATTAATTTTCATGTCGAAATTGGTCAATTTCCGTGTGTTATACTAATATGAAAATTTGACCATTTTCACAAGAAAATATCAAAATTTTCAAATCGGCTAATATTTGACATGCATGTTGGAAATGACTAAAAATCGAGTGTCACTATGACAACTCATGTAAATAATGGTCATTAAAAGTCTATTTTACTTGGTGTTATGGTAGTGTTGAAATTTTTCAAATTGACTTACTTTCTGTGTGTTGAGCCGTCGTTACATGAATTGCATTTTGTTAACTTCGACCATACCGAATTTTGTGGTAACCAAAAATATTTTACCATACATTTCAACACAACACAGACAGTAATAAAACATATGGGTCGGTACGTTCAATCAGCTCCGCAACAGACATACACAAGCAACCTAGTTTCCATTTAAGTCCATTGGTAAAGAATATTTTTATCTTCAAAAGGGTGTTCGATATACAAGAGGTAACTAATACCAAAACCAAATATTTGAGCTGAATGAGTTGGTAGAAGCTCGCAAGTATTGGGATCGAACTGTGGACGACTTTTAAATTTGACGAGCCAAAGTGTGGAACATGTGCCGAAGAATAACCTTTCATGGTCATAACTCATATGAACTGAAGAGGTAAAAGAAGCCAAGCCCAAGTTGTAGCGTTAGCAACAGTATAGCAGTTCAAATGAGGAAGAGGACCTCTTTTGAAAAGTTATGGGCCAAGTTATTGAATAATAGATTTGTTTAAAAGTTCAAAATATGGATCGGGGTTCTTAGTTTTAACGGCCAACGCGTGAGACTGAAATGGTCGTATGCGAATAGTCGCAGACATTTAAGTTCCATGTCATTAATGGCTTGCGACTAAACGCTCACGACCGTTTTAGTTGCAGGCGGGGCATGCGGTAAGCCTTGTTTTGTCCCAGGTAATTTAGTTGCTAGATTGTGTGGTTGGTCGCGCACATGTTATGATTTTGTCTGCGACTAGTCTTCCGTTTTGTTGTGGTGGATGGTAACAGCAGAGGGAAGTAAGGATGGTGTCGGGGTAGGAAGTTGGCGACCATAATGAGGTTTTTGTACTTTTAGTTTCGCCATTCCCTACTAACAATCACTACAACAAATTAGGAATTCCAATTATGTTTAGTTGTTTTTATGAAAAACATTTCAAATTTGATAAGAAGAAATTGAAAATGTGTTCACTGTAAAAAATTTATGAATATTATTAAAGACCTAAATATGGATGAAATTTAATATAAGTACTCATATAAAATAGGAAAAGATTCTGTTACATGTGTATATACGGTATATTTTATTATATTTTTGCTATACATTATGTTTAATGTCTGTGATATTAACTTTTTCTCAAGATTTTTTATTATAAGAATGATTGAAAGTAGGTAGTTGGTAGCTCATATGGGTTCGGGCTTTACTCGTTAAAAGTGATAATTTTTTTTGAAGATACAAATTAAAAAACATTTGAGCGAACTCAATAATATAGTAGACTCTATTTTCGAAAAAAAACAATAATCCTTCTTCTTGGCAGTCATTAGAAAGCTGAAAGCATGATTTATGTAGACAAATTGGAAAACATCCATAATAATAAGAAACGAAAATGGATCCCCATCAGTTCTTAATTAAACATGATTTTGGACGTTAAAAATGGAAGGAAAGAGCATCTCCCGGCGTCACCATCACTTCCAATTTTGCCACAGATGGCCATTTCGATGAATATGATGGTGATGGCAGTTGGCTTGCAACACAACACAACCCGACCCTACGACAGGCAATTTGCTCTGAGCCTCCACCTGGCCAACATACATAATAATAAAAGAAATTATTAGAAAACCAGTTTCTAATTCTATCCACAAACTACATTGTCTGTCTGCCGACACTAACCAAACCTATGGTTTGGTTTTTAACCCATTTCAGATTTTGGTTTCAACCGTTAAGCAACCGCCGGATCAATAAACTGATGTTTTTTTATTTGGTTTGGCGGGTGGAATGCGAAATTAGGATAACACTTATTTTTTATATTGGAAAATACTCATTTGACATCTTGGTATTTAAATTTCAAATTTGGATTTGACATAAAAAATTATTTTAAATTAGCCTCATTAAATTTCATTAATGCTTGCTACCGATCTGATTCATACATTAACAAGTCAAAATTGGGAGGGTGCTCCGATTGTGATACCTGAGCCATGTTTTTCCTGAAATTTAACCCTCCTTCTTTGTGAGCAAGAAGCTGACGATACAGAACGTGCACGTGTACTCCCATGGTGAAGGCGTTGAAACCAGTTGTGCAAACACCGTATCTTCCTCATCGCTTTCCTCCAACGTCAGGTCCTCAACCTGCCATTCTATCGTTGTTGTGGTCGCCATTGCCGTTTTTCGAAGAAATTGTCAGTTGATCGGGAGATAAAATGATGTTTGCGAAACTCTAGCCGTATGCTTAGTTTTACTCCTTTAACCTATGACGTCTATCAAGCGGCGGACCCATTATAACCTACGAGAGATTCATATTTGGCGGTGAGTGAGTTCAAAAGTTGTAATTGTAAAGGTAATTGATAATCGTTTTTAAACATTATATTTCGATGCAGTTCTTTCGAATAGTCGCCATACAACTTTACTAGCTAAAGTACTATATTTTAACAGAACTCAATGAGGTAAGTAAGTTGAGTATACAACTTCTAATCACTAAAAAGGTATTATGATAACAGATTGAAGTTGAAATTGTACATAATTTAACCTGATTTTAACCAAATCTTCTGAACCCCTAATTCATCGCTTGATCTTTCAGTTGATGCAAAAATCTATAACGAGTAGTTCAATAATGTCTGGAAATAATAATTTCAGCCAGACAGTATGAGCCACATTTGCCCTTTCTGTTACTCTTCGCCCTCTTAAATTCCGGATAAAAAGGGACGAATAAATGAAACCAAATTTTAATTTTGATTTCTGAGGGAGACATTTGAGGAATCTATTAGACGCCGAAACACAGCTTTCCCTTTTTATAGATTATATATCGGCTTTTGAAATTGGGGCGACTGTTGGTCTGTGCTTCACCGGTCAGTTCTCCGATTCTTTCCCCGTCCGGTCAGGTCTCCGATTCTTGAGCTATGGGTATTCTGAGTACGTTGATGGGTTTCATTGGATTCGGATTCGGAACTTCAATCGGCTGTATTGCTGGCTACTACATGTTCATCTACTTCCAGCCAACTGATGTCAAGGTTAGCATCAGAATTTCTTGTTTTGTGATTTTGAATCTGAACAGTACTTGGTGGAAGAACGGTGCTGTTTATAGATCTTGAACTTGTGTCGTTTGAGAATTCTTGATGTATGGGGAAGGGCCATTTTGGATTCGCAGGATCCAGCGGTTCGTCCTCTGGTTGAGCAAGACTCGGAGACTTTGCAACGAATGTTTCCTGAAATACCCTTGTGGGTGAAAAATCCAGACTATGACCGCGTAAGACTCCACCGGTCTTTCTTTTTTGCTTTCTTCATTTTGTCGCTTGCATGGTGAAATTGGGATTCGTAGCAAGGTTCTGATGGTGTTCTTGTTTCTGATGAAGGTTGACTGGCTTAACAAGTTCATTGCACACATGTGGCCTTACTTGGACAAGGTATTGGCTGCTCGCTCTCCTTTTTCTACGCTGGTTCTGTACCTTTTGGCGGTTTGTGTTACATGTAACAATTGCTGATTCATTCAAGTTTTTTTTTCTATAGGCAATTTGTAAAACTGCAAAGGAGATAGCAAAGCCAATTATCGCTGAGCAAATTCCCAAGTATAAAATTGATTCAGTTGAATTCGAAATGCTTACTTTAGGCACCTTACCGCCTACCTTTCAGGGTATAATATTCTTCTCCTTGGTTGTTCCCTTATCATTTCTCCTTGTGTTGTTAGTCATTTGTAGCTAGGAGGTATCATTGGCATAGAAACTTCTGTTGTTACGCATTCAAAAGACCCCTGAAATGCTCCACAAATTTCCTTAACTTTGTCTAGTTAAGACTGTCTTTCTGCATTCATTGTCTGTCACTTAACTAGACGAACCTTGAAGATACTGCTTATTTTAACTCTTTGAAGTTCTTCCTTCATATTGTTTGTGTGCTTTCGGGATTCCGTTATTGAAGGTAGGTTAATGTTGATTTCTCATGTTCAGGAATGAAAGTTTATGTCACCGATGAGAAAGAGTTGATAATGGAGCCTGTACTGAAGTGGGCAGGAAATCCTAACATCCTCGTTGGAGTTAAAGCATTTGGCTTGAAAGCAACAGTCCAGGTATAATGTGACTGGGTCACTTCTAGGCGATGCATTCTATTACTCTTAATTATCAGCTTGGAGGAATTAGTCTGATACTGTCATACTATCAACTGACGGAACAAGATTAGAGTAAGAGTAAAAGCTGCTTCTTCCTAATGTCACTGACCAAGTTTTCCTTTTCTCAGGTGATTGATTTACAAGTATTTGCTGCTCCACGAGTCACACTTAAACCCTTGGTTCCTACCTTCCCTTGTTTCGCCAATATTCACGTTTCTCTAATGGAAAAGGTATCCTTCCGTTTGTTTGTCTGATGGCTCTCATATGGGCTGCTCTTGTTCTTACGTGTCTATTGGCTTTCCTTCTGGTTGGTACAGCCACATGTGGACTTCGGGCTGAAATTGCTTGGAGCAGACGTTATGTCCATTCCTGGAGTTTATAGATTAGTTCAGGTACTGCATTTGTTTTACCTAATTGGGTTTTCCTTACTGCAGTACTGCAAATGATTGTGTTCTTTTCAATTAGCTTTCCTTACGCTTTTCCCTTTCTCAATCCAGGATATTGTCAAAGAGCAAGTTGCAAAGATGTACTTATGGCCCAAAACCCTGACTGTACCAGTTTTGGATCCTTCAAAGTAAGCCCTCTCATCTACTGCATGATGTTTTTCTAGCTGTTGCACAATGTAATGCCTGCTAATTAATCCTAACATTTGGCAGAGCCATGAGGAAACCTGTTGGGATTCTTACAGTGAAGGTTGTACGTGCAATGAAACTTAAAAAGAAAGATCTGTTGGGGGCATCAGACCCTTATGTTAAGCTGAAACTTACTGAAGATAAGCTGCCTTCAAAGAAAACTACGGTCAAACACAAGAACTTAAATCCTGAATGGGATGAGGAGTTTCATCTGGTTATTAAAGACCCAGAATCTCAAGCTTTGGAGCTCATGGTGTATGATTGGGAGCAGGTATATGATTCCTCGTTTCTGCTAGTGGGAAGTTCCAATCTCTTGCTTGTGTTTACTTTCATTGACAATTAATGACCGCTATGATCCGATGAATTACAATGTTTTCTCAGTTGTAGTTGTTATCAATGGTTTAAACCTGAACGTGCGATCTTATTTTTCAATCAGGTTGGTAAGCATGACAAAATGGGTATGAATGTTGTTCCATTGAAAGATCTTACACCGGAAGAGGCAAAAGTCATGACACTTGAACTGTTGAAAAATATGGACCCAAATGATGTTCAGAATGAGAAATCGCGTGGTCAGCTTATAGTGGAACTGATGTACAAACCATTCAAGGAAGATGAGATGCCTAATGCAGTTGAAGAAGCGAATGGGATTGAAAAAGCTCCAGAAGGAACACCTTCTGGTGGGGGTTTGCTTGTCGTCATTGTACATGAAGCTCAAGATGTTGAAGGGAAAAACCATACGAACCCTTACGTTAAAATTACTTTCAGGGGAGAGGAGAAGAAAACTAAGGTATGTCACTAACCTGTTACCTGATTATTTTTATTGGAACCAACTAACATTCATGTTCTGCTTAATGGATGCACAGCATGTGAAGAAAAATAGAGATCCAAGATGGGGAGAGGAATTTCAATTTATGCTGGAGGAACCACCTGTCAATGACAAGCTTCACTTGGAAGTTAATAGTGTCTCCTCAAGAATTGGTCTGATACATCCTAAGGTACCTATGACTCATTCCATCAGTATGGCTTTGAAATCTCCAATGTTTGTGAAAGCATATCAGATAAACATTGTTAGCGTTTATTGATGCAAGCAAGAAAGAACATTGGTAGAATCATATGACCATATCAAGTTGATCTCTTATAGGTCCATTCAAGACGATGGATACAATGTTTAGAATTGATGTGTAAGAATATTTGGTTTGTTTGTACCAAAAAAAATTAAAAGAATATTTGGCTTGCTGTTGAATTTGTTTCTTGTGCTAAAGTTGCTATCTTTGTGGAGCTTACAATGTGTATGTCATTGTCGTATGGAGCAGGAAGTTCTTGGTTACGTGACCATAAACCTGGCAGATGTGGTGTCCAACAAGCGAATCAACGAGAAGTACAATCTCATCGACTCAAGGCATGGAAAGATCCAAGTTGAGCTGCAATGGCGAACATCGTCATAAACTGAGGTGATGGCGTTGGTTGAGAGTTGAGAGAGTATTGTTATTTCAGGATTTGTTGGCTGGTGTGGATGGTTTGTTGGTGTTCTTAATAATCGAATCGACCCATGTAATTGTAAGCCGTCATAGCACAGGAAACTTTTGTAAATCTTTGGACCCAGCATTTTGGCTAGTGGTTAGATCGAGGATAGCTAGCAGTTTCTGGAAATATGAACTGTTGTCCTTTTCTTTTGCTTCAGATCCTGACCGTTGCTAGAAAATCTAGTCGGCGAAACTAGTATCTGCAGAGTCAGGTAAAAAGCAAAGAAAGCATTCACACACATCCCTGGCACAACTGCTGAGATGCAGGTTGTGTAAAGTTAAATCAATCAATCACACATAGTAATAATTTTATTTGAATATTAAAATTTGAATTAAACGTCTTAGACTATATAAAGACTGAATCGATTATTTTAAAAACATGGACAACTTACTAATTTTATTTAATTGATATGTTTTCCATATGTTTTAGTTGATCTACTTGTCCGAAAAATCTCAACCGATCTAATATAGGTAAAAATTATAAAAAATTCGATGAACCGATGGACATACCAGATGAGGGGATTTCCGTCCGGGGATATGGGCCAGACGAAAATCCTGTCCGTCTGGTTAGTCTCGCTGGAACTTGGCCTCGAGACGAACATATAAGTTGTAGCCAATCAAACTAGCTTTTCAACCCCGTCGGTCTTGCATCAATCGAACTTCTGAGCGATGAGTTATGTCAAAAATACTAAACGGTGACATTTTCCGACAAAGCCGACAAGTTAGGCCAGATGAAATTCCGTCCATCTGACATAATATCTCCAAAATTTGGCCTCAACATGAACATTAAAGTTGTAGTTGATCGAACTAGATTTTCAACGCTGCCGGTCTTACATCAATCGGACATCAAGTCGATGAGTTATGTTAAAAATACTAAACTGCGACGTTTTCCGGCCAAATCGACCGTTCTAAGTTGTTCCAACCTCTATGGCCCTATCATGGTATTTAGTACAAATATGAGATAAAATAACTAGTTATGAAACTTAATACCATACTTCAAGCGTTCGTTAACAAGAAATATGAGATGACTAAGTAGAACAATGTCATCTACGAACGCGGTTGCACTAACCTATCATACTTTACACATTCACCTCGATATAGAGTACCCTCCCAAGCCTCTTTGGCCCTATCATCGGTCCTATGCCTCCACATCACATTCGTCATCGAAATTCGTATCACCCCGTTTGTGGACAAAAACCCTAAACCCTAAATCCTAAACCCTAAATCCTAAACACTAAACCCTAAACCCTAAACCCTAAACCCTAAACACTAAACACTAAACCCTAAATCCTAAACCCTAAACACTAAAAACTAAACCCTAAATCCTAAACCTCAACCCTCAACCCTAAGCGTTAAACACTAAACCCTAAACGCTAAACACTAAACCCTAAACTCATCGCCGATAACGTCAAACACGTTGTTGAGTAGCCCGTTTAGTCCGGCGGGGATATAGGAGAAAAGCGGTTGCAACAACTCAAAACGGTCGACTTGGTCGGAAAACATCATAGTTTAGTATTTTTGACATAACTCATTGCTCAGAAATCCTATTGATTCAATACTGGCGGCGTTGATTAGCTAGTTCGATTAGCTACAACTTTCATGTTCATATCGAGGACAAATTTCGGTGAGACTAACCAGACATACGAGATTTCCGTCTGGCCCAACTCATAGGTTTGGTCAGAAAACGTCGCAGTTTAGAATTTTTAACATAACTCATCGCTCGGAAGTCCGATTGATGTAAGACCGGCGGCGTTGGAAATCTAGTTCGATTGTCTACAACTTTTATGTTAATATTGAGGCCAAATTCCGGCGATACTTACCAGACAGACGGGATTTCCGTCTAACCCAACTAGCCAGACGGACACATTGTCCGGCGAGTTAAGCCAGACGAAAATCCCCTCCGTCCGGTCGATCGATCAATCGGTTCGTCGAAATTTTTCGAATTTTATCTAAATTGGATCGGCTGAAGTTTGTCGGACAAGTCGATCAACTAAAACATACTATAAAAATTCAATTGAATGCAATTAGTTGGTTTTTTCGTATTTTTACAATAAAAACGATTCAATTTTTATAGAGTTTAAGACGTTGTTTAATTCAAATGATAGTACATCATTCCATAACCCTCTAATTTTATTTATTCTAAAAGGTGGTGGTACATCTATTTAAATATAATAAATTTGGAGAATGAAAATAAACATCACTCTCTCATACGTGCCTATCGACGAGCATCGTACGTATGTATCTCTAAATATGAGGAAATAGTCGGAAAACATAAGTACCGTGTGTTGTCTTGGATAAAATGGATGGCTGAAGGCGTATGTGGTTTTTGGATAAGGTAAAAAAGGCCCACCCAAAAGAGGCCCATTACATGCAGGCTTTCTTGAAACGCCAGACAGAGACATCCATAATAATAATAATATACACTTATTAGGTGTTTGAGATGAAATGTTAGGGTAGGGGAGCAGCAGAGCAGGTAATAGCGTCGAGGCATCGAAGAAATTATCGTCAGGCAGCCTACCCTCAGGCCTCAGAGCCCTACTTCTTCATTAATGTCTAGTCTAGTCTGTTCCTTCAGTCTTCCAAATACCCAAAATAATTACACATCATCATTTCATTTTCTGCTACTGTGGGTTTCTGATCTCTCTGGCCCCTTCATAACTTGCTTTGGGAAAGATTCTCACCAAATGATCTCACTTTCAATTATTTTGTCCCAATAAATGCCTACTTCCTTCCTTGGGTAGTAGTATTCAAGATTCTTTTCAATCAATTATCAATTTATCATGTTAGGGTATGTTATATATAGTGGAGTATTAGCAATTTGGTATGGGTGAGTATCAATGGAAGAAAAGGGTAAGTATCCATCTTTATTCTGCACAAGGATTCGAGCAGCTTTTCTTCACTGAATAGTCTCTCTCTCTCTCTCTCTCTCCCTCTCTCTCTGTAGCATTCATTAGCTGAAAGAATATGAATAAGTTCTGCCTGCAGATTGCCGAATGGGACTCTCTCTCTCTCTCTCTACGGTTGGAAAAGAAAGGAATTTGAGACATTACAGAATTTGATTCCAGTCTTTCTCTTCACTACTTAAGATTAATAAGCAAGAGGGTACAGATTCGTTCACTCAACTCTTTCATCCTTTTTTAATTAATTTTCACATCCGATTCTCCATAACACCCAACCCTTTACCTATCTCTATCTTTACCCAGCCACCAATCATATACATCGGTCTCCTCTCCTCTTCTGCTCTTCACTAAACTGGGTTTAGTGCAGGGGCACCCTAGCGTTTCACCATTATCTTTTAAATAAAATGTACAAGCAAGCTAGGTAGCTTAGATCTCTGCTCGTTCTGGAACCCTCCTTCCAAGATGGATTTTTTTTTTTGGGTTAAGACATCGGTGATTATATAGAAATCAGCCGTGAAACACCGGCACGAGTACAGACGGACACATATTACATAAAAATCGGAGTATCGGAGCACATCAGCTTGCTCAACCAAATCCATCGATCTAAACACGAGTTGGGCCCCTAAGGAATCTTAATTATCTCTTTAACTGTATGCTCAGGAAAAATATGTCTCAACAGTCACGTTCGACATCATTTGAGGCCGAAGGATGCAATCGCTGATCTTGCAATTTATCACTGGAGGCGGCTGACAATGGAAACCAGCAGCGGCTAGAAACCAGGCCTCGTCAATCCATGTACTCTCACCATTCCCCACATTCTTCTATAAGCCTTGGATCAATGCATCCCTACCAGTCATGATGCTCGACCATATTTATGACGGCCTATAATGTCTACCAGCATCAAGAAACTCCTTCTTCGGGAAATACCGAGCTTTGAGAACCCGAACCCATCGTTTCAGGTTGTTGAATAATCTTCCATCCCAATTTGGCAAGGAAGGAGAGATTAAATTTTTTGAAACTTCGAAAACCCAGCCCTCCCTCACGTTTCGACGATATGAGTCTCTCTTGATTACACCAATGAATGGAGCGCCTCCCACCATCACCAGACCACTAGAATCTTGCCACCGACGCATTCATTTTCTTGAGAAGGCCATCAGGGAGCTTGAGGCAGGAGAAGACAAACGAAGGGATCGCTTGCAAAATTGATTTTGCCAACGTTTCTCTACCCCCTGCGATAAAAGATTTTATTACAATGTTAAGTTTGTATTTACAAATTAACCTTAATTAGCATGATTAATGACTAATTTCTAAATATTAATTACATAAATATTCAATTATCAAGTATTTAATTATCAAATTAATTGTTACTATATTTACTAATATTTATAATTAATTTTAATTAGCATGACTAATTACTAATTTTTACCTATTAATTAAATAAATATTTAACTAACAAGGATTCATTTCAAATTAATTATTACTATATTTATTAATATTTACTAATTCACCTTAATTAGCATGACTAATTACTAATTTTCAAGAATTAATTAATAAATATTCAATTACCAAATATTTAATTATCACATATTTAATTCCGAATTCACTAAACTAAATCACACTATTTACATTTTAATAATAACGATATAATAATTTAAAAAAGTGACAGTGGCCATTGTATGGCGATCCCCACACGGCCGCCGTTGCCGTTGAATGGCGATAGCGGCCGTGTGAATGGCGACCGTCACTTTTTTTTTGAAGTTCGTACCTCAGCGGCGGTCGGCGACGGCGGATCTCACGGCGGCGGGTAGACTTGCAGCGTTCTGAAAATAGAGGAAGCGACGGCGGCGGACGAAGGAAACGGCGGCGGCTTACAACGGGCCGGGCGACAGCCGGCGAGGGGTGGAACTGTTGAGAAGGGGATTGTTTTCAAAGCGCTGAGAGTTTCGAATTAGGTAGTGTGTTTGATTCGAGAGACGTCATGTGTGTATTTATACATTACGTTCAAAATATATTCGCGTAATTATACTCACTTAATTCAAATATCAAGACGTTGGATGGTAGAAAGGAGGAGCATTACCATTAACCATGACAGCAAACCTTCCAAGATGGATCATGTACCGTAAAAGGCTAAGCTGTGATTCTACCTATGAAATTGATAAGGAGTTTGGTAAGCATGAGTAGCTTGTAGCAGTAGGCAGATGAGCAGCTGGCAAGGTTCTGCGGGGAAAGCAAGTTGACTGGAAGGGGCCCATTACATTTACAGAAGAGCAGAGCAGCCAAGGGTCCATTATTATTATGAATGAATGAGAGTAGACTTTCAGCTCCATGCCAAAGTCCCGAAGCACAAGTCAGAAGGAAGGAAAAGGTATATGTGGCTGTGTCTGGGAAAAGACACACCCTTTCCTTTGTCCCCATGGCCTGACTGGACCCATCAGTCCTATTCACAAACAAGTATTCATATCTTTTGAAAATATCTTTCAGAAAACAGATGGGCTCAGAGGTTGGTCAAGACAGTTTTTCTCATCTTTCTTACAGTACAATAATAGATTGGTTTCGGGTAAAAAAAGACAAATCTCAAACCACCTCCTTTCTGGCTTTCTCCCCCTTTGCAGCCGGCTATATCGTACGTATTCTCAGTTTTATTTTGTTTCTTATCTGCGTGTCTTTAGGTCACATGCTGCAAACTTCATCCACTCCAATTCTGCCCGGACCTTTTGCTTATTAGTCAACATGGATTCAGGATCATAACAGAGTTCGTTCATATCCCATATTAAGTTAGGCACATCCTACTTACTACTGAGTAATGAATATACTATAAGGCACAACTACCACATTAAACATGTTTATACCATGCTGTGTATGTGAAATAACAGTGTCGACTATTTAATCATTTCTTAGTTAATGAGACGTGAGACAACTTTTTAGCAACCGGAAATAATTATAATAATATAATGACAATCTAAGCTTTAAGTTCATCAAAGTACACTACTCAATATGCAATCATTGGCAGTAAAACAAAAAACCCACGTGATTTGGCAATTGTTTTATTAAAAAATAAATAAAAGATGCATTAATCAAAATGTAACTCGTTTCATATACGGGGATAACGCTACCCCTTCTGAAATCTCAATTTCAAACCAATCATGAGGAAAAGTATGATTCCTGGTTGAAATTGCGATTCAATTGGCGAGCCTGTTCTGACCACGAGGGATAAAGAACACCCGAATTTTGGAAGTGAGGCTAAGGATTGACATCATCAATCAAATAAGGGCGTGGGCGGCGCATTCCCGAGGCCAAGGAATATGTTTATCGTTGAGTATATTGACCAAGGGTTGACCAAGGGGAAGATGTGCGTGGGTTGATTCGTCGAGCGCGCCAGGGTTACAGATTCCTGGAGAGCTTGGGCCTCAGCTAGCACCGAGATGAGTAAGCGAAAGTGTTGTTGGACCCGCCACAAATTTGGCCATGGGAATTAGTAATGATAATGCCATATGACGCCGGCTGTGAGGCGTTAACAAACGAACCATCACAGTGTATCTCAAAGGCATAAGTACGAGGCGGTGAACAAGACTGAGAAACGGGGTGAGGTGAGGGGGACTGACAGGGGAGCGAGGCGTGTCTAGCGCTCATGTTGGATCACTCTTCCATATCTCTTTCTCTTGCGAAAAAAGTGCATTTAGAATTCGACATGTCGTTCCAAAAGTTGAAAGCTAGGTTAGCTTTGGTAGCCAAAGCATTTTCGGTGCATCGCCACAAAAAGAACCTGATTTTTGGTGGAAGGGAGAAGCTCCAAAGCCACTTCCAGTTGCTGCTAAGGTCCAAGTTGTCGTTTTTTGGAATATGAGCTAAGTGACGTCTTATAATATGGTAGGTAGATTTCACTGTGAATCTACCGGAAATAATAGGTTTCCACTTCCACCCATCCTTCATGCCCACATGACTATCGGGATCTTGCAGATAGGTTGCGTTTGGGACTGGTCAAAGTCCATAGCAATGAGATCCGTGTCCCAGGTATGAGAGTCCTCCCTAATCCATTTGACATCCAAAGTGTCACCCAGAAGAGGACCAACCAGCTTGAACGCATCAACCCGAGGGATTCATGGATCGTGAGAGACCGAGATCGAAGAGCCGTCCCCTAGACCCTTTAAAGCCCCTGGACAGATCACTTCCTTCGCTTGAGACAGGCTCGACCATATCCATGATGGTCGAGCCCCTTTGTGAGAATCAAGGAAGTCCACCTTAGTGAAATAAAGGCTTTTCAGGAGCCACACCCAAAGAGCCTACGGGTTCTGATGCGCGAATTTTACCCTGCTTTCAACTATCCACTAGATTGCTCTAGTGAGATCGTAAATTTCCCTAGAATTTTTCTAGTTTTATTACTCAAATTGGCTAACTAACTAGATCGAGTAGCATTTTATGATTGTTTTTAAGATTATTTCAAGTTACCAACTAATAACTAAGAATGTAAATCAAAGGAAAAAAAATTCCAAAGATTGAGTTTCAGGTAAGGGATGATGGTTGCTCGGATTCGAATCCACTAAAGCTAGCAATGCATGGATGAACCACAAGTTATCTCGATTATTGAGGTTATAATGGCTTGGAAATTTCCTATGTAGTCTTAAATCACTCTCGCGCCTCTAAGGATCTATTTCATCTAACCGTAGACTCTTCTCTTGAGCTAATATACACCTAAACAAAACACATTAATAGTATTCGATGAAATGCCACAACGATAAACGTGCAAAAAGTCTAAACGATTCTCTCCTCTCTCGAGCTAACGAATAATCTAGAGTTCTTCCTAAGTGAACTATCAATCTATGTTCCTCTCTGACCCACAAATCAATGCCGATGATTCAATCAAGACGGCCAGACAAAATTGAATCAAAAATTAGATTTTAGGAAGAACGCATCATAAGTCTAAATAAACCTCGATAACAAATCAAATCATCCATACAAAAGCTTAGTTAAAGGTTCATCTCGTCCGAACAACACGAAAAGTTTAGCTACTTATGGTTCAGGAAGTAAGAAGGGAAGAAGAAGTGAGAACAACCCGGAAAGACAACATGATCCGTCGAGAATTCTCAATCCTGTTGCCGATCTTCGCTCCTTCGCCAATCGATGATAATTTATTGCTTCAATCGGTCCTGGGACTCTCTCTCTCTCTAAGAGCTCAAAAATATGTGTAGAATAATTCAGTATCTCTCGTCCACGGGGTCTCGGGGGGTATTTATAAGCTTCTGGACCAAGTTGGAGAAGGAAAGGACTTGAAAACCAGTATGGTATTGGACACGCCGTGCTACATATGGAACACGTCGTGCAACACCAGACGGGTTTTCAAGTTCTTTTCCGTTCCCGGCCGTGTTCACCCCTGTAACTTTCTCAGACATTTTCAACGGAGGAACACGCCGTGTTCCTTCATTATACAGAACTTGACCATAGTATCAACATAAAAGTTGCAGAGAATCACATTATCTTTCCAACGCCGCTGACCTTGCATCAATTCGACTTCCGAGTGATGAGTTATGCTCAAAATACTAAATAGTGACGCTTTCTTTCGAAGACGAACGCTTTAAGTTGTTCTGGCCTCCCCGTCATGTTTTGGTTCATCTCTAAACGTCATATGACACCTGAATTGTACAAAAAACCTACCAAACACCATAACACGGCTCCGAGGGGCAAGAGAGCAAACATGTACTCAAAAACTTCGAATTTGAATACATTTCGACACACAAAAATATAGTTTATAACGAGAAAAAGTGTGTCAAAAATGCAATGCATTAGGTTCTCCAAAATTCTCCATGCTTGCTTACTCAAAAGTGCAAAGTTGAAGTTTCTGAAATTTTCGTAGCCTAAACCACCTTCCCCTTTGGGAGCACAAAGAACCTCTTTGTTGCACCAATAAATCATTTTCTTTCTCATGTTCCCCGACCAGACGAGTCTACGAAGGATGGAGTCCATCTTCGTAGTGAGAGAGTTGGGAAGGAAGAACACACTCATGATGTAGGTGGGAATGGCCTGAATAACTGCCTTGATCAGTGTTTCCTTCCCTGCATGTGACAACTTGGTGCTTTTCCACACTTCGCCTTGCTTCTCCATATGGTAAATCAGGAATGAGAAGGTCTCCTTACGCGAGTTGCCATATTCCGTGGATACCTCGAGATACCTGTAATGCCCTATGACGTTGGAGAACCCAATAGCAGCATAAATGTCACCCCTCGGCTCCCGAGGAGTATTCTTGCAGAAGAAAATGGAGGACTTATCTTTGTTCACTTCTTGATCCCGAAAGACTTCCGTAGTCATTGATTATATTAAGGATCTTGTTAGATTCTACCGTGGAGGCCTTGCTAAAGATGACAGTGTCATCCGCAAACAGGTAATGAGTAAGAATGGGGCATCTCTGCTTAAGGCTTATATCATTGATGGCACCCTCATTAAACTCTTTCTCTATCATAAAAGTCAGAGCATTTGACATAAAGATAAAGAGGAACGGAGACAGTGGGTCTCTCTAATGAATCCCTCTTGGTAGAGTGAAGTAAGGAGTCCCTTGTCCATTGAAGGGAACTGAGAATTGAACTTGTTAATAAACGTTTTGATTCAGCTGCATCAAATGAGAGAGAACGTGTAAACCCTCATCATCCTATCAAGATAGTCCCAATCAACGAGATCATAAGCCTTCAGCATTTCCAGTTTCAACATGATATCTTGTTTTTTCTTGCTCGAACGAGTTTTGAAGTTGTTTTAGAGCTTGTTTGTTATAGAGGAAATTAGGAGGGTTTTGTGAAAACTCAGAGTAATAAAGAAACACTTGTTTGTTTAGTTTTAATTGGCTAGTGTTTTACGAAAACACATTTCCTTTGAGCCCATATTTCTTCTCGAATGTGCATTTTTCAAATACATGGTGTTGAAGATGTTTTATTCAAAACTTCGAATTTTCGTAAACAATGGATATATATTGTCATTATTACCCCTAACTTCCTTTACTGCTATAAGGACTATAACAACCGAGGTGAGGAATAAAAGTGGGATATTGGTTTGATTAGTTAAAACATGTAATATATTATTGCAATTATGTAATGCATATTTGGAAAAACTAAATGATTACCATGACATATTATAATATATGGTTGTAGATATGTACAAATATTAGTTTTTCTTCCCCGGCAAATACAAGTAGTGGTGGTATCGGATTTGTTCTCATTTATAGTTAGTAAATACGGTACGAGTATGGTACAATATTAATACGTTCAGAGTTTTATACATTGTTTCAACATAGCAATACGTTTAAAATTTCGGCAAAAAATTTTAAAATATTAAAATTTTAAAATTGAAGGGCTCTACATTAGTACGAGAATGGAAGTTCTAAATGCATATAACATGTATATGTGTATTATACCAGTATTAAACGAATTTTTGCTAATTAGAAGATGAGTCTTGAAATTGAAATTCAAATAAGGACAGCATGGTCTTTGCATAATAAATCCCTAATAAACTAAAAATTATATTTCAATTTCAAACTTTATCACCAAATAATATAATTGAAATTACACAACAATTATCAATTTCTCCATTTTTTTTCAACTTTTTTCTCCAATTCATTATTCCGTACCAAATAAGTTTTTAGATGATACAAAGTGAAGAGTTGGGTGATTATCTTCTACGGGCGACCCACGCGTCATATGGAAGGGTCCGTCTGTTTCTGGGCGGTGGCAGAAAGGCGCAGCAGAGCCAGAGAAAAAACAGAGCAATGATGCCATCCCACTAAGAACCTTCCCATACTCGCTTCCCAATGCCATCTCAGTCACATTGCTGTACAATATAGCTTCACCTTCATCTCCTTGTCGTTAATTTTGACGACGATCCATCCTCGACGCCGTTACATTAACGGAGGATGAGTTTGGTTTTAGAGAATCTGGTAGGACACCAGCGCCATCATATGCAAAACGACACCACTGACATATGTAAAAATTTCAACGCAACCCGACAACTCTTCATTTTTTGCCTATCCCTACAATTTTAAGCGTTGTTGCTTGCTTCTCGAGTTTGAGTTTCGGAAATGATTTAAATGTCATTGCAAACTTCATTGAGTTCTTAGACTAAATTAGCATTGCAAACTTCATTGAGTTTTCATTCTATACCTGGGAGGGTTCGAACCTTCCTCGGAAGATCGGAAAATGCCCAGTCCAAATGCTCGAACAGTTGGGCCAGAAGGAAGGCGTAAGAGGTAAAAACAACACTAGAAATTGAACGAGAAGTTAATAGATCACATTGTTATGCCCCGTCGTGGTATAAATTATAACACACAGGGACTGATCAGGAATGATCCATTTAGTTGGAAGATAAAATAAAAACTTCCATACTGGCGAGTCTTTGATTCTTTTGTTTTATTCGCCACACCACTAACCCACCCTTCTCTCTACTTATTACAGTCCCTGCACTTGCACGGACGCTATCTTTTGCGCCAACCCTCATCACTCCGAACAGCAACTCACAACAAAATCCTAACGCTAACTCAGAAACCCAGAAATAAAAACAAAATAACAAAAATGAGGGTTTCACTATTCTCCATTGTCTTTCATCTTCTCCTCCTATCCTCTGCTTCCAATGGCAGCGACCTCCAAGTACTTTTGAAGCTCAAATCCGCCATGACCGGACCCAAAGGCACCGGCCTGGAGGACTGGCAACAGCCTACACCCTTCTCTCCTTCCGCTCATTGCTCCTTCTCCGGGGTTACCTGCGACGAGGACTCCCGCGTAGTATCTCTCAACGTCTCATCTCGCCGCCTGTTTGGCTGCATCCCGCCGGAGATTGGGCTGTTGGATCGGCTCGTCAACCTCACCATTCCTTCAGATAACCTCACCGGCGGACTTCCTCTTGAGATGTCCAAGCTAGCTTCTCTCAGGATGCTCAACGTCTCCAACAACAATGTCACCGGGAATTTCCCCGGAGAGATTGTTCTAGGAATGCCTCTGCTCGAGATCCTTGACGTTTACAACAACAATTTCTCAGGTCCCTTGCCGGTGGAGGTCTCCAAGTTGAAGAATCTAAAGCACCTCCACCTCGGTGGGAACTATTTCTCCGGGACGATACCAGAAGCCTACTCCGAGATTGAGAGCTTGGACTATTTAGGACTCAACGGCAACGGCCTCTCTGGTAAGGTTCCGGCGATTTTGGCGAAGCTTAGTAATCTTAAGAGCTTGTACTTGGGGTATTTCAACTTATACGAAGGCGGAATCCCGCCGCAGTTTGGGCTGTTGAGTAGTCTGGAGGTATTGGACATGGCAAGCTGCAACCTTAGCGGCGAAATTCCCAGGACCTTGAGTCGATTGACGCAGCTCAATAGTCTGTTCCTCCAAATGAACCATTTATCAGGTCACATTCCCCCTGATTTCTCTGCTTTGGTTGGTTTGAAGTCTCTGGATCTTTCCCTCAATGAGCTCACAGGTGAGATTCCTTCTGGATTTTCTTCCTTGACCAAAATCACTCTCATTAACGCCTTTAAGAACAACCTGTATGGTCCCATCCCGGAGTTCATCGGTGACTTCCCCGATCTTGAGGTTCTTCAACTTTGGGGAAATAATTTCACGGTCCAACTCCCGGCGAGGCTAGGCCAAAGTGGGAAGCTGAAGCTCCTCGACGTTTCTTTCAATCATCTCACTGGCTCTATCCCTAAGGAATTATGCAAGGGTGGGAAATTAGAGTCATTAATTCTCATGAACAATTTCTTCATTGGATCGCTTCCAGACGAGCTCGGCCACTGCAAATCATTGACGAAATTCCGAGTTGCGAATAACCTGCTCAGCGGGCCGATTCCCGCCGGTGTCTTCAACCTGCCGGCATCCACTATTGTGGAATTGAGCAACAACTACTTCTCTGGCAAACTCCCGTCGGAGATGTCTTCGCCGCAGCTCGGCCTTCTCACTGTTTCCAACAACCGGATTGAAGGTGAAATCCCTCCAGCTATCGGCAACTTAGCTAACCTACAGATATTATCCCTTGACACCAACAGATTCTCCAGCGAAATTCCGGCTGAGGTATTCAATCTCAGGCGTCTTTCAGTAATCAATATCAGCGCCAATAACCTGACAGGCGAAATCCCGAACTCAATCTCTCATTCCTCGTCGTTAACATCGGCGGATTTCAGTCGTAACCAACTCACCGGCGAGATCCCGAAAGCCGTTACAGAGCTCAAGGTTTTAAGCATTCTCAATCTCTCCCGTAATGATCTCACCGGAAAAATTTTAGGGGATATCAGAAACATGACAAGCCTCACTAAGCTGGATCTATCTTACAACAATCTGCGAGGCAGCATCCCTTCCGGCGGCCAGTTTCTCGTGTTTGGCGATAGTGCCTTCACAGGGAACCCTAATCTCTGTCCCTCGAGGGAAGTCTCCTGCCCGTCTTTCTCCGATTCCGCCGAATCATCCAACCGCCATAAGCCGTCGTTTCCATCATCCGATCTTATAATCACTGTGGTCCTGGTTCTCTCCGTCTTGGTAGCATCCGTGGTCGCATTCTTCATGAGGAAGAAAAACCGCCGCAATTCACGGGCGTGGAAGCTCACGGCGTTCCAGAAGCTGGATTTCAAAGCAGAGGACGTCGTAGAGTGCCTGAAAGAAGAGAACATAATAGGTAAAGGCGGCGCCGGAACAGTATACCGTGGATCGATGCCAGATGGCGTTGACGTGGCAATCAAGCGCCTGGTCGGCGCTCGCGGGACGGGGAGGAGCGACCACGGGTTCTCGGCGGAGATTCAGACGCTGGGGAAAATCCGGCACAGGAACATCGTCCGGTTGCTGGGACACGTTTCGAACAAGGACACGAACTTGCTGCTGTACGAATACATGCCGAACGGGAGCCTGGGTGAGTTGCTCCATGGGTCGAAAGGAGGGCAGTATTTGCAGTGGCAGACAAGGTACAGGATCGCTGTGGAAGCTGCCAAGGGATTGTGCTATCTTCACCATGACTGTTCTCCATTGATCATCCATCGTGATGTGAAATCCAACAACATATTGCTTGATTCCGATTTCGAGGCTCACGTTGCCGATTTCGGACTCGCAAAGTTTTTACAGGATGCTGGAGCTTCGGAGTGCATGTCCTCCATCGCAGGCTCCTACGGGTACATCGCACCCGGTAAGTTAAGTCCTTTGGGCCTTTTGTTCGGCCCATTGTTTGTTGGTTGGGCCTGGCCTGAAGTTGTTTGTTTTGTTCGTTGTTGGACAGAATATGCATACACGTTAAAGGTGGACGAGAAGAGCGACGTGTACAGCTTCGGGGTGGTGTTGCTGGAGTTAATAGCGGGGAGGAAGCCGGTGGGGGAATTCGGAGATGGGGTGGACATAGTAAGGTGGGTGAGGAAGACGACGACAGAGCTTCCTCAGCCGTCGACGGAGGCGGGTTCGGTGTTGGCAGTAATTGATCCTAGGTTGAGTGGGTACGCAGTGACAGGTGTCATCCATCTGTTCAAGATTGCTATGTTGTGCGTTGAGGATGAGAGCTCGGCTAGGCCTACGATGAGGGAAGTGGTTGACATGTTGACTAATCATTCCCCGCAGTCTACTCTTCCGGACTTGGTGGCTCTTTGAGTGTATGTTTCTAAGGTTTAAAGCTATATGCCATAATATATAGAGAGAGTTTGCAGGGAGGAAGTAAGTGGAAGATAATAATTAAGTTAAATTCTTGTTTAATTTTGCAAGAAGTGGGGGTGTAATCTTCTTAGGTTCTAAGTTGCAAGGGTTTATTTAGCTTCTTTGGGTTTATGTTATTTTCGGCGGGGTGTATAGTACTTAGCTAGCTTGTTACGTACGGTTGTATAGATGCATGGCGATGCCAACTAAAACGACTGCAACTTCTGGGAAAGCCGATAAAACAAGCCCTAATGATCTTGTGAGCAGCCAGCTTATATATGCAAATCTGTAGGTTCTACTTGAAACTTTGAGAGTTGTTGCACAACATATATATAATCCTATTTATAGCCAATTATTTAGATTCATGGGCTTTGGGGTTTTTTCATATATCTATTGGGAAGAGTTTTTGATGATTGTAGAGTCGTAGCATCCTCAGTACTGTACCAACCGAAATTTATCTAGAGTGGAGTCTTATACTTGCACTGTTTCTCAATCTTAATATCAACGCCTTCCTGCCTTTTTTTTTTGCTTGTTTTATCTGAGTTGGGGACACCGCCACTTCCCTCTCTTCTACTCTCCTTTTGTTCATTTGATTCCAAAATTCCCTTTCTACCCAGCAAATTCGGCTTCAGCCCATGCCTTAGCTGCCTTTAATTACTCACATGCGGTAGCTATAAGGCTTGCCTTCTTGGGCAATTGGGCCGTGTAAACCTCTTTACGGGAGAGTTCGAGAATTTTGGGCATGAGGCCCACTAATTCACATTGGTTAACCAAAGCCTAACAATTAGATAGACCCCGCTAACTTTTTTTTTTCAGAACAGGATGGTATTAATTTGTTGTTTATTAAAAACGTTTAAAAGAGCGTACAATGTATCAACCGGAGGTATAAACTTTATAAACGGAGCTGTATGGGCCGCGAGTTTCTGTCATATAGTGACAACCTCGGTCTTTGCTCACCAGCATACGGACAACGGTAAAGAACATAATCACCAAAAACAATAAGCAAAAAGAGTGCAGAAACACGACTAAAATAAAACTAGTTGTGGACACTCAGGTCCTTATTGGAAACATCACTAGACAAGCATGAGGTTGATTGAGGTAATAGATTCTTGTCCCGAACTGGCCTTTCTTGGTGATTTCAGAGCCTTCCTGCCGCCGGTTGCTTCTGTCTCCATTGGGTCTGAAGATGACTCTTCGCACCGACGACGTTTGAGGTCTCTGTCCTGCTCTTGGCTTGCAGTACCTCGAGCACCATGCACGATGATTGCATACTGTGGTGGAGGAGTGGTTGCTGATGTAGGACTTCCTTTCGATTGAGCCGATGTCAATTTCGGTTTGGATTTATTGCAGTTTTTCAGGCTCCATTGTGAAGCCTTATGAGCTTGAGCTTCCTTTCATGTTAATGCTTTAATCGATCTCCGGGTATTGAAATCAAAGTGCATATTTCTTTTCAACATGTCCCATAAGTACACAGATAAAACAGAAACATGGTAAACAACATATTTGTATTGACAAGTAATAGTCTTACTGTCATGCATGATGGCGTCCCTTTCCTTCAAGAGGGGTTTCTGATATCTAAAGCGACCCGAAACCTCATAAAGCATTAGGGAAGAACTTTCGATACTCCTCATCGTAGCTTTTGTAAATATCAGCCAAGCTAGCCAATTCCCGTCCGACTGGTCCCACAAAATATTCGAAAGGCAATTTGTGGACTTGCAAACATAAGTCCACAGTATTGAGCGGGACTTTTTTGTGGCTCGTCCTCCTCTATAATCTCATGGAGCATCAAAATGTGGTTATCGACGAACCAAGGGCCAAAATCCATCACTTGCCAGACATCCAATTGGTGGGCGAAGCGGAACAAGAATCGCCGATCATCCAGAGTCGTGATCTCAACTCCGGATTCTGGCAGCCACGTGTTGGGAAAGCTCTGCCACATCAGGGACACATTGACGTCTTTCTTGGTAAGAAAGTTTCCGACGATGCAGTGCTCGTATGCCCATGACACAGGTTTTCGCACCACCGCAGCGAGGGATAACGCCGCGACCGATGGAATTAGGATTTCCAGGCCTGGGCTGGTACCCGCCGTATCCCTTGACGGATGACTCCAAGCCTCGGCGCCGCTGTAGAGTCTTAGATGACGGTGGAGGTGAGGATCGCTGTACTGGAGGCCGCGATCCGAATCCCAGAGTCCCTGCCGACGACCTGCTGAGTGGTTGTGGAGTGGAGGTGCGCGGTTGCATCTGATTGATCCCACCCGCCGTTGCGATTGGAGAGTGCGGGGAGCATGAGCGCCGGAACTCGCGCGGTGAGGCATGAGGAGATGAATGGTGTTGGTGGTGATGGGGAGCGATGAGAAAATGTGGGTGTTTGGGCGTTGGTTTCGACGACGGCCGTCGACAGCAATTTCTCTATATTGAGAGGCAACAAGGGCAGCTTATGGCCCCGATAACTTCTAAATCCATTAACAACACAAATTAATCGATTATTAATAATGGTGAGTTCTTCGGTAAACATGATATACCGAAATTTTCGGTGTGCCTAATATTATTTGGATAACACAAATAATCATGAACGTCCATTTTACGTAATCGATCTTGACGATTAAAAATAAAGTTTATTTTAAAACTTAAATCTAATATATCCACTATGATCTCAAACTTCAAATAATTATATAAACTGATTAATTGACAAGAAATTGGAGGAAGAAGAGAGGGATCTGAGATCTAGCGGCCATGATTACTTCCCTTCAGAAAGATTGATCGATTTTGGGAAGATGAGCGAAATGGAGGCATCTAAGATTTGTAGTGGTGGAATTGGGGGTGGAGATTAACTGCTCGCAAAGATGGCGAGAATATAGACGTTAATTAGGCGGATGTTCAAATCTGTTAGTTAATTAATTAGGTGGTGTACATTGAGATTTGATAGTAGTTAATTCGAAACAGTAGAATGATGAGTTTATATAATTATTCGAAGTTTAAGACCATAGTGGATATATTACATCAAGTTTTAAAATAAACTTTATTTCTAACCGTCGAGATCAATTACGCATAATTGACGTTCACGATTATCTGTGTTACCAAAAAAATAATTAATTGATTCTCAATCCTCAAGTTCCAGTCATCGAGTAGAGTTTAAATCAAATATAAATTGTAACAAGTTAACCAAAATCGGGTGGTTATGTATTTTGTTTATCCACTTGATGAAAAGAAACTTTTAGGCCAATCACGCTAGCTCAATGGGTCGGGTCAAAAATTAAGTGCTGGTTTGGTCAAGTTGCACTGTTTTGGACTTTGGAGAGCTTCGTTATTTTGTTCGTGTTTAGGTTATTGTTTTTGTCCATCAAATGGTTTTGATTGTATGCTCTGATTGGAGCAATTAATTCATTTATAGGTTGAAATTAAATGCAAAAGTGAATTCGATTTCCGTACAAGTATATATAGATTAACGTTCAAACTATGCGTTATATCTTTGTTGTGCACTACTAGTACTACTACTAGCTCACCTTGTCACATATTGTTTTCCTAATAATACTCGATCGGTAAGCAAAATTCATACCAACACCACTACATCCATTCCAATCGGCACTTAAACCTTGTGTTTGTATTTACATGTGTTGTTCATTCATGAATGGAGAAAACAAATACAAGAATTCTCAGCAGTACTCAAAGTGTTTGCTTCTCTACTATATATGAACAGTAAACAAGACATGATCGGTTTCGAACCTACAAGAGCAAAAAGAATGAAATAATTGCAGATAATAACGAAAATGTCCGAAACCAAGAGGATGAAGGAAGTGGCGAACTAGAGTTCCCAGTTACGAAATTTGGCAACCAGGAAGTGTTGATCCCGAAAGGCCCATCTCCTGATCCCAACGAAGAATTAGAACCATTCCCGGTTTCCGCCGTTATTGCCGATGACATGTCTTTTGCAGATTTCTGGCTGCAACAAATCGAAAATATAAATTATTTTGTTTTATTGAAAACTTTCGTCAAACTTTAATTTTAGTGAGCGACATGTCACATTGAGTTACGTTGTAAAGGGTTACGTACCTCGCAACTGAAGGGCAGAATGTGATAACATAATCAGCTCCACTGCAGGTAAAAGTACTGCTGGCGTCATCATAAGCGTAGCTGTAAGCTCTGGGACAAGCCGACTTGAACATCTCCGAATAAACCGACGGCTTACACGTGTCGGGAGTCCCGGACCCGCCGCTGCAGCAATACTCGGGCGTCCCAAACGCTTCGCACGCGCTCTTACACGCGCCGTCCACCTTCAGCTCGTCGGGGCACCGTCGGTTTAAATCCGTAATGCAACCCGTGGTCAAACAACTACCTGAGCCGCCATTGGGCTCGACGATCATGGGCAAGTTGTAGCCGTCAACCAGGCTGACATCGTAGAAGTCCTGGCCGCCGTCCGGGACCACCGTGAACTCGGCTAGCGTGGCGGGGGGCTTGGCGTTCTGACCGTTGCATTCAATTTGATTGGAGCCGCAATCGCCAGTGAGGCAAGTGCCTTGGTTAGTGGACGGGTCAAACTGGCATCCGGTTCGACCCCAGAATCGACCAGACCAACTCGGTGGAGCTTGGAAGGTCCGGGATTCGCCAGAGGGAAGCTCGAACCCGGTGCTGTCTAACGGCTGGGTTCCGGCATTAGCAAGTATTCCGGGCCAAATAGTGGATTGACACCTGTTGACGACTGTGAATGTAGTTGCCGAGATTTGTGTAGCCGTAAAAGAAAGGGCAATAGTGAAGGAGAGGAAGAGATGAGGTACTAGCGATAATGATGGATCCATGTGAAGACAGATAGGATGAAGAAACCGTTGAAACTAATGATTGCTGTTTTCAAGGTTGATCAGTGGATATCGATGAGAGGAGGAATGAAAGAAGGAAAGGGTGTTTGGAGGGAGGGGGTGTAGTCGTGTTTATATATTTAGTTGTAGTGCAAGTTGGTGGGGAGCTGACAGTTTGATGATATTTTCGTCTCTCAACTTTACACCAGAAGCTGACTCACATGCGATGGTTTCGATAGTAAAGCTGCGTGTCTGGTAATCTGAAGATTATAGATTTCAGTCATTTTAAAAATTGACATTAATATTATATTTATTTTATATATTTATGTTGTAATATTGATCGAAAATCTTAGACTGTTACAAACTAACGATACCTACACTACACTTCAACGGTTAAAAATTAGATTTTAGTGTTGACAACATACAAATCTAAAGTAATTAATGCATGAAATTACAATCCTCGGTATATATATAACCATGCACCATACATTTCGTAAAATTATTTTAGATTGGCTGACTAAACTTTGATCACAATTTTAGTAAAATTATATTATACCAAAAAGAAAACAGAAGAGTTTCAGAAATTGTGATCAGGCTTGCAAATAAAATAAGAACAAGTGAAATTAGAACAAGTTGATGTAGAAAAATGTATAATAGAAAAAAGGAGAGAAAATAAATAAGAAGAAGGTGGCTTTAGGGAGACAAAAAAATAAATATTATCCTGCATGCGATGCCATGTCAAAGATAAGAAATTAAAGCAAAAATCGTCACTTTTCTTTTACCCATTATAATTATCTCCATCGTCTTTTATTTTTTTTCTTATTTTCTTTTCTCCTTTAGTTATCTTTTGATTGTCCATATAATTAATTAAAATCGATAGAGATGATCGATCGAGTATCTGTATATGATCTGTCCCTTCATCAACTTTTTCCTGACCACCTACCTTTCATTTCATTGCAGATCAGCATTTGTATTTCCCATACACAAATATCTTCTCTTTTTTTTTGGTAGGAAAGATTGATTTATAGTTGAGTCAAGCTGGTTTGAGGACAGATATAAGGAAGAAGGAAAAGAGCATTTATCAACCATAAAAAAGTTTAATTAAAATTAAAACGCACTAATATACCATATAAATATAATTAAGCAGCAAGAATTAAGTAAATTTATTACTGGAATGGATCCCAGTTTCGTGGAAGCTAACAGCATCTTTAAAGGTACAGACAAAGCATATACCATATGAAATTGCAATCTTCCTATCGATCGAGCTGGCTTTAATTTGTTGGGACAAATAGTACACCACGAATCCCACCATCGTCGTCCCGATCAGCCTTTGGTTTTGGTGTAATTAATATACATGATTCATTCAGTGTTTAATATATATATATAATTTAATTTTGTTTGTATAAGTAAGTGTTCACATTGTGACAGGTTTTCACGACAGAATGGGATAAAAAGGGACCAAAAAAAAGCTGATTTCTTTGTCATATCGCCCTTCCTTTGTACTATAATAATGAAGCAAAGCAAAAGGTTATAACTTATACGTACGTAGTAGTAGTCTATGGTCTTCCCTTTGAGTTTATATATATTCAAGTAGTGTGTCACTGACAGAGTGGACTACTGCTCTTTTGAGTTGGACCACACGCGCAAACGTACGTACGTGCACCTGAGAGAACAAAATTTTAATAATGTTTTGAGTCAGTTTTTTCGAAGATACTCGAACATCTATCACTCTTCGACCATCATATCTCTAACTAAATTCTTCATCACCCTCGTGTGTTTTAGTCGTTGGTGATCAGTGAAGGGTGGTCGGTGGAGCAGCAGTTGTATTTAACCAAGTACACAACATTCGTGGTTCCTGGTTTGCCACGTGTCACCTCCCCCCCCCCCCCCCCCCCCCTGTTCTTCGGTTGAACGTACGAAGTTTCTGAAATTTCCCTTTCCCTGTTAAATCTTTCTACTCATCTCGCTGTTGAATCATTTCACCATTTCATTTCAATGTAAGTAAGAACTCCAGTCCTCCTCCTACCTACGTACTTATTCAGACATATTTCGGTACAATTTTGTTCGTTACCTTCACATATACGGTGTTATGATCGGTCCACTGAGGCAAGACAGAAGGAGCCATGCATGCATGTTGTATGGAATCATGAAAAGGCAAAAATAAGGGGCATATATATATTTATATGTATGGGGCAAGATAACAGATACCGACTTTGCTTTTCACGATTTCCTGCAAACCGTATTGCAATTCCACGTCATTTGTTTGCTTTGCCGCCGTGGAAGCAACTCTTCTGGGTCCTCATGTCGTCGTAATTATTAAATAAAAGTTTATCAGTAAACATTCACGAGTGTCTAAGACGCCGGACTCAAGTTTTGGTCTTCGAAAGAGAATGTGGGTTCAAATCTCACTTCTGACAATTTTTGTTTTTGTTTTTCATTTCTAGCTTTTTGATATTTCCCTTTCCATAATGATTTTCATTTTACGTATAAAATTGGTCAATAAAGCGTCGTCGTAAAAAGATGTCCGTCCAATTCATACTTTATGTGACCACGGTGCAAGAAAAAGCCAGCAACTGCCATCATCCATCAGTTGCTTTGCCCTTTGTTGTGTGTGCAGTGCAAGCTTAGCTTGCTCAAGATTTACTCCATAATGCAAAGCCAAAGCTGTATGTATATACACTCTAATTTAGTAATATTATTTATTAGTACGTCAATTTGGACATTTTATCTGAATAAACCGAAACTTTTCAACAATATAATATAAAAAATATAAAATAAAAATAATATTAATATTTATTTAATAAATATATATTAAATTTAAATTGAAATTTTTGAATCACCAAACATACCCTGGTTTGATATTGATGAGAGCAAGCTTGAAAAGTAGTATGGCCCCACTCATGAGTCATGAATTTAAAGTTGATGGCCCATTGGGATAAGAGACGCTGATATCAGCAGCTGCATGCCGCCAAATATACCCAAACGTAACCAATGAATGTTAGTTTGTCATCTACGTTCAAGCCATTTTAACCTCCAAGCCTCCATAGTCCATACAAAAGTTTACAAATCATATATTAATTATGATAATAGTGTCATCCCACCATTTTAAACGTAGCAGGGGTCCAACTAACTGGTCCACATGATGAGTTAAACAAGAAAATATATTCACTTGTAAATACTATAAATCAAATTCTTTCTTAACAATTTGAATTATTGAAAAATATAATAATTTATAATAATTATTATGTGTTGTAGTTTTAAATTTGAAAATTGATCAATAAAAAAATTAATTAAACTTGAGTTTGTCTCCATTACCAAGCTTTTTTGAGAAGAATTGTGATAAATTTTTAAATTATTTAAAATGATGTGAGATTTATTATTTTTTATTTTATATTGATCAAAAATATTATTGGAAAAACTTAGTAGGAGGAGTTAGCCAGAAAAACAGAATACAAGAAAGCGGGATGTCTGCGGTGCTCTCTTTTGTTTTGCCCCTATCCATAATGATAAAGATACCGCCTTGTCGTGATTGTTTAATTAATACGTAAATAAATCTTGCATGGCCGCCATCCCCCATTCGCGTTCCAACTCACCTTTGTTTTTCTCCTACTTGCGACAGGTCAGCTATCCTGACTTATTTTATAGGGTTTATTTTGGTCAAAGGAAATCCAAAATTTTGTAGTTAATAATGTATCCAAACGGCTTCGGTGTGTGGATAGGGTAAAAAATTTTACAGTGCGGATTTTCATATCTTATTATTTAAATTGATTTTAGTATATTTGTGTCGGTTATTGTTATTTTTCCTTTATTTAATTATTTTTATCATATCAAATTGTAAATTATTATTTTATTATTTCGATCTTAATATTGTTTGAGTCCATTATTACTTGTATATTACACATTTTATTATGGTATTAATCTAATATTAATTAAATATTATTTTAGCTAGGGTAATTAATTTGGTCCATACGTTTGACGAATGTTTCCAGTTTGACATGTTATCTATCGTGTAAAGTTGGGGTTTGGATAAATGCTGATGTTAGATTCCCACATGCATGCACTTTATTCGATCCACCTTTTATATAAAAATGTTGGACGCATATTCTGCAATCCCCTCTTTCCCCTTCCTTGACAAATTAAACTTTGCTTCCAAAACATTAACCCAACCACATATTAGGGGACCTTTCCATCATCGTATAAGGTTTTAATATCATATAAAATAAACATTATGTTTCTTAATAATTCAAATTGTGTTATTATGAGAGGATTAATTATGGATTTTATATGATTTTTTTATCTAATGCTTCAAATAAAACTCAACTCAATGGATTTGAAGTTTGTGTAGGCCTACTATATATTGTGCTTAAATCAATTTTTAATATTGAGGGTTATAGAGATTCGGATTCACGACAGTTTGGTCAAATTAATTAGACTCTGATATCATGTCAAGAATTATTGTATCTCGATAACTCAAATGGTTGGAAAATAATTTTAATTAATATTTATATTATTTACTTTAATCCTTCCAACATTTTTTAAGGAAATATGATATATATGTTATCAACTTGATATATATGTAACTTTGGTAATCCTGTCATAACCAAATTGGCAATAACAACAACACCTTTTCTGTTTTGCATAATATATATGGGTAAGCACAATATGCTTTAGTTAATTAAAGGTGGATTTGGTAGGAAAATGACTGGATCATGTCTGTCAATTATAGTTTGGTTCGATGGTCAATTCACAATGTCTTGTGTCGGCACATGCATTTCCCCTATGAGCTAATGCTTTTTTTTGCATGGATTTTTTTTTAAATACAGAGTCGAAGCGCTTTTAATTATCATTTAAAATCAGCACACACATCGAGAAAAAGAAAATACCAATAAAATTATAATTAAGTTAGCGGGGCAGTCTCTTTTCCGCGACTAAAAAAATATCATATATAAAAGAGGTGATCAAAATTGATCAAATAATTCGCTACACAATTAACTTCACGGTAGAAGTAGGAAACGTCAACTTCCATGAATGGCTGCAGAATTCATAAAACTACAAAACAAAGGTAGTATGCTTAAGAGATTTAGAAATAGAAAATTTTAGAGATCATAGTGATGTGTTGTATTTTTGACATATTTTTTTCGTTATATTCAAACTATATTTTTGTTTGTTGAAATATATTCAAACTCAATATTTTGAGTACATGTTTAGTTCTCTTGCCCCTCGGGGTTGTATTACGTTGTTTGGGATGTTTTAATGCATTGTCAGGCGATGTATGGCGTTTGGGAACAAGCGGGAACTAGGACAGACGATTTAAACTATCCGGGGTGAAGATTTGCTGAAATTATAGGAGAAGACGACGTGTCCTTTTCTCTAGAAAGCAACTCGAGAGCTTCTGTTTGGAGGAACACGCCCGTGTCGTTTAGGACACGGCGTGTCCCTCCTTCAGACGGATTTTTCCAGGCTTTTCCTTTGCCAATTCACAAAAGACGATATAAATAGTCCGAGCAGCCCTTTTGATGAAAGAGACATTATTCCAGACATATTTTTGAGCTCTTAGAGAGAGAGAGAGTTCCAAAGATCGATTGAAGCGAGAGAACATCAATGATTGGAGACGGATTGAAGATCGGCGACTAGACGGAGATTTCTCGACGAAGCATGTTTTCTTCCCGGGTTATTTTCCTTTCTTCTTCCCTTCTTGTTTCTAGAACCATGAGTAGCTAAACCTTTCGTGTTGTTTGGATGAGATGAAACTTTAGCTTAGCTTTTGTATGGATGATGGGGTTTTAAACCTTTGACTTGTTATCGAGATTATTCGGACTTAAGATGTGTTCTTGCTAAACCAAATTTTTATTCAATTTCGCCTAGCCGTCTTGATTGAATCATCCTTATTGATTTGTGGGTCCGAGCGGAACATAGATTGATAGGTCGCTTAGGAAGAACTCTAGATTATTCGTTAGCTCGAGAAAGGAACGGATCGTTCAGCCTTTTTGCATCATTTATCGTTGTGGCATTTCATTGAACACCTTTAGTGCGTTTTGTTTAAGTGTAGATTAGCTCGAAAGAGGAGTCTACGATTGAGCATAATAGATCCTTAGAGGCGCGAGAGTGATCTAAGACTATCGTAGGAAATTGCCAAGCAATTATAACCTAAATAATTGAGATAACTTGTCGTTCATCCATGCATTGCTAGTTTTAGTGGATTCGAATCTGAACAGCCTTCATTCCATATTTAAAACTCAATCTTTTGCATTTGTTCTCTTTTGATTTGCATTCTTAGTTGATAATTGGTCACATAAAGAATCAAACAAACAATCGTTCATCGCTACTTGGTTTAGTTAGCTTAATCAATTTGAGTAATAACATTAAAAAGACCCTAGGAAAATACGATTTCATTAGTTCATTCTAATAAGTATTTGATTAACAGGTAAAAACCCGTTCTTTATAAAACCTTGACTGAACCCTCATTATTATTTTTTTTGGCATGGATAAGTTGTAATGTAGTATTATTTTGTTGATATTAATTACATATTTTTCGTGTCTTCTTTCATTAGCAACTAGACCTTAATTTAGTAAACAAAGATGAATCCCACATGCTAAGGCCCCATTAGACGTCACTTTTACCCTAAGGGAAAAAGTTGCTTTCTTTTCTATTACGTGCAATAAATATAAAGTTAGATTTTGGGGGGTGAGGTGAGGCTTTTGAAGTCAGCTTCTGTTCCCCTCCATCAATATTGTTCGTTATCTCCAAATTAGTTTGGCAATCAAATCAATGTGTATATCTTCCATGCTAAGTCTCTCTACGCAGTCACTTCCCTGACTTAATTGTGATTAAAATATAAAGCTTGCTACTATATAGTTGTAATTTGTTACCCGACTGATTTTCTATTTTTTTAACCGTAATGAATATATTTATACCGTTCTTTTAATTGGTTAATTTAGACAAATATTTTGGTACCTCACATGAAATTCGATAAGTAGAATAGATTATCTGATCATAATACTCAAATCCATTGGTTATTATTAATGCTGTCACGTGAGAATAAAATAAAACTACTCTCATATCGGTTAAAAATTCCAACTTAGGAACCCAATTATTGCGAGAATACAAACAAACACAACCTTACTCTCTAAGTAATAGGAATGCATGATTACAAAAATGAATTATATGGAGGTATGATCAGAGGGAGTATACATTTGTGTAGGATGTTGCAATTTCTGAATTGATTCCAACTCACCTATAAAACGTCATACTAGTGTTATGATCTCTAACATTTCGTTCACGATCCTCATATCTTGCGATCTTGAAATATTGAGGGCTTTGAGTTTCGTTCTTTAACTATCGATTGTGCATCTTTCTGTTGAAGCTATAAGGAAGGGGGGGGGGGTATTCCGGAGAAATCATAACTATCCGATCATGTAGTTGGGGAGTCTTCAAGTACTAATGAACAACCTTTTCTATGTTTCAATACGAGAAGTATTTGGTTGGGGAATCTTAAACTAACGAACAACCTTTCTTAGATATTTGCACATGTGTCTATCTTTTGAAGCTGGCAGCATTGTCGAAACAAACTATATGAATCTTTGATCGGGCTCTGAATCTTCGAAAAAGGGCGGGTCTAACAGAAGACAAACCCAGTCTACCTATCCCGCGACCGTCGTCGTTATTTGTTTGCGGGAAAAGAAGGAAGCCTTCGTTCCTGTGGTGTGTTTTGTCCCGCAGAGACAGAGAAGACGTTTTGTAGCAATTCCGCGGCCGTTGACATTGTTTGAAGAAGAAGGGCGATGTCTTTCGCGGAAGAAGAAGAAGAAGAAGAAGATACAAAACGGATAAGCGAACAGGCGGTTTTGTTTGAAAGATACAAAACGGATTGGTTTAATGAATTCACTATTTCCAAAAAAGAAAAAGATTGAATCCAGTGAAACGGCAGCATTTTATGCTTGGTGATGTGGCAACTTGATTTTGTTGGTTTACTTTAACTTATTTTAAGATATAACATCGCATTTTTTCTAAAGAACATATTTCATTAATACACAGTTTTAAACTAAAATCCATAAACAAAAAACATTGTCTTTCATGTTCAGCTGCATATTACCTTATAGAAATATAAAATGCCCTCAGGCTTTCATCTTCAAAATTAGAAGTACAATACTTCCCATATCTAATCTAATCCTTTACTACGTACAAATGAATCCCTTCCTACCCCAAAGAGGACAAAAGATAAAAAATCCAAACTACCAAATTCTTATTCCTACAGATACTTTCACAACCTAACTGTGTAAAGTTCCTTCCTATGAGCCCAACAGGCCCATTACCCAAATTTAATTCTCACGTAGCCCATTCAAAATAAAACCGGACCGGATAAAGGCTCTAGGCCCAAAATCGGTTTTGAATAATATATATCTCGATTTTCATGAAAAAAACTGCATCAACCGCCAAATGGCTAATGTGATGCTCACTGTTCCCATCACGTGGCTACACGTTGTCGACATCCCACGGCTCGCGTCAAATGCGCTTCCTTCGTATACCATCGTCCCGTCAACAAACGGCGAACCGTTCCCTCTGCCGTCGTTTCGGCCTCCGTTTCCGTTTGGATTGGTATGCTGGGTTTGGTTCGGCTCCTGGGACGCCTTCTGACTGTGCAAAACAATAAGAACACAACGCTGATTATTAATGAATGTCGACACTAAATTTAATTTTTGTCTTATAGTCCCACATCTATGCCATAAATTTGATTGCTAATTGTCAGCAGCAACGGTAACAAATTCGACAGTAACAAATTCAATGTCGTCGGCTAGTAAACGTTAATATCCACAGGCTTTTCGTTTGGTCAGGTTTACTATATGGTAAAAGAAAGAACGTTAATTAGAATTATTGAATTACCTGCTGTTGGGAGTGGGGCTGTTGGGAGTGGGGCAGAAGGTGATGGCGTAATCTGCGGAACTGCAGGTAAAGGTGCTGGTCTTATCATCGTACGCGTAGCTATAAGCGCGTGGGCAGGCGTTCTTGAAGGCCATCGAGTAAGGAGACGGCTTACACGTATCGGGAGTCGCGTAAGCTCCATTGCAGCAGTACTCCGGCTTCTGAAACGCTTCGCACGCGCTCTTGCAAGCCACGCCCTCGCCGGCCGCGCTGGTAACCTTGAGGTCGGAAGGACACGCGCCGTTCAGATCCACAACGCAGCCCGTGTTTGAGCAGTTCTGGCCGGAACCGCCGCTAGGGGACACGAGAATGGGGAGGTTGTATCCATCGACGAGGCTGACGTCGAAGAAATCTTGGCCGCCGTATCCATCGAGCTTGAACTCGGCAAGGGTCGCAGGCGGGATGGCGCCGCTGCCGGAGCACTCAATCTTGCCGGAACCACAATCGCCGGTGAGACATGAGAATTTACCGTCGGCGGAGTCCTGGGAGCAGTGAGTCCGACCCCAGAGGCGGCCGCCCCAGGAAGGCGGAGGGGATATGGATCGGGACTCGCCTTTCTGGAGAGGGAAACCTGTTGTGGAGAGCGGTGGAGCGTCTGCGCTGGAGAGAATGCCCGGCCACACCGTGTAGTCGCACTCGTTGGTGATTGTGAAAGTCGTGGATAATACGACGACGGCGGATTGGCAGATGAAATAAGCTACAAAAACTGATAGGATCATCGGGAATTGAGGATTCAGACGAGCCATGATATTAAAGATGGAACCAAGGAAGGAATTTTGAGTTGAATTGATAGGAATGCGAAGGAGAAGTAATGAAGAGTTGGGATTTCAGAAATTGCGGCAGAGATGTGTATATACTATTTTATAGAGGAGGAGGAGGAGGAGGAGGAAGAAGGCATGAATGTGAGAGCATATACGTTTGACCGTGGGGTCCATAGATTTGCTGTCCGTTTGGGACCATGATATTTAGGATATGTTTTTTTTTACCGTTGGGCGTTGGGGATCTAATCCTTGTGCTTATAGGAATAGGAAAACATAGCTAATGCAATAATTGTGCTTATTGGTTTGATTTAGTAGCTTCATCTTCCTGTTAAGCCATCAAGAGTGGAAGTCATAATACTACTCAGAAGATTTGGAGTAGAATTCCTACCAGCAATACCAACACATGTTTGTCACTGTTATATACTTGTGAATTGTGATAGCTAATTAATGTTGTCTAACAAATAGAATAACACAAAAGAACTAACATTGATAAAGGATGAATTAGTCAGATTTGGTTAGCTCTCCCAACTGATCATAAAAAGAATCACGTACGTACGTTTTCCCCTTTAAAAATTAGAATCATTACTCACCAAGGTTAGTTGAGCTAACTGGATACCGTGCCCTAACTAATTGGGCGGACGACTAACACCCAATATGAAATGTTCCAAGAGATCTGCCCATCTACATAGCACTTCTTGAGTGCCAAATTATTTAGGGTTTATGATAGGCCTCAAAATAAAAAAAAAATCCTAACAATTCAATCAAACTAATAGAAAATTGTCCGCAAAAATTTCAAATTATCAATAGCCTGCCGATATTATATAGTTTTCAAATTAGGTGCCGGAAGTTTTGAATATTTTAGTAAAGTATAAGAGAAAAGAAGCCGCCCCTACGAAAACAGTCATTCACCTTGTCCTCTCATTAACATTTGAGTTTACACGCTACCAAAGCTAAATTAATTAGTCATATAATAATATTGGAACGATAGAGAGAAATATTAACCTAACCCCTGAAACAAGAATGACATGAATAAGTGGCGTAATAGTAATATACCTAGATTCATATCATCTTAGTTATTGCTATAGTAGAATAACAAGCAAATCATTATTTTATTCAATTTCCATGAAAAATTATTGAATTTAACAATGCGAATTTAACATTTTTTTATTATTATTTTGGCACCGGATAGGCTACATACATTGCCACATTATTATTATTATTATTATTATAGACGAGCAGACTACAATATAATGATTATTCAGCAAAACCAAAACCTGTGACGCAGTTATCATTATAATTGAACCGCCCAATTGTAATTGTGTCGGCATCTATCTCTATATGCCGACAAGCTTGTTACTGGTCTATGTTGCCTCATCGTTTCATCTCTATTCAACCAACCAACCAACCCTTGTTAACTTTGTCTGCTGCTAACGTGTCGTCAGATGACATACAACATATGCCAAACCTTGTAGTTGGATTTGCCTTTCCCTCCACCCAAACTGATCGATGGTTGGTCTGGACGGACTCTCAACCTTTCGGCCTCCATCTATGCTGCCATTCTCAGAATTTGACTGCTTTTTTGAAGCTAGAAATCTATTATAGCGTCAGATTGGGTGAGCATCTGCTTGGCAAGGATTCTCAGGAATCGATGGAGTGACTTCTTGGGAGTGGACATGGCGCCAGCCGCCTTCTTCTCTCCCTCCTCGTCTTCCCATTTGCCTTCTTCAACTGCATGCACTTTTCGTAGCAGTCTTCGCAGCTCCTATAACAAGGATGTACCAAATGAAAGCACAGTTTAGTACTATTGCACCCACATAAATCCCATCTCTTCAACGCGAGTATGGATTCTCATCACAAGGACCAGGAGAAACCGGTGTTTCTCAACTTTTCTTATACACCAAAGTCATTATATCTGTTATGATCCACGGTTTACTTCTGCAACTTCGAACCATGAGTATCACTACTTCAATCCCAATATGGAGGAAAACAATACGCATTGATATAAAGCATCTCCTTTCAACTCTATCCAAATTAAGCCATAACAAGAAGGTCGGTAAGTCATGTTGACACGGTATCAATAAGAATTTATATTAAGAATTCTAGGTTTAACTTGCCTGACGGTCAAAATCAATCACAGGGACTGCATACACTTCCTTAGTTATGTCAACGTCCTTGGTGACTAGACCATCCAACCATCTGGTTGCCATCTCCAGGTGCTCTTCAGAAACCTGAAAAGGTATACAAGGGTAAGAAGGACTATGCTCTGGAAGATGTAGTTCAATCTCGTGATTCTAACTGCGAAATTTACATCCATGACTGTGCCGACTCTCGGGATCAAGAATTTGACCATTCAACAACAAACACCAAAATCGACAGAGAATGACAGATCACATCCCTATTGTTCCTTTCAAATTGAGGAAACGAATGAAGCCTAGAAACACTAAGCAAGTTGCTTGAAGACAAAACCATGCATCAGGAAATACTTAGCAAACAGAGTACCCCAAGTATCAACGTAAACTGTAGCATCATACCTCTTCCTCTTCAAATTTTTCTTCGATTTCTTTGGCATCATCTCCGTCAATCTGCACTTCCAAACCAGAAATATCCTTCAGCCGACTCCAGTCCCCATCTTTCGTTGAGTGAATTAAGGCATCCATTAGGCCAGGTTGTACATCACGAAGTAACTTCCCTGTGTGTGTAACAACATTTCTCTCACTAAACTGATTTCCAAGCATAGAACGAACAGCAATGTAACAACCAAAGCCAAAGGATTGGTCTGGTTTGAAAAATGGGAAGACTTATTAGCACGAATTCAGCAATGGAATCAGTACCTATATAGTTGTATTGCCTTCGCTTCCCTTCTTTGACGTCAGGCCCAAATTTCTGAGTGCAAACAAACAAACACCTTGGCTTCAAAAGTTTACAATTAAATCTAATCCCATATGAACAAACTAATTCTCAGAAAGAATTACCTTAACTAGCATTAAACCTTCATACACCTCTCGTTCCAGCGAAGCTAGCCTGGTTTCCCCCCAATATCAAGTCAATTTAGCTTAGGCAGAAACGGGAAAATGTCTAGCTAATAAAGAAAGTAAACAGCTCGTGTTCGGTTTGAATGTACCTGAGGATTCGTTTAATTTGAGGTGGAGAGAAAGCAGCGAGCTCCATTCCCCAACGGACAGCGCGACGAGCCTCGCGTTTCTTCTCATTGCGGCTCTTCTTCGCGTCAGAATCGGAATCAATTCCGATCTCGTCTTCCTCCTCTTCGACTGAAGTTGGGGCCTCGGCGAATCTAGGACGGCGGACCCAAGTGTGGAAGCTACGACGAGAGGAGCTGGAAGTAGCCAGGGAGAAGACATGATGTGGAGTGGCTGTTAGGGAGCAGCTTGTCGTAGAAGATGAAGAAGTTAGGAGATGAATGAAGGAAGTATGATGATAGCAGCAAAAACGGTGGTGATGGAGCTGTGGCCATTGTTGCCTCAGTGGCCGTATCAGTCTAGCCATTTTTCTCTGCCCTTGCTCCTCATCGGCTGACACACAAACTGAAAAGAAGTGGATATGATGGGCTGGAAGCTAAACAATGAAGCCCGTCCTGAAAGTTACTGTTGTTCGGAGGCTATTGGATAAAGCCCAGTATAGTTGTTGGATTCAGATATCGCCCAGCTCAAAATTATAAGGAATTCGTGTCTCGACTCTTGAGAAACAAAAGGCTCCTTCATGTGTATCCATGCGTGATACACTTGAGAGATAGAAAATAAGTATTTGGATAAGGTTAATTGGTTAATAATCAGTTTAATCGAAAGTAGGTTGGTTGGTGAGACGGTCGATGCATTGGTAATTGGTTAAAATTCGATTCACCGTCTTTAACCGAAAAATGAAATTATCCTCAAACCTAAGTGAAATTACCTCAAATTCAATGGAAACTATCACAATTTTGACATTAAAGTATCAGTTAAATTAGTTGGTCGATTAATTAACGCAACAGTCGGTTAATGGTCGGTTAATTAACCATGACGGTTGGTTAATGGTTGGTTAATTAACCTTGGTGGTCGGTTGGTCGACTAAAAAAGTTAACCAATTTGAATGTTCATATCAATTTGCCCGACCGTTAACCGACTTCCAGGCCTACAAGCAACGGAGGTGTCAAGGCGTATCGCAGCTGGAGTGTTAGTGAAAATGCAGCTTACACCAAAACGGTGTGTGTGTTTGATTAAGTGAATAGATAAGGGGAATAGGTCAACTATTGTGACCGCCTTTTTCTGCTGCTTCCCTAACTTTCACTACTGCTGAAAATCCGGCTGCAGTCCTCAATATAATCTGCACTCTCTTGTTGGATGCTGATGAAGTGGTCAAGGGGAAATCTTTGTGTTAAAATCATGTTTTTGATTTGCCCATAATAGGATCTCGGCAGTTATGTAAATACACAGAGACTTCATTTTCCCAAATCCCTTCTAAATCCAGTTCATGTTTCAAGAGCTCAAGTTCCATCTCTTGGTCTATTCACGCTTATCGATCAAGAGCCCTGTGATCACCTTTAGTTGTAATTTTGTGATATATTGCAAATATTGCTTCAAAGATAGTGGATTAAGTTTGATTATTTTACTTTTGTTAGTTGATTCTTTAATCCGATTTGATCTACCTTTGAGTTTTGTGTTTCGGAATTCGAGATGTTTATTTCCAACATGAAGCAGGTTATCGACACATGCCCCATGACCCTAGGCAACTCCTGGTCTTCCAATCTCCAAAAAGGCTCCAAAACCCAGTATTTAAAGACAAAAATCAAAATCTCACCAGACATGCGATATGCCTAAGTTAATCTATAGGCCTATGTAAAAGTATAAAATTTTCTATTTCAATACTATGGTTGTATTTGTAATTGGTGGAAAAGCGATGTATGTTAACCGTTCTTTTTATTCAAAGCATATAAGGTTAGTTATTTTAATCATAAACAGATATGGTTATCAGGTTTGACCAATCACGAATAATCGCTACCCAATTTATTTTCAACCCTAATATTAATTTTTTTTACGTTAAACTATAAGTTGCACGAAATAAAATACGGAAACACTCTAGTCTTTATCCCTCGACTAGTACAGACTAAGTGGATAGAGAATATTAACTTGAAGTTACGATGATGGCGCCCGTAAACTTCCAGATCTAAATGAAATGATGGAGTTATTGACGCTAATTAGCTTTAAAAAAAAACTATGGGTAATTAATTAATAATCAGTTAATAAATGACTTGGATCAAGTTGCGCCCAAGGATTCTGTCCGCCGATGTTTTATTAACGTTCTTGGAGCTCACGTCAAGGATTATAATTATAACTCTGCCATTTAGCCCACAAATTTGCAAGTACATGGTGCCTCCTGGTCAGTGGTGTCGGGGGACCAAACCTCCGCATCAAGCGGGTAGTTGTTTTTAGATCGCCGTCCCACGGTAATGGTATATGCTTTAGCTTCATTACTAATTTATTTATTCCTAGTTACCTTTTTTTAACTCATTCTACTGACCACAGACAGATGGCACATTATTTTGAAACCACTATTTGATAACATAATATATAGTTTCTTTTTCCCAAAATTATATAAATATTGGTCACTCAATTATAACAAATCAAGAAAATTACTCTAACAGTGAGTGAGACATAGTAACTCGATTGTCTAACAAGGATGTGAACAACTATGTAACGAGTTTCTACATAAACTATTTTATATTAAGCAAGTTTGATTCAAGCCTAACTCGGCATGTACAAATTTTGAAAATTTGACATTGTCATTACAAGAATTTTGGTTAAAAGGATACATAACCTTTGAAGTCAAATTCAAGCTTCCATTTCCTTCTAAGGGTCCAAATGCTGACTTTCCCCCTACCCAATGAATACGAAATAAATTTCTAGAAGCCCAGTTTTGAAAATATGCTTCTAGAAACAAACCACTCCATTGGCCCATCGCATGCAGTGTCGACGAAATCAAATCAAAACCGTCTTCCTTTCCCATCACTAACATTCCATTTTCATCACTCTACTTTTCCAAACATTCAATTAAGTCCAATAAGATCCAATTCGATTCCGGCCGGGTCAAAAAATGCCCGCCCGTTGATTCATACATTCATACCAGCAGAAAAAAACCAGAGATGGAATCCTACAGCTAATTACATTCATTTCACTGTACATAAATCTACCCCCCCCCCCCCCCGGACAACAAAAAAACAATCTCAGTTGCTTATTTTGCTAATCATTCCTAAAATTTCAATTAGCAATCTTATCTACCAGCACTGATCCGTTTCCCATCTTCGGCTAGTGTACCCGGACTGACCCGAACCCGACGCCGCAGCCGACATCACAAACGCATAGCTCATGGACCGCCCCACCCGGAAAAGAGTCCGGTCGTAATCCGCCCGTTTCTCCGGATCTGAAAGCGTTTCGTACGCCTCGTGCAATTTGATGAACTCGCTCGCCGTACTATCATCCTCGCCGGCGACGTCCGGGTGGAGGACTCTTGCCATTTGTCTGTAAGCGGTCTTGATCTCCTGACACGTGGCGCCCGTCTGAATCCCCAGCACATCGTAAAAGGAAGACCGCCGACGCGCCGCCGTCGTCATCGTGCTGGTTCCCCTCTCGGCGGTGGACGCGCAAGAAGCGGTGACGCGAAGTGGCCGGAACCCGACCCGGGAAGGCGAGGGAAACGAGGCGGCCCTGAGATCGAGATTCGGAACGATTAGAGAAGAAGAAGAAGAGGAGGAGGAGCACAGAAAAGAAGACGTGAACGCCATTTGGGAGGGAGTAAAGGTTTGTTGGAAGTTTGGGTGGAATTTGAAGATTTGATTGTGAATTTGGTTCATCGGAGAGAAGAATGAGATATGTTTATATTTATAAAGAGAGAGACAGAGAGGAATCAGCGGGTTAGATTTTAACCGTGGTCAACTTGTATTCTCTTGTTTCTAGGGGAACCATGGTTAAGTATAGGGGAGATTAATTTCTCCGGGAAGAGATTATCCGATATAAGCTATTTTCGCCTTCACGTGACCTGACTATTCACCCTTATCCATCAATATTAACCGGCTGGACCAGTTGATTAATATATATTTCAATTTGGGAAAAGTTTTTACCGGTATTTTTATTTGCATTTTGGAGTGTGGGTTAGCTCATTCGAACAAATTTTTACAATATAAAAAAAATTGAAAATATATGTTAAATAACTTATCTACGAAACATTTCCAAAAATAAACTACTAGTTGAATAATCATAAGGCAAAGATGGAACACATGCAACTCATTACTCGTATCAAGCTGAAGTTAAGTAGGACACGTTGTAGTTCAGCCAATCTTGAAGTTGTTCTACTCATTATTTTGGGTTTTGAGTCGTCTACATATGTCTTGAAATGCACAAAGGAAAACCCATAAACAAAAACAAATTCCGACCGACCATGTAATATATATTACTAAATTCAAATGGATTCAGCAATAAGCAACTCGAGATCCAATTAAAATAATAAATATCAATATATAATAATAATGAATAGAAACCAATGGAATCTATAGAGCAAGACAAGTTAAAACTTAAAACCTGACAGAACAGAGTGAAAAAAAATCAAAGGGTGTGGTCAGAGTTTGGTCTTATCCATAAAACACGGAGTGGCTGCCACTTGGGATTTGGTAAGTGCTGACTCAGTGGAAGATGTACTGTCAGTGCGCGGTGGATTGGGATTTCATTCATATGTATATTCTAGAAGGGGGAGTTTGATTCCAATTGCTAGGTTTGTACAAGTCTTTGTATCGCCGCATCGAGACCTTTTACGGTTACGCTGACACAATACACATATAATCTTTACTGTATCTTTAAGTTTTATCTTCATTTTCCTTTACAGACTGGAGTGCAGTGATCAGTCAGTTATGAAAATCACACTTCATTTCCATGGATGGTTCGTAGATTTTTAAGTTTAGCGTGTCGGTGAGCTTTGTCTTTTAATTGTGTGGGCTGGCTGGCTGGCCGAGTTCTAGGAGCATGAATAATTTGATTTGATGGCTCCTTTTTTACGCGTCGACAAAAATAATGGCACCGTCGGTCGATCGGAGCTGGCCGATTTAATGATGTTGTGTTGTTTATTGTTATTTGTTCAACCTCTCCCAACTCCCAACCCTACGTACGTTATCCATTCATACTTGTTGGGAACCAATAACTACAAGGATATTGAATATCTTGCTTGTAACTTTGTTTCTCTCATATGATATTTAATGATTGGATTGGACCAAATGGTGGTTTGGATTGAAGCAATGACAGCACAGTTGCCAGTTGGCCAAACGACATATGGATAATGAAATGGATAAGATTGAGAATTTGACCAATTGGAATGGAAATTCATAGCACGTTTTCACCAATGTTGGCCCATTACGAGGGCCCAATTCTTTGTCTACAAGAAGGACCGGGCCGATCTGAGCCTACAAGAAGGACGAACGAAGTCACTCGGCCCAATACGAGGGCCCAATTTGTGGCTTAAATTCTGCAATTGACCTACAATTAAACAACAAATATTTTGTTCTTGCCATTTTCAATTGCTACTTTGCTACTTGCTAGGGAAATCTGTTGGACGGAAATCCACTCTCGATTAAAAGCAAGAAAAGAAAAATATATTTCTTTGTTGGAAGAGATTTGTATCGTCTATATTTTATTTTTAGATTTGATGGTTGAGATATTTATTTTAATCAGAGAAATTAATTTTTTAATTTTTAAGTGTATTCATTTTTAATTTGTTTCAGTTTGAACGGGTTTCAGGTTTAGTGTTAGAATTTTGGTTTTGATTTATTGTATTAGAATTTAAGGTTTAAAATGAGTATTGAGTTTTCAATTTTGGATTTTAGATTTTGAGTTTCAAATTTGAGTTATCAAATATTTGCCTTTTCTTTAATTTTTTTAATGAAAAGGACAAAATTGCCCCTTGTGGATTTCTTTGCTGGCGGCAATGAATGGATTTCCTTGCCACGTATCCAGACTCATGAAAATCAGGACGGCAACCGTATGGTATCGCGGGTTCGGTTTCGGGTACCCGTCAACACCCGACAAACAAATCAACAACACGAAAAAAATATAAACTACAAATTCCACTCATATTTCAGATTACTAACTTACAAATTTCAGTAACATTCTCATCGTCAGCTATCCAAACTAGTGAAACTGGTAAATTACTTACTTGCTCTCAACATTAGCCCAACAAATTTGGTAAATTTTGGATGTAATATTAAAGTTTTGTTAATAACATGTATTTTGGGTACCCGTCGGGTATATTCGAACAAGATCGTGTACCCATAGATAGAAGAATATGTCAATCCTCAAATCAAACCCTAACCCATAAAGGAATCGGGTATCCAAACCCGCTCGGATACAGAACGCGATTGGGTTTACCATTATGGGGTTCAATTCAAATTGAAAATTTTGGAAAGCACCATTTTCGTGAACAACCAGTATCCTTTCAGATTTCTCAAAAAAAACCCCATTAGCAAATGCAAACCAAAATTCAATCCTAACAATTACCAAGAAAAACAACTCATCATCAACCTTGTAACTACCGTTGTGTTCTTCCAAATAAAACCAACCTCATCATGCAGTTCAAATTAAAACTCCACTCGAGAGCAATTAACTGCAGTACCCCTAGCTGCAGTTACTTTCTGTGCTAGCCAAAATACACAGGTTCAACAGGTGAAAATGGAGTTGTCGCCGCCATTACTAAGGTCTTGTCACCTAGTTGTTTCGTCATGGTTTTTTGTCGTCATCATGATGGTACAAGCCGAATCAGGCTCGGTGTATTACGACTGGAACGTCTCTCTTTCGACTCGTGCTCCTCTTGATGTCGAGAAGCAAGTGATTGTGATCAACGATCAATTCCCGGGACCGTTGGTGAACGCCACCACTAACGACGTGGTTAATGTCAATGTCTACAACAACTTGGCCGAACCGTTCTTGATCACATGGTACGTACCATTATTATATATCAAACAATTAAAGATGTTGGTTTATACTGTATAGTTTGATTTTCCCATTGATTTGATTAGGAACGGGGTGCAACTGAGGAGGAATTCGTGGCAAGATGGAGTTCAAGGAACAAACTGTCCGATTCAGCCTGGCCAAAACTGGACTTACAGTTTCCAGATTAAGGACCAAATTGGTAGCTTTTTCTACTTCCCGTCACTTCTCCTTCAGAAAACCGGCGGCGGGTACGGCGCCGTTCGGGTGAATAACCGGGTCGGAATCCCAATTCCGTTCCCGCAGCCGTTTCAAGACATTGACTTGCTGATTGGAGATTGGTACAACGCACATCATTGGGTACTATATATGAACTTTGTAGTCCTCATCACACCAGGATTTCAAGTATTCTGATCAGTTTTTTGTATACAAATTTGGACAGAATCTGAGAGGGTTACTTGAGCAAGGCAAGCATTTACCTCATCCTGATGGCATTCTCATCAATGGTCACGGACCCAATCGATTCAATCTTGGGTTTCAACCCGGTAAGTCACGAGTTGAAACCATACTAAAAAGTAGGCTAAAATCCTATCAACTGAATCAATGTTGGTATCGATCTGCAGGGGCTACATATAGGCTAAGGATTTCGAACGTGGGAACTCGAACATCGCTCAACTTCAGAATTCAGGACCATCCATTGCTGCTGGTGGAGACTGAAGGGTCTTACACAGTTAAGAAGTATTACAATAGTTTGGACATCCATGTGGGTCAATCCTACTCTGTCTTGGTCACAGCAAAGAGCCGAAACATTCATGGAAAGTCGTACAACATGTTCGCTAGCTCTCGATTCACCGCATCTAGGATATTTGGAGTTGGAGTGGTCTACTATCCTGATTCGAATCGCCCACCTTCTGCTCCTCTTCATTCACGTCCATCTGCATTTGATTACCATTTCTCCATCAAACAAGCTCGTTCCATCAAGTAAGTAGTACATACACTAGTACTAGCTGTCTCTTTTTTCGAGTAATGATTGGCTAATTAATTGTACTTTGAACTTGGATTAATATAGGTGGGACTTGGAAGTGGGAGCTGCGAGGACAAACCCACAAGGTTCGTACCACTACGGGAGCATCAACGTATCGAGAACACTTGTGCTGGAGAACAATCTCATAGTGGACGGATCAAACAAGCTTCGATACACAGTGAACGGGGTTTCTTTTGTGCACCCGGATACGCCATTGAAGCTAGCCGATCGCTTCAAAATGTTCGACGAGCTGAAGACCGTGGTGGTTCCACCTATCCCTTACGTTCCACAGAAGAAGATACAGCAGTTGTTAGGGACTTCAGTTGTTGATGTGAAATGGCGTGACTTCTACCACTTGGTCTTCCAGAACCCACTCCCTTACCTCCAAACTTGGCATCTTGATGGCTACAACTTTTTCGTCGTTGGGTGAGTCGAGTGCATGATATATATAATTATGTAACGCCAACGATCAATGAGTCGACTAATTATTTTGATAATGGTGGGTAATGCAGAATGGGGGCAGGGTCGTGGAATGAGAGTAGTGATAAAGCAACATATAACTTGGTGGATGCAGTTTCGAGATCAACGGTTCAGGTCGGTAATCACTTGGCATGGCGGCTATGAGCCTATGACAGGATTGTTAATAATGTATCTCGATCGTTAATAGTATGATTGGATTGGGTTGGTTGATTGTGCAGGTGTATCCTCGAGGGTGGACAGCAATACTGGTGATGTTGGACAACAGAGGGATATGGAACTTGAGGTCACAAAATGCAGAGAAATGGTATCTGGGGCAGGAACTGTATCTGAGAGTTAAGGGTAGTGGAGCTGAAGATCCAATGAGCATTCCTGAAAGAGATGAATCTCCAATCCCTCAGAATGCAATTTTATGCGGACGAGTCATGAATCTCACCTACTATTGATCACTTGAGAATTCATTGGAGACTGCTACCATTTCCTAATTGGTTGTATTTTGTTCCAATATATTGCAATTAGAGTGTGCAGATAAAAAGCCATGGAGGTGGCCAAGATATATAATGCCGATATTTGCATTTTAATAACAGTACTTGAAATGATGAGTATGGAAAAACACTCCATCAAAAGGCCATGAGCTGGAACCTGTGGCTTTCTGCTTTGGTTTTGCTACTGCATCTTTGAGTGAAGATCCTGTCCTCTGTAAGTTGCAGAATTCAGTACCAGCCGGATCAGGTTTCCTTGGGCTGCAACGTAGTTCTACTGTATACCCAACATTTGACTCTCATTCCTTGAGAAAGAAATAGAATCAGACAGACGGTATGAGTTTTCAAGTTTTATAAAATAGGAGGACTTAAGTGTAATGAATAACATTACATTAATTGGATGACTAGTTTGCAGTTTTATGAAATCGGAGGGTTTAAATTAAATTATATACGGCTATAAGAAGAAAACCCTAATCTCGTTTCTACCTCCCCTACCATTCTGCTGCCTGCCCTCTGTGCCGACTCTTCTCTCCTTCGCTTAGAAGTCTTTTGTAGTTTTGCTAGCAATGGCGATTGCATTCCAAGGTCTTAACACCCCAGCTGGCCTGAAGAAGCTCGATGAGTACCTTCTCACTCGCAGTTACATCACTGGGTAAGTTCTGATTGTCTGTTTTTATCGCCTGGATTCTTTTAAATTGGATCGTGAGAAGAAGGAATGATCTTTTACTCTATTATAATATTGGATGATGATATAGGTATCAAGCTTCAAAAGACGATGTGATTGTCTTCTCAGCAATCCCTAGTCTCCCACCATCTGATTTGGTGAATGTTGCTAGGTGGTTCAAACACATCGACGCTCTTCTAAGGATGTCGTAAGTTATATTATCTTTTTCTTTCCTTGTTGCATCATGGGACTGACTGACTGGTATTTCGGGAATTGATCCGTGTGATGTTGGTTTTGGGTTCCAGTGGTCTTTCTGGAGAAGGATCTGGAGTTTCTATCGAGGGATTTGCTCCTGTTGCAACTCCTCCTACTGGTGACACAAAGGTAAGCAATCTTCTTTACCTAGTATGGTAATGCAATTTAGTTACGGCTAGAGGGATGGGACATGACGTTACTTCTGTTTGCAGGCCGCTGCTGCTGCCGAGGATGACGATGACGATGATGTGGACCTGTTTGGTGAAGAGACTGAGGAGGAAAAGAAGGCTGCAGAAGAGCGTGCAGCTTCTGTTAAGGCTTCTTCCAAGAAGAAAGAATGTAAGTATACAAACACAGTTTTAATCTCCGTTAAATTTTGATGTGGAAATACCGAGTATGTATGATGCCTTCCTTCACCAGCTGGAAAGTCGTCTGTTTTGATGGATGTTAAGCCATGGGATGATGAAACGGACATGAAAAAGCTGGAGGAAGCAGTCAGAGGCGTTGAGATGGAAGGACTTTTCTGGGGAGCATGTAAGTCTTTTGCTTAATAGTTTTTGTTGTCTCTCTAGTGCACATGCTACTGGCTTTTGCTGTTGTGGTACTAACTTTGGCACCAAACCGCTGTTTCAGCTAAGCTGGTTGCAGTTGGATACGGTATCAAGAAGCTGCAGATCATGCTTACCATTGTGGACGACCTAGTGTCGGTGGACACCCTCATTGAAGAGCGACTGACCGAAGAGCCGATCAATGAGTATGTCCAGAGCTGTGACATTGTGGCCTTCAACAAGATATGTGAGTCCTCGTAATACCTCTCTGGATTATACTCTATCGATTGAGCCGGCCTCTCACTGTTGATTTGTTTGTTTGAATGCAGAATCAAGAAACATTGTTGCATTGTGGTTGGAGAGGGTTTTCAAGGAGTGAATTAATGTGTCCTTCCACTGTCTTTTCAATGTAAACCGTTCTATCAAGTAGTTTTGTTGCGGTTACTTTTGTTCTTTCTGGGTGCGTTAGAATTATCATAATAACAACAATTATTATTACTATTTACAGTTTGAATCTCTATCGTTGCTTTAAATTTCTATATTAGAAATTCTGATTTGGTTAGATTTTTAGTGGGGGGCTTGCGATGCTGCTCTTCTAGAAAGCAGTTAGATCATTGTTTTAGTGTGATTGATTCAATCACCCTGCATAATATTGCCCCCAGGATCCATGTATTTGTGATATGTCAGTAGCAGCTCATAGATTCAATTCATTTTACTCATGGAGGCATGTCAGCCAAGCCATTGATGTTGAAGACAACCTACAACCAAGCAACCTGAGCAGGATGATCGAAAATTTGCTGAACCCCGAAAAATGGTTGGTAAATTATAAGCTATACAGTCCCTATCTGCTACCTACTATAATGCATACATCTTCCAGACCCTTGTTTGTATATACAACATAGAATGAGTGACAATATTGATCAAAAGGAAATACCATAAACCACCTTCGGCTTTAATTTTACACGATGGAATGCAAGCCATCCAAAATGTCCAATAGGTTCCCTCTGGGTTGGTGCACCATTTTCCTCCTCCTCCCCATTTCTTTAGCAGGAGACGTTCCGGTGCTCTTATTCCTACTCAACGATGCCCATCTTCTTCCGCTCTTATTAAATTCCTGACTTTTGCTTATCCCAGGAATCGATCTTCTACGGCTCACCTTGTTTAACAAGTCTCTGTCCTCTTCCGACAGTCGAGGAACGTGTGGCTTCCTGCTTTGGTTTAGTGACACGTGTTGCTGCTGCTGCTGCATCTTTGAGTGAAGATCTTGTCCTCTATAAGTTGCAGACTTCAATACCAAGCCTCCTGTACGTAGGCCATTGTCCCGCTGTCTTACTAAACTGATCAGCCGGTGAAGCAATGCCACTGTTTCCAAGATGTGTTGGTCGGTTTTTTCCTTATCCGCGTGGTAGAGCGTTTGCAGTCGGATCAGGTTTCCTTGGGCGGCTGTGTTAGTCTTCCCATAGTCGCTTCTGTAAGATACAATATCAGAATCAAACCAATGGATGCATATAATGTACGCTATTAAAGAAGAGAGTTGTTAACTGACCCAGTATTACTAGCCCATTCTCCAACCCAGCCGAAACCTTGGTGTGCTCTGCTTGCCAAATCATAACAGCAGTTAACGTGAGTGGAAGGTGATAGCAAATTTGTTGCGATGGAAGAACTATAAGAAATAGAGGCATACTTGGTTGTGTTGGCGGCAACAGGTACAATCCACTGAAGAGTCTTCTCCATTTCAGCTTTTACTTGAGTTATGGTAAGCTGTAGAGAAACATAGACAAAGAGCCAAGGAAGTAATGAGCATGTACGGTTTAAGGATTGGGGACAAAATGAGTAGTGAGCTTCGTGTAGAATTAAGTCTGAAAAACGAACCTCTTCCTTGTCGTCAAATGTCTGCAATCTGGAACGTAGAGATGTTTTGACACTGGGCGGCAACCCACGGTATAATGAATCCCTTGTATTGGGAGGAAGACTGGTCGGACGAGATGCCTAATAACACAAACCAAGGTTTAGCTCAATGGATCTCAACACGGAAAAACACTTTACCATAATACCGATCATAACGCATAAACGCTGTTGCACTTACAATGTTATCTATCTGGGTGATCATGTTAGCATAATGCAATGCTAGACCAGCTTTTCCAAGCCTTTGATGGTTGGCTGGCTCATCAACAGCCACAGTTACTCCTGCCGTTTAGAAACAACCCATGAATAAGTTAACATGCGAAGGTTAAAGGCGATGGCAAGACAGATTTCAAACTTGGTGCTCTCAACAATTCAAATCTCTGCAACATATCTAGACATTCCAGTTCCTAGAGCCATTTCCGAATTAACAACAGCATCACGACCGCTGATAAATTGGGAGCTTCATAAGAATTCATAATGTCCACCCAAAATCTTACTCTTACCACTATTTCCAAATGCTTCCAGGATAGCTTGGTGCAAATAGGTGACAATATCAACAAGTTTCTCCATGATCTGCGCGAAACAAAATAACAATGTAATTCCCCATATGATCCAAATATTAAACCAGGTTCCAACTGCACGGCAATGGAAGTTCATCCACAATACAGTGCGTCACTATGATTTTCAGGAGTAACAGCTCATCAATGAAGAATATGAAAGTACCTCCTCTAAACTTTTAGACCAAAGAGATCTCTTTTTCAAGCTCCGGACAAGCTTTCGTTGTTCTTTCAACTCACTTAGTAAAATTGATAGGCTCTCTCCTGTATTGATCGAAAAAAATGAAAAGCATGCTCATTAGTATATGCACTCTATGAAAGCCACTAGAGATAATAATTTGTCTGTTCTTCAACCGAAAAAGGACCTTTCTGAGGAAGGTGTAAGGACTGCAGCTCCTCCACCTTTCGCTGATAATCTTGCTCAAATCTGTCCAATGAATGCAATTCGTGATATAGTTCCTGCATAACACGCAGATCAAGGGAGAATCTTTCAATAATCAATGGACATTATCATCAATTAATCTAGAAAATAGTTTGGCACTTCAGGTAGCCCTATAGAAGACCCTTAAGGTTCAAACTGCCTGATCCTTCAAGCTGGATGAGATATCTTATAGATTTAGGTAATCAGGGGCCAGTTTTATCAGAAGGCAAAACCACCAACTTTCTAAGCAAAGAAAGTAGTTAAAAGATGAATGTTTGAGGGAAACCACTTGTGGCAACAAGGAATGACAAAAAGGTATCATGGGACCTTACAGAAGTATGCTGTACCAACGTCGTCAACTCATGCACAGTCATCTCAGCTTCTTCTCTCAATTGTCTATCAGCTGAAAGCTCTGCATCTAATCTGCAAAGTTCCAATATGAAGAAGAATTGTTAAAATATGTAGTCAGCAACATGAAAATAAGGAAAGCAAAACATTTACCGAAGTATCATACCTTGGAAAGTATCTTCCCAAATTATGCCATTGGGGGTCTTTACATAGATCTCCAAATCGAATCACTTCATGTGAAAAGACGTCAAATTCTTCCCTGCAAATAGAAACACGGACAAGAGTAAGATCCTTATTCTTCAGGACAGACTTCAGACCAAAAGATTGCAGCACAATGGTAAAATAATGATATCTTCCAAAAGTAAGTAGCAATTACCTTTTGTCAGATGCAGCAATAGCTAGCAACTCTTTCATATCTGTGGAAACCAATTGCTTTACTCCTTCTGAATGTAGTATCTCTTTCTTCAAGAAGTTGACATTCTCCTCTGAGAGAGACTGAAACAAGTTTGCCCCTTTGGATATCGTATTAGCTACTTCAAATGCCAGTATAGATATCTTATTCCCTCTAGAGGGCATGCCAGAGATGAACCCACTCCGAGCATTCAAATTTGACATACTACTTCCAAGGGTGTCTAGAACTTCTAGAGTTTTCTCCAACCCCATTGTGCCTGCTTTCCCCAGGAAGGAGGTTTTGTGAGTAACCTACATGAAATGAAAGCAGATGGAAACCAGTTAATGCCTGTATGAAGGTGATTAGAAGACCATAACAAGAACATCATATGTTTTTGACAAACAAACAAACAGGATTAAGGTTCCAGGATAGTAATAAATAGAACACCCGTTGAACTGAATCAAGAACAAACAATGGCACATTTCGCCATAGACAATTCAGCTGAGACATGGTTTCTTTTTCCAAAATCTTAAAGCAAGAGTCGTGAGGTAACGGTTATAGTTTCACTTAGTCTTCCCACAATGAACAGACTCCGGCGCAGTTCTGTCAACCTACAACCCTATTACACCATTGCCGCACATCTGGCGGTTCAAAATCACAAACCTCGATTCCTGTCATGTATGCACATCTCCTCAGAGATTTGGACATCAACTTTTACTTCAGATCTATAATTCCATGCTTCAATCATTCTAGCGCATATAGCCATCATCGATGGTGTGATTGAAAGCTGATTTAGGATGCATCGTCGTCATCTCTACAAATATCATCTGTCCATCGAACTCCAACTTATTTAACTGCTCCTTGTTAAACTCCAATCGAAACGCCAAACACATAGTTCTCAGTTTCTGAAGGGACTACGATTTCATCCAGCGTTGACGATCTCCAATTCGTCCAAACTTCCGGAGAGAGAGAGAGAGAGAGAGAGAGAGAGAGCAACCAATAAGAAGTAATTGTAGGTAGTAATTCATACCTTAGCTGGCGGTCCTTCTGCAGCTGGCTTGGAAGGCTTAAGCTCTCTTGAAAAAGACAGCAACAGCTCGCCGGAATAGTGCTTCTCCGGCTGCATCGTCGTTGTCTGCTTCTTATTCTTATTCTTATTCTTATTCATCTTAGCTCCACTGGAATTGTCCAACTCCTTGGCCAAGCTCTTCTGCGGCTTCGCTAACTTATCGGAGAATCTCTTAACCTGAGCAGGCTTGGCGTTAACATCCTTCTTCACCCCGCCGGCACACACTGCCCCCATTTTCCCAAACCACTTAAAAATCCAAGAATCGTAGTAGGGGGGAGGAAGGAAAGCTAATTGGAGCAGAGGAGAATAATTGTTGACGGACTTTGAGGGTGGCGGGGAGATGGTATGGAAGAAGGTAGAAGTTGATTAAGCATGTGAATCAATTTTGGTAGGCAGAGAAAATTCTAAAGGGGGGAAGAACTCAGCAAACGCGGCTTGGTAAAACCAAAACGGAAATCTCGTGGAGGAAACGAATGTTCGAATGGGAAATGGAACTCAGAATTCTTCTGTTGACCCGATTCACTGATTAAAACCAAACAAAAAAGTCTTCATAATCTCAACAATGTCAAACCAAATGAACCAGACACTGATTTTTTAATTGTTTTATAATTAGTCATTTATATATATATATTTATAGATAAAAGAATTAAGAAGAATAACTAATGCGCTTGACCAAAACGGACATTCACAATCTCATTTGAAAAAGAGATATTTATCAATTCTCATTCATTTTTCACATCCTCTCTAAAAAAACAGCTTCCGCGTCACCGGCATCAGATCCAGCTCCGTCGACGTCGGTTGACCGATCCATCGATACTCCCAAGCCCCAACAACTGTGAATCAACGAATCGTCCATCGCCATCGAGAACCCTCGGAGATTTAGAAATCCGATCTGCTTAACCGCTTAACCGAATATAACCTCACCGAATTTGACGGTTATTTTGAGATTACGATCATAACCGCTAACCATATGAATAGGAAAGGTTGGATTATGAGTTTTGTAATAATTGCACCATCACCATAATCATACCCATAATCATTTTTGACTCGTTGTATAACCAACATTTAGCCGCCGATACATGAGTCTCATAAGCCCACTATCTAACCCAAATGTACATAAAATTTATCTTGAAAAACTAAACATAATCTATTTACTCATTACTTTTTGAAATTATTTTAGGCCGCTTCTCAACTTCGACGATGTCTCTTCCTTTTTTATAAAACTCAATCATTATCATTCCATTGAAAATATCTCATCCATCGCAAATGCATTTTTATTTTCATTTTTAGATTTTTAATTTTTATTTTGTATTTTTTAGTAAAAGAAAGTGATTATAACCGTTGGAAGCGATTATAACAGTTAACTATATAGGTATCGTGATGTTCTAATTGTATAACCGAAATAGAAACAGAAATGGTTATGATTAAATAATCGTCACAAAAACGAATGGGTAATAACCATCCCTGAATCTACCCGTCGCCACGCCTAGCCCCAACAACCAAGATCGAGAACTCCCAGCAACCAAATTCATCGACTGGGAAGAACTTGGCTGGTTGGACCTCCATCCTCTACGAAGGAACGAACAGTAGTGCTCGCCCGACCTCTTCCTCGTAGCTCGTCGGTCTGATTCTGTCCCGCTCGTCGGTCTGGTTCTGTCCATCTCGTCGTCATCTCGTTCGTTAGACTTCTTCCTTCAGAGAACTCGACATCGGCTTGTCCATGTAAACCTCTTTCGTCACTGTCGATTTTGATTTCGTTAGGTTTCGATATCAGTTTGGTTTTCTGGTTTAGGGTTTTCGATTTCAGTTTCGTTTCTGGTTTAGGGTTTTCGTTTTCAGTTTCGTTTTCTGGTTTAAGGTTTTCGATTTCAGCTGGAAGCTCTCAGTCTCGTTACAAATTAAATTCCACAATGATTTGCACCGTGATTCTGAGGTTATGAATATTTCAAATTTGCTGCTAGCTAGTTTCACAAATCAAGTTTTCTAGTCATTAGTTTCACATTATTCCTGTGCTTTTTTTTGCAGCAATGGTGAAGAAGAGGAAAGATGAAGATAATGAAAACCCAATTCAGTTTGTATGATGTTTCTGATCTAGATTGAACATGGTTGTTTTTACATTGTTTGTAAACTCATGCTTTAGATTCATGGTTGCTTTTGAATTGTAAACTCATACTTCCAATGTCATTACCTGATTGAGGTTTCTGATGACTGTGTAGTTGATGAACTTAATGTTCATAGGGAGGTGCAATGTTCTTCCAATCAAAGGATGATGAGGAGATAAGGGTATCGGTACAGAATAAAGGATATAAATATGATATCTTAAATATCATGATATTTTAAGTAAATTTGATATTTAATAAAATTAAATAGAAATTTATGTTTGGTGATATTTGGTGAGATATGTCCACTTACGTTTTTGCCCTCACCAATTAATTCCAACCATTTCACACTTTTCTCTCTTTCTTCTCTGAGTTCTTCGTAAACATTGTTGTGCGTGAGACAGAGGCAGAGCCACAAAACTGCAAAAATCAAACCAAAACAACACAACACCTGGACAGAAACATGGCGAAAAACAGAACTCCCATCCCAAAGCAGTGGTAAGTCGTGATAAATTCCCACAAAATCAACCAAAGCAAAGACCACAAAGTGCCACCATCAAAGGCAAACTGAAAAACATAATAGTCACCACCAAAACCCAGATCCAAGAATTTTGTTGCCTTCATAATCATGAGACCTGGAACAAATCGTAAGAATAATATTTCTGCTGGCATGTTGAATTTGATGGTTGAAGAAAGGCCGAGCGGAAAAATAGAAGCACCGGTGGAATTGGTGGAGAAGAAAAGGTACGGAGAAGGAACATCGATTCGCCGCCTTCTGATATTGACGGAGAATTAAAAGAGATGAACCAACTTCCGTCCTCAATTTCAATCAAAGAGACGCAGGACTCAAAGAGCACTAGAAGTTGCAGTGCCATCGTTGATTTTAAGTCGGCCAATTGAAAAAGGAGAAGAGAGAGAAAGGATGGATTGGGGGGGGAGTAAGAAAAACGAATGACGTGGCATGTAATTAGCTTTAAAATCAGGGGTAATTTGGACAATTGAAAGTAATATTGAGTAATAATATTCATTATCCTTTTTAATATCTTCAATATTGCAATTTTCGAAAACCAAAATCCATTGAATATTATGATATTGGGTGATATCGAATCATAATAGACGATTTGACAAGCTCAAATTTGTCTCTCGCCCGCCCACCATTGATGGCTGGGCTGGGAACTCTGACTCATTAATTTAATGGAAGGTCAATTTCTGTTCTTTGAAATTCACTTCTCTATTTGCAATTCAAAACCAAGTGGCTGCCGTCTGCTTATCTGAATAAGCCATCGGTCAGTGCGACTCGGAATACTATTATCATCTTTCTTCTTCTTTTTGTTGGGTGAAGATTTGTGATGTGACAGCTGAATAATGTACCCTTCTTTTCAAATATTAAAACAATACTATACTCCTTAATGTAATGTACTACTGTGATTATGTTGACTACTACTCGTCTGCATATGTCCACACTGAAGGCTTGGCCCAGCCAGCCTCGGCAGCCGGCAGCTGTTCGCCACCCTCTCTTTTAATTTAATCATTTTTAATTCAAATTTGGTTTATGGTGATATCTGAGTATCGTCACGGGAGAAGATTTACTTTTAATTGGTATTGAATCTATAATGCCAACTATATATGATTTCACTGATCAACAAACCAGTAGAGCTGGAAAAGTGTTGGCTCGATCCGACCAGCTGGACCAGTCTGCCCGACCCAACCCAGTATGTCATTGAATTTGATTAGAAAGTCAACAATTTGTACCGCCCAACTCGTAACCTGATTAGCTCATAATCTAATAAATCCGAGATCCGGAGAATTCATAACCCGATGATTCATGTAACTAGTTATAAGAAGTTGTAACTAGTAATTATAAAAATTGCCAGACGATTCATCATGTAACTGGTTACAAACAATTATAACTTCTTATGCAAAAGGTTGTTGGAGCCTTATCGGTGAATTCCGGCGATTATAGCTAGGGAAAACGGGATGAGAATGGGACTCCGTTCCCGAAGAATTCTCAAATCCCGAATCCCCACAATTTAATTTAGAAATTTTAATTTGGGATCGGAAATTTTAATTCGGAATTGGGATCTAAATTAGTTTTTTCGGAATTTTTATTTAGTTCTGGAATTCTTAAACTTCAAACGCCATTAGAGTAACAATTCTAGAACTTCAACCTGCGTAATTACCAGAATACATATACCATTCTAATTTCTTGGCACAGTACACCATTTCGCAAACAATCATAACAAACTAAAACAAAATAACAGAAAAGATAACTAACTAACATTTCCTAACAGAATGATAACAAACTTTTGAGTTTGTTTTTTCTAATACCATTTCGCAAACAATCATAACATAATTAAATGGAATCAAGAGGGTCTGGAAGGCATATGTAAGGAAAGTTGTCATACTTCATCGATACTGTACTAGTTTGATTCTCAGAGATTAATTAGGACTGCAATTTACCACCAACGATGAAAGCATCAGAAGGCATGGCAACAGAGACTCTTAGAAGGCATCATAAAGTCAACAGATCAGCAATTCATAGATTCTCTCCCTATCGCATCAGAATCCATCGTATAAGAAGCTAGACCTGAAGAAGAAGAAGAAGAAGAAGAAGAAGAAGAAGAAGAAGAAGAAGAAGAAGAGTGAAGAAGAATCAGAGATCGTCTCTCGCTGACGGCTTTTTGCGACTCTGCCTATTTGAAACCTAATTTTTCAGAGTCGAGAGTCACTGATTTTTGTGGTAAATGGACTGCATTTTCGATATATCGGGAATTCCAAAACCAAACCTAAATTCTCGGTTTCGGAACTAAATTTTTCAAACCGAACCTGACTGATTTATTTCGAGATCTGAGAACCCAAATTACCAAAATATGGTGACAATAAGGGTACGGGAATAAGAATTCTCGAATCCCGTTCCCAGACTTCCACCCTTAATTATAGCTAGTTACCAAGCCACATAACAAATTATAAGTGTTTGTGACTAGTTAAACACACATGTAACTAGTTTAGTTAGAGAGCATGTAACCAATCACAAACACTTGTAACTTGTTATAGGTGATTATAACTAGTGACGGAAATGTGGCCGAAATTTGATGTAAAAGTTACAAATGACCATAATTTGTTACTTGTATAACCTGTTATAAAGGCTCGTCGAATAAATCTTACGTTCAAAGGTCAAACATTCATTGGAAAATTGGCCGAAAAAGTCTTTGGAAAAGCCACCACCGGCAACCCCTTGCTAGAGGCGACAGTGACTACCGACAATTATAAAAAATAAAAAATAAATTGATTTGTTAAATGACCTAACTGACCACTCAAATTTAAACTATTAAATCAACACTATATATCAAATTTGCTTCTTAGATGAAAGGAGTTTGGACTATTATTGTAAATTTGTAAATCTAACTCTATTTATCACACATATATATATACATAGTTGATACTGTAACATTTTTCGCGATATTGTTCCGCGAGTTATTTTTTAGTATAAAATTTATATGAGTTTGTAAACGATATAATAGTAAAATGTAAAATGCAACTTGTTTCATTTTAACACTGATACATTATGGTAATTAAGTTTCAACCCTTTTTATTTCAAACCCACACCAAGGCAGACTAAAGTTTAGTTGCGGAAATAACACACGCAGCAGAACCGGAAGAGGATAAACAAACAACAGTCAAATAAATAACCAGCAAACCGGCTTGATTAACAGAGCTGACCACAGTCAGAGATCACAACCGGCTTGGCGGTTCGCCCCGATTGGGAGCCGACCCGCTCGGCTGCCTTGACCACATTCATCCCTTCCACAACTTTGCCAAACACGACGTGCTTCCCGTCCAGCCACTCCGTCTTGTCAGTGCATATAAAGAACTGAGATCCGTTGGTCCCAGGTCCGGCGTTTGCCATCGAAAGTATTCCAGGGCCGGTATGCTTCTTGATGAAGTTCTCGTCACGGAACTTGTTTCCGTAGATGGATTCGCCGCCGGTGCCGTTGCCAGCAGTGAAATCGCCGCCCTGGCACATGAACCCGGGGATGACACGGTGGAATTTGGATCCCTTGTAGTGGAGGGGCTTGCCTCTCCGGCCGACCCCTTTCTCCTCGGTGCAGAGAGCGCGGAAGTTCTCGGCGGTCATGGGGGTCGTGTCCTTGAAGAGCTCCATCACTATACGTCCAGAGGGGACGCCACCGATGGACATGTCGAAGTAGACTTTGGGATTGGCCGCCATTAATTAATTAATGCTGAAACTTGAGATCGATCGAGTGAGTGTTTCTTCGTTGTTGGTAGATAGATTATTGATGTGGCGAGTGAATTATATTGGTGGAGGTTTACAATTTACATAGTTGCGCCGCTGGTGGGAAGAGAATTTTGATTGCAGCTGCTGCGTACACTCGACGCCCAGTATCTTGAAATCTCCAGCCATGAGACAACTGATCTGGTAAAAGGTACTAAATTCCCCATTCCGGTACAGAATCAGATTTTTATATTATTTGCTATATATATATATATATATATATATATTTTGTTGGTTTCTAGTTTCAGGTCATCTGTTTGTGTTTAGAATATATAGTGTAAATTAGAATTTTTTAGAATATATTTTGTGATATGCTTGATTTTTGTCTTGGTAGATGCCTTAGGCAAAACTATGCTCTCAAGTACAATTTTGAACAATTTTGAAAATCGATCGATCTCTCCATGAGCTCCATTCACTCTCCTTTACATGTTACCTCACATAGTATTACTTGGAGGGCTCATTAGTTTTCGTAATTCTATTTGCAACTAAGCGATTTCCAACCCTCCCAGTTTCATCAGCTGCTGATGATGGGCCAAACTAAGGTTGCTGCTTGCGGGCCCTCAATTCAAGTTTTGGTGAAATAAGATGGAGTGAGTGGGCTGCGGCCCATAGATGGTTTTTCATAGACTTGGTAAGAGATTGGGCCAAACATTGAATTAAGTTCCCGCTAAAAAAGAAATAAGAGTTTGAATGGTTGGGGGTGTCTGCGTCTGACCAAATGCTTCTTACTTTGACCTCAAAGAAGAATTGTTCCCCCCTTCCTTAAACCACGTGGGAAATAGTCCCATGATTTCTGACCTCACCCTTCATTCACCACACACACAACACAACGACTACAGCCAAAGCCGGCAATCCCAATTCCAAAGTAATTGCTTGCTGCCGGCTCTTTAGTCTTTCCCTTTCTCTTTCACCTCTCCAAACAAACCGAATTCGAGTGAACCCATGGCATTAGAATAATAGAGTAGGCTGGGTCATCAACTAATATGACATATTTGGATTTTATTATAATAAATGGAGCTAGGATGGAAGAAAGGGTAACAATTTCAAACTTGTTCATTGGCTCTTAGCAATAACATTGATGTTTATTACTACTATATTCCCTTGTTACCATCTGCATCACAACATACAAGACAATCAATCATTCATCATTTCATTTCCAGCCATTTCCAGCCATTTCCATCAAAGGGAGAGGTTTTCCCCCCTCCTCTCTCTCTCTCTCTCCCAGTGATGGGTTTGCTGATTCCTGGATTCAACACTCCTCTTTGAACAGGAAGAATAAAAAAAAGGACAGATATGGAGCAGAAGAACATTTGCAAGGTGTTGACAGCATCAGTAGTGAGTTTCATCCAAGACCAACTCATCAACAAGGAGAAAAGGATCCAACACAAGGAACAATGCGCAGAGAGATTAGCTGCCAAAGATGGCAACAATATCGACGAGGTCTGTTACTCAGATCAAGCCGTCCTTGCGAATTTGGACTGGGGAATGGAAGCTCTGGAGGAAGCAATAGGAACATCCAACAAGGAAACTAAGCTAGCGAGATTGGACTACGCCGAAAAGATGCTACAAGTGTGCGCAATGCTTGATTGCACCCACACAACAGCCGGCGTACCAAACTTCTACCTCTCAGCTTGGGCTCATCTCAACCTGGCATACCTATGGAAGCTGAGGAACAACATTCACAACTCGATCAGCCACGTTCTGGAGATGTTCGTCATCGATCCATTCTTTTCCAGGGTGGATTTCGCTCCCGAGCTGTGGAAGGACTTATTTCTCCCTCAAATGGACTCTGTCGTTGGGTGGTACTCTGAGGTGAGACACAAGCTCATGATGGAAGTTATCCCTGACTCTTCTGATATGTCCTTCACGGCCGATTTGGATCAGTTCTTCAACGAGTCGTTCTTGTACTCGATGTCGCCTGAGCAAGTACAGAAATTTCAGAAGGTGGAACAGGTTTATGGGGAGTCGTTGGATGAGAATACCAGGATGTTTGCCAGGTATTTCATGGAGTGTATGAGTTGTGATGATTCGTCGACCACGAATCGGAAGATGCCAACCGCTGAACCACCGATGAATCCTATGACTGAAGTCAATAGTACAAGTAGTAGTATTCCTGATTTTGTCAGCTCTGGTCCAATTCTACTTAAAACTGCTGCCTTCCCCAAGGACAAAAATGATGCCCAACAACCCACCAGGTTCTGCAACTCAAATTGATCCCATGTTTCGTCCATTTTTTGCTAGATCATCGAACCCTTATTGATTAGAGTTTCTGTTTCTTTTTGTTGTTTTTTGTTTTAATTCTGGTTGGAGCAGCAGGGCTAGCTTCTCTTCCTTCCTGAGAAATGAGTCATCCAAGATGTTGGGCGTGAGGGTAAGTAGTATACATAAATCTGCAGTTAATTACATAATAAGTTTCTGAGTTTCTCAAGATTTATTCTTTTGCAAACAGCAGCCAATTCCTGAAGAAGAAGAGGAGGAGGATGTTGAGGCTGAAGATGTGCGGTGTAACAAGTCGATGAGTGTTAGGCGGACCAAGAAGGAAAGTACTGTCAAGAGTCGATCATCAAAGCCATCTCCTGGAGCTTCTCCAAGGACTTGTTCTTCTCATTCTTCTTCTTCCTCTTCTTCTCCTTCCCCAGAAGTTCATCAATCCCCAGCACTGCGCCTTCTCCGTACTCGTACCAGAGAATCTTCCATTTCCAACTCTTCTCTGCCTGCTTCCCCAAGCATCAACAGCGACTCCAGCTTCAACTCCCCCCGATCCGACGCTGATGGATTGGTCAGTACTCTTTTCATAGTCAACACCCACAACAAATGTTTAATGTTCAGCTAAGAAGAAAGTTTCATCATAAGTATTGATAAATTATGAGTCACTACTGCATCTGCTACATAAAACGATTTACAAAAAGGGGTTCTATATTAGTAGTCCAGATTGACACCTCGTATCAGTCGTATGAAGTCAACTTTGTGCGTCGATCTAAGTTTTGGAACTGCAGATCAAACCCGTATAATTCATCCATCTTGACTGAATGATTTTTTGTTCATGTGATCTTAGGACTTGAGGAGAAATGGAAATGAAAGGGATGGTCGTATGAGGAACATGAGTTACGAAACTCTAAATAACCCCTGCTTCGACAACAGGTGAAACAAAAATCCTCTGTTTTTCCTGGATGGTTTCCTTTTTTCCCCACCTTACAGCTAACTCTGTTCTTATTTTCTTTGTATCTCGCCAGCTCTGTGAATGAAGGAGACGATGGAAACCAAAGCTGCATTTCAATCCCAATGTCAGACAGCCTAAGCGCCACACGTTCAAGACCTCCGAAGGATTTCGTGTGTCCCATCACAGGAATGTTGTTCAACGATCCAGTGACTCTGGAAACAGGACAGACTTACGAGAGGAAAGCGATTCAGGAATGGGTGCACACAGGAAACGGGACTTGTCCCATTACTCGTCAGCCGCTCTCCGCAAATTCACTTCCCAAGACCAACTACGTCCTGAAACGCCTCATCACTTCCTGGAAACAACAGCACCCTGATCTCGCCCACGAGTTTTCTTACTCCGAATCCCCCAAGGGTCCTTTTAGCCCTGCAAGGAGCCTTACAACTACCAATTCCTCTGTTACCAATTCAAATACCAAGGAATGTTCTGACCAGAACAGACCACACCACCAGCAAAGAGCCTCTAGATTCGGCCCTAATTCCGCACTTGGAGTGTCGAATTCGCCAACGAGTGTGCTGTCTCAGGCAGCTATCGATTCGATCATAAACAAGTTGCAGCCTTACATGTCTTGTCTGTGTACATCTGATAATCTGCAGGAATGTGAATCTGGGGTCTTGGCAATAGCCAAGCTGTGGAAGGATGCAGGAGGTGATCCAACGGTTCAGGTTTACTTGTCAAAGCCGACGGTTGTTAATGGGTTTGTGGAAGTGCTTTCAGCTTCCTTGAATAGGGAAGTTCTCAAAGTATCAATCTTTCTCCTTTCCGAACTGATGTATGTGGACGAAAACGTTGCAAGGACGCTGACCAATGTCGATTCTGATTTCGACTGCTTAGCTGCTTTGCTGAAAAATGGGCTATCAGAAGCTGCTGTCTTGATCTACCAGCTTCAGCCAAGTTTCGCTCAGCTTTCGTCTCATGATTTAATACCTTCGATTATCCAATTGATTGCTCGGAAAGGAAAAGAATCTGATGATGTTGAGTTGGTAATGGATCCAAAAGATGCAGCCATAGCCATGCTGGAGGTTTTAATCTGTGAAGGAGATGAAAACAGTAGGGTGACTAATGCAATGAGTGTTATTAGTTCTAACGGCATTCCGGCTCTTGTTAAGTGCTTGGAAAGGCTGGAGGGCAGAGATTCTGTTGTCTCCATACTTGTGTGTTGTATGAATGCTGATAAAAGCTGCCGCAACTTGATCGCCAAGAGGATAGAACTCTCTCCTGTTCTTGAAATGTTCCATTCTGGTGCCGATAGTGTCAAAGCCAGGTGCATCGATTTCCTGTCCGAGCTAGTCCGGTTAAACAGGTATATGTTAGTCCACTGTTTTCTGCTACCTAAAAAGTCGACTGTACTTAATCCTGCATTTTTCCAGGAGGAATTCCTGCAATCAGATTCTGAAGACAATCAGAGATGACGGGGCATTCAGCACAATGCACACCTTTCTTGTCTATCTTCAAATGGCACCAATGGAGCAACAACCTGCTATTGCTACTCTTCTGCTTCAGCTTGATCTGCTGGTATGTACTGCTGCTTTGCTTCCTTTCTGAACTGTTTTCACATTCCAAACGAAAATTTATCATACTGAGAGATCCTGATAAAGAAGCTTATTCTTTTGTACCAGGTCGAGCCACGAAAGATGAGCATTTACAGAGAGGAAGCTGTGGAGACATTGATTGAAGCACTTCAGAAGAAGGACTTCAGCAGCTCTCAAATGATGGCTCTGGACGAAATCGTATGTCTCTCAGGTCGCCTTACGTCGATGGGGACATCGTATATGGAGTCCTGGTTACTTAAGATGGCAGGTTTTGATAAACCTTACAACAATCTGATGAAGGCTGAGAGGGCAAACAAATTTGATAACGACTATGCCGAAACAATGGTTAGTTTGGACATTACACTGCTTATATATATTGATGTTTAGAGTTTGCATCAAGAATGAAATCATCATAATAACTTCCAATGTCGCGGTACAGGAGGAGGAAGAGAAAGCGGTAAGCTGTTGGGAGAGAAGGGTGGCGTTTGTGCTGTGCAACCATGAGAAAGGTGCCATCTTCAAAGCCTTGGCGGAATGCTTCAGGAGCAACTCCATTGAAATGGCAAAGTCATGTCTTGTGACCTCCACATGGCTAACTCACATGCTCTCAGTTCTTCCTGATACCGGGGTGAGAGATGTCGCCTCAAAGGCCTTGCTTGACGAGTTTGTGAACATCCTCCAGTCCGGAAATATCGAAGAGAAGGTCATGGCAACTCTCTCTTTGAAAAGCTTCATTACTGATCCAGGTAAAATTAACAACAACCATCTCTCTCATACAACTCCACGTACTCCGAGAAGATAGCTTTCTGACATAATTGGCAAACTGTTTCATTCTTAAGCTGCTCTCCAAGAGCTGGGGAAATACGCTAGATGCATATACAAGACATTGAGAAAGCTGAAGAAGTACTCCCCCATGATCTCAGATGTTCTGAAATCTTTGATCAACTCTTCATTTGTTGATGCTGTAAGTTATAGATCACACCGTTTTTTTAATCAAAATGTTAACTGCAATCTTATCTGATATTGATACCTTATTGTGACCTTTGACAAATTAACAGTCGGAATTATGGAATTGGAGTGAAGTGGCGGAGCTGGAATCATGTCAGAATGGTGAAGTTCTGTCCTTGGTTCATCTAAAAGGCAGGTTGATAAGCAGCCATTCTGATGGAACTATTAAGGTAAACGATGCAGAAGAAATCCTGCGAATGTCCATAAGTGGCCCTCATTAACTACATTGCGCAACTGATTATCTTCCTGGTATGGTATCCAATTTGTCTGTGCAGCTGTGGGATGCTGGAAAGAGGGTTCCGAGGGTGATCCAAGAACTTCGAGAGCATACCAAGGCCGTCACCTGCCTTTACCTTTCCCCTGGCGACAACAAGTTATACAGTGGCTCACTAGACAAGACAATCAGGGTGAGATATACAACGAAAAAACCTGACGGCAGGCTGTCCTTTTGTTTCAGATAAAATTCAGGGTTAGTTATTTAGTTGCATATGTAACTTTTTGCAACTGTTATCCTGAAGGTTTGGGTGATAAAACCTGAAGAGATTCATTGTGTGCAAGTGCATGATGTGAGAGAGGCTGTGTATGACTTGACTGCTAATTCCAAAGTTGCATGCTTTAGCACCCAAACAACTGGCGTCAAGGTAAGTATTACATTTCTTACATATAAAGAATCATATCATATCACGATACAATGTGAAAAGTTTAGAATCTTGATTGTACAGGTATACAACTGGAGTGGAAGTCCTAGGCACGTAAACTTCAACAAGAACGTGAGGTGTCTGGCCATATCAGGGGACAAGTTATACTGTGGCTGCTCTTGCTACAGTATCCAGGTACAACTTTTATCAACCTGAAAGAACCCATATATGATCACTAGGATATAATAATAATAATGATAATAATAATTCGATGTTCAATAATTAGGAAGTGGATCTGTTGAAACTCAGCTCAAGTCCATTCTACTACGGAACCAGAAAGCTGCTAGGCAAACAATCACTAAACTCAATAAAGATACAAGATGGGTTGTTGTTCGCGGCAGGATCCGCCCTGGACGGAACAGCGGGGAAAGTGTTTGCTCTGTCCAGCAAGGCGGTGGTGGGATCACTGGCCACGAGCTTCGACGTGAAGCACATTGCTGTGAACAACGACTTCATAATCACGGTGACAAAATGGGGGGTGGTGGAGGTTTGGCTTAAAGAACGAGTCTCCAAAGTTGCATGTATAAGAATGAGCGGAAGCGGAAACAGTAAGGTCTCTTGCTTAACTACGGATGCAGACGGCGGAATGCTGTACGCCGGATCCTCCGACGGCAAGATTCAGGTCAGCACAATTCTTTCCTGTTAATGATAAAATATTGTGACAGCAACTAATTAAGTTGTTGATGATATTGATAACATTGTGGGGTTCTGGGAATTGCAGGTTTGGGCGCTGGACTAGTGATTTTGATGTAAAGAGAGAGGCTTCTTCAATTTCATCTGTTAATTAAGTTTGGTGCTGTAATTTGTAAAGAAAGTGAACTAACTATGCAGGGCCCATGAATGAACAAAAAGAAGTGTACAGTTTTCGCCACAGATTTGGTTAATTTCTTATTTTACCCTTTTGCTCCAAGGGGGCAGGTTTCCTTTAAAAAGTGTGGAAAAACCGAAGTAGGAGCTGTCTCTGCACTGTGATAGAGAGGTACTGGTAGTAGAGCTCCCTTAACAATGGCAAAGCCAGAAAAGGTAAGCGGAGGAGATGTGATAGGGATTGACCTAGGCACCACCTTCTCCTGCGTCGCTGTCTTTCGCAACTCAAAGATCGAGATCATAGCCAACGGACAAGGCAATCGAACCACCCCCGTGGATTCTGAGCGTCTTATCGGTGAAGCAGCTAGGAATCAGGTTGCCCTCAACCCCACCCGCACCATCTTCGACGTTAAACACCTCATCGGCAAGAAGTTCGATGACCCGGAGGTCTCAAAGAGACTTGAAATACTTCCCGTTTACCGTCGTCAACAAAGGCGGGAAACCCTACCTTGAACTAGAGGTCAAACCCGGACAACTCAGATCCTTCAGCCCTGAAGAAATAAGCGCAATGGTACTAGGGAAGATGAAGGAAACCGCCGAATCTTACCTTGGAAAGCAAGTAACGGACGCCGTCGTCACTGTGCCAGCTTATTTCAACGAAGCTCAGAGACAAGCCACCAAGGACGCCGGAAGAATCTCCGGCCTCAACGTCCTTCGAATCATCAACGAGCCTACAGCCGCCGCCCTTGCCTACGGTTTGGAAAACCTAAACGGGAAGAAGAACAAGAAAACCGTCTTAGTGTACGATCTTGGCGGCGGGACCTTCGACGTGAGCGTGCTGGAGATCGAGGATGGCGTATTCCGAGTGTTGGCCACCGGAGGAGACACCCATCTCGGCGGAGGTGATTTCGATGAGAGAGTGATGGATTATTTCATCGATTGGATAAGAAGAAAGTACAACAAGGCTATAGGGAAGCTCCGGAAGGAATGCGAGAAGGCTAAAAGGGGTTTGAGCAGTCAGAGCCAAGTGAGGGTTGAGATCGACTCCTTTCTAGACGGAGGGATGGATTTCTCGGAACCACTGACTAGAGCCAAATTCGACAAGTTGAATATGGGTCTTTTCAATAAGACATTACAAGCCGTGAAGAAGACGCTTGAAGACGGGAAGATAGATAAGAGCAGAATTGAAGAGATTGTGCTGGTGGGAGGCAGCACTGAGGAGCCGAACAACGGTGTCAACCCAGATGAAGCTGTGGCTTATGGTGCTGCAGTTCTTGGAGCCAAACTCAGCGGCCAAACTTCTGCTATACATGGTATGTTTTCACCTTACAGGTGTGCTTGCTTGCTGGTGATTTGCTTGAATAAACAAACTAGATTGTGATTGTAACGACAGGAGGAGTTACTTTGGTTGATGTCACTCCTTTGAGCTTGGGAGTTGATGAAGTTGGTGGTCTTTCTTCTGTAACTAGCTTCGGTGACCATCGCTTTACTGCAGAACTTTTAAATAGGTTATTGTTTGACATTACTTACCCGTATTTTAATAATCGAATGGCAGTATAAAATTTGTCTATAAATTTAATAGCAGCAAACAACCGAGCCTGTTCATACATAAAAAAAATGAGCTATAGTTAGATACAAATAAAAAAAGTACCTCATGGAACAGTTCCTTTTACAAATGATTAACGACAACAATTAGGCTGCGTATTCATAGTTGTATAGCAAATTAACCAAAATGACTCATTGATATTTTTTAATCACCTTCTCTTTGTACTGCTTTCTAAGTGCTGCATATGAATGCAGCGCTTCACACCACACATTAGAAATTTGTTAGCCATAGATATATCTCAAATCAACCAAAGGGAAGAGTGCCGAGACACAAGAATCTACAAAAGTCTCATATTTGAATCACCGTCAAGGAAATAGTGAAATACCCGGGGTTGAAGAAACAATAAAAAAACACTCAAAGATTGAGCAACAATAATGTTGTTGCGATTAACAAGGTTGACAACTACTCCCAATTATCAGATACTCTAAGCACTGACTTTTGACCACCTTCAAAAAACTCATACATCACCAATAAATTACCTTGCCATTATGTTTTCCTAGGTCTGTGAACATATGATTTCCAAGAATGAGGTCCAGATTTATTTGCTGCTCATGTGCATTCCCTTTCATAATTAAAGCTGTTATCTTCTTAAACGACAGTTTTTTCTTAACGGATCGGATGCTATAAGGATTACTCGAACCAAACATGATCTTGCAGGAAGCCTCTTGCTCTCCCATTTTGCCGGTGCTGATCTATATATGAAGTGTAGGTAACTGATTACATCTTGGATAGTGAATCCTCCTATAGCCCATTGCCACCATTCAGGGCATATATCAACTTGAGTTTTTATCATCCTCTCCTCTCTATTGCACACATGAAACCAATGAGATGAGTGAATTTGGAACCTATGGAATATACAATCATGTTATCTGATTAAATTACGACAAAGCATCACGTTAGTGATACACACCAATTGTGCTAACGAAACCTTCACCCTCTCCATATATAAAAAACTTAACAGGCTCCTCTAAGGCATATCATCAAATACCGTATGTGCTTTACCAACAAGGCCTCGCCCAATCCTCTTACTCTACGTTCTTCAAATCCACTTCTAAGAGCGTCAACCTTGGAATTTACGGTTTCTTCCGGTGGCGATCTGACCAAATCGGGAAAATAACAAAATCTCTTGCATTTCCGGAAACATACCTATGATCAGTAAGCCTCCTCTGAATAAGAACACCCATGCGAGCTAGAATTAGTATACTTATTAATCATGTTTATGGTAGAATACAGATGCACAATTTTGAATTGTGAAACCTTCCACGCTACGCTAAACATAGGAGTTTCACTTTGAAGTTTTAACCATCTAATAACAACTTGTTATTGCCAAAGAAAGACAATAACTATGTTTGTGTAAGAAACAAACAGTATACTACTCACTCACCTTGAAATTCTAGCACAGATTTCGAATGCACATGTTGTACCATTCAACTTTCCATACCAAGCAACAAAATTGACAGAAAGCCAAGCATCAGGGTTAAAAGTTGAACTTTTGTAAAGGGAACTCGAGGAAAAATAAAAAGCTCAATAACATTACAATGCAGCCTCATTCAAAACCTATAACATATATGAAATTACGGGACAAACATAACAAATGAAAATTGCAGAGATGTGTGGGCAGAGAAGCAGACCATTAAACTTCTGATTTAACCACTTATTCCTTTAGTCAAAAGTTGGAATGGGGGAAGTTCAACAACGAAAAAACTGATATGATATTCATTTAAAAAATATGAGAACAGCAATTTGATCTTATCAGAGAAAACCCATTTCCACTTATTTTATTGATGAACTGTTATCCATCACTTATCTGAGGCTTCTTCGAAGTTGCCGTAGAGGATGACGTAAAAAAGGAAGAGGAAGTAGTGGGCGATATTATCAAAGAGTTAGATGAAATCAATTCAGAATTGCACCGTTGGAATGAAACCAATTCAAAAGTAAAAGAAGGCTAATGAGATCTGGATAGTTGGAACTAATATGGGGGATGGAACTAAAAGAAAGGAATGAACAATTAGATTGCAAGCAAGGGGGGACTGTTTAGCGTGAACAGTATGTTACAGTGGCACCCCTGCGTTTTTTTAATCTTAATAATAATAATAATCCCCAAAAACACTACTAGTCCTACAAAGATGTCTTGGTATCATCACACTACTGAGCCCTACCAAACCTACATGTCTTTCCAGGTTTGTTGGTCAATCCAAAAGTTTTCATCATATTGTTGTATTTGTATATTATAACCTCTTTGATTCACTTCAGGTGCTTCAAGGTGAAAGAGTACGGGCGAAGGATTGTATCAAGCTTGGTAGTTTTACTGTACAAGGCATTCCACCGGCTCCAAGGTATTCATTCCATTCATATGTAAACAAACAGTCAGACTATCACTTGAATGTTTGAGTAGCTGACGGCAAGATCATGTTTTAATTTAATTGGATGGACGTACTACGTACGTACCATGTGCAGGGGAGTTGCTACGGTGGAAGTGACGTTTGAGATTTGATGCAGACGGAATTCTGAACGTAACAGGGAAATGTAATGCGACAGGGAAATCAAAATCCCTAAGCATCACTAGCTACAAAGGGAATTTAACTTCAGAAGAGGTGGAGAAAATGATAAGAGAGGGAAAGCAAATGGGGGAGGAAGACATGAAGGAGAAGGAGCGTATTGATGCAAGAAACCGCTTGGAAGAGTACATTTATGATGTGAGGAGCACATTGGATGATGGTTGGGAAGCTAATGACCAGGCGTTGAAAGTGAATTAACAGAAGCTACAGATTGGTTGTACGCTAATGTGGATGCTGGTAGGGAAGATTATGAAGACAGGAAGCATAAGCTAACCTTGATACTAGTGCAGGCAGCATGGGATCAATCAATGTCAAGTGTTTGATGCCGAATCATGATCATCACATCACGACACTTTCTCATTATATCGTCTATAGTCTATACTATATAGTTAGTTAGTCTGGCCTTAGCTTCTTGTTATACCACATATTATATACTTGCTTTTAATTGTTTGCGGTTGTCTGATTGAGGCTTAATTAGGGTGAAGGCATTGTGCATGGTTCTGAGTTTTTATTAAGAAGTTCGTTAGCCACTTTAGGCGGAGTTAGGATGGAGTGGACGGAAACACTAATTTGTTAACAAACAAAGTCAAATGACCAATTTGTTATATATTCCAAACTCGATTGATTCACTCTTCTCTCTTCTTCCCACGCGCCACCGTCATTCATAGCACCGATTCAAATTCTCTGGCCCCCTCGTCTTCCGTCCACCCTTTTTCTCTGCTTACACTCCCAAACCATTTTGACCAAAATTCCCACACGTGAACATCGCTAGCGCAAGATGACGACCAAGATATTCACATGGAACATTCGCAACTTCTCAGAGTGGGAAGAAGAAACAGTGCGCTACTCTGCTTTGTTCCTCTTCGGCGGTTCTGAATGGTTTGTACTACTTTCTGCCACCTCCATTTCGTCATATGAACAGTAAATTGAAAACTGTTTGGGTCGGGTCGGGTCACCAGCTACCTCCATATTCGATTTTAGGTTTATTGATTGATTTGTGGATCAATCGAATCGTTTTGAGATTTTTAGGTTTACACATCTCTCTGTTTTCATTTCTAACCAGGATGATTTCGGCTAAGAAGAAGGACTATCCTGACGATTATGGCCTCTCTATGTTTCTGTGCTATCGCTCCGTTGACCGGGAGAAGAATGACTGCCGATGGGGAATATTCTCCGGGTATCGCCTCTCCGTCGTCGACCAACTCAACGGCTCATCAACCTTGACATTTGGTATTTTATTTTTTTACTATATCTGACGTCAGCATTACGTGACCTAGGGTTTTCTGTTTCTGGCCTTAATGAGCAAATAACAATTGTTTATATATGATACGCTGCAGGTGCAAAACAGCAGTTTGCAGCAGGGAAAGGGTGGGGATTCGAGGATCGTTTCATTCGAAGATTGATTCACGATGATTCGATCCTGATTGAAGCTCGAGTTTCTACGTTATTTGCTTCGAAAATGTGGCAGCTGATCATCAACTATCTTCTTCTGTTACTTGTGGAGTAAAGAATTCCACTTCAGGCAGTTTGGTTACACCGGAAATGGAGAAATTGTCCAAGTTCTTTGATATGTCTGTGGAAGGCATCTCCGAAGCGAATGCATTTGACAATGTGGAGACCACTGTCGTCAAAATCTCTGAACAAGAAACTGATTCTCTAAAGAAGATTGCATTGAAGAATGTACGAAACCGTGTGGCCGAGTTTAAGCAGAGCATTCCCAAGTCCGTGACCATGATCCAAGCTTCGGTTGCTATCGAAATATCTAGTGCAAATACCGCAAAGGAATTGGAAGGTAAGCTGGTGAAGAAGCAGAAGCAGATTAGAGTATTGGAGTCCAACATTTCGAGAGTCCGGAAAGAGGAGGCGAAGCTCGAGACCGAAATTCAACTCCTGCTTGCCCGTAAAGATAAGATGACTGATGCGAGGAATGCAATGGCGGATGAACTGGAGGAGATCGATCGAGAGGCTTCCAGGGAAGCGGAAGAGCTGAAGAAACAGATGGAACTACGCGACCGAGCTGGCGAAAATAAGATGAGAGCCGAGGAAAAACTTGCTCAGTCCAATGCAAGTTGGAAGCTTTTCAAGGGGTACATGGGGCTGTAAGTATTGATATGTTTGAAGGATTAGCTAGTAGGTAAATTGTGGTTGTCTTAGTGTCTTGAGTTATAAGTTTTTAGGCTTGGGGAAGAAGAAATTAGTGAATCTAGAGGTTCAGAACTTGGTAGCGCACATAAAGCTAAGTTCTTGGTCATCAGGGTTCAACAAATTGAGAAATTGCTGAGAAGGGTAAAACCTTAAAATCTCTGGGAACTGGAAGAAGTGGAGCCGATTTTCTGATTGACGTTCGGTTAGGCTGATGATCATAATCAGGGTCAGAATCTGGTAATGTTCGTTCCGTAAAAGCATATTGTAAAAACTAATTGATCAGTCAACATATCTGAGTGAATGGAAATGCCAATAAGAGATTATTGGAAGCCAGTTTCACAACCTGGGTTTGAAGGTCGTGAGTTCAAGAGTGTTTAGGAACAGATGAACTTCAACTTGTCATAGAATAGTAATTCGGAACAGAGTAATAAAATCCTGAATCGGTGGTCATTAAATTGGCCCTACATGTATGCATTAATTACAATCAAGTCCCAGCTTCTGCTTTAGGCCTTTCCAGGCTCTGTTGAGCTGAGCTAGATTCTCCTCTGCAGCCAACTTAGCCTCTGCAGCACGCTTCCGTTTTTTACTCTGCTCCTTCACTTCTTCCAACTCCCTTGAAGCTTCTTGACCCACCTTCCCCAGCTCATCAGCAGTCGATTTCATTCGATCCCCGAGTCTGCCCTTTCGCGCAATTAGCTGTTGAATCTCGGCCTCCAAATTCTTCTCCTCTTTCCCAAGTCTTGAAACTTCAACCTCAAGCCACCTCATCTGCTTCTGCCTGTAATTCAGCCTCCCTTCCAGCTCCTCCATCATCTGTGCGGCTGAAGTTTCGATGGCACTTGATGTTTCGATCATGCATATTGACCCGGAGACGCCCTGCTTAATGTCTGACAATAATGTCTTTAGATTCTCCTTATCGACTTTCACATTCGGGTCGTGATTGGTGATATGGAGGGCGATTCGCTCGACATTGTCTAACGAGTCGGATTTGTGGAGGAGCTCGAGCGGCATGTTCAAGTATCGAGCCATCTTCATCCTATGCTGATCGAGTGATAAGGCTGGTCTGTTGATAGGATGAGATTTTGCATTAATAGTTACCATCGATAGCTCTTCTATCAATTTGCTCGAAGTAAATCCTGAGTAGTCTGGATAGTATTCAGCCTGAACAAACCCGATGTGGTAAGTGGTCAGGCAACATACTAATATGGTCCAGAATTTCATACAGCCAGCAACGGTAGATCAGATTCAAAGCTGTTACCTTTGGATTGGACGAAAGAGCAGTTTGGACCCGTTCTGGCACCTCCGGATCAGCTGCATTTCTCAGTTCTGAAACCTGCTCGACTTTCACTTGTCTGAGAGATGGACCATTAGGCTGATGATCTGTTTCATGCTCGATATCGTCCGGTCCATTGCTATCGGAATCTGATGATATTATTATTATTGGATCCTGCATGCATACATATTTTGAGAAGTGAATTGAAATTCAAAAAGGATTATCTATGTTGTGAGTCAATTAGGTGACTCACCTGCTGCTGATTTTTTAAAGGATTAGTACTCTCCGTCCTTTCAGGTTCCTCCTGAGCTGCTGATCTTTTGTTCTTTGATGAATCATGCCTATCCTTCATCGATCTTCTGATAGACGTCCGGTTAGGCTGATGATCAGAATCAGAGTCAGAATCGAACAATCTCCGTTCCTCCTGAGCTGCTGATCTTTTCCTCTTCAATGAATCCTGCCAATCTTTCGTAGATCTTCTGATAAACGTTTGGTTTGGATGATGATCATAATCGGAGTCAGAATCTGACAATGTCCGTTCCTCCTGCTAGCACATTGTAAAATCTAATTGATCAGTCCACATATATAACTACCTGAGTGAATGAGAAGGCCAACAACGGCAGGTGCTATTCAAAGTTCTTCAAATGTGTGTACTTAACTGTGGACACTGTAGTTTCAAGCAGGACAGTGTTATTCACTACGAGACCTTTATCTGGATCGAAGAGCTCTCCGAGAGGGATAAACTCTTTATATCCCCACCCTTTACCGCCTACCTTGAAATCCCTTCCCCCCCCTGCAGGAATTAAAGTCCATTTTTCAAGTTACAGACATGTACTTAAAGTGTATATGACAAAATTCCTGTAAATGAAAAGATGAACCTTGTGTTATGGAATTGACATTGTTGATTTGGTCGACCAGAGTGAAGGAATACTCAGCGTACATTTTCCGATGTCTCCAGCTGTCAATTCCTCCCATATCGGAACAACAACGCAGGAATAGAGAGAGGTAATCTATGCCATCATATCGTTTCAGCTTAGAAACAATATTCCTGTGAGTTCAAAGAACATCAAGTTTCCCGAATTTATGATCATTAAAAATGTAGGTAGAAATGAAAAAATCGACATGTATATATATTACCATTCACAACCACTGGCTAGGAACTTATCAGACTTGGCGGTTTCGTACTTGGCGAAACCTAGAATCTTCCACTCGGCCTCTATGGGCTTCATCCTGCTTCTGATGCCCATTTTACGGCCTTGCGATTTTCCTGAACAGGGGAATCATGTTCCGAAATATAAACCTGATTGCTATTTCATGAACGAGATTACAAGTAGCATGATAAGATGATAAAACTTACCAAATTCATTTGTTGTAGTAACATTAACCGGACTAGCAGCAACCTGAAGCCATTGGACAAAAAAAAAACATAATTTCTTGAGCATCATTTACCTGAAAGCATCATTTTCGTTACCTGACTGGATGAACGATCCGGCTGAGAATCAATGGGATCAGATGTCAAGTCAATTTCCACAGCTGGTGGGTCAGCTGCATTGACTGCATAAGACTGTTCCTGCTGCAAAATGATCGAAACTTGAGCCTCGATAACGATTGTGTCATTCACAATGAACCCTTCAATAGGATTGAAAAGATTCTTGTAGGGTATAAAAGATTCGAATCCCCGTCCTCCCCCGCCTATCTTGAAATCCTGCTTGCCACCCCCTGTTGGATGCATTTTTGCGAACCAACATCAGATTTATCTCAATCCATACAGACAATAAGCAAAGTGCACTTACGTTTGGTGAAGGAGCGGCCGTTGATCTGGTCAACTAGCGTGAGCCTGTACTCGGCTTGAATGGTACGAGGTCGTTGTCCTCCACTTTCGAGCTTGACTTCAGGATCGGAGCAACAGAGCAAGAACAATGGGAAATAGTCGGGGAGACGATACCGTTTCGGGTTGGTACGAACCTTCCTGCTCAGATAAAACGGGGCAGAAGTTGGAGGAATTAAGTAACTAAGCTGAGAAATGAATCATCAAGATATCCATATTGTATAATAAATATACCATCTGCAACCCCCGACTTTGAATGTATCCGAGTAGAGCTGGGAAACATTCAGCTTTGTGAAATTTGGAATCTTCCATTGGAATTTCTTAGTTTCCATCATCTCCTGCTTGCAGAACAATGGTGGGTGGTGAGAGTCGATTAATCTGCTATAGCCTATATTCGCAGGATTAGTTTAAAGGTTAAGCAGCAGTAATAATTACTTTAATTACTGGGGTACTTTAATTTAATGGCTTACCTTCACAGTCATCCCTATTGGTTTGGTTTCTGTGTTTATTTATGAAGATTTGGCTGTTTCCCGATAGATGCTTCTGAAAACTGACTAGAGTAAATATTGTGCTAGCTTCATGTAAGGCAACGACTCTCCAAAAAATCAGAACTCCATCCGAAACCGAGCCTTTCCAGTACGGTCTTGATGATAACTGTACCGTAAAGTTTATGGTGTTAATGCAGTGATGGATGTAATGTCATTAGTCACAGTCTCCAACGCTTTTAATGTAAATCGGTATCATTTCCTTATTAAGAGGAGGAAAGATAAATAACTTAAATGACATATCCGTCGCTTGTTTGTTTCGGGGAAAATCCTCCTAACTTTCAAATTTTTCATATCCCTTTTCGTTTTTTAATTTCTGCTCAATCAACCATAATCTTTTCGAGATATTTCTTTTTTTTTTCAGCACTACTAGACAATCAACCTACGATTCTTCGTTTCTAGTTATCAAAGTTCTTGATTCGTCAATCAACAATTGATTCAGTTAAATTGTGGGATGAAATCGTGGTAAGGATTCTGCAATTTTTTATAAGCATATATAATATGTTAACATGATCATTCATCAACTTAACAACAAATTTGGACGGAGGGCTAACAGAATGATTATAATGGTAAAATTGAAATATGTTAGTAGTATGCAGTTTAGTTATCACAAACCCAATAGGCTAAGCGTTGTCGTTTCGAGAAGGATTCAGAAAAACGCCAGGATTTGAATTTCCAATCCAAATATTAAATCCCTAGGGGTTGCTGAGTTCTCTTAACTTGAGACGGCGGAGAAGCTCCTACGGCTACCCACAGTCGAAACCCGTCCTCCGGTAACCGCTTCTTGAGCAGCTGAGGCAGAGATCGACAGAGCCTCGGAACTTTCCGACGCCTCTTCCCTCCAGAAACCGTTCGAAACTAGTAATAGTATTTGTCCGACGACTAAAAAATACCAAGAAACTCATTGTGTCTTTGTTTGCTGTGTAAACCTCAGAAAGAAGGGAGGGAAAAGAAAAGGATGGCGATCGATCTTGTTCTGAAGCCGTCTTGCACCAGGTGCGGATCCACCTCGAATCTGTACGGAAGCAACTGCAAGCACATGACCTTGTGCTTCGACTGCGGCAAAAAGATGGCGCAGACAGGCGCCAGATGCTACGACTGTGGCTCCCCCGTCACTCGGTTGATAAGAGTATGAATCCCTCGTCTTTCTTTCTCCCGTCATTTGTGCCGTTCTTCTTTATAGGAGTTGAAGCTTTTCGAAATGTCACTTGAAGCGATCAGCCAGGTCGATTTGTATTACGATGTAGAGAAAGTAGTGAGGAAAATCTGTGAGCTTGCATCCGATCCATCTGAGAAGTCAGTGCTGAAGGATTTGTTGTCACGTGACTTGGGCCACGTCATGTACAAGTCTCTGTCAGTAATCAAGCATACCCTGAATATGAAACTACGCACAGCATCAGAGAACCATGGAGCTGGAGGGAAGTTTTCTCAAGATACAGAAGCGACATAAATTCCTCGACTCAGAAGTTGTAAAGATCGAGAAAGAGAGGACGAAGGTGGAGGCGGAAATTCAGCTGTTAGTTGCCCGTAACGACAAACTTGTCCAGGCAAAGGATTAACAGTAGCTGAAATGAGGCTAGCTAACAAAGAGGCTTCCAAAGAAATGGGAGAATTGAAGAGAAAACATTGAGAACGTCAGCAAGTTCATGAGAAGAGGCTGGCAGCCAGGGAGAGAATAGCTCAATACAATGCATGCTGGAAGCTTTTCAAGGACATCTGGTACTGAAATAAAAACGGAGACTTGTAGAATGAACTGGAAATTAGATAGGTTGGGTCATACGTGCTTATCTTAGAACATATTCTGTTGCATGTGACATGGTGCTGGGAAGGAAGAACTTGGCTGGGAGTTATGGTCTTACAATTATGAGTGGTGAAATTGCTAGTGCTGGTTGCTGAGTACAACGATGTCATATTTGGGTGTCGTGGACGTAGACGGTTCCGATATGAGAATATCTGTCCCCGCACAAACATTGTTAAAAAACTGTAAACCGTATAAAAAACCGTTCAATGTAAAATAACTGCATTGATCGGTTTGATTTCAGTCGGCTTTGCGGGTTTTCGAATTTTCTTGCCAAGCCTAGGCAACACCTACGTTCAATGCTTGAAAGGTAGAGGTCCATCAGATACAAACCACCCAACTATTTCTTTGAAATCACTCTCATAAACAAACACTTCACACTTTACCCATACTTGCAGTATACTTCAAAGTCTGGTCAGATTACTTGCACTCCACTCTAACAAAAACATTTTTCCAGACTGCAATCAACCTCTAAACAACCAGTTTTGTACACACCCATACGTACTCTCCAGACTGGTCTTTTCCAGATTCTCAGTTTAATTACCCTACTAACCTAGTTAGTAATGGGTAAGTGAAGGCAAATAAGATCAGAGAAAAAACTTACCTCGCAGTAAAAAAGATAGCAGCAGTAGAAGCAGATTAACTGTTCTACCAGAATGATGACACCCTTTGGTCTCAAAGCCATTCCAAGAGCTTTAGCTGCTATTATTACCCTGTCTCTTTGCTTCATCATTGCCTACCAAATTTATTCAACCAGTCTCTTCTCAGAAATTCTTCTTCTCCCCCTCAAACAGACTACTGTAACTCACGTACCGACACTAGAAGAACAACAATCATCCGATTGTTCTTCTCGTGTCGAAAGGAGCTCATCATCTCCTTCTCCTCACCTCGCTTCCAGGCTCCACGAGTATGAACGGCGTCACAAGGCCTGCGAACCCCTCTCGGAGTCGTTCAATCGGAATTTGAACGAACTAATCGGCAGGAAGAGTCCCACATCGCCAGAGAGAAGTAAGGACGTCAAATTTGAATGCAGATACGTTGTGTATACCCCAATTAACGGACTTGGGAACAGAATGCTCGATATTGCCTCGGCATTTCTCTACGTCCTCCTCACAAACCGCGTGCTTCTTGTCGATTTTGGAGACGACATGACCGATGTCTTCTGCGAGCCGTTCCGAAACTCGACTTGGCTCCTTCCTAGAGACTTCCCTTTCAGGGAACAAATGTACAGTCCGCAGTTTAGAGAAATTTACAGCTTCGGAAGCCTGTTCAGGAACAAGAAGGAAAAGCTGGCGAATTTTTCATCTGTTTTGAAGCTTCATCTCTCGAACGAATGCGACCCTCACGACTGGCGTTTCTTCGAAGACGAAAGCCAGGAACTTCTCCAGAGCGTGCCGTGGCTGATCCTTGCATCGGACCAGTATTTCGCTCCGTACCTATTCCTGATGCCAGGTTTCAGGACGGAACTCGACAGGCTTTTTCCTGACAAGGAGACGGTTTTTCATCACTTGGGGAGATACCTTTTCAACCCGTCGAACGAAGTTTGGGGACTTGTCACACGATTCCACAGGACATATCTCGCAAAAGCGGATCAAAGAATCGGACTCCACGTAAGAGTCGTTCGAGCGGTCAACATCTCGACCGCATTTCTCCTGAGCAGGATTCTAGGATGCACTCAGAACGAAGCCCGAGTCTTGCCTAGACTACAACAACATAACAACACGTGTTATCGAACGAAGAATCCCCCGAAAACGAAGACATTTTCGAAGGCGGTTCTGGTGGCGTCGTTGTCGGAGGAATTCTATTCCGAACTAAAGAGCATTTTCTGGACGAGGTCAACGATGGATGTGAAAGATGAAGAGATCGCGGTCGGGGTTTACCAGACTAGTCATGAAGATGTGCAGCTCTCACTTGACAATTCACACAATATGAAGGCTCTGGCTGATATTTATCTTCTGAGTATGTGTGATGTTTTGGTGACCAGTCCCGGGTCGACTTTCGGGTACGTGGCTCAGAGTCTGGGGAACTTGAATCCTTGGGTGTTGGAGATATATCCGGATCAGGTTAATGTTACCGGTAGTTGTGCACAACCTGTTTCGAAAGAGCCGTGCTATCATTTTCGACCCATGTTCTGGGAGAAGAAGGCACCGAAAACAGTTGCTCTTCCTCAAGGTGGAATGGTACCTTCCAATGTTGTGCCATGTGAAGATGTAGATTTTGGTGTGAAGCTTTCCAATGTGGTGTATAAGTAATAATAGATTGGGGGTGGGCCGTCGGGATGTTGCATGGAGCTTGGTTATGATTAGACATGGTGCACCGTGTCTTAGTAATTTTATCATTGTATGCACACACTAGCTAACACAACTGCATACTTTATAAACGCTTTTTTAAACTCGTTAATAATATCGTGATGCATGAAGCTTTCTTACGACATCCGTACGCATACAATTTGATTATTGACAATTTTAAATAGAAACGAAGTGCGACAAATTCAAGATGATTGAATGCATTAGCTGAATCGTATATAACTCAAAAAATATTAGGTCGCATATAAAAAAATTATTAATCAACTTATTTTTGTGGGTGTAATTAGAGTGTTTATCGTCAACAAAAATAACCAATCCCTTTGCCGCGGGTGCTCGCACAAGGCGATAAACTACTAGCCGTTGGGTCTCGGGCTGTTTCCTTTTGCATCCTGTTTTGGAGCTAGCTGATCCTAATCCAGCATACGACAGATGTCAAAGTTGGCACTATGGTCATAGCGCCAAGTTTGACAAGTCCATAGAACCAATATTGACATAAATCTCTAATCAAAATTGTACGAAATTGAACGAAATCCCTAATCAGACTTTTAAGTTAGGAGATATGTCTAAAATATGAAACTGCGATGTTTTTGGACCAAGTCGAGATCCAAGCTCCTTGAAGATGTCAACATGCTTCCTATTGCTTCTCCTAGACTATCTACAGACATCGTATCACTCACATTAGTGCCACGATGTCGTTATATACCTGAAATCTATAAAAAAACACTCCAAAACGACATCAAATGGACCTCGACCGGGTCCGAGACACTAAATCAAGATAAAAGGTTAAAATGCATAAAACATCCTAAACTTCTACCTAAAGCAATATAATTATGCATGAAATGTCGTTTAAATAAGGTTGATGAACACGCAAAATTGAGTGTCATCATGAGGCCATTTTGGCTGACGTGACATGTAATTTTTTTGCACAACTATAGTGGCAAATCCGACCGACTGAAATTATATTAGGGGAGGACATTGAATATCCTCATCCTTTCCGGAGGATATTGAATATCACGTTTTTGCGATATTGATATATTCGAATATCGTGGTATTCACACTGCAAAACACGGACATATCTCAAATTATCACGATATTACGTGATATCATATTAGATATCACCTACACTGGACGACCACTATGAAATATCTTGCAGATTTAAAATTTCTTTTATTTATAATCTCTTGTTATTTCAAATCCTCTTTCACTAAATCCAAAAACTAAACAATTCGAAATTCTCAATAGCTTCTCTTTTCTTGAGTTAAAATCTAAGCTTGGCAATGAAAAATTGGAAACCGGTTACCCACCCGAAAACCGATCTTTTCGGACGGAAAATAACCGGTCAACTCGGGGTGTTGACGGTTTTCGAGGTCCTTGAAACCTGTGATCACTTGTCAACGAGCGGTGATGGTAGTGTTGGAATCCACCCCGGTAACCCCCAGATCGGTCGCTTTCATCCACGATTGTCTGTCAACCAAAACTTCCATCCCTACACACTTTCTCCTTAAAACTCGATTCTATTGATTTGCAACGACAATCTCTAGAATTCTTCACCAAATAAGCAGATTATACAATGAATATGTTGAACCTCTCTTCGATTTTGTTTAGAATTATGATTATCCCTTCAAGTTTCTTTTCATCCATTCATAATATTTTCCTTCGTTCATTCACCTATAAATATACTAAACCTAACCTCTTGTTTTGTCATCCAGATTCCTAAACCTAAGAGTAGAAAAGCAAGAGAATCATCATCAAGGAGCAAAGTAGCTATCAATCATAAGTGTTCTGACTTCTAGAGTTTTACTGTGTCTGTGTGATTTTACGTGCTACCAACCGATTTCTAAGTTCTAACTATTGAGTATTGTTTTTTCTATGCTATATTTGATTGAACAGATCATGTCGATGAATTCTGCTGCTGTTGTTCCCCCCAATTCTTAAGCCCCAAATTCACCTCCCACCCTTGAAGTTGTACCTAAGGTACCTCCTGTTGTTGAACCCCAACAACCAGTGCTTAATGATGGTGATGCACCACCAGTCAATGGCAATGCTGTTGCTGGTGATACACCACCAGCCAATGAAATTGCTTTGGATGAACATGCTCCGTTAGCTTTTGCGGCCAAACGTCCTTTGAAAAGTGATGTTTGGTCTCACTTTACCGGATTCTTAGATAGGAATGGCGTGATGAAAGCCAAATGCAATTACTACCGTAAGATTTTAGGGGGTGATGCCAACAATGGTACTTCTCATTTGATGAATCATAAAATGGTGTGTTCAGAAGCAGATTTATGATGGTACAGAAGAACATACTAAATTTCTTTCTAACGGTGTTGTTGGGAAGAAGGAAATGAGTACTGATCATTTTAACTTTGAGGTTTCTAAGAAGGAACTGACAATAATAGTTTTGATGCATGAGTATCCATTTGGAATGGTGGATCACTTGTACTTTAAAATTTTCTATAATTCTTTACAGTTATTGTTCAAAGTTCCTAGCAGAAACACCACTAAAAAGATATCCTAACAATGTATGAAGTATTCAGAAGGTGATTAATGGAAACATTGGTTGAATTGTTGTTACTACTGATATGTGGACTGCTAGTAATTAGGAAAGAGGTTACATGACTGTAACTGCTCATTATGTTGATAACCACTGGAACCTTCAGAGCCATTTGCTAAGATAATTCAAATTTTCTTGTAATTGATAATAATTTTAATGTTTCTTGAATCCTAATTATTTTATTCTCTATGTTGTTTGTTGTGTATCACATGTTTCTCTATGTGCCAACTCCACATATGAGTGAGGAACTAGCAATTGTGCTTCGAGATTATTTCATGTCCTGGAATGTGAACTGTAAGTTGTCCACTATCACTCTTGATAACTGTTCTACGAATGATGTCATGATAGATAAGATTAAGAGGAAATTAGTTCTGTCAGATCTTTTGATGAATGGTTCGATGCTACAAATGAGATGCTCTGCTCATGTGCTTAACTTGATTGTTAAGGATGGATTGGATATTATGAAAGTTGGGATTGAAAAAATTGAGGAATGTGTGGTATACGGGACTGCAACTCCTAGGAGAGTTGAGTTTTTGAAGAGACTACTAGGCAAAGAAATATTGAAATTGGAACAAAGCTTGCTCTAGATTGCCTTACTAGGTGAAATTAGACATTCAAAATGCTTGAATCTTCTATTCCATATAAAAATGTGTTCACTGGATTGAGTCACAAAGAACCTAACTATACTTCTTTGCATAGCAATAACGATGGATGTTTGTTACTGTTATCAACAAACAACTTGAGATTTTCGAAATGATTTCTGAGCTCTTTTTTGGAAACAAATATCCTACTGTCAATTTATTCTTCCCAAGGATTTGTGATCTGAAACTAAAGCTGATTTAGTGGAAACTTGATTCTGATGAGGTTATTGTTGCTATGGCTGAAAAATGTGAACAAAGTTTACCAAAGATTGGTATGATATTCATGTTTTGCTTAATGTGGTTGTGGTTCTTGATCCTCATACAAGATTGAGTTGATTGATTTCTATCATGTGAAATTTGGTGGCTCTGATCTCACACTAGACCCTGAAAATGTTAAGGCTTCTGTTTATGAAGTTGTTCGTGAGTATGAGCTAAAACAGAAAATAAAATTGGATGAGTCTTCTAGTCTTGGTTATGTTCTTGGTTCAGCTAGTATGTCAGAATCTTAACTTGACTTTGAGCTTTACTTAAGCCGAAGGAAAAGGCCAAAACAACATCTCTTTGTTCTGATTTAGATCACTATCTTAGTGAGGATGTTAAGAAATGAGGTCCTAAAGTTGGTGTTTTGGATTGGTGGAGAGTCAATACTGATAATTTTCCTCTACTGCTTGATCCTCATCCGAGCAGACTACATTTTCAAACTGTTGAGGCTCTCATGTGCACTAGGAGCTGGATTAAGGATGACATATACAAAGGTAAGGCTGGTAGGAAGTTGAGTATAATTTCCGTGTTATGTTTAAGTGCAAATGTGTAACTAATTCACTATATTGCAATGACTGCAGATACATCAAAGAAGGAAGAAGTGCAAGAGTTGGATAGTTGCTTCTATGCGATTTCAGTGGAGGTTAATAAATGTTTGGAAAAATAACATATAGCCATCATAGACACTCATAGTAGTTATTAGTTCAGGGTATACTAACTTGGTATCATCATAATCTATCATAGATCTTACTGGTGAAGGAAGTCAAAATTGTACACACTTGGAATTTGAGGATTGAACTTGAATCAAATTGATGTTGCTTGGCTCTACTGATATCATTGAAGCTTGAAGTTTCACATTGCTGACCTGCTGGGAACTTCTGTTTTTGATGCTTTGTTTTCCCTTCTCTAAATTCGATTTTGATTGAAACTTATGATCTTAGCTTTGAATACTCAGTCTGTTCTGTTTCTGTGACGTTGACAATTGTTGGCTGTTTGTAACTTGGGTTGTTTGTTTCCTGGAGTCAATACAGTACTTTTTTATTTCTGATTTGGAGTCTAATACATTCAGGTTTCTTTCAATTCCATTTCCAATTTTACAGTTTTACTGTTTTTTTTCCTAATAACGGGTTAAATCCGTTTAAATGGATCGTACCCGAAACCCACTAAATCCGAGGTTGGTACTAATTCTGGGCCCGGAATAGATCATGGGGCGGATTCAAAAAAACCCGACATTGCAATCGGATGGTTCACGGATAAATTATTCCCAGCCCCAATCCAATCCGCTAACAAGCCTATTAAAATATAAATTCTCCTTTGGACGAAATAATTGCTTCTCTGTTTTTTTGAAGTTGTCCTTAACAAACTAGTTTTACAAGTCGAATACTTTCTTTGAGGTCCATCTAAAAGTTGAGAGGCTCAATGTAGAAAAGTGAGAAAATTTGAGGACCTAAATGACCTTTCGGAAAACTATAAATACCCATTTATTCAAATATCTTAACCCTTAGTCCCTTAAGTATATAACTGAAACAAGAAGCCGCTTATTGCTTCAACTTTCAATCTTTCCCGTACGAACGCTTAGGGAAACATAAACGAATCCATCGTGATTTGCACGGCCACCGAAAAGTCTCGCCTCTGATGGCTTTAACTTAGCCCGCATCCAAACGCTTGTCGCTTCACTTTACGCTCTCCCGGCGGTTCATCCATCTTTCTGGTGAAAATGTCGCCGGCGAAAAATCAGCTGGTCAGTAGAATAGAGACCGTGAAGTTCAGATGGACGATTGAGGACGTCTCGACGCTGAAGAAAGGAGTCAAGCTCTGTTCCGAGACCTTCTTAGTTGGCGCCCACAGATGGTAACATCTAATTTCTCTCTGGTTCCTTTAAACCCCTAATTAATCTTGTAGCCTTCGTGATTTGATATCAATTAAAAAATTAATCTGGTTTCCACTGGTTGCGCTGCTTGCGCTGCTTGCAGGAGGATTCATGGTTACCCAAAGGGAAGTGGTTCCGATCCTCTGTCAGTAGCTTTATATGTGATATTCGTTGATTCGGAAAAGATGCCCGATGGATGGATTGTGCCAGCTGATTGCAGCTTAACAATTGTGAACCAACTCAGTGTCGACTCTTCTGTGGAAAAATGTAACTCTATGCAACTCTGATGGTCCCTTTATCCAGTTTAAATGCTTTAGTTTTCTTAGCAGGGCTTCTTGGTTTAACAAACCATGTGAAACAAACCATCTTGCAGCTTTTACATGCAATTACGGGCAAGGGCAGACTTCCTGGGGATATATTTCTCTAGTTCCTGTTTGCGACCTGCAACCTAAAGGATTCATTGTTAATGATGCTCTCATTGTTGAAGTTGAAGTTTCTACAGTTAAGTCTCCTAGCACTGCTTGAGAGTTGAGAAGTAATATCAGTCTCTAGCTGTTCCCTTGAGATATTTTCAATTCTGTATTTGCTTCCAGGAACCGCCTTCATCAGAAGCTGCTGCTGATGTACCTACAAAGATCGAGGCGGATCGACCTCCTAAAGATATCAAAGTATTGCCGGATGTACTCCCTTCACAAGTGAGTCATATTACCATAAGAATGAACTCGAAAGAACTACTTGTTTGATGCAAGAGCATGACTATTTTCATTTCTTTCTATGGCTTCTCTTTTGTTCAGGTTGATAATCCTGAATTCTGTCCACCAAGTGTGCAAATATCCTGCAGAAACCTAATATCGGAGCTGTCAACAATGATTAGCAGTCGCAGCTCTTCATCATCTGACAATGGTCTAGGTTTGCTACAACAGCAAAAGGAGAAACTCCTTGGTTTCTTCGACATGTCACTCGAGGCTATCTGCGAAACCAAATCACTTGATGAAGTCGAGAACATCGCTCTCGAAATTCTTGATCAGGCAAGTACTGATCATCCTCTCGAGAAGACAGTTCTGAAAGACTTGATCTCACGCCTAGCCGAGTTCAAGGAGACCGTTCCAATCTCTCTGTCAACGATCGAAACCAGCAGCGTTGTCGAATCATCTGTGGGCCGGATGACCAAAGATCTGGAGCAAAGGTTGGTTCACAAGAAGGGGCAGTTGGCTTCTCTAGAGGCAGAGGTGTGTAGACTCGGTGAAGAAAGATCAAAGCTGGACGTCGAAATTCAGCAATTAAATGCAAGCAAGGCGAAGGTTGTAGCTCATACGAGTTGTACTGAGATCGAGCTGGAGAAGGCCGTCGAAGATGCTGGCAAGCTTCTGGATGAAGTTAACGAGCAACGCGATAAAAGGAAGCGAGCGGGAGAAGAGCGGATGAGAGCCAAGGATAAGCTTGCTCAGTCTAATGCAAGCTGGAAGCTTTTCAAGGAGAACTTAGGATGGTAACAACAGTTTTTATTAGTACTAGTAGGGTCTTTAGATATTGTGGCAAAAGAACAAGATTGGAAAGTATATTAATTAATTTCATAAATTAATATTTAAGCATACAATTAGGATGTTGACTCAAAGACCACATTAGTGTTGGACAGAGTTATTGACAAAGTTTGACAGAAAATGTAACACAAATGCATGGTGGATAAACTCACCATAATTAAGGAAACTTGATGAACAATTTATTAGTATACGACTACTTTAATACAATAAATGGGATGGAGCACCCATTTTCCATTAATTTACAAGATTTACTGATGGGATATTAACTTACAAGATTTGATTGGATATTATATATATAAAAAAGATGATAGTTGTGCATGAGTTTGTTCAGAGGTCTTTATTTTAACGTCAATTGTTTGACAGTAACTTCTCTTTAATTTGAACATCCACTATTAGTTAGATACATACATCGATGTATGACTATATGACTATAAAAGAAAAGACAGCTTCCACTTTCACCTCGCGAACAGGTCGGAAACTGAAACGCATTAACTGTGCGGCCAGCTGTCAAGTCTGGCCTCCAATTGCTTAGACCCTTCACTTCACGCTCTCCGGCGGTTCAGCCATTCCGGAGAAGTTACTTACTTCGCCGCCGGTGAAAAATGGATGCCAAGCATCAGCTGGTCACAGAGACCGTCAAATTCAGATGGATAATTGAGAATTATTCAACGCTGAAAGAAACCAGACACTATTCCTACACCTTCGTAGCTGGCGGTCACAAATGGTAACTTGCCGATCCCTCCACCTTCCTTTCTGTCCCTGCACAGACCCTAATCATTCTTGTAGCCTTCTGTGTACTGTGTTGAAATTTTCACCTCACTCGCAGGAGGGTCATCGTTTACCCAAAGGGAAAGAAGGCTGCCGATTTTCTATCAGTATTTTTGGATTTCGTTAAAATGATGCCTAATGGTTGTATGGTTCCAGCTAACATCAACTTAACCATTGTCAACCAACTTGCCATCGACTCCTCTTTGAAACGGAGGAAGTACCCTTTTGTGTTTTCTACAGTTTGATTTTAAAGGTTTTAAGTTCGTGAAGAGTTCTTAGGTCTCTGTATATAAACCTCAGTGTTTGCAGATGCGTTTGTTCCGTTTGGATTTGCTGAGTAATCCTTGGATGATATGTATTAAATAACTTTGCTGAGGAATCTTGGAATCTCGGATATTGCAGCATTTACACACAATTACCAGCGTTAAGTCCCTGAATCTCGAATCTTGGAATCTCTGGATGATACTCTCATTGTTGAAGTCGAAGTTTCCACCGTTAAGTCTCCTAACACTACTTGATATCTTATCAGTTTCTTGCTGTTTCCCCTTGAGATATATATTTTGTTCTTTCTTGCAGGAAGGGAGTTCATCAGATGCTGCTGCTGATGAACCAAAAGTAATCGAGGCCGATCAGCCTCCAGAAGATATCAGACCATCATTGACTCAACTATCTTCTAAAGCGAGCAAGGTGATCGATCCTTAGACTGGACGAGATTTCATGATCCACTTGTTTGATGACAAGTTTTTCGTTTCTTATACGGCTTCTTTTTGTTCAGGTTGATAATCCTGCAAATGCAAATACCGGCAGTCGCTTCTCTCCGGCTAGTGTTCAATTAGCCTGCAGAAACCTGATTTCGGAACTGTCGATAGTGACTAGTAATCCAGGGAGCTGTTTGCTACAACAGCAAAAGGAGAAACTCGTTGTGTTGTTTGGTGTTTCGCTCGAGACCCTCTGCCAAACCAAATTACGGGACAATGTCGCGAGTCTTGCTCTCGAAATTCTCGATCAGACTACTGAATCTGTCGAGACGAAAGTTCTGATAGACTTGCTCTCGCGCCTAGCCGAGTTGAAGGACACGGTTCCTGTTGAATAAATATAATTTTTCAATATAAAATTACTTTTAACAATCTATAAATTTCCTACCTTAGAAATCTCTCTAAAAATATCTACCAATCACTCAATTACCTAATTAAATATTGTGACTAATTAAAAAACTAAAAATTCTTACAACCACATACTAAGATGGTTATGTGGTCTTCCAACAAAAATCTTCATCTTCATTTATTATAATCATTATGTAGTAGTATAAATATGTATTGAGTGGAGATGTAGAGAAGTGTAGAGAAACAAAACAAATAAAAAAAAAAGAAATAGAGAGTGTTCGGTGAGGGAATTGGTCAAGTGACCAAATTGTAATATTTATAAATTTGAGTGATCAATTGAGTGAGTTATCAAAATACTATTTTTCGGTCCTAAATTCCGCTACATTTCCGCTAACGCCCTAATAAATTTGGTATCAGAACTAAAGTTACGCTGAGTATGCTCTGTGGTTGCAGTTTTAATAACTGATCTTCCACATCAGAAAAGTTATACTTTAGTACTTTGATAACCATATTGTAATCCACCCTCACAAAACCCTCTCAAAACCTCTACCAAAAGAATCTCCTAAAAATCCTATGGCAGCACCATCGTCAAGTTCCATGTTCGTCAACTCTCCAAATCAAATTCCAATTTTTGATGGAGAATTGTACGAATATTGGAAAGCACAAATGGAGACTATTTTCATTTCGCAAGACTTGTGGGATATTGTTCAAGAAGGCGAACAATCACCACAAGAGGACGACTCCACATCGACCAGGAAAAGGGCGGAATCGGCAAATGATGACAATCCCAAAACAAGCGGGACGAAGACGAAGGAGTATAAGGAGAATGTCAAGAGGAATGTCAGCCCATTGAGGATAATTCAGCAAGCTATGAGCCAAACAATATTTCCGAGAATTTTTGGCATCAAATCAGCCAAAAAAGTTTGGGAAGTCTTGAAGAACGAATTTCAAGGTTCCGAGAAGGCAATCTCCATAAAACGCCAAAATCTATGGCGTCAATTCGACAATCTGGCAATGAAGGAATGCGAAAGCATCAAAGACTTTCATTCTCGTGTTGCAGAGATAGTGAACCAGATCAAAGTCACTGGAAAGACTATTGACTAGAAGAAGATCGTGGAAAGGATCCTCCGCAGCCTAACACCGAAGTTCGAACACGTCGTTGCTGTCATAGAAGAACCAAAGATCTTCGAAAATTACCCACGACGGAGCTTATGGGATCACTTGTAGCTCACGAGCAGAGATTGAGTCGGTTAACCAATCAACAACTCGAGCAAGCTTTTCAATCCAAGATCGACATTAGAGGAGCAAAACCGCAGAGGGGGCAACTTTCAAAAGAAAGGAGGAAAATCGAATTTCAAGAAAAGCAACAACTGAAGCCAGAATAAGGAGAAATCAAGCAACTCCAACGAAGGATGTAAAATTTGCAAAAAATCTAACCATGCTACCAAAGAATGTAGGTTCAGATGCACTAATTGTAAAATTCAAAATATTCTCAACGAGATTGCTGGTTTCAGAACAAGAAAGAAGAAGGCGAATCAAGCTTCACACAAAAGGAAGTAAAAAAATGGTAGCAAACAATTGCTTCAAAGCCGAGCAAAAATCTCAACTTCCATGGGTGGTGGACAACAATTGGAGTAATCACATGACTGTAGATCGGGAGTCCTTCACCGAGATGGATGATACATATAAGTTCCACGTGAAAATTGGAGACGGTAAAAAATTGGAAGTGGAAGGAAAAGGTACAATTATCGTACAAGGAAAGGGAGGTAACAAAACTCTAATCCAAGAAGTTTTGTACGTTCCTGAATCAGTTCAAAATCTTCTGAGTTTTGGACAACTAATGCTTAAAAATTACAAACTATTATTTGATAACGGCCAATGTGATATTATCAACAAATCCAACTACTCGAAGGACACAAAAATTCTGATGACTTCCAACATGATGTTTCCTCTCACAATGACGAAGAATGAAGAATTAGCAATGAAGAGCCAAAGTATGGATGAATCTTTCCTATAGCATCTACGATATTGACACCTGAACTACGAAGGCCTCAAACTATTGAAGCATAAAAATATGATGGTTGATCTTTCCCAAATCAACAGAAAAGACAAGGTCTGTGAAGGATGCATATATGGTAAAATAGATCGCTTGCCATTTCCAAAAACCACTTGAAGAGCAAATGCACCACTAGAGTTGGTACACGCCGACATATGCGAACCAACCAGAACAACATCCATAGGTGGTAAGAGATATTTTCTACTATTTGTGGATGATTACACTAGAATGATGTGGGTATTTTTTTTTGAACAAAAGTCAGAAGTTTTCTCCAAGTTCCTTCTATTCAAAGCAGCAACTGAGAAGGAAAGCAGACATCAAATCAAGACACTCCGAAAAAATCATGGTGGAGAGTTTATCTACAAATCATTTATGGAGTACTGTCACACCAACGGAATCAAGAGGCAGCTGAAAATGCGGTACACATCACAACAACATGGTATAGCAGAACGAAAGAACCGTACAATTGTAGAGATGTCAAGAAGCATGATGAAAGCAAAGAAAATTCCAAACCAACTATGGGCAGAAGCTGTCAACACAACAATCTACATCCTTAACAGATCGCCAACCAAAGCAGTGAAGAACAAAACACCTTTTCAAGCATGGCACCACTAAAGGCCGCAAGTGGATCACCTCAAAGTATTTGGTTGCATAGCATATGCACACATCTCTACCCCAAATCGCGACAAGTTTGACCAGAAGGGAGAGAAGCTCATCTTCATCGGATATAGTGAAGAATCCAAAGGCTATAGACTCTACAATCCATTAAAGAATGAGGTGGTGATTTCACGAGACATTATCTTTGACGAAATGGCCGAGTGGAGCTGAGAAACTCTGGATACTCAACTCCATTAAATCAGATCCTTAAGAGAAATTTATGAATCAAGTCACGTAGCATTTTTTTTTGTGAACCCTATACATTTGAAGAAGCAGCAAAAAACAAAGTCTGACAGAAGCAATAGACACAGAGATCTCAATGATCGAGAAGAACAAGACTTGGGAGCTCGTGGACAAACCAAAAAATAAGCCAGTCATAGGTCTAAAATGGATGTACAAGACCAAATTTAACAAAGACGGTTCCATCCAGAAGCACAAACCAAGATTGGTGGAAAAGGCTATTCACAACAGCCTGGCATCGACTTTCACGAAATCTACGCACCACTAGCACGGATGGAGACAATCAGAACAGTCATTGAACTAGCAGCTCAAATGGAGTTACTGATATTTCAGCTAGATGTCAAGTCAGCATTCCTCAACGGAACAATAGAAGAAGAAGTCTACGTGAAACAACCACGGGGATAGGAGAAGAAAGGAGAAGAAGACAAAGTCTATCGACTCAAAAACGCGCTCTACGGACTTAAATAAGCACCACGAGCATGGAACAACAGAATTGATCGATACTTTCAAGACAACGGATTCCAAAGAAGTCCAAGTGAAGCATCTCTTTACATCAAAAAGAGAGAAAACAAAAACTTTCTTATTTTGTGCTTATATGTTGATGACTTAATCTATACAGGCACAAGTCCACAAATGATTGAAGAATTCAAAAGGGCAATGATGTCAGAGTTCAAAATGACTCACTTGGGACTCATGAAGTATTTCCTAGGAATTTAAGTAAAGTAGAAACCTGGAGAAATATTCATCTCTCAAGATAAGTATACTAAATACATGTTAAAGAGATTTCCCATGGCATCGTGCAAGCCCATAGCGACACCAATGGCATTGAATGAGAAACTACAACAAGATGATGGAGCAGAAAAAGTTGACGGAAAAATGTACAGAAGCCTAGTCAGATTGCTCATATATCTAACACACAAGACCAGATATATGTCACTCAGTAAGTCTCATTTCAAGATTTATGAATGAGCCTAGCAAACTCCATTTTGCAGCAGCAAAGAGAATTCTACGATACCTCCAAGGCACTAAACAATTGGGCCTAAGGTACAAGAAGGAAGAAAGAAGGAAAAAAGAAGGAAGAAAGAAGCAAGCTAATCGGATACAGCGACAGTGACTAGGCAGGATCACTAGATGACCGAAAGAGTACATCTGGTTACATATTTTGCCTAGGTACAAAACCTATTTCCTAGAGCTCAAAGAAGCAGAAGACTATGGCATTATCATCAGCCGAAGTAAAATACAATGCAGCAACAGATGCAGCATGCGAGGCAGTATGGCTAAAAAGATTAATTGAAGACTTCCAACAAGGTGATAATGAACCAACCATTATTCATTGTGACAACATGTCAGCCGTAGCCATGACGAAGAATCCATTATTTCACTCAAGGTCGAAGCATATCAAGTTACGACGCCATTTCATACGAGAGGTAGTCAACAACAGAGAAATTACAATGTAATTCATCAACGCAGATGATCAGCCAGCAGATATCATGACGAAGGCAAACGAAGTACAAACTCGAGAAGTTCAAACACCTACTCCGGATTGCAAATTAAGAGGGGGTGTGGAATAAAGGTAGTTTGCAATATGGAATTACCTTTAGCAATCTAGAGATTTCCTACTCTAGAGATCTCTCTAAAAATATCTACCAATCACTCAACTACCTAATTAAATGTTGTGACTAATTAAAAAATTAAAAATTCCTACAACCACATACTAAGATGGATATGTGGTCTTCCAACAAAAATCTTCATTATTATAATAATTATGTAGTAGTATAAATATGTGTTGAGTGGAGATGTAGAGAAGTGTAGAGAAACAAAACAAATAAGAAAGAAGAAGTAGAGAGTGTTCATTAAGTGATGTGATGTATTTGCGATACACCTTTTCTCGTTATAAACTATATTTTTGTGTGTCTAAATATATTCAAATTCGGGTTTAGAGTACATGTTTGGTTCTCTTACCCCTCGGGGCCGTATTATGGTGTTTGGTATGTTTTTGGTACATTCAGGTGTCATATGACGTTTAGAGATAAACCAAGACATTACGGGGAGGCCGGAACAACTCAAAGCGTTCGATTTGAGAAGAAAGCGTCACTGTTTAGTATTTTGATCATAACTCATCGCTCCAAAGTCCAATTGATGCAAGGTCAGTGGCATTGGAAAGATAATTCGATTGTCTACGACGTTTGTATTGATACTATAGTCAAATTCTTTATAATGAAGGAACACGACGTTTTCCTCCGCTGAAATTGCCCGAGAAAGTTACAGGGGCCGAATACGGTCAGGAACACGGCGTGTTCCATATGGAGCACGCCGTGTCCGACCCTCAGACCGGTTTTCAAGTCCTTTTTCTTCTCCAACTTGGTCCAGAAGCCTATAAATACCCCCGAGACCCCGTGGACGAGAGATACTTCATTATACACATATATTTCGAGCTTTGGAGAGAGCGAGGGTTTCATATACTGAATAGACACATATTTTTCGAGCTCTTGGAGAGAGCTATAGTTCCAGAGAGACGATTGAAGTGAGAGGATCAACCACGACTGGCGAAGGACAAATTATCAAGTCGAAGATTGGGATTTCCACGAAGAACATGTCGTCTTCTTCTTCTCTTCTCTTGTGATTCATTTTCCGAAAACATGAGTAGCTAAACTTTCCGTGTTGTTCGGACAAGATGAAGCTTTAGCTAAACTTTTGTATGGATGATTTGATTTCTTATCGAGGTTTATTCAGATTTATTATGCGTTCTTCCTAAAACCTAATTTCAGATTCATTCTTGTCTGATCATCTTGATTGAGTCATCGACATTGATTTGTGGGTCCGAAAGGAACATAGATTGATAGGTCGCTTAGGAAGAACCCTGGATTATTCGTTAGCTCGAGAGAGGAGCGAATCGTTTAGGCTTTTTGCACGTTTATCGTTGTGGCATTTCATCGAACGCTATTAATGCGTTTTGTTTAGGTGTAGATTAGCTCGAGAGAGGAGTCTATGGTTAGACGAAATAGATCCTTAGAGGCGCGAGAGTGATCTAAAACTACATTAGGAAATTGCCAAGCCATTATAATGTGCATAAGCGACATAGCTTTTCAGTCATCCATGCATTGCTAGCTTTAGTGGATTCGAATCCGAGCAACCTTCATCTTATCTTTGAAACTCGATTCCTTGCATTTTGATTTGTTTTATTTCAGTCATTAGTTCATAATTCGATACCTAAACAATCATTATACTGTCACTTGGTCTAGTTAGCAAATCAACTTCAGTAATAGAAGAAGAAAGACCATAGGGAAATAAACGATTCCATTAGAGCAATCTAGTGGGTATTTGATAGCGGGGTAAAATCCGCCAATCAGTGAGGGAATTGGTTAAGTGACCAAATTGTAATTTTGAGTGAGTTATCAAAATACTAATTTTTTGATCCTAAATTCTGCTACATTTCCGCTAGCGCCCCAACAGTTCCTAGCTCACAACTATAGAGGCCAGCCGTGTTGTCGAATCATCCATAGCCGAGGCGACCAGAGATCTGGACCAAATGTTGATTCGGAAGAAAGAGGAGTTGACTTGTTTGGAGGGCGAGGTGTTTAGGCTTGAGGAAGAACGGCTGAAGCTGGATGCTGAAATTCAGCGATTGTACGCCTGTAGGGTGAAGATTGTGGATCTGACGAATTGTACGACGATCGAACTAGAGGAAGGCATTGAAGAGGCATCGAAAGTACTGGAGGAGCTGAAGAAGCAACTTGATGAAAGGCAGCAAGTTGGCAGAAAGAGGACGAGAGCCATTTATGACCTGGCTTAGTCCAATGCGAGTTTCAAGGTTTTCAAGGACAAGTTAGGATGGTGACCTTACTTACTTGTAGCAGTCTATAGTTTGAGAAATGTTTTCTTTCTATTAATAAGAAGTTTGTACAAACTTCAAAATCTAATAAATGGGAGACCTTGACGATGCCTGAGGCGAATGCAGTGGGAGAGTTGAGGTTGGTTATGATCGAGTTATCTCTGCAACGGATGGACATGTTTTCTTTAATTGGTTAAGGAGAGGTTGACTTTTGAAGATTAATTATGTCTTTCTCGTGTATAACCTTTGTTCTGAGTGTAACATTACAAGTATAAACGATTAACCGATATATCAGTTTGGGTAATTAGGGTAATTAGGGTAATTAGAGGGTATTATCGTCTTTCTTAGTATTGGTTTTACCCTATTGTTATCTTATATATGGCCGACGACCTCTTGTATTATGTACATGATTTTCTTTTCTCTTCTCCTCTCAAGCTAATATACAACTATCTCTTCTCTCATGTACTAGTTGACCAAACAGTCAGAAACTCGGTTCTGCGACCTTCTCCAATTTGACAAGTGTTCGATTCAATGGAAAGAACTATGCTCTTGGGAATTCTCTTTTAGTGCATTCATTCAAGGCAAGGGGCTTATCTCGTATTTGGACGGATCTTGTAAGCAACCTACTGCACCTTCTTCTTCCAAGTCAGTAACGATTCCTGAGAAAGCCGATGAAACTCTCCAGGCTGCCAAGGATAAAGAGAAACGGTCATCGGTTTCTGATCAAGAGAAGGATCTTCATGATTGGGAAGTCAACAATGCTCGAGTTCTTTCTTATCTTATTGGTTCGGTCGAACCAGCAATTGCACTCACCCTACGATCGTTCCCTTCGACCGCTGCTATTTGGATGCATCTGGGCAAAACGTATTCTCACGTTAATACGTCTCGATTCTTCGATCTCGAATATGCCCTAACCAATCTCACTGAAGGCGAATTGAGCGTGAACGATTTTTATCTCGCCGCAACACATCCGTGGATGGAACTCGACCTAATCTCCCCCTCGGTCTTGTCTGGAACTATGAGTGCGCGGATGCTCGTTGAAAGAAATCGCAACCGCAGTTTCCAGTTTCTAATGCGACTGCGACCTGAATATGAGCAAGTGCGATCTCGACTCATTATCGATGACAAGACTGACATGAATGACATTCTAGGGGAGCTTATCTGTGCAGAAAATCGATTCACCACACAGGCTCAACTCGACAGAACTACAACCTCTAGAAGTGCTTTTGCTGCCTACCATTATCGGCCACAATTCTTCAATAAAACAGGGACTGTACCAGCTTCTTCTTCCGGATTCTCTACAGCTTCTTCAGGCTCGAATTCTACTGGCTCATCTAGTACTATGAAGTGCAATTTTTGTCATGAGATTGGTCATCCACAATCTATTTGTCGAAAAAGGAATATTTTCAATTATTGCAAGAAGCAGGGACACATAATCTCGGATTTCCGCGCACTTGGTCGCCGTGGAAACAACAGTAATCGCGGCCCCACTAGCTATGCTACTTAGACTTTTTCATCCAGTTCCAGCCTCCTTGGAACACCAACTTCGAATGTCGTCCCAACTGCATCTGCACAAGAACCTAATACTAATATTGCTCAGCTAGTACAAGCAGAACTTGCTCGTGTTCTTCCTCAAGAACTCAATTTTTCCTTTGCTTCACTTGGTCTCTCAGGTACTACTTCTACTCACCCATGGTTTCTTGATTCTACCGCCTTCAATCACATGTCTGGGAATGTCAAATGGTTTAGCAACTATACTCCTATTGGTAATCAGTCAGTTGAGGTTGCTAATGGTCAACAGTTACCTATAGCTGGCATTGGGTCAACTCAAACTATAGATATTATTCTACCTGCTACCCTTCATGTGCCTTAATAAGTACCAAACTTGGTTTATGTTGGTCACCTTAGTGAATCTAGTTACGATGTTCTATTTGGTCCTTCTGGTTGTGTGATACAAGATCGACAGACCGAGAAGATATTGGGAACAGGGAGAAAACATGAACGCAACTACCATCTTGAAGCACTACATGTGGACGTGGCTTCAGATGGAAGAAGGGAGTGGTTGGAGATAGTTTTTCAGATAGTATTACTTCTTTAGTTAAAACTCGGTTTGGACCAATTATGACATTTATGGCATTGTCTCTTGGGTCACCCGCATTCGGGACGTTTGTTGAGTTTCAAAATAATTGGTTACCAGTTGAGAATAAGAACATGAAGCCGTTTTCAGTTTTTCCCTGTTTGTCATGTATTGAGGCCAAAACAGTGCCACTTCCATTTCATTCTAGTACCACCGAGGTTCATACTCTATGTGCCCTTGTACATACTAATGTGCAAGATCCCAGTCCTGTCATGTCTCGTCTCGGTTATCGTTACTTCATCTTGTTTATTGATCATCACACTCATTACACGTGGGTGTACTTCTTACGGTTAAAATCCGAGCTAATTCAGGTTTTACAGGAATTTGTCACCATGGTTCGCACTCAGTGTGACCAGCCAGTTCACATTTTTCGCTCCGTTCCAGGGGGTGGGGAATTTACCTCTAACACTCTACATTAGTATTTTCGAGATAATGGGATTCTCTTTCAACAATCTTATCTCGGAGTTTCAGAACAAAATGGATTGGTTGAACGTAAACATCGTCACATATTAGATCTCACTCGTGCTCTTCTTCTTCAGTCTAGTGTACCTTCATACTTTTTGGTTGAAACTGTAAGAACCGTGGTTTATTTGGTGAATCGGCAGCCTACTCCAGTTCTCGAAAACAAGTCACCTTTTGAACTTCTTTTTACCCGCTCTCCAGATTATTCTCGTTTGTGGGTCTTTGGATGCACCTGCATTGTTCTTCTTCCAAAGAAAGAACACACTAAGCTAACTGCTAAGACTGTCCATTGCGTGTTTATTGGCTACACAGACCATTACATAGGTTATCTCTGCTACGATCCTCTATCATGTCACATTTATACCGCCTACCATGTTATCTTTCTTGAAAACAACTTCCATTACCCCTCCCCATCTATACATCCACCCATAAAGCCACACCTTCCTCTTCATCTTCCTAACTTCACTATACAAGACCACCATCCTCTAAAACCTAAAAATACACCCAGTGAGATCACCTCCCCTATTCATTTCCCATTGCTCTCATCCCCTACCTCATCTTCATCCAACTCCTCCTCATTGTCCAACTCACCAACTGCCATAACCTCATTAACTACTGAACCTTCCTCACCTCAGATCCCGCCTTCACCAAGCTCGTCCAATATCACTTCTCCTATTCAAACCTTGCATGAACCTGCTCCTCGGCCCACTCGTCAAACCCGAGGTCAACTTCCCCTTCGCTATAATGACTACATGACCTATGCTACTAATGCAGTCTCCATTCCTACATCTTACAAGCAGGCTGCTCTTGACTCTAACTGGGATAGCGCCATGCATGAGGAAGAACATGCACTAGAGGCGAACGATACATGGACAATTGTTCCTCGTCCACTGGACGCTCCGGTTATAGGGTCCAAGTGGGCATACACGACAAAGTTTCCCCCTAATGGTTCCTTGGAGCGCTATAAAGCACGTGTTGTGGCTCAAGGATTTCGTCAAGAATTTGGAATTAATTATGATGAGTGATCCTCTAAATAAGAACCAAACAAACTTGATCAACTAAGAAACGGGACTACTCCCAAATCCAGGGTATCAAGTGTCAAAATCCAAGAGGAACGAATCACCAATCTATACTCAACTATTTAAGACACGGTTTAAGCTAACAATGGTTCAAAATGCTAGCTCTCTAGATTATCCACTAAAATACTTATCATCCACAAGAGTAATTCGAACTAGTTTAAACTAACGAACTAAGCAAACAAGAGAGTGAATAGGTGGAACACAAAGAGAGGAGGGTTGCTAGACTTCGGGTGTTGTTGTTGCACTCAAATCCGATTCACAAGAAGGATTGGATATAATGGCCGAGGTTTATGGTTTGATTATCCTCTAAATATCCGTAGAAATCCCATTCAAGGTCTCGAATTGGACTACCACCACCAATTGACAAGTGATCAAGCCAATTGGTAGTGAACACCCAGTGTTCGACAAAATGCTTATGTGCTAAAAGACTCTTAGTGGCATCAAAAACACTTGACAAGGGTGCTAAGTCACTATTTGACACCCCAAACATTCCATCCCTCAATTGAGTGATATCGCGAATGCATGCCAAGTGTTCGATAAAACGCCACTAAGAGAATCTTCACATTAAGGTTGAATTGGGGTGTGTGCTTGGTCCACACACACCTTACATCAATCTTGGACTATACACCTACTCAATTCAAGCATATTAAGTAATTGAAAGAGTACATTTGACCTAGAACAAGCCATAGCACATTCTAAGTTTTGAAAACCATAATCCAAGCATTCTCATATACCATAATCAATATCCACATGTATCCAACCCCTTATCATGAGGGGATCATCTTAATAAATAACAACACACTAGTCTAACAACTAAAGAGTTTAGCCCATCATCATGACGGTAAAACTAAGGGAAAGGGATATAATCACCATCAATTTTAAATAGGCATGTCTGCAGGGTCCACACGCCGTGTAAACCCACACAGGCTCCACACGCCGTATGGACTCATTTCCAGTCCGGGGCTTCGTTCTTTGATCGCACATATCTCCCTCATCCTACCTCCGTTTGAGCTCCGGTTGGTCTCTTTGGAATCATCTTGTCGTCCTCTATCCATCAGATACCTGAAACTTCACATATACAATGAGAAAGCAAGTCGAACAGAGCGAAATGATCTGTCGAGAAAACGAAACAAGAAACCCTTGTTTCTTCCAATCAATCACAAAGGAGGGTCAAAACTATGTCAAACAAGGTCAAATTGGTCAAATCGACAACGAATAATTGCTGCTCGAGTAAAAATGACCCGTCATTGTTCATCAAATCTCTTTTTCTATTTTATCCCCACTCTCCATTACTCCATACCAAACAAAAACTTATTTATTATTTCAATTTTCCCTCCTAAAACTATCTCATAAAAAAACTGCTAGGTGAACATTAATCCGCCGACAATCCATTCTGAATTCTGAAAGATACTATAATAGACATGACCACTGTTGTACAAACTAGGACTTATAACCACTACTTTCAATTCCATAATCAATTTTAAGAAAAAGATATGTACTACCCACCAGCTTTTCTTTTGTTGCACTTACTCTACACATATTTGTATATAAATAAGAGCTACCTAACTGATTTATTGGCACTTGTATAACTCGTTATATTGCAAGCTAAGTAGCTAGAGTGTTGATTTGAGTACTCCATTTTCGAGGTGAGCGATTATTGGATCGTTATCGTTAGTCATGTGTACGTAGAATTGTAACATAATTATAACTTGTTATAAATTACTTGTGTACTAGTTTATCTACAAATGTGGAGGCTAAGGGTTGGTGATCGAGGCCGAGAAACCCAGCAAGGCCTTTTGTTCAGCACAAATGATTTCGTGGGAAGGCAGGTTTGGGAATTCGACGATGGAGCTGGAACTGGTGACGAATTAGAGGCGGTCAAAGAAGCTCGGAACAGATTCCATAAGAATCGGTTTTGGGTTAAGCCAAACTCCGACCTACTATGGCGTATGCAGGTATGCCTATAGGATATCATCAGACATTTTGATGGATAAACATACTTTCAATGTATTAATTAATTTTTAGGATAAGTTTCTACATACCATAAATGAATAGATAGAACCATTTGGAAAAAAAGTAATATGATAAAAGATGATGATCTATCGTTTCTATAAAAAATACGACTATAAAAGGAAACTTGAGATATGGGGTGTAATTATTTTATACTATGATTATTATCAATCTTAATTGAACTTAGACCTAATAAAATTAAATCTCTTAATTTCATAATTTGATTAAGATAAATATCTACTCTATATTATATAAACTTCGATGCCCCACTTAGTAGCGCACGGTAGTGTTTACTTTAGTTATTAAAATACAGTACGGGTATAGTACGATATTAATACGTTCAGAGTTTCATACGTTATTTCAATATAGGAGTACGTTTAAAAATTCGGTAACAATTATAAAATATTAAAAATTTATAATTTTAAAGTGAATATAAATAAAAATTTATTAAAATATTTACTGTATTAAAAGTGTAGTACGTGAAATATCAAAAAAACCTGGAAAAAGTATATTAATTTTTTAGGATAAGTTTCTATATATCATAAATGAATAGATAGAACGATTCTGGAAAAAAAAAACTAATATGATAAAAAATGATGATCTATCGTCTCTATAAAAAATACAACTATAAAAGGAAACTTGAGATATGGGGTGTAATTATTTTATACTATGATTATTATCAATCTTAATTGAACTTAGACCGAATAAAATTAAATCTCTTAATTTCATCCTTTGATTATGCAAAATATCTACTCTATATAATATAAACTTCGACGCCCCACTTTAGTAGCGCACCGTAGTGTTTACCTTAGTTATTAAAATACAGTATGAGTATAGTACGATATTAATACGTTTAGAATTTCATACGTTTTTTCAATATAGGAGTACGTTTAAAAGTTTGGCAACAATTATAAAATATTAAAAATTTATAATTTTAAAAGTGAATATAAATCAAAATTTATTAAAATATTTACTGTATTAAAAATGTAGTACGTGAAATATTAAACAAACCTGAAAAATTTAAACAACTCTACAATAGTACAAAAACAAAGATTTTAAATACACCAAATATATATATATATATATATATATATATATATTATACAGGTATTAAACAAATTTTTAGCTAACTAGAGTGTTTACCATGTTAAATATATTAACCATTTGTAGGCATCACCTTTGTTGCATGCCATGTATTGTAGTTTTTTAGGTGCTAGAAGTTCTCTCGACTAATATTTCCGACTACTTTAGCTTAAACCCTTACCTATCGCTTGGTATAAATGAAATTTTATAAAAAAATTTAATTTATTTTGAAGTGAAATTTGTGTTTGGAATATACCAAAATATTTATCCACTTCAAAATTTTAAACTCAATAAAATTAAAGCTAAGTTTAGTAATTTTAAAAATTTGAGCAATAATTTTCAATATAATCAACAAGTATTTTATTAATTCTGATAAAATACCATATATATCCGAATTAATAATTAAATTATCTTGAGAGATGCTTAATTTATTTATTATAGTAATTATTAATAATTTATTAATTTCCTCATAGGCCCATGACCTTAAGCCCAAAATTTAAACTCGACTTTCTTGTTCATCGTTATTTCTGGATCTTAGTTTTTGCGGGAAAAAGGATTCAAGCAGACGATCCCACCGGTGAGAATCGAAGAAGACGAAGAAGAAGATATCTCGTTCCAGAAGGCGAAGATTGCAGTAAAGAGAGGAGCTCACTTCTTTTCAGCGCTTCAAGCCAACGACGGCCACTGGCCAGCTGAAAACGCAGGCCCTCTCTTCTTCCTCCCGCCTCTTGTCATCTGTCTGTACATCACCAGCAATCTCGCCTCCGTCCTCTCCGCCGAGCATCGCAAGGAGATTCTTCGCTACATCTACAATCATCAGGTAAGGGCGTTCTTAATGCATTCGATATCTTAGGTTTTCCTATCCACAATTTTATTTCTCAATTGGATGATTTGATTTCCGTATGTGATGTCGGTAGAATGAAGATGGTGGTTGGGGATTACACATTGAAGGACCGAGCACAATGTTCTCTACCGCTCTGAATTACATTTGTATGCGGATTCTGGTGGAAGTACCTGATGTTGGAAGAGATATCGCCTGCCAGAGAGCTAGGGATTGGATTCTTGATCATGGCGGCGTTACTTTCATTCCTTCTTGGGGGAAGACCTGGCTCGCGGTAAACCACTTAGTAGACAACTAATTGTGCTAACACAACTTTGTGCTAAACCACTTTTGCTAATTGTTCTTTAAGTTGGTTTTGTAGATTTTTGGCGTGTACGAATGGTCAGGAACCAATCCATTGCCACCAGAGCTTTGGCTGATTCCATCGTTTCTTCCTCTGCACATGGGGAAAATGCTGTGTTATTGTCGCCTGGTTTACATGCCAATGTCGTATCTGTATGGCAAAAGATTCGTCGGCCCTATAACTTCTCTCGTTCAGCAATTGAGGACAGAACTCCATACTCAGCCTTACGACCAAATCGATTGGAATAAAACCCGGCACCTTTGTTGCAAGGAAGATCTCCTCAATCCCCATCCCGTGATCCAGGACTTAATCTGGGATGGCTTATATATGCTTGCAGAGCCTCTACTTACTCGTTGGCCCCTCAACAAGCTCCTACGAAAGAAGGCTCTTGAAGTGACGATGAAGCACATTCATTATGAAGATGAATGCAGTCGTTATATTACCATTGGATGTATAGAAAAGGTGATTTTAATGTTCTGTAAGTTATCAGCGTTGAACATCTGTTACAAGTTAACCTAATGTACAAGTGTGTGGCAATTGCAGGTTCTGTGTATGCTAGCATGCTGGGTAGAAGACCCCAAAGGTGATTCTTTCCAGAAGCATCTTGCTAGGATTCCTGACTATCTCTGGGTTGCTGAGGATGGGATGAAGATGCAAGTAAGAATGTTCAATGAAGTAATGCAATTGACGATTGACTAACTTCGTAGGAAAATTAATGATCACCCATTTTTGTTATTTCTTCTGCCGGTGATGATAAAAAGAGTTTTGGAAGTCAGCTATGGGACACTGGTTTTGCCATCCAGGCATTGCTAGCTTGCGGCATTAATGATGAGGAGATAGGAAATGTGTTGAAGAAAGGACATGACTACGTTAAGAATTCTCAGATGAAGGATGATCCTCATGGAGACTTCAAGAGCATGTACAGGCACATCTCGAAAGGATCCTGGACTTTCTCAGACCAAGATCACGGATGGCAAGTCTCCGACTGCACTGCTGAAGGTCTCAAATGTTGCCTTCTTCTCTCGAAGATGTCACCTCAACTGGTTGGCAAGCCCATGGAACCGACTCGGTTGTTTGACTCTGTGAACATTCTTCTTTCTCTTCAGGTAAATAGGCTAAGCATCCATATTTTTTATTGAGTGAATGGAAATGTAAATAAGCTAAGTTTTACGAGTCATTTGTGTGGATGATCGTAACACTTGTTGGCTTTTGATGAAGAGTAAAAATGGTGGCTTATCAGCTTGGGAACCTGCTGGAGCTCCAGAATGGTTAGAGGTAAATTCCGACCTTCTAACCTATATTAGTTCGAGCCTTTTACAAGCTCTGAGTTCTTCCCCAAGTTTTAATTTTGAGCATAGAAAGTATATCATCTCCTTGGCAGGTATTGAACCCAACAGACTTCTTCGAAGACACTGTCGTCGAGCACAAGTACGTTGAATGTACAGGAGCTGCCATTTCTGCAATGGTCGAGTTCAAGAAGCTCTACCCAGGGCATAGGATGAAAGAGATCAACAGGTTCGTGAAAGGTGCAGTAGGGTATATTGAAGCCACACAAACTCGTGAAGGAGGATGGTATGGAAACTGGGGAGTTTGCTTCACTTATGGAACTTGGTTTGCACTTGGAGGCCTAGCAGCCGTGGGGAAAAACTATAAAAATTCCTCCTCTGTTCGGAAAGGCGTTGATTTCCTGCTATCGATACAACAAAGTGATGGCGGGTGGGGAGAGAGCTACCTTTCATGCCCTCAGAAGGTAATTAATCAATCAGTTAGTTCACTATCAGTCGCGAGTAGTCATCTAGACTCATTACCGGGTCCAATGATGTTGCTTGCAGAGGTATGTACCTCTCGAAGGCAATCGGTCGAACTTAGTACAGACAGCATGGGGAATGATGGGTCTGATTCATGGAGGGCAGATGGATATAGATTCGACTCCATTACACCGTGCTGCGAAACTGCTGATAAACTCTCAAACAGAAGATGGCGATTTCCCACAGCAGGTAAGTACACATGAACAGTTATTATACTACATTCTGTTAGGAAATTAATATGGGGCTTGATGTGTAGGAAATTACTGGAGCTTTCATGAAGAACTGCATGTTACATTATGCTGCTTACAGAAACATCTTCCCTTTATGGGCTCTAGCAGAATACCGCAAGTGTGCTGCTGCTTTCTTCACCAAGTGAAAATATTCAAACCAACGCAAAGTGTACAAGTTTGCAAAAGGTTGAAGAACTAGCTTTGAGTATTTGGTGATCACCCTTTTACTGTTTGTTATACTCGTAGTTTTGCTGACCGATTGGCCAGAGTTTTAAAAATGTATATTGTTGGAATGGTGAATTATGGTTCAATTCCCAATAATAATGTTGGGAGAGGAATAAAACCTTAATCATGGAATCATTCTTGACTGAATTAGTCGATCAGTAAGTCAGCTACCAAAATATATACCAAAAAATGGAAAAGATTCTGGTGGTGTATGTGGTTACTCGCTACTCATATCATGTGTCACGCTATAATTAGCCACTTCAATTGTACAATAAATCATTATAAACACTTAAACACTTAAATATGGTCTAATTTAAATCATGGTTAGTTCTGAGCTAAATGTTGGTCTGACACTTGCATCTTCTTTAAATGTTTTCTATTTTTAATTAATCAAAATCCTGAAAATATAACCAGATCTCATTCATCATCGTCTTCACAAATACCCCTTCTTCTCATAAGAGTTCTTAATTGCATGCATATCCTGACTCCCTGTTGTTGACGATGAGTGCCCCTGTTTCCGTGCTTCCATTCAATCCCCGGCCGACGACGTTAGGCGACCCAATTTTTCCTGCTATTCCATTTGAAATAACCGCCGACTGTTCAGCGATGACGACGGGCTGCTCTCCCTCCCCTTGTCCAGCGCTTCCTTTCCAAGTTCGAAAGAGAATAATCTCATAATCAGAGAACCCTAATCGTAAAAGTTGCATTTTCCGAAATTTGCAAAGGACATTCTTTATTCGGTTATTTTTTTATTTCATTTCTGCAGCATGACACCTACAATGAGTAACGGGTACCCATATAAACTGGAGTCTCTAATATATACACCAATTAGAAGAGTCCTTCCTGAAGAAGAATATTTCCTAGAGAATAGACTTACTATATCAGCTAATAACGTTTAACTAAAAAATAGCAATTAAGGTAATAAAAATATCTATACACGTTTATGCATACAATATCAATATTCTTCAAGAACAGGTCTCCTTGTTAATGTATGAAGACCTTTGAGTGCTCTGTAACAACTACTTGCTGTACACAGATAATAGCTTACCTCCAAATATGATTCTATCTTCTTCTTCTTCTTCTTCTTCTTCTTTTAACAATGACACTACAGCTCTTCCCAGAACCCAGCTGCCCATTTTCGCTGCCCCTGTTCCTCCTCTTTTCCCTACCCTTGCCCTGCCCCTCATCTTTTCTCAGTTGCCCCTGCCCCGAAGGTGGACGACCAGATCACAGCAGAGCTCACAGCAACAAACCCTTTTGATGCTGTCCAGCGTATGAAAGATGGCTTCAATACTTTCAAGCTCCAGAAATACCAGTATGTACAACATATACTTGCAACTACTTACTTTCTGTGTCAAATAACCAGTTATAATAGGCAGACAATTGATATACTTGAATGACAGGTTGGGTCTGTTCTTTTAATTTCTTCTTAAATTGGTCGTTCTATCTAGCTCTCTCTGTCGATGTGTTGGATAGACAGAATTAGGAGCAATGTTAGATGAACACGACACAAGAATTTGTTAACGAAGTTCGCGAAAATTCCCTAGTAGTCCCCGTCCCAAAGTGTTAACTTGGGAGGTTTCTCAATTGAGTTTGGTAACTGAAATCGAGATTAAGATACAAAATCTTAACACCGTGTTGAATCCTTCAACACAAGAACCTTGATGCTTAAGCTTCTAGTCCAAAGCTTGATCACCAACCTCACCTCTGGAAATTCTCACAATTTCAGCCAAATTTTCACTCGTGTTCTTGCACTCGAAATTGTTGATCTTCTTGTGCTTCTGCAGTTGTTTTAAGTAGCCTCTCAAACTAGCTGTGGGAGGCTTTATCTTGGCTTGAATTGATTTGATCATGCAACCAAAGAAGATATACACTTTCCACAAATTTAAACAAGCCATTTGCTTCTTTTTTCTTTGACAAAAAAATCATATCATTCATATTCCTTATTAAGGTATAACAATATGAGGCGTACAGAAAGTCCCATTAAAGGTGCAGTCCTCACCAATGAAACTAATATAAATCACGGATCTTTGCAATAGCTATTTGCTTGATTATACTTAATTTGTGAACTAATCCATCTATCTATTTCAATTATTATAATTAACTCTTGTTTAATCATATGAAATATCTCATTCAATGTAAATCCCTATGATGCAAGAAGAACCCTCAACTGTACAGAGAGCTAGCCAAAGGGCAGAGCCCCGAGGTTGGTTGGTTGATTAGTTATTTGTTTATATGGTTTGAGGTTCTCTGTTTAATTTGTTTCTGTGAGATTAAGAATTATGAATGAATCAATGGATTGATGCAGTACATGGTGGTTGCCTGTTCGGATTCAAGGGTGTGTCCTTCACACGTTCTGGATTTCCAGCCCAGAGAGGCTTACGTCGTCCGTAACATTGCCAACTTGGTCCCCAAATTCGACCCGGTCGGTCAACTTTTTATCTTTCCCGACCCGTATATTAATTCAAGTTAATTCTGTTAGGTATCGTTGCATCCTAAATAATTTAAATTGTTTAAATTGTTAGAAGATGGTTCAGGAGATGTTTGAATATAATTGACGTCTACTTCATGGATGAATGTTTTTTACGTTAACAAACTGAAAAGGTTAAGTTATTTAATACTGGTTTGTTTTTAATGAACGAGAACGTTACTAATAGTAACAAAATGAACCTACCACAGAACGATAACATGAGCAAGCCATGGCGTCATTACAAAACACTAACATTTCTCAATTACGTAATAGTAATCATATGAATTACAACTCATGGTGTATGGAATTAAAATATTCGATTTAATTTCTTATCTAAATGGAGGTTCGACGGATCTTCGATTTTTACTTTCGATCTTCATTTGTGGGTGTTTAGAGTGTTTGACGGTATTTAGTTCGTCGATATACACAACTTTTTACATAAATTTTGATTTTCCGAAAGGATAATAACGTAATTTACTCTATTTAGAGCATCTTTTAATTCGAATAGTAGAGCGTCAAATAGAGATTCAGTTGGATAATACAGAAACTCATGTTGGGGGCATAAAATGATCTAGCGTCAACGACCCCACTTTTTTACAAGACGTGCAAGTCCGCGAGCGTCCGTTCCTAAAATTCATTTTCATCCATCGATCTCGATCGTCCGCCCCGCGTCCAGACTCGAGTAAATTCGGCAATTGCCAATTAGCATGATAGCATCCGTATTAAAATTTAAATTACCATATTGTCCACGTCACCTATCCGCACCTCCCAACTTCCAGCTAATCAAAACTCAAAACCCGCCCGCGAAATTCAAATCACCCCTGAAAATAAAAACGCGCTCCAAACTCCAAATAATTACAAAACCCCGCTTCATATCCAAACAATCCCAGCCGTCCATATCATTGTATCTGCATCCAACCATAATCCGCTCTCCACATCACCAATCCGCGCCACACCCCATAATCCAATCACATCAGACCTCTTCCCTCCTATAAATATCAAACCATAACTCCGGAAAATTCCACACCACTGCAATTACTTTCAATCCAATCGATTTCAATGGCGCCCAAGGCAGAGAAGAAACCAGCAGAGAAGAAGCAAGCGGAGAAAGCTCCTGTAGCCGAGAAGAAGCCCCGCGCGGAGAAGAAGCTCCCCAAGGAAGGAGGAGCCGCCGGCGCGGACAAGAAGAAGAAGCGGAACAAGAAGAACGTCGAGACCTACAAGATCTACATCTTCAAGGTCCTGAAGCAGGTCCATCCGGACATTGGGATCTCCAGCAAGGCTATGGGGATCATGAACAGCTTCATCAATGACATCTTCGAGAAGCTCGCTGCCGAGTCCTCCAGGCTTGCGAGGTACAACAAGAAGCCGACGATCACTTCTCGCGAGATCCAGACTGCCGTCAGGCTTGTTCTCCCCGGCGAGCTGGCGAAGCACGCTGTTTCTGAAGGGACCAAGGCCGTCACCAAGTTTACCAGCTCTTAGATTGGGTGGGTTGTTTCCTATGTGGATCGTTTGTGTAGAGTAATTGTAGCTGTATTAGGGTTTCTAGCTCCTCAATCACTGTATCTGCTTGTAAGGTTATTTAGGTGAAGAATAGGGTTTTCCCTCTCCGATTGCAAATGAACTTGATTGATCAAATATGAATTTTTGAGGATTTGGCCGAAGCTTTGTCCAATTCTAATATACGTTGATCTTTTGTCCTCTTTTTATTCTTTTAAGTTTCGTCTGTTAGTAGGTTTCGTCTGATGAGATCCAATCACAGAACGGAGCCCTTAGAGTGAGGAACTCTATAGATTTCTAATATCAGAAATGCAATATAGACCATTGGATTGACATCATTTAATCTGACGGTAGATGTAATAAGAGTCCTAATGAAAAAGATTTAATTGAATTGATACTTTTAATTTGAAAAAAGAAAAAGAAAATTAATACGAGTACTAATTAGAGTCGTCAAACAGGCGGGCTAAAGATCGGGTTAGTCGGGTTACGGGTTCATTGAGTTTTGGGTTGGGTTGCCCATCAGGCCATCAAACTACAATCAATTTACAAAATATAATGCATAACTTTTATTTAGATACTAAAAAATAAAATTTAGATTCAAGAATCATTTTATTTTATTTAAATTTAAAAGAATTGGGATTATAATTTTGAATTTTAAAACAGTAATAGAATTGTAAAAACCAGAAATTAGATTACAAATTGAACTCTTAATTTTAGGATTATGAAATGGTGGATGAAAAAAGTAAAAACCCTCTAAAGATTGGAGGTCATTTTATAATTTTGAGAATTTTCGGATGAATAAACCTCAAAAAATAATTAAGATTTTCACTCTTGTTTATGTCTATTCAGATTTTTGTTTATAATTAAGATTGTGGAATAACTATTTATTAGAACTTATCATAACTATACGTGGGAGAGAACTTCATATTTTGGCAGATGATATGACGGATTAAATGAGCGGGCTGGACGGATTACAGATTAATCGGATTATGAGATGTCAAATTACGGACTAATCGAATTACTGGTTAATCCACGGGTCATTTCAAGACCTACTCTTGTTCCTATGTATATGATTCTTTCGGCAGCCTTTTATTTTGTTGAAATTAACTAATTGAGTTTATTTTGTTGGTAACAGGTCTAGTGAAGCCCACAACATATTTCGTTGGTCTCACAGTTGTAGCTTTGCTGTCGTTTTTCCATTTGAGATATGATTAAGATTATATTTACTTCCTAAATATTATATAACATTTTGAAAGATGGAAATACTGACGTGCATGCATGTCAAGCAATATATATATATATATAACATCTTCATGTGCTAATGCATTGGATTCATCATCGAAGACGAGCTCGTCAGAAAAATATCCACATGAAGATGAAATGCTTGTTCTATGCAACGAACTAGCATGATAGACATTACTTGTTCGTAAAGATTTACCAAAAACAAAGCTCAATAATTATTGATTCTCCTCGCTACTAGCATAGGAGTTGAATGAGTTTTGTCAAAAAAAACAAACTAGTTTGGAATCGATCGAGATTTTGAAATTCTGACTACCATTAATGCCCTGGGTCAGGATGTACGCCCAAGGATGTGTTGGTGCTGCCGATACACCTTATCGAAGATGTTTCAAAGACTGTTTCAGACATTATAGATACAGAGCAGATGTTTGTGTTCAGGATTGCAGTGTGAAATGTGCAGGGCAGAGTGTACCGCCGGTACCTTTCTCTTCAAGGCAATTTGGAGAGGATAATTCAAAGAATCTTTAGTTCACTTCTCGTTATCTCTCAAGTTAGATTGTACTGTTTCGTCTGTTAATTGTTTTTCTTTAAATAATCGATTATGTAACAATCGAAAATGAGTATATGAAAATAATAATATAAGGGATTTCGTTCCTCGCAACCCAAATTTGCAAATTCTAATTTTAATTAATTATATTCACATTGCCACTTTTCCGATTTATTATCAAGCTAAATATGTTTCCAATTGGATTATGGTTTCCTATTGAAATAATACCAAACAATGAATAAATGTAACTAACGTACGTACGTACCTACCGAAGTCAGTGTTAGCTCTCTAGCCAGATTGCTACCTCCCCGGTATTTTATTTAGACTTAAAACTCTGTCACCACCTTTCAGTTTATTATGAAACTAATAATAATATGATATTTTTACATTATTTTCTATATAAACACCAATTGCAAAGTGCATTAATTTAAATAAGTAAGATCTCATTGAGTATTAAATCAACAACTAAAGATCATATGATGTCAAACTGTTATCTCTTGTGGGAGAGTTTGTAGAGTCAATCATGACCTCCTTACAAAATCCTAATCGTACCTTAATTTTACATCGTCCACCACCACGGACGCCGAAAACTCCATCTCAACGTCGAATCTTATGAACAGTCTGATCCCTAGCCACCGTGAAAACAAGGGAAAGCATGTAACTTGAAGCAGTTAGAGTATTACATCCTCAATGACACCTAAACCACATCGGCTTTAGATGCAGACAAAACAAACAAACAAAATAAAACTACTACCTTTGACACAGTACCATGCATGTTTAAAAGATTAAAAAAGAGACGACCTCTACGATCCGAACTAAAAATCCAAAAGAGCTAACGAAAACAAATACACTTGTAGGGTAGCCGGTCTTTTATTGCTGCAGTGGAGTCGACCGGGGCTCTACCAGAAGAGGTTTTATGAAGTTCGGCGAGTCACCTCGAGCCGACTCGCCTTTAATTCAAAACCCGGTGGAATGTTGTCTTTTCTTGGAGATTTGGTTGATCTATGGCCTTCCATCTCTGCTTCGAACAACTCCCCTATACTATGAATTTCTTCGCTGCTACGTTTTTCAACCACTTTGAGCTTCCTCCATTATTTCATCCTCCCCGGTGCGTCGATGAACCCTAACCTACCTTAGAGGATTTCATCTTGTTAGGCTCGGCAGTTAGTGTCCCGGAGTTCGCCTCCTTCGATTTCGACCTCTTTTTTATTTTCTTCTTATGAATAGTCACCAAGAATGTCACAACTCACAAACTATTATAATAATCCTATATTGATAAAAAAAAACTATTATAATAATCCTATATTACTCGCTATATTACTGCTGATCACACGTAGATGTGTGCCTATAAATGAAAGGGAAGCCTCCTATCCAAAAGACCTAATGAATCACCAACATCACACGGGATTCAAGCTATAGCTGTCGAGCCAATTTTTTAGGAACGAAAGAAGCCAGAGTACCTTGAGGGACAAGATATTCAAAGGGTAGGTAGTCTTTCGGTTTCGAAGGATGTAAAATCTAATGATAACAATAGAGTAGCAACAAATATCATTATGCAGACAGACTTTAAGGTAATTCATACTTCAGAAAGAAGTATACTTGGAAACAATCCGAACATCACCAATTCCACAATTGAAAGCTCAAGTCTTTTGACAGCAAAATCGATTCAGTAGAACATCAAAACGGGTAATAAACTACAATGGGATTCGGTACCGGTAGACATCACTAGATACAATCCGAAACAACAAAAAAGCAGGGCCACCCAAGAGCAGTTTCAACGAAGTCTCCTGGCCTCTCTCTCAGACTCGAGCAAGGTAAGGATGTCACCTTCTCTCACGGGTCCCTTGACATTCCTCATGATGAAACGGTTAGGGTCATCGAGGAACTTGACCCTGACTTGAGTCACTTGACCCCTCGATCCAGTACGGCCCATCACCTTCACCACCAAAGCATGCTTGGTCTGGGATTCCATCCTGTATCACAAACACCAGGATGTTAAGAGACAGTTAGATCCCAATGCAAGGTTGCAGAACAGAGCAAGTGCAGTCACAAATAGCAATCGCCAATTGGAGCATTAGACATAGGAATTCGCAAAATCATCAGACATCAATACAGATAAATAGAACTATAACTAAAATTCAAATTGGAATCAGCTGAACCCTGAATGGCGGTCATTATTCTGGCTCTTTGATAGCAATATAATGCAATAAGGAAACATGATTAACCACTCAATCATATAATCATAATCATCGCAAATTCAAATGCGACCAAATAAAAAGAATAAACAGTTCTTTGATTGCACCAGATCCACGAGGACAGCAATTAGAATCCAGTCAGAAAATATAGCAAACAAAGCACCCTAGAAATATCTCCACGATCCAACCAATCTATCATACAAACAACAAGCGATAAGAAGCATTAACACCCCGCATCAACAACACAGAGCCTAAGGATCTACGGTAGCAAACGGCAGGGAGGCAGGAACGAAGCAAGGATTAGGCGACCACAGAAAAGGAAAACTCGAAACGGAATATGAAAGCGAAGATATATAGACAAAGAAACAAGGCGGAGCTCGGTTAGAGAACGAACCTTCAATTGCAAGAAGAAGCTCCGACGAGACGAGAGCTATGGAAGCTAACGGCTGGCTGCTGCAGCTGCTACTAGGGCTTTTCTCTCGGCAATTTTGCAAGGAAGGCTGATATGCTAGAATCCTTAGGGGTTTTGTAGGGCGCATTGGATTTTACCTTCCTGTCCAAAAGCGATCATCTCCAGCTAGGGTAGTTTGGTAGAACTGCGATGGATTTTAGCTGGATCGAGTTTGGGTGATCGGGCCATGAGAAGATGGGTCCTAATTTCTGGGCCTGGTTAAAACAGGTTTTTCTTAGGTAAATCAGTATTATCGTCCTGGTTTACCAGAACATTCGACGACAAATGGATGGTTTTATTAGTGGTTGTTGGTGATATTTTCGTTGTGAGGTTAATATGACCGTTTATATTATGGTCCATAATAATATACAATGACGTAAATTTATTTTTTGTTAAATTTCTTAACCGGTCAACTTTTGATCAAAAATATTATCTCTTCTACTAATCAATAATATTATTGAAAATGAGGGTTAACGTTCAGGGTGATGATGGATGTGTAGTTGCCGTAGAATGTACGTTCGAATTCGTGGTTTGGTGTCGTTACAAATTTATAACTATAACAAATTATAAACAAAGTTACAATGATAGCTTCAATTATTTTAAACCGTAGTAGGTATTTCATTTTTCATATTATTATGGTTAACTATAAATTTCCTTTAGTCGGATTCAAATCTACTGAAACAGAGATCCTACATCATACGAAGGTTTGAATAATGGACTTTATTTTATAGGGGATTAGGTTAGAACCTTGGAAAACAAGCTGGGGAAAAAACATCTCAAATGAACAACATGAATAATAATATTTATTTAGAACATAGATATATAGTATAGTGTATGAATTTGATCGATCGGATCACTCATCGTCATCGCTGCGACGGTTGTGGTGGTGCTTGTACCGGTGCTTCTTCTTCTCCTCATCACCGTCGTCTTCGTCAGAGTCATTACCTCCCTGCCATTGAGGAAAACATGAATTCCAAGAAAGCATCAGATATTCAAACATTTAAAAAAATTGAAATGTCTTATAGATCGCTTACGTATTTCTTGCGGCCGTAGCCTTCTTCATCACCACCACCGTGACCGTATCTGCCGCCAGATCGAGACTCGTCATCGTCATCATCGCGGCGCCTTCCGTAACCACCGGATCCATGCTCTGAAGATTCGTGACGCCTTCCATAGCCTTCACCTTCCTCTCCGTGGCTCTGCTTTCTCCTCCCGTACTCAGATCCGCCGCCTTCGTACTCCGATTCAGTGCGGCGGCCATAACCGGATCCGTGCTCTTCCGACTCTGTTCTCCCGCCGTATCCGGATCCGTGTCCCTCGCCGTGCGGCCTCCCGTGCTCCGTCCTTCCGCCATATCCCGATCCGTGCGGTCGGGGCTTGGGACGGATGTAGCTGCTGTACTCAGTAGTGAGAGCATCACCGCCGTAAGCGGAGGGCTCCGAGTGGGAACTGAAGTGAGGACGATCGTAATCGATGTCGTCGTTTGCAGAGCGGTTCTTCGGATAGCAGGTCTCGTTGCTGTGCGGGACCGGACGGCCGAAGGTCAAGTGGATGTCGTAGCCGCCGCCGTAAGGCGTCGGATCGTACTCGTCGAAGTCGTCCACGGCGTCGGCATCGGCTCTGGAATAGTACGGCATTGTCGTCGGTGAACGATCGGGGTGAATCAGAATTCTCTGATATGTGATTTGGTGGAAATGCAAATTAGAATTTGGGGATTTTTATACGTGCTGATGAGCGCGAGAAACGTGCGGAAGTGGTAAATTGCTTCGTTGGTCATTTGATTCTTATTTTAGCTCTGATTTGGTCATTTAACTTACCATATACTATAACTATATTTAAAGTTATCTCTATTCAATGTTAAGATTCTATTTAATGACAACTTCATTTCATATATTCATAAATTTTTTGTGAATCTTCCAACAATTTTGTCAAAATATGGTAACCTCTTTAGTAAATATTTTAATCTTATTCAAGTCAAATTACTACGACAATTACGGTACTAATTATTCATCTTCTTATCGTATATTGACTTATTCAAAATCTTTAAATTTTATAGAATAGATAAAAATATCACACCACATACTCACTTTACCATAAATAATCAACTGTAAATATTCATTGGGAAATAAAAATGCTTTAAGAAAATATATATTATTCATTTGGTCATCCCAAAAAACAGTTGGGGTATGTACAAATGTATCACAACATATTTCCATATGAAGTACGACAATATGAACGACACATGTTATCAACTTGTAAACAAGAATGAGAGGTAAATTAATAAATTGTCATTCTGAAATTCAATATGAACTCTCTTTATTATTTTTAAAATTAAATTATTTTTATTGTTTATTTCGCCATTCTTTACCTCGACAGGTATATATATATGTAAACTCAAAGGGATACAATCTGACAAGTTTTATTAGATGAACGTCGTCAACTTACATAACAAAAATCTAACCTACAAATCAGGCTCCCACTGACTGAACTTGTATTTCAGCTAACAACTTGACTTTCTACTAACACACGATTTAGGATTAAATTGTAACTCAAAAGTGAATACTTTCTTGTGCTGGTGGTTAGTGGTAATAGCTGCAGTACTCAGTTAGGCAAATCAGCAGAATAAAACATATCCGAGTAATAGGAAATAGAGTGGGGTTATAAGAACATATGAATGCAGCATAAGTATGATATTGTAGTAGAGATTTTTATCATGATTAAGAGAGTGATAACTGATTATGTTGAACGGAAGATTGTACTTAAGACGAAAAAACCAAAAGAGGCAATCAAAAAACAACCTTTGTGGCAATATATATACAAAGGCAATGACATAAGATAGGAAAACTGTAATAAGGGGACGTCTGATAAACAGAAAGGTTGACTGCCATATAATTTCCCCACAGACGCAAGCTGAACATATCAAATAACAGCAAGACGTCAGATTTAGACTACAAAAAGTCAAAGGCAATATGACATGGAAAATGTTGAAGTAGATTGGAAGGCGAAAGAACAACCTAATCATCACAAAGACATTTGTGTGTACGCTTAACGGGCTCCTTAGCTGGCTTGTGTTCACTAAATGCAGGTGCTCGCTTGGCGGGAGGAAGTTATTTTGCTACCTTAGCTGTTGAAGGGGCTGCATTTTTAGTGAGACTTTCCTGTTTGAATGTTGGCTAGGGGGATGCTGTCTTGAAAATAACCACGATAAACACATGCATGTAAGAACGACATGGTGCAAATGAATATTGAAAGTCAGCCAGCAAAGATTCATACAGTGTGGCCGAAATCTGTTGAGCAGACATTTGGGGTGCATCAAGGTTGCGAGGAAAATTTTCGTCTTTGATTTTTGTTTCAGTGGGTGGAACTGCAATTGTTCCAACAACATTCATATAAGAGAGTAGAAATACAAATTAGCAGAGAAGTAACCACCATCCATAAAAAGAAATAAATTGTGTACATTGAGAAAAATTACATATAAAGCAATATGGGATGATTGAAATTGCATCTCAAAGAAAGATTGTTTTAGAAAGTACCTTGACTACAGATGTTTGGAGTGGCACATGGGCAAAAGGGTGAGAGAGAGAGAGACTAAAGATGCTCTATTCCGTCATATATAGTTGAAACTTCATAGCATGAGTAAGTGAGAACTAATGAGGAAACCATCGGGTGTGGTAGCTCACCAGTGGGGGCAAATGGTATAGCCTGAAACATTGTAGATAGAGTTGACAGAGATACGTTTCTATAGAACCCTAAGGAGTTTCTTGTGCGGATCACCCTGACTGTTCACCCTGCAAACAACAAGTCACAGATTCAGTCAAAATACACAATACATTTGATTTCTGTGAGGATTAAAATAGTCGATTAGAGTGAATGAAATTCAGAAATTCTGCCAGAATATATGGAAGTGATCACAGTTGCGTTCATTTTCATTGTAAAAACACATATATGAAACTGAACTCACCCAACAACAATATTTTGATGCAAATACAAAATAATTCAAACCCCAACCCCAAATGTGAACAAATTATATGAATAATGAGAAAAAAAATAAAGTATTCAACTAATAGGAAGCTACCCATTAATGATGCAATTCATGTTCATAATTATCACAGAGCAAGTTAATCATGAATGAGATCATACAAAACCAACACAGGGCAGCGATTTTATAATTGGTTTCAGATGAGATGAATATGGGCATGTGGCTAGATAAAATAACATAAAGGTAATAATAAATCTGTATACTATCAAGAGTTTTACTGGAACATAACTCATCATGATATTTGTTGATTCCACTTAGTCCTAGCAATCATCAACATACCAAGCTAGATGGGAAATAAATCTATTATCTACCCCATCACCAACCTATTGGGAAAGTCTTCCCGCGAAGAACATCGTGAATGTTCACATAAAACATTCTACAAAATGAAAAAGCAAAGACCTGATCTACCCAGACAACATTTAGTTAGAACACCACACCCTTGAGAGTACAAAAAGCCTAAAATGAATACAGAGAGGCTAAAATGGACTCACTGATCGTTGATTTTGGAGAAGTAAGTGACTTTCTCAACAATTCTAACGAAAGAATGCGCCTTCTTCCTCCTTTCATTTCTCTGCAAATAATTCTAGACAAGCTTTTAGTTTTACCAACTGGTAGAAAGTAAGGAGGTGAGATCAGAGATGTAATTTTTTTTTGGGTAAGCTGGGATACAAAAGCTCTCTTCTTGAGAGAGAAGGAAAACGAAGAAAAGGAAAAAGAATGAACGATGATGCAGATGCAAAGTTGAGCTTTTTGGAGAAGAAGGAGAGAAAACAAAACGAAGAGGAGGGAGAAGATTGAATGGATGATTTCACGGGAAATTGAAATGGGTGAAAGGACTTATCAAACAGGGATAAGGACAGAAGTTGACTGTCGAACAAACTTCCTTTGCAATCAGACTAAAAATAGCAGAAGAAGAAACCATAAGATGATTTTTTTTGTTGGAGAGGCATGAAAAGAAGAAGCAGTTCGGTCGCAAACGAACTGGACTGAGCTCAATAAAAACTCAGCAAAGTCAACAACTCAGTTACAACGCAACCATAAAGTGTCAGACCAAAAAATAAATAATGAACGTAAATAAACCCCAAATGAAAAATCCCTTTGTATCTTCCACACAATAAAAACCTCATATGAAAAAGGCAAAAACAATACTTTATATATTTTTTATACTTTCCACACCGTACACGTGGTGCCTTTGCTGTCCAATTTGAAATCATTAATATGACACAATCTGGAAGAGTCAGTTTACAGCATCCATGTGCGTAAATGAACACACGAGAGGATAAGAATCCACTAATAAACAGTTTTTTGTGCGTGAATGAAGTGTTCCGGCTGTTCACTATACGTAGACGGTTGACACTTTATATAGATTTAATTATGCAGCAAACTTCCTTTCTTCTACCAATATGTTCATACGACACCATTTACTGGGTTTGTTTGGAGGCTTTGGAAGAAGCTGTACACTTTTTCTTTCGATGTCCACTAGTTCAATAACCATTCTTGTCAAATCAGATTGTACCAGCTTGGCCAGTTGATCGGTATATGATTCGACCAGTTCAACTGGGCGGTCTGATTTTTAAAAACAATTGATCAACGTAAACAATCTTCAAATTTTACACTTACCCGATCGTGATGGATAACAATTACATGGCTTCTCGTTTCCGCTCTAACACTCAAACGAAACACGTGTATTAATTAATACTCCACAAGGTATAGCCCTATGGCCTTTGATCTTCTCACGTTCTATAGCCTCATTTTGATATTCAATACATGAAAGGGAAAAGAGAATCCTAATTATACACTGACTCCGACGACTTGGCCGGAGAAGGAAGGAACGATACAAGGCGACGATGTCCCACGGCAATTTTGTGAAGAAGCCTAAGGGTAGTATGGTACATTACTTTTTTCCTGGGTAAACAATCACCTAATTATTTTGTGCACGTGGCGGGTTGGAAAATGGAGAGAGATAGGGAGGGAGAGAGAGAGAGAGAGAGCACTTTCCCCTGATCTTCAGCTACCGTCAATCTGTCTGACGAAGATTTTAACGACGCAATTACTGCGGAACCGAACCTCTAATCCGTCCATCCATGGCGATGCTTCCCCAGCTAACTTCCCGAAGCAGCACGTAACCGCCATGGTTAATTTCATCTAAACACCTTTTGTACTCGTCTAAGCTTCGGTCGAATTCAGTTTCACACTGTCACCTGCTTAGCTCCTTCTGAACAAATCTTATTGTCCCCCCTGCAAACAAACCCTACCTAGGGTTGCGGCAGAGCACCGTCATGGCGGTTACTGAGGAGGAATGCTCCAACGCCAAATCCCGGTCCTCTTCCTCCTCCTCCGCCGTCATCGGATCCGCCCGTGACTCCCATTACCTTGCCAAGTGCGTCCTCCCCGGTAGCGCCATCCTCCACGTCGTCTCTGCTCACTTCCGCTCCTCTTCCTCCTTGGACATCGTCTTCGGCAAGGTTCTCTCTCTATATATCTATCAACAGTCACTCATTGCATATCTTCAATTCATTTTCCTGCTTTGTTTACTTGCCCAGCTAGGTTGTATTATGATCCCTACAGTTTTCCCGTTGTTGTACTGCTGTGATTTCGTTCTCGAGTCATTTACAAGTTATCACTGGCTTTGATGCAGGAGACATCCATAGAGCTAGTAGTAGTAGACGAAGATGGGGTTGTGCAGTCCGTTTGCGAGCAACCTGTATTTGGCACGATAAAAGATCTTGCCGCTGTACCTTGGAGTAGCAGATTCCACTCCCGAACAACTACTGTGAGTTGGCATTTCGACAACACCCTTCTTCCTGGCAACCAATGACTGGTGATCTGAACAACTGTTCTTTCCGCTCTTAGATGCAGGGAAAAGACCTTCTAGCTGTGATTTCTGACTCCGGGAAGCTCTCATTCCTCACATTCAGCAATGAAATGCACAGGTCTTTTTGTTTTCCTTTGTTCATTTGTGCTCAGGAAATTCATGTTGATCCCCGGAAGCCACTTTTTCCTTGTTTGTAGTTGACATTTTTCCTTCTGACAGGTTTTTTCCTTTGACACACATCCAGCTTTCTAATCCCGGAAACTCAAGGAATCAGCTCGGAAGAATGCTTGCGGTTCACTCCAGGCAAGTTGCTCTGTTAAGACACATTAGGTCTCTTTAGTAATGCACTTTCCTCTTATTTTGTGTTCTTTTAGTGGAGTGGAAGGAAATATATATCGAATGGTCTCTATAGTTATGTTTAATACGTTGTTGCTATTAAAAAGTTGGTTTGAGAAAACAAGGTTAATAATAAGATGAAACAAAGTCCACTAAGTAGTTTCAACGTACCATCACACTGTAGTTTGGATGATGCTAGAAACTGTTGATTGTGTGATTTTAAGGTACATTAAGGTGCATGAGACTGTAGTGTAGTCAAACTTTGATCTCAGAACATTTATATCCGTCATATGTCTTAAGGTGCTTATCATGTGTTTGTTGATTAGTTGTCTAACTTTGGTCTTCTGCATTTATCAGTGGCTGTTTTGTTGCTACTAGTGCATATGAAGATCGGTTAGCTCTTTTCTCCCTTTCAACCTGTGGTGGCAGTGACATAATTGATAAGGTTAATGCCTTTTTCCCTATGTTCGTACCTGAAATGTTCTTATCTCTCAATGAAGATCACCAGATAAACGTGTTCTACTTTCATTTTCATCAATTTTAGAGAATACTTTATCCTCCTGAAAATGAAGCAAGCACAGCTGTTGGCAGAGGCAACCGGCGAATGAGTTTCTCTGGTACAATATGGAGCATGTGCTTTATCTCAAGACATTCAATTCAATCAAGCAAGGAGCATAATCCTGTACTAGCGATTATAGTAAATAGGTAATCATATTTTGGTCATTCACAATATGAACAAGAAAAGTTCACAAGGATTTGCTCTGCTTATGTGATGACAAATTGATGCTTTTGGTGATGCAGGACAGAATGTGTTCTCAATGACTTGCTGTTGTTGGGATGGAACGTGAAAGAACACACTATAGGCGTTCTCTCTCAATTTGTTGAAGCTGGACCTTTGGCACATGATATTGTAGAAGTTCCTCATTCTAATGGTTTTGCCTTTCTGTTTAGGGTTGGTGATGCCCTTTTGATGGATCTCAGAGATGCTCATAGCCCTAGTTGTTTATCTAGAATAAGCCTTAATTCCTTGCCTGCTGCAATAGAGGAACATAATTTTGTTGAAGAGCCATGTAAAGTTCATGAAGTCGACGATGATGGTTTATTTAATGTAGCTGCTTCTGCGTTGCTGGAGCTTCGGGATTATGATCCCATGTGTATAGACGGTGATAGTAGTGATATAAAATCAACCTCTAAGCATATGTGCTCGTGGAGCTGGGAACCAATATCTGGTAAAAGTGCAAAGATGGTGTTTTGTGTAGACACAGGAGAATTTTTCATGATTGAAGTTGCAGTTGATTCAGAAGCTCCTAAAGTCAATCTTTCTGAATGTCTCTATAGAGGCTTACCATGTAAAGAAATTCTGTGGATTGAAGGTGGGTTTCTAGCTGCTATTGTGGACATGGGTGATGGCATTATCCTCAAAGTGGAAAATGAAAGACTTCTACACATAAGCCCTATCCAAAACATTGCACCAATATTGGATATGTCAATTGTAGATTACCATGATGAGAAACGAGATCAAATGTTTGCCTGCTGTGGTGCAGCTCCTGAGGGATCATTAAGGATTATTCGTAATGGAATAAATGTTGAAAGGTTATTGAAGACTGCTCCTACATATCAAGGAATAATTGGTACCTGGTCAATTCGAATGAGATTAACCGATTTGCATCATTCTTTTCTTGTTCTGTCGTTTGTTGAAGAGACCAGGGTTCTGTCAGTTGGAGTAAGCTTTACTGATGTAACTGATTCAGTTGGTTTCCTGCCAGATGTTTCTACTTTGGCATGTGGACTCGTAACTGATGGTTTGTTGGTTCAGGTTCACCAAGCTGCAGTTCAGTTTTCCTTGCCTACAAAGATTGCTCGGGCCGAAGGTTCACCATTGTCATCCCCAGTTTGCAAATCTTGGTCTCCAGATAATACAAGTATTAGCTTAGGTGCAGTTGGACAGAATTGGATTGTTGTTTCCACTTCTAATCCTTGCTTTTTATATGTTCTTGGTGTCAGAATGCTTTCTGGTTATGAGTATGAAATAGTTGAATTGCAACATTTAAGGTTGCTAAGTGAGTTATCTTGCATTTCTATACCTCAAAAACAATTTCAACAAGCAAGATCAAATCCAGTCAATATCGTGCACAATAGCTCTGCAACTCTCTGTCCAGGTGGGGTTGAAGTAGATAAGCTATTTGTTGTTGGCACACATAGGCCATCCGTGGAAGTTATATGCTTTAAGCCTGGTGAAGGCTTAAAAGTCATAGCTTCTGGTACAATTGCATTAACAACTGCTATGGGGACTGCTATTAGTGGGTGTGTTCCTCAAGATGTCAGAGTTGTACTAGTTGATCGGTATTATGTTCTTTCTGGTTTGAGGAATGGTATGCTACTGCGGTTTGAGTGGTGTTCTGCAAGTTCGATGCATTCATTTGTTACATCCAATCTCAACAGTCCTACTGAAATTACATCTGCGATGAATCTTGAGCCTCAGTCATGTGGCTCAACTGATATGTCAATGGATGAGCTTCCTGCTACATTGGAATTGATTGCCAGCCGCCGGATAGGCATTACTCCTGTATTCCTGGTTCCTCTCAGTGATTCTCTTGATGCAGATATAATTGCTCTCAGTGATAGGCCGTGGTTGCTGCAAACTGCCAGACACAGTCTCTCATATATTTCGATATCATTTCAGTCTGCAACACATGCAACACCAATATGCTCAGCTGAATGCCCTAAAGGAATTTTGTTCGTTGCGGAAAACAGTTTGCATTTGGTATTTGTTCTTGGAGCCTTGCTATTTTCTCTATCATTAAGATGTGCTAATGGTAAACTTGTTGGCAGCAAATTTATTTTTTTGGAAGTAACTCGTTGGCAGCAATTGTTCTTGAAATAGGAGATATTTTCGTTGAGTATATTAGTTAGGACCAACTAACGTGGTTGATTCATGAAAATGTGGTCTAGAAATCGACCATATCTGCCTCTGTTATTGATCATTTTTTTCCATATGTAATTTGATCGATCCCTAAAAATTCAAATTGAAAATTGATTGCCATTTGTTGTTAGTATGGTGTAGTTGAAACTCCTTGTTTAGTTTGTGAATGGTACTTGCTAACTGGTCATGCTTCTCTGTGCTAACTCCTGGGTTTATTTGTCTGATATGTCCAATACCGAATGCTTCAGGTGGAGATGGTTAGTTCCAAGAGGCTTAATGTGCAGAAGTTCCATCTTGGAGGTACCCCGCGAAAGATTCTATATCACAGTGAAAGCAGATTATTAATTGTGATGAGGACAGATCTGAGTAACGATACATGTTCTTCTGATATATGTTGTGTTGATCCTGTAAATGGCTCCATTGTTTCATATTTTAAACTTGATCTTGGTGAGACTGGAAAATCCATGGAGTTGGTAAGGTTGGGAAGTGATCAGGTTCTTGTGGTTGGAACCAGCCTCTCTTCCGGCCCAGCCATCATGCCCAGTGGCGAAGCTGAAAGGTTAAAACTGTTCGTCTCTTGTCTCTTTCTTATTGGTTACTTCTAATGTAGTTGGTTAGCTTGACAATGAGCTTTCAAAGTGGCGAGAGTCCATGAATTTTCAACCAATTTAGTTGATGATTTTCTAACTGGCAGTTCTTCAACAGTACCAAGGGCCGTCTACTTGTCCTCTGCCTGGAACACTTGCAAAATTCAGACACTGGTTCTATGATTCTGGGATCAAGGGCAGGATCATCTTCCCAAAGGACGTCCCCGTTTCGTGATATTGCTGGATATGCTATGGAGCAGCTATCAGGCAGTAGTCTTGGCAGCAGCCCAGATGATACCAGCTGTGATGGAGTTAAACTTGAGGAAACTGAAGTTTGGCAGTTCCGTTTGGCTTATGCAACAGTATTACCCGGCATGGTACTTGCAATATGCCCATACTTAGATCGATACTTCTTGGCCTCTGCTGGTAGTGGTGTAAGTCACAAGTTCTCCTGTCTGTTTTCAAGACTAAGCTACTCTACCTTTTGTAATAAAGTTGTCATCATTTTCCTTCTTCAGTTTTATGTATGCGGCTTTGGGAATGAAAACCCACAAAGAGTGAAAAAGTTGGCTCTTGGAAGGACTCGCTTTATGATAACATCGTTGACTGCACACTATACCAGGATTGCAGTTGGTGATTGCCGAGATGGGGTTCTTTTTTATTCTTATCACGAGGTGAACAAATATCTCTTCTTTTGTAGCAACACATCCTGTTATGGTTAGCAAGCTTCTTGAAACATAACCTTATGTTTGTCTGCCCAGGACACAAAAAAGGTGGAGCAGCTTTATTGTGACCCTTGTCAGAGATTAGTTGCTGATTGTGTTCTTGTGGATCCCGACACAGCTGTGGTTTCTGACAGGAAGGGGAGCATTGCTATTTTATCATGTTCGGATAGTTTGGAATGTAAGTCCACTGGTTAGTCGTTTGTTTTGGAGTAAGACATAGTACTTATGCATCTTATCGTGAGAATATCAGCTTGCATGAGACAGAACTGTATGCTTCTTCCATTTCTATTTGTGCAATCGTCCTGTGCTTGATGTTCATGGGGCAGAATGTTAATACTACCCTTCTTTTACATCAATCTGCTACCTGTTTTCTTCTGCTCCTTTTTCCTTTGACAAACTTTTTGCGCCATAACTTCCATCTGCTGTTGGGTAGTGTTATTTGTTCTTCTTATTGACAAAAAGTCAATTAATTGTGCACAGGCCTAGATATAATCAGCAATTAGTTATGATGAAAAGAATATCCTTTGAACGAGGGCTACTATAGGTGTTTTGTCACCGTAAGTTGCTCAACTGCCACTGGTAGAAGTGAACCGCTTGTGTCCCTGATGTCTTATCCTGTCTGCCAGGTAACGCCAGTCCAGAGAGCAATTTGAAGTTGAGCAGTGTGTATTATACTGGTGAGGTAGCCATGAGCTTGAAGAAGGTGAGTCTTACTTGGATAAATCTCTATTCTTTCAGTAAGCGAGTCTTACTTTTACAGTGACTATTGTACAGATGAACTTGTTTATGACTTTTCTGTTCTGTTTTCTCGTGGATGATGCTCATGACTCTCTTTTATTGAATTCCTTTTTGGCTTCTTGATAAGTGGGTTGTTCACTGGACATTCTGATTTTGTTTTGAATCTACAGTTCGCGTACTTAAGTCTTTGATGAATTATGTACCTTGCAGGGGTCCTTTTCATATAAACTCCCAGCAGACGATTTGCTGACGGGTTGTGATGACATTCTTGCGAATGTTAGTGCGTCAAGCAACACTATCATGGCTAGTACGCTATTGGGGGGCATAATGGTCCTTTTCCCATTGTCAAGGTACAAAGTCATGCTCCTAGGAAAGGCCCTTAATGAAGTTCTATGTTTCTATTAGCTGAAAGGTAGTTTGATTACATTGCCATATCATTAAATTCCTTATCATTTCATTTTGGTGATAGGGATGACCACGAACTCCTAGAAGCTGTTCAAGCGAGACTTGCCGTCCATCCTTTGACCGCTCCTCCTCTAGGAAATGATCACCATGAGTTTCGAAGCCGAGAGAACCCTGTAAGAAATGGTTATATATAGACCACTTCTCTGTTTCCTCGTGACTCTTCTCCAGCTATTTGCGCTATGCCTTCTCACCTTTCTCTTCGTGTTGTCTTTTTCTTCCTTAACTCGGATTTTACAGGTGAGAGTGCCCAAGATACTGGATGGTGATATGTTGGCTCAGTTCCTGGAACTAACCCATGCACAACAGGAGGCGGTATTATCGGTGCCAGTTGTAACAACGTCGAATAAAGCTGGCATCAAAGCTGTAGCGACCACTCCACTCTCTGTTAGCCAGGTGGTTCAGGTCTTGGAACGGGTTCATTACGCTCTCAGTTAGCTGCAGCATCATCATCATTATTTTTACTCGGGAGGAAATAAGCTGCATAAATCCAGGCAGGGGCATCCCTTGCATCTCCAGCCCGAGCACCACAATAAACAGCTTGCAGGTCTTAATTGTTCATGCAGCCTTCAAAGTTCGAGGTCTGCAGAATCCATCAGCTGCTGAGACATTTGTCTGACCGATTACGTCGACAAGAGCTAAGGGAGTGAAAACCATATCGAATAACGCGACGGGAAGTAGTCTGTCTTTGTATATTAAGTCTCTGGGTTTTGTATCATATATTTATGTCAACCCATAGTAATAGTGTGTACTTCCAGATGACTAAAGCTGTAGAGAAGCATACTCACTGGTTTGGAAGTGTTTAATATTGTGAGCGACCATAATTAGGGGGGATGTTTTGAGTTCCCCACCTTGGAAGTGTCTGATTAGAGAGGTGTGTGTTTTTATTAATACGAGATGTTTTCATATAGATTTGGTGCTTATATCAATTCAACACATCATCATGGTCCCTATTGTTTTTACCTAAAACAGAATAGCTCTGGCGGATCGATCGACTCGGCAGATGCCTGCACTTTCAACATTGAAGTTTGTCATATGGTGGAAAACATATGCATGAGCACACTTGGATTCAGATGCTACAAGTATTTGAGTATATTTGTGTGTTGGGTGGTTGACTTGTTAAGCGAAATTCGAAAAGTGCATTGACCATATTACTGCGAATACAGCTCCATGTGTCCATTCTTTTATGGATCCAGTCCACGATCAGCTCCATAACCTAACACAAATTGGGATACAACTAATCATATTTCTAACCAAAGTTGGAAAATTACCCGAAAGCCGTCCAAAACAGAGGACAAAGCTCGACCAAACATATACTATGTGTACTTGTTCGAGAGTCATATGTGTCTGGGACAACTAGTTCCTTAAAGACTCCATTGTACATCCGGCTTCATAACCAAACACGTCTCATTAGTGTGTGATTCAACCCCTCTTTGGATTCGTTGAGTGTTCCAGAACTTTTTATTGTCTTTTCAACTACGATGAATGAAGGGAAATGAATTAACCTTATACAAAAACATCATATTGGTCCCAGAGACGGACCTAGAGGGTGATTGTCCTAGATCACAGCCACTCATTATTTGTGTCCAATTAAATTTTTCTTATAGTTTTAGTGAATTTTTAATTTTGACCCAATAATTTTTGAAAATATATCTATTCTGGATCTGTCCCTAATTGGTTCCGTTATAGATATTTTGGATTAAGAGATGGAAGAGCTAAAGAGAAGAAAAGAGACAAGTGGTAAGTTAGTTTGGTTGGTTGGGGGCTTTATGACCCCTAAAAGAAAAACTAGTGTTTCTAAAATCGTATCGTATCGGTCGGTTTAATTAATTGAACCGCAAACCGGTCATCAGGCCGATACAGTTTGACCATATATGATAAAAAATGGTTTTTACTAATTTTTTTAATTGAATCTGTGAATCGTGGTCGTACCATCTTGTATCAACCAAACCACGATTGGTTCGCAAATAAAAAAAATATAGCGCCGACTAATTTTTCGGCCATCCTCGTTGATGGCTTTTCCGCATCATTGGCGATAGATCCCCCTCCCTGTTCAAACTTCATCGCTAGAAAGCTTTGTCTCCTTGACTCCTCCGTATATTCACACAAAAATCTAACCCAAGAGTCAAATATGTTATTGGGGAAAGTGAATCGATGATTAACGACCTGAGTACATCAAATCAGCGCTATATTGAGAAGGAATATGGCGGTAGGGAGTAGTTGCTTGGGAATTGAATGTGAAAAGGCACAAACAATCCCCATACTCCTTCCTTCCCCAACTGGCACCAATAATTAACTCTCTTTGCTTTGCCAAAAAGGAAAGGAAGAAATAAGAGCACAAGGGTTGTTTCTTTTCAAACAGCTTCATAAATATATGTGTAGAAAGAGTAGCCATAATTTCAAAAAGACTTCATGCTGACAACCTTCAGAAAAAAGGCATTCATTCCCCACACCAAATTTGTTGGACTTGCACTTATGAGGCATTCAATTGCTGGTCCTTGAACTAGAGTTGAACCATGGTGGCCTGGATGCATCGTTGTTGAAGTGAACTAGCTTGATGGATGGATTCACAGTTAAACCGGTCAAACCGACACCGGTATTTTGAGCTACAAGACTGAATCTTTTCTCCTCCCCAATTGTTGACCTCTCACATTCATGAGTAGAGAGTCATTTTCCAGTACAGTTGTGCACTTTCTCTTAATATCAGCAAAACCATGCCTTGCCCATTATGGCAAGCAAATACTAGCTAACAAATATTCCTACTCTCTCTATTACTTGTGCAATTAAGCATCAATTTTGTTAACAGTAACCAATCTAGATTCCTAAAACAACCTCAGAATTATACCAAGATTCCTGCTATTACTTTGTCAAAACTGCTAATCATTTCAACTTGTGACAGGTGGGCTCATCATCCAAAAAGGCAAAAACAAGTACCAAGTTCCAAAACTGGGTTGACTTCTGAATAAATGGTTGCTTGCACTGAACAGGTCCAAAGATGATGTTTTAAGATATTCTATATCAATAGTTCAATGCCAATATTGCAGGCCAAATATGATAGATAAAACTCTCTACTGGTCACAGAATCTCTATTGGTTCTGATGTCTTAATCATCTAAAGTTTGACATCAGATTATGTTGAATTGTTCTGAGAAATCAATAATGTTTTTATAGGATGTCATCTTCCATCTTTCCTCGATACGGTCAAGAACCATTGCATCTCATAATTCAAGTTTTTGAGAGAAGGTTTTTATATTATTCATTAACATATCCTTTCAAACAAAACATGAGATTTGTACAATTTCGGTAAATCATGTGTACTGATTGGAGGCTACCGTGAACAAAGATCTATCGGTCATTAAAGACTCTGATACGTTTCGATAACTCAAATTTTCAGGAAAGAATTCTGACTAATTTTTCTATTATTAAATACTTTATTTAAAGACATTGGAAGGAAAGAGAGCTATATATTCTATATCCAAAACAAGCCATTGCAGCCACAAACAGAGCTTTTAATTATCTCCCAAAACTATTCCTTCCCCCGCTCGCCCCTTCTCCTTCCCAACAGAAACTTCAATGGAGTATCCAACTCATCAAGCCCCCATGGGAGGCATTGCCAGAGCTCTGAATGCCAACTTGTATGGCAATGGAACTCAAACTCTGGTCCTCTCATATGGCTATGGCTTAGACCAGAATGTTTGGCACCTTCTCCTTCCTTACCTGGTCTGCTGCTTCAAAGTTCTGGTCTTTGACTTGGCTCACTCACCAAATGTTGTTACTCCTGGTTTCTACAACCCTCAAAAGTACTCAACTTTCAAAGGGTACTCACAGGATCTGGTGAATCTTCTTGATGAGCTTGAGCTTAAGAACACTGTCTACCTTGGTCACTCCATGTCTGCCATGATTGGCTGCATAGCTGCAACTCAAAGGCCTGATCTTTTCCATCACCTCATTCTCCTCAGTGGCTCCCCAAGGTACTAAAAACCACAACAACACAAATCTTGCTTTACGTAAAATCTCACCCCACTTTCGGTGCTGAGCGCTGAATTCGGGTATGTTTTTAGAGTCCTTACGAGTCCGGTTCAGTGCTAGTTAGTTTTTAGCTCAATCAGATCAGTCATCGATATAATAATAATGTGTCTTAGTGATTCGTGACAAATAATAATAATAATAGTAAGCATATCAAAGAAATAAGTATTATATAACAGAATATACATGTCCTAGTCCTTGAAACTAATATTTTAATTCATTCTAAATAGTTGTCACTTGATACTAACCATAATACAAAGGTTTTATTTCGAATTTAGCTTAGTGCATCTTTGAATTATGATTCCGTGCAGGTACATCAACGACAAGGGTTACATCGGGGGGTCTGAGCTGTCACAACTCAACGCGCTCTTCCAAACCATGGAAGGCAACTTCTCGAACTGGGTTCAAAACTTCGCGCCAATGGCCGTGACAGTGAACGACACATCGGCAGTATCAGAATTCAAGCAAAGTTTAGGAAAGATGAACCCTAAGATAGCTGTTAGTGTAGCTAAAGCCGTGTTTTTAGGCGACTTGAGAGGCGTCCTACCGAAAGTTACAGTACCAGCTTCCATCATCCAGTCTAAGGACGACCTCTTCGTCCCGAAATTCATAGGGCATTACATGAAGCATAACCTCGGTGGACCTGCAAAGCTCAAGTTCCTCAAAGCAGAAGGCCATTTCCCTCAGCTCACAGCTCACCATTTGCTTCTGAAAGCCTTGAAGAAGTTTCATTTCATTAGTCACATTGAGAAATGTTAGATGAAAATTCGAGCTTGTTGTCATGAAAGAAATGTTGAAACTTTACATCATTGGAGGGTGATTAGACTTTAGAGCCGGCCTGCTTGATTAAAAAAAACCCTTTTGTTAGATGCCTTGTGGCACAAGCAATAGCTTCAGTGGTTAGCAACAACCACGTTATTCTAGTTTAAGTGCAACTAATTAATCAAACATACAGTTCCCAACTTGTTGACATCTTTAATTGTTTCGATAGGGGTGAGTATTTGGTAGGTTGGGTTGGGGATAAAATCAACCTACTCACTAATTAGTGGGTCACTCTTCGTACGACTCATATCCGTTCATTTAGTAATGGGGAATTTTTTTTAATGCAAGATTAAATCGTAAATTACGTAGATAATCAAGTTGAAATGTAAATTACACGATTTGGCCATTAACCAGACTTACAGCGCGCCGCGCGTCCTAGGGAGACTCCAATGGCTACTTTCTAACGGCCGTTTGAATATAGCCTTTGGATCGACCCTAGGACGCACGACGCATCCTAGGGTCGATCCAATGGCTATTTGCCAGCCCTATATAAATCGTGCATTTTGTGGTGAAACAACTCACCCCTCCTACCAATTTCTCTACTCCTCACTTCCTCCTACTCTTCGTCAAAATGTCTTCAAGCAAGTCCAACGAGAATGTTATGAACAAGTTTCGCCGCCCCGATGAGTCAAAAGATTTGTTCACTTACTTTGGAGAAGAAGTGAAGTGTGATTACGGATTTCGTGCAGCGAGACTAATGATACTGAAGTTCAAAAAATACTTCAATTTCTCTTTCTATAAGTGTAGGTTCGAGAAGAAGTTGGAGGTGGTGTTGGCTGAGAACTCGGTGAGGCGCGAGATGAGAGCTACAATGGAAGCGAAGCTTGCTGAGAAGGATGCTGAGATTGAAGCAGTTCGTGCTAAGTTGACAGCTGTTTGTTCTAAATGGCAATGTGAGAGCATAGACATCATACGGATAAATGATAGGTACATCAATGCTCTGGATGAAGAGTTGAAAGATGCAAGACTTAAGTTGAGAAGGTACTAGTGTGTAATATTAATGTACGAAAGTTGATAAAGCTTTCTAAAAGTTGCATAAAGCTGTAACTTTTTGTCCGAAAGCTATACAACCTGTGGTCCAAAGCTGCCATAATTGCCTAAAGTTGTAGCCCCGTGGTAAAAAGCAGCAGACAGCTGTGTATGGTTGGGAATTTTACAGATAAGTAGAAAAAATATGTTGTGACATATGCTAGTGGAGGGAATATATTGTGGCATATTCTGCAGTATTATTATCTCTCCCATCTATTTAATCACAGACCTCAATTGCAGACCACTGAATTTTTTTGAAATCCCTATCTTCACTCTACCTTCTTACTCTACTTCTTCTCTCTGTCTTTCTCAATAGATAATGGTTGAGTTCACCTTCATTCCACGATGGGGGGCCATCACTTTTACTCAAACATTAGAGTTCAATGTAGGTGGGTACTCTCGGAGAGTAAAGATGAGTTCAGCCCCCACCTTCGCCTAAAGAAAATGAAGATCCCAGCCGAGACCATCTTTCGGACCGTGTACTATCGTCATCATATGGTGGCCGGCAATACTGTTGTTGGGTACCGTATGCGGCCTTACACCGATGAAGAGTCTTGGGGAGCTATTTACTACATGGTAAATAACTTTCCTATGTGCAACAATTCGGAGCTGTATTTCAAGTTCGAAGGTCTGATCACCAGTGTTCATGGCTCTGTTGGTCAATCCTCAATGACTGAGTACTTTGAACCTTCTGGTTCACAGGACATGGATGAGGTCTCTCGGTGTGGCGGACAACAGAACGCTGATGTTGTGGATGACGATGAGCATCAGTACGATTCGGGTAATAACAATAGGGAAGGGGAAGGTGAACATGCCTTGCGTGAGGACGAAGACGGTACGTTAATTGGCCCTCTCCATCTAGAGGGTGAGGATGTTGATGTCATGATCGAACTGGGCGCTACAACATCGTCTCGTGCCCCCCACGTGAGTACGCTCCACCCGAGCTGTACACAACGTTAAGCGACAACATAGACCAGGTGATGAATGTTGACCATTACAAGGGTGACCCTAAGATCCCAAATTTCCACCCCACTCATGAACATTTTTACATCGGCCAACGGTTTTACACAAAGAAGGAGGCAAGTCTGGGCCTTGCATAACAATCGAGCCCTGGCGACGTCCCGCTCAAAGACTTGGGAGTTGGAGGTCAGGTATTATTCGTACAAAACCAATAATTATCCATGGAGAATATGCGTCACTAGCAGTGCAGATGACGAGTTCTGGACGGTTTGACAGTGGAATCCACATCACACATGTGAAGGAAGCGAGCACAACGTGGAATCTATCCAAGTGGATGTGAATGTCATCGTGGATGGGGTTATGCACCTTGTCCGGTCAAGGCCACACTTTCGAGTTCGTTTGATCCAAGATGAGATTTTCCACCTTTTTCAACGTCAGATTTCGTACAGAAAGGCATGATACGGGAAACAGAGGGCTATGGAGATGACGTGTGGAAATTGGGAGGAGTCTTACAACAAACTTCAAGATTTCTTCAATGAAGTACAGAGTCGTAATCCTGGCACCCAAGTCCAGTTTTGCTTTGATGCCTTAATCGGTGGTGTCGGTGTTCGAAAGCAGTTTCGTTCTGTATTCTGGAGCTTCCGGCCATGCATTGAAGGGTTCCGACATTGTCCACTTGTCCTAGTTGTTGACGGCACCTTCCTCACTGAAAATATAGTGGCACCCTGTTGATGGCTAGTTCATTTGATGACAACCATAACATTTTGACTGACGATTTTGCCATCGTCGACAAAGAGAGCATTGATACCTGGGTCTGGTTCCCTCGTTGCATACAAGAACTAGTGACTGACAGACAGAACGTATGTGTCATCTCGGATCGCCATGCCAGACTTAGAGCTGCGATGGACCAAATTTGTGGGGGCTGGGTATGGAGATGGTGCAGCTGACACTATAAAAACAACTACAACAGCCATGTGAAGGATCCCAACATAAAGGCACGATTGAAGTCTATAGGTAAATTTCCTCTGAAAACTCTTGCATTTTCTAAATTCTATTGGCGATTTGTTGAGACCGTGTGCTACAGTCCATAAAGGTTCACGACGGAGGTTCAACACCAAACTTGCTAGTTTCCTTGCCGATGATGCGAAACTGACCTCAACAAGACAAACTAGGTCCTCGAAGACCAAGAGAAGTGGAACATACAAGTAATCTATCCTACAACGAAAATAAAATATTAGTAGGCAACATATTGAGAAAATTAATAAAAAATACAAATATTATCGACTAGTTGATTGCGGAACAGAAATTTGGTTCTCGGTATCGAAACCTAAAGAAAGAAGGAGGAGAGAATTAGTGAATGTGTGCAAAATGAAGAAGGAGAAGATGTTATTTATAGCAGCCGGAAGAGGCCACGTAGGACGCGCGGCGCGGCTCGCTGTAAGTCCTGGTAATGGCCAAATCGTGTAACTTACGTTTTAACTTGATTATCTACGTAATTTCCAATTTAATCTTGCCTAAAAAAATTCCTTGGTAATGGTGGGTGGTTGCGAATGGGTAATAGTACGGGATGGGTGAATTTGGGTAGTTTAGACGGATTAATTTAAACACTACTAAAAACATAAAGTCATATTAAAACTTTTGACAAAAATAAAACAAAAACAATATAGTACCTCATTTTTTATCACCCATAGACCTTCAGGCGCATTTCCAAAATTAAACAATATAATGAATTGATGGGTTAAGCGAGTAGTCCATCACCTAACCCAAACCCATCCACTAATTAATGAGTGACTAAATAGACAACTCAAAATCTCACATTTACCCACTAACACTCACTCATTTCTAAACAAAAGTAGATTACGACAAATAAATTTAAGTGGAGTTAGCATTACTGTATGCCATCAAAATCTGGCATTTTGGCAAATTACTTAATATGCCCAGACGAGTTCACTATGGGACCATTTTACAAGAATCTGCAACTTTCCTGCATCAAGACAGAAAACAACTTTTCCTCCATTTATCTGTACCACACAAAACCTTCGAATTGAATAGTTTTTCATATGAATCAGAACCATTATCCATACATGGAATCTGTCAAGGGGGGAAAAGTTACATCTTTTTCACAGACCGATAAATCCTACCTCTCTGAACAGTCGAAGATAATTATGAACTTCATCTTCATCCGCCAAAACAAAGAAGGGAAATTCATACAGAAAACTTGATGAGGGGTATGATTCACTAAATCCTGCTCGACCATCCCAGTCAGCATATGAGTCTAGAAAACTTGATGAGCTGGCAACTGAAATTGGATGTCTGTCTACTAATTGGATGCTGCAACCGAAAGTAGACTGTACTGACACTCGGTGCAACACGAACAGTTAGATAGTCTATGTGCAAATGAGTCGAAAAAGAAACAAAAGTTGATAGCAAACAGAGCCTCAGTAACATCCCCTTCCGGGCCGGGTTTACGCATTTTATTGGGCTCTTCTCATGATTGAGCTTCATTTTTTGGGTCGTTTTTGGGCCGATTCCGTGCGGAAAAAAAATTTAATTTAAAATTTAGAACAGCCAAATAATCCGACTACAATCGGCGTCGTTTTGCCCCAGAGCTTTCGCCGGCGCCGCCATCTTCTTCGCATCGCTCTCCTCCATTTCTAATTTCTTCCTTCTGTATAACCTAATTCAGTGCTTGATCCTTCTCAACTGCTTGGATCCTCCTCGTTTGTCAATAACAGCAGGCATAAACCGCAAAACAAAGAGTCCACACCTCCGAATTTCAATTACTGGTGAGATTCTAAAAATTTCGACTTGGTAGCAGTGTATGTGTTTTTTATAGTTAGATGCAGACAAATACCTCTCCTAAGAATCCTAAGTGTCTGTTTGATGGTTGATGTTACAGGTTGCTTTCAAATGATACAATGTAGTTGGGAAGTATTTCTCAACGTTAATTTATTTCTAATTGTGATGCTTCCAAAGTGCTCCTGAAGAGAGGGCTTTGGCAATGAGGAGATATATTGACTCTAGTTGCAAGTTTGGCCAGGAAATTCAACTAGAGAAACTTCCGAAAGGCAATACTCAATCCGTGTGTCCCGGCTCTTACCCTTCGAAGAAAGAGTTGCGATTGAAATGCAAAGAAGCCAAACATGACTTGAAAAGTTCTACGAACGACTCCGATATCCTGCAGTGGAACATGGCTATCTCCACCCACATGCGCAGTGGAAGATGCAATTCTGCTTTACGAATATTTAACTCGATGCATCGAAGGAGTTCAGTCTCGTATAATGCGATGATATCTGGGTATATTATGAATGACAAGTTCGGGCTTGCTAAAGAAATGTTTGATAAAATGCCACAAAGGGATTTGTTTTCCTGGAATGTCATGCTGAGCGGATATGTCAGGAATCGGAGTCTTACTGCTGCCAGGGAATTGTTTGAGAAAATGCCTGTAAAGGATGTTGTTTCTTGGAACACTATGCTGTCTGGATATGCACAGAATGGCTTTGTCGACGAGGCCAGATGTATTTTTGATAAGATGCCTATTGTGAATGCAATTTCGTGGAACGGCTTGCTTTCTGCGTATGTGCAAAATGGTAGGTTAGATGATGCGAGAAAATTGTTCGAGTCAAAGATGGATTGGGAGACTGTTTCTTGGAATTGTTTGATTGGTGGCTTTGTGAAGAGGAAGAGGTTGGTTGATGCGAGGAAACTTTTCGACCGGATGCCCATAAAAGACGAGGTTTCATGGAATACCATGATTACTGGTTATGCACAGAACGGAGGAGTGGAAGAAGCGCGGAGATTGTTTGATCAGTCTCCTACTAAGGATGTGTTTACATGGACTTCAATGGTTTCTGGATATGTCCAAAATGGTCTACTAAACGAAGCAAGAACAATTTTTGACAGGATGCCTGTAAAGAATTCGGTTTCGTGGAACGCTATGATTGCTGGGTATGTTCAAAGTAAGAAAATGGACTTAGCTGCAGAACTATTTGAGGCAATGGCATCTAAAAATGTTAGTTCATGGAATACAATGATAACAGGATATGCGCAGGGTGGGGATATAACTCGCGCTAGGGAACTGTTTAATAAAATGCCTGAACATGATTCTATATCTTGGTCTGCTATGATTGCTGGATATGTTCAGAACGGTTTCGGTGAAGATGCCCTGCACTTTTTTATCGAAATGGAAAGGGCCGGAGAAAGGTTGAACAGGTCCTCGATCACATGTGCTTTGACTGCATGTTCGGATATTGCTGCTTTGGAATTGGGGAAACAAGTGCACGGCCGGTTGGTAAAGGCCGGATACCATACGGGGTGTTACGTTGGGAATTCTGTCCTTGCAATGTATTGCAAGTGTGGAAGCATTGATGAAGCAAGCGATGTGTTTCGTGAGATAGCCGAAAGAGATGTTGTCTCATGGAACACTATGATCCATGGCTATGCCAGACATGGGTTTGGAAAAGAAGCCCTATCACTTTTTGAATCAATGAAGACAGAAGATATCAGACCAGACGATGTCACAATGGTAAACAGTTTATTTCCTATGTGCAAAATTGTTCTCTCCGTTGAAATATAACTATGAGCGGCTAACCAAACCACAATTTTTGTCAAATCACTAACCTGTATCCATTCGAGATTTCAAAGTTCACAAATTAGTATACATAAAAGTAAGACTAGTTAAAATTTATACAAGACATGCAGCTTCGATTCTAAATTCCATGTCATTTAGAGCTTGAATTATCAAATTTTGAGTCGGTACATTCGGTTGATCATCAAAATTTCACATGTAATTTAAAGAAACAAAACTTTTAAAAATTGAGTATACTTTTAAGTTTTTTATAAATAATGTGTGTAGGTTAATATGTGGTTGACCACTAACCACACCCCTTTTTATTTTGCGTGTTCCAGGTTGGTGTACTGTCTGCGTGTGGTCACGCTGGCTTAGTAGACAAAGGGACTGAGTGTTTCTATTCAATGACCCAAGAGTATGAAATAACACCAAATCCTGTGCACTACACTTGCATGGTTGATCTCCTCGGTCGAGCTGGGCGGCTAAAGGAGGCCCAGGAATTAATAAAGAACATGCCTTTTAAAGCAGATGCTGCAGCTTGGGGTGCTTTACTTGGCGCGAGCAGAGTGCATGGAAATATTGAACTGGGAGAGAGTGTTGCGGATACTATTTTCAGTATGGAGCCAAATAATTCCGGCATGTACATTCTCCTATCAAACTTATACGCCGCTTTAGGTAGATGGCCGGAAGTTGATAGGATGAGACGGAGAATGAGGAGTGAAGGCATCAAGAAAGTGCCTGGCTATAGTTGGCTCGAAGTGCAGAACGAAATCCATACTTTTCGAGTTGGGGACACCTCTCACCCAGACAAGGATAGGATCTACGCCTTTTTAGCAGAGATGGTTCAGAAGATGAAGCAGGAGGGCTACATTTCGTTGACGAAATTGGTGTTACATGATGTTGAAGAGGAAGAGAAGGAGCATATGCTTGAGTACCACAGCGAGAAATTGGCGGTAGCGTACGGGATTCTGTCTGTCCCTGCTGGTAGACCGGTCCGCGTGATGAAGAACTTGCGGGTTTGTCAAGATTGTCATAACGCCATCAAATTCATGTCCAAGATTGTAGGGAGGTTGATTATATTACGGGATAATAATCGGTTCCACCACTTCAACAATGGTTCGTGTTCGTGTGGCGATTATTGGTGATGAATTAACTTGGACAGATGCTTCAATACACAGAAACAGGTTTCCTTTCATTTTCCAGTGAAGGTGAATTGCTTAGATGAAGGCAAATCCCACTACTGCTATCAGTTGAGCTTTTGCTTATCAACAAACTCCTCCAGCAATCTTTCCCATTTCCGGGCCGGGCTTACGCATTTTATTGGGCTTGCCACCAGCTTTTCTCATGATTGAGCTTCCTTTTTTGGGTCTGTGTGGGTCCATTCCATGAGGATAAAACTGGATTTAAAATTTTTAAACAGCCCATAATCCAACTAAAACGGTATCGTACCAGATAGCTATATTATGAAGCTCTAGAGTTGTTCAAGCATTTTGGTTTCTGTGATCGAGAAGTTTAGAACAGAAGGAGGTTCTTTGTCTCTCTCTCGTTTGCGGTTTGTCTACGCGAAATTGGCTTCGGCGAACCTCTGCAGTTCAGGTTAATCTCTCGATCTTAATCCGTGTTGAATTGGCAGATTCTTCGGTCGTATATGTTTGTTTGATTACCTAATTGATTGGATTTTGCAAGAGGCTGTTCTAGGGTTTATTTTCCTTCCGAAATTTACTTCCTTTCTCGCGTGAACGTATTGCTTTCTTGATAGAGCTCTCCAAAATTGGTGAGTTTGTTCAACGTTTTGCCTTTACAGTTGGGAATTCCCGTTTGCATTTGCGGAGGAAAGATGGGGTATTAAGGTAGAGGCTTAGAGCCAGATATCCTGATTGAAGCTTTGTAGGGTGTTTGAATAGGTTTGACGTCAATGAATTTTGATGTTGTCAATACGAAGTGTTTGTTCTGTGTTGTTGATGCATCTTTTGCTGTGCGTAGGTTGTGTCATCGAACAATAATGAGGCGAAGAAGCTACAGTTACAGTCCTTCTCCGCCGAGAGGATATGGAAGGCCACGCCGCCGCAGTCCTAGCCCAAGGGGACGTTATGGAGGTCGTAGCAGGGATATGCCGACCAGTCTCCTAGTCCGCAACCTTCGACGTGACTGCAGGTAGCTTATGAACTTATAACGTTTGGTGTAGCTCGATTGAATTGAATATCGACCATAAGACACATCTGTTGCAGAGCACATGATAACTTGATCGAAATTGTATGATGACCAAGTATCTCTCTTTTTTTTACTTATATCCGTTATTCAGGCCTGAAGATCTACGCAGACCATTCGGGCAGTTTGGTCCTTTGAAGGACATTTATCTGCCACGCGATTATAATACAGGGTAAGTGTACTCGGTTGTTTGTAACAAATAAGGCAACGTGCTGAACCTCTTTATTCTTTTGAATCGTTGTCCATGGGAAAATCCCTGCTCTGTGGTTTATGGGGGAATTTTGGTTGTTGTTATTGGAAGTGTTGAAGAGACAATTGAAGTAATAAGAGTACTGTATGGAAGACAAGAAAGAAGTAATAGTACTTGAAGTCACCAATCAAGTAATAAGAGTAGACGTTGGTTGAAGTTCAATATGTACATCAAGATTGAAAGGAAGTCTGGAGGGAAATTGGGTTGAAGTTCACGTGAAGGGAAAATCAACCCAATTATATTTTTGGCCCAACCAAGGTCAGGCAGATGCATACTTATTCTGCTTTTTTGGTGCGACAATGTGAGGTTGGCTTTCTCAGCACAATGATGGACTTGAAATATTAATTTGTCACTGTCTTGAACGCTGCCAACTTCTAGGGTGGTATTGTATTCATGTTATTATTGTCTTGTGTTATCTGTTAATCTTTGCTGCAGGGAGCCCCGTGGCTTTGGGTTCATTCAGTTTGTAGATCCTGCTGATGCAGCGGAAGCTAAGTATCACATGGACGGTGAAGTTCTCTTTGGCAGAGAGCTCACCGTCTTATTTGCTGAGGAAAACAGGAAGAAGCCTTCAGAAATGCGGGCCAGAGATCGTGTCAGGTAACTGAAGTTTGGTTGATATACCATTGCTCTCAACCGCATAAATACCAATGTTGTTATTTATATGTCTAGGAGTCGTGAGCCTGAAGGAAGGAGGCCAGCTTCACCCCCGCGATATAGACGCAGCAGGTATTCCAGGAGTCCTGAGTACTCCCCATCTCCGAGGGGAAGGCGTTATTCAAGGTATGCTCTCTATGCATTTCAAATCTTCCCCTTTCGACCATGTATTGCCTTAACAAATACCAATGGTTTGTGGTCGTTGAAGGTCCATATCTCCAAGGGACAGAAGCTACAGAGAGCGGTCATACTCAAGGTCAAAGTCACCTGACATTGACCGAATGAGGAGCCCAAGTGGTAGCAGGACTCGCAGCCTGGACTAAAGCCGTAGTTTGAGAATCGGAATGCGAAATGATGGAACTTGAATTCCGGATGTGTAGCAGTGAACTTATCAGTAGCTGATTAGTGTTTCTCTTGTAGAGTTGTTGAAGTTTTGAGTTCAGTTAACATCTGCTGTCTGTGTGTTTTAAGTCTTTGATGTATTGTACTCAGCTTTCAAACATATGCAGAAATCATCGAACCAGTATTTCGAAATTACAGCCAAACAAAGTGAAAGCAAATACTCTGCTTTAGTGCTTATCTTACAGTAGACAGGAAAGTACGCTTACAACTCAAAATTTTGGGAAAGTGAATTATGGCTTTATGCCTCTATCCTAATCGGTTAACTCACTCACACTTCCACGCAGCATCCGGACTGTACGAATCCGGTGAACTCACGAGGAACGCTAAGCTGCTTCCATTTATCGTTACGGCCTTCCGTAGAATACAATCCCTGTGGTCCCCCTTGATACCCTGACCCGGACACAAGCGTCATTTCACATCCTAGCTGGACCCCACAGGCTCCCACTTTCGCCGCTCCGCTTCCCATCTCCGCCCAGTTGAACAAATCGACGCTCTTTCCGGTCTTCGGGATCATCACTCCTAGGCAAGACCTAGGACACTGCCCGGCCTTCCACGCTTTCTCCACGCGCCTCCATCTCAACGCGCCGCCGCTTTCTTCTTCCAACGCTGAGAGCTCGATAGCCTCCGCGCTGCCCTCGAATTCACCCTGGCTCTCGGTGCGGTACCCGCCGACGACCCAGAACTCTGACCCAATTACAACACCTTCGCACTCGTCTCGCACCTGGCTCATCGCAGGCAACCCGATCCAGTTGTCGGAGTCCACGTCGTACGCCCACGCGGTCTTCAGCGCGTTTTTGTTCTCGTCGTGACCGCCGGCGACTAAGACCTTCCCGTTCCAACCCGCGGCAGCGAAGAACGAGCGTGCCTCCGGCATGTTCTTCCCCTTCCTCCACTTCCGAGTCGTGAACTCGTACACGAACACGTGGCTCACCGGGTGGTAATCCGCCGGGTCCCACCCGCCCATCACCACCAGCTTCCCTTCGGTGCTGGTCACCTGGCAGAACAGTGGCAGCCCGGTCGGGTAATCGGGCACCGGCTCGACCTGCTCCCACGACCCGCTGACAGGGTCAAACAGAGAAACTCCATACCTCGGCGGTCCAACCGGTTTGTTCCCCGTGGTGAACTCCGGTTCCGGCAACGTGAGCGCCTGAATTAGACACGCCGCCTTGCGAGTATGTCCAGTCTGCTTCCTGTGGTAGTAGAATTCCTTGCTAGTGACTAAGTTACGCCACCGGCGGCAGACACCAGAAGCAACGCCGTGAGCAGAGAAGTGCAGTCGGATTAGACACTCCATCGCTATCTCCTCCGGCAAGCCCGGAATCAGCTCGGAGAACTCTGATTGCGCCATGACTGCAACAATTTGAGAATGATAGAGAGAGGGTTTGTTTTTGTAGAAGGAAGGAGAAATTGAGAGTGATCTGGAAGGAATTGAGAATGGCGTTATTTATAGAAATGAGGAGAGGTGGAGACGGAATTTTCAATTTTGGTGGATGAATGGATATTGTTTGAGAGTTTCGCTGGAATTGGGAGCTTGAGGATTTGATGGCTTGCTCCTGTTCTGTGTTTTGCTCTATGATTTGAAAAGATGGGTGCCGTTTTGGATATTTATGAGTAAGAATCGGTGATTATCGTTTCCTTTTTTCCTCATTAATTATTTTAATAATCGCCGAAGAGGATGGAATAAGAGCCAATCAGAGGGCGCCTTGTGGGATAGAGTGTGGGAAGGGGGAAGACTCAGGTGGGACGCACATCACATGGCATGGCCCATTATCATATTGGGCTTGTTTGCATTTTGACGTTTTCTCAAAGCCGCATTATTATTATTATTATTATTATTATTATATCCTAATTCAACTATTTTTTCTCACAAGTATAAATTCATTAAAAATTCTATAGTTATCTTTCAGTTATAAATGAAAAATAGTACGCCGATATATTGCTGGGAAAAGAAAATGCACATGAAATATTTGAGATGTTTATTTCAATTAGTTGAGTTTCTTGTGTGTGACGGAGATGAAGAGGGAAAGGGTGTCTAATGTCTTAATCGGTATTGTCATTACTGAAAATTAAGAAGAAGAAGAAGAAGAAGAAGAAGAAGAAGAAGAAGAAGAAGAAGAAGAAGAAGAAGAAGAAGAAGAAGAAGAAGAAGAAGAAGAAGAAGAAGAAGAAGAAGAAGAAGAAGAAGAAGAAGAAGAAGAAGAAGAAGAAGAAGAAGAAGAAGAAGAAGAAGAAGAAGAAGAAGAAGAAGAAGAAGAAGAAGAAGAAGAAGAAGAAGAAGAAGAAGAAGAAGAAGAAGAAGAAGAAGAAGAAGAAGAAGAAGAAGAAGAAGAAGAAGAAGAAGAAGAAGAAGAAGAAGAAGAAGAAGAAGAAGAAGAAGAAGAAGAAGAAGAAGAAGAAGAAGAAGAAGAAGAAGAAGAAGAAGAAGAAGAAGAAGAAGAAGAAGAAGAAGAAGAAGAAGAAGAAGAAGAAGAAGAAGAAGAAGAAGAAGAAGAAGAAGAAGAAGAAGAAGAAGAAGAAGAAGAAGAAGAAGAAGAAGAAGAAGAAGAAGAAGAAGAAGAAGAAGAAGAAGAAGAAGAAGAAGAAGAAGAAGAAGAAGAAGAAGAAGAAGAAGAAGAAGAAGAAGAAGAAGAAGAAGAAGAAGAAGAAGAAGAAGAAGAAGAAGAAGAAGAAGAAGAAGAAGAAGAAGAAGAAGAAGAAGAAGAAGAAGAAGAAGAAGAAGAAGAAGAAGAAGAAGAAGAAGAAGAAGAAGAAGAAGAAGAAGAAGAAGAAGAAGAAGAAGAAGAAGAAGAAGAAGAAGAAGAAGAAGAAGAAGAAGAAGAAGAAGAAGAAGAAGAAGAAGAAGAAGAAGAAGAAGAAGAAGAAGAAGAAGAAGAAGAAGAAGAAGAAGAAGAAGAAGAAGAAGAAGAAGAAGAAGAAGAAGAAGAAGAAGAAGAAGAAGAAGAAGAAGAAGAAGAAGAAGAAGAAGAAGAAGAAGAAGAAGAAGAAGAAGAAGAAGAAGAAGAAGAAGAAGAAGAAGAAGAAGAAGAAGAAGAAGAAGAAGAAGAAGAAGAAGAAGAAGAAGAAGAAGAAGAAGAAGAAGAAGAAGAAGAAGAAGAAGAAGAAGAAGAAGAAGAAGAAGAAGAAGAAGAAGAAGAAGAAGAAGAAGAAGAAGAAGAAGAAGAAGAAGAAGAAGAAGAAGAAGAAGAAGAAGAAGAAGAAGAAGAAGAAGAAGAAGAAGAAGAAGAAGAAGAAGAAGAAGAAGAAGAAGAAGAAGAAGAAGAAGAAGAAGAAGAAGAAGAAGAAGAAGAAGAAGAAGAAGAAGAAGAAGAAGAAGAAGAAGAAGAAGAAGAAGAAGAAGAAGAAGAAGAAGAAGAAGAAGAAGAAGAAGAAGAAGAAGAAGAAGAAAGAAGAAGAAGAAGAAGAAGAAGAAGAAGAAGAAGAAGAAGAAGAAGAAGAAGAAGAAGAAGAAGAAGAAGAAGAAGAAGAAGAAGAAGAAGAAGAAGAAGAAGAAGAAGAAGAAGAAGAAGAAGAAGAAGAAGAAGAAGAAGAAGAAGAAGAAGAAGAAGAAGAAGAAGAAGAAGAAGAAGAAGAAGAAGAAGAAGAAGAAGAAGAAGAAGAAGAAGAAGAAGAAGAAGAAGAAAAAGAAGAAGAAGAAGAAGAAGAAGAAGAAGAAGAAGAAGAAGAAGAAGAAGAAGAAGAAGAAGAAGAAGAAAAAAAAGAAGAAGAAGAAGAAGAAGAAGAAGAAGAAGAAGAAGAAGAAGAAGAAGAAGAAGAAGAAGAAGAAGAAGAAGAAGAAGAAGAAGAAGAAGAAGAAGAAGAAGAAGAAGAAGAAGAAGAAGAAGAAGAAGAAGAAGAAGAAGAAGAAGAAGAAGAAGAAGAAGAAGAAGAAAAAGAAGAAGAAGAAGAAGAAGAAGAAGAAGAAGAAGAAGAAGAAGAAGAAGAAGAAGAAGAAGAAGAAGAAGAAGAAGAAGAAGAAGAAGAAGAAGAAGAAGAAGAAGAAGAAGAAGAAGAAGAAGAAGAAGAAGAAGAAGAAGAAGAAGAAGAAGAAGAAGAAGAAGAAGAAGAAGAAGAAGAAGAAGAAGAAGAAGAAGAAGAAGAAGAAGAAGAAGAAGAAGAAGAAGAAGAAGAAGAAGAAGAAGAAGAAGAAGAAGAAGAAGAAGAAGAAGAAGAAGAAGAAGAAGAAGAAGAAGAAGAAGAAGAAGAAGAAGAAGAAGAAGAAGAAGAAGAAGAAGAAGAAGAAGAAGAAGAAGAAGAAGAAGAAGAAGAAGAAGAAGAAGAAGAAGAAGAAGAAGAAGAAGAAGAAGAAGAAGAAGAAGAAGAAGAAGAAGAAGAAGAAGAAGAAGAAGAAGAAGAAGAAGAAGAAGAAGAAGAAGAAGAAGAAGAAGAAGAAGAAGAAGAAGAAGAAGAAGAAGAAGAAGAAGAAGAAGAAGAAGAAGAAGAAGAAGAAGAAGAAGAAGAAGAAGAAGAAGAAGAAGAAGAAGAAGAAGAAGAAGAAGAAGAAGAAGAAGAAGAAGAAGAAGAAGAAGAAGAAGAAGAAGAAGAAGAAGAAGAAGAAGAAGAAGAAGAAGAAGAAGAAGAAGAAGAAGAAGAAGAAGAAGAAGAAGAAGAAGAAGAAGAAGAAGAAGAAGAAGAAGAAGAAGAAGAAGAAGAAGAAGAAGAAGAAGAAGAAGAAGAAGAAGAAGAAGAAGAAGAAGAAGAAGAAGAAGAAGAAGAAGAAGAAGAAGAAGAAGAAGAAGAAGAAGAAGAAGAAGAAGAAGAAGAAGAAGAAGAAGAACGAAGAAGAAGAAGAAGAAGAAGAAGAAGAAGAAGAAGAAGAAGAAGAAGAAGAAGAAGAAGAAGAAGAAGAAGAAGAAGAAGAAGAAGAAGAAGAAGAAGAAGAAGAAGAAGAAGAAGAAGAAGAAGAAGAAGAAGAAGAAGAAGAAGAAGAAGAAGAAGAAGAAGAAGAAGAAGAAGAAGAAGAAGAAGAAGAAGAAGAAGAAGAAGAAGAAGAAGAAGAAGAAGAAGAAGAAGAAGAAGAAGAAGAAGAAGAAGAAGAAGAAGAAGAAGAAGAAGAAGAAGAAGAAGAAGAAGAAGAAGAAGAAGAAGAAGAAGAAGAAGAAGAAGAAGAAGAAGAAGAAGAAGAAGAAGAAGAAGAAGAAGAAGAAGAAGAAGAAGAAGAAGAAGAAGAAGAACGAAGAAGAAGAAGAAGAAGAAGAAGAAGAAGAAGAACGAAGAAGAAGAAGAAGAAGAAGAAGAAGAAGAAGAACGAAGAAGACGTAATAATGTTCTAGAAGAATAGGACCTCCTCCACTTTCTTTCTTCTTTTGTTTTTGTTGATAGTAAAGTATGGGATCCAAATTAGTCCCCCACTCATCTATTTGCTAGCTCTGTTAGGGCTTTTGTTGTTGTCTTCGTGGTCGTCTTTCCTTTGCTGTTATGTTCGATTTGATGAAAAATTGGATCGAATTAGTTTTCTGAATTTTACTTTTGTTTGGTAAAAGTCATTTTGTGGGTCCGATTTTGATGCGAAGAAAAAGAGATATGAGTTTGTTGACGAACCATATATTATACATTTATACTAACTAGAGTTTTGAGGTTTCAATAATGTCAGTGAAGGGTCGAGGTAACTTATCATTTTCTCAAATTAGACATTTAGGTCCAATATTATACATATAGCGTTTTAGTATTTCAAGACGAAAATCTCTACCGTTCTTCCAAGAACCCGGTGTTTGAAGAAGTTACATGGGGTGGAATAAATTCAACACAAAAGATCTTTAATTAATCTATGATTACGGGCCTTTCATGGTTTCATTAGTGCACGTACTAATTATTTAATTAATGGGTCACGTTTCTCTTTTGCTTCAATATTAAAATACGAGGTCAACTTTCCATGTTATAATACGGGTGATATTATATATAGTCTGTGTTTTATTTTGTGCAGTATATATTTTATTGTAAATGGATTATTATACCTTTAATGAAAAAAATTACAACTTCAGTCCGTTTTTACTACCGTAATTCAGTTTTATTTTTTTCAATCCGTTTTTACTTCATGCAGTCCGTTTATATTAACGCGGTCCTTTTTTATAAATAAATATTCTATAAGTTATAAATAAAAAAATGTAGCTAAATAAATATTACTTAACAAGCACTCTTAAAAAATTAACATATTTTTTAAAACTAATTACAAATATTATAAATAAAAATAAAAATATATAATATCTTCTGTATATTCAAAAAATAATAAGTATTTCTTTTCAAATTTTTATTTATAATTTTTATTTTTTCCGAAAATTATAAATAAAAATTATTAAATAAATATATCTTGCGAATATTATAAAAAATAGACTGTATTTAGTAAAAACGGACTGCATTAAGTAAAAATGGAATGTACGAAGTAACAATAAAATGTGTTAGTAAAAATGGATTGCACGAAATAATTCTTTTTAATTAAGGGAATTTTAGTCTTTTTACATTTGCACGAAATAAAAAACGGACTGTATATAATATTGGACTATAATAAGCGACATTTACAAAACGGACTTAAACAACGTGGACGCATTTTTTATATGTTAATCAAATGAATTGTAAACGGAATAATTAGCTAGAGTACCATCAAGGAATCAAAGTCATCGTGTACTTGAAATTGAGAAGGGGAGTAATTAACGAGGTATACTCTATGGTGCACTCTTTTTTACTGTGTCTTCTTGTAGACTTGTAGTATATCATCGCTAATCCGCTTAAATAAGTATTCAGGTTGAAATCTTTTGATAATTCTAAAGTTTATTTATTGCAGCATTACAAAGCTAAGTAGCGATGATAGAAGAAGTTCTTTATCATAAAAAAAATAGTAAAAAAATATAAGGATTGTGCATTATAATCGTTTGACCATATTAATTTCATGGTACCTATATTCACAAATCATGTAGTAGACACTCTATCTAGTTGAATGTTAAATAATTATTACTCTTCGATTAAACCACATGTATTACTAATACACAATAATCGTACAGATCTGGGATACGTACTATGCTCATAATCTTTTGGTCCAAAACTATAATATTTTATGTATTAGACTTAGTTAGATATTGAAATTTAAATTTCATCTAACCAAAATTTCCGATTACTCGAAAACGGCCACTAAATCTGTTGATGATAATGACAGCTAAAAAAAATGTAGCGTGACCGTTGAAAATACCCCAACCCTAGCTAGCTAGCTAGTGACTGATCGTGGGGTGGGGAAAACAAATTAAAAATGTGAAATGAAATGGTGGGGGAAGGGTCTATTATATATTTATATTGTTGTATTATTATTATTATTATTATTATTCATGGGTTTTACTTGCTTTGCTCGCATTACACAACATACATGGAAATGATGAGTAATTCACACATAATAAAGTCGGTCCCTAAGGCCATCCCCATCCATTTGAATAGGAAAATTTATAAAATGAGTTGGATTTTATGTAGTAACTTTTTTAAATGGTAATAGTAATAATATGGATGGGAGGGTGGGTCATTCTTTTATAAATTTACAAATCTTACAATTGCATAAAGTAATTGCAAAAGAGGTATTTAGCATATATTATCCCCTTTAATTAAATACTAATATATGTTAATAAAAATAATAAATAATAAATATTAACATTTTTATATTTAATTTTTATATCAAAATAATAATAAATTAAATAAAAATATCAAATTTAATTATTATAATATTATATTAACTCATAATTAATCGGACATCATATAATATGATGAATAAAGAACTATGATCATACATTTTTGAAGTATTTACAAATCATTCAATAAACTAATTTCTATTTCGGTTAGAAATTTACTAGGTCTGGAAATAAAATATCCAAGGGAATTAAAAAGCTATAAAGTAAGGACCATGCTTCTAGAAGGAAATGGCATGTGATGGCAAATAAAGCTTCTAGAAGGTAAGAGGGGACACGGTACTACTACTTGCGGTGTCATGATAAGGATATGGCATAGAACGGAACACAGTCGTATTTGTAGTTTTCTTTTCTGTTTGGATCAATTTTCAATATTTTCTATTTTTAATTTTCTCCCAATTAACTTCTTTAATTAAAGTAAATTGATGAGACAAATTGATTTGATTTTTTTTTCTTTTTGCCAACTTGACGAAGTTAGCCATACACACGGGTTACACTTCATTGATTGCGTCGGTTAGTTATTCCTTAGTTATTACATTTGGTCGGACCTTTTTTTGTTCGTTCCAGTGAATATGTTTTAAATAGCCAAATCTGGCAATAAAATAATTGAATGGTTTGATATTGTTAGGTTGACATTTTGGATAGTAATAAACGTGAAAAATAAAAGATTTCGAGCTACTTAGTTCTTCGGCTCTCCGTGCAATGTCAGCGCATTATTCTCTACTGTCGCGAGTCTCTACTGTCTCTATCTAAAGTGAATTATAAACTTCGTATCTACCCACAGACACAACAACAACAACAAATAAACAAAATAGATAAAATATGTCCGATCTAATGAAATGAGATCTAATTTTTTTGAGAAATAGAACACCGAAATATACATTAAGAAAAGATAAAGACGGAAATGATAAGATATGTTAAAATATAAAACTTCAAAAAATAAATCGAGAAGAGATAAAGACCGAAAATAAATCAACAAAAGATAAAATAATACCTTCTTCGTCTGCTTCCCTTTTTTCAATTCTTCTCCTGCTTCCCTTTTTCTCCGTACTCTTCTTCTTCTTTGATTTTTCATTCACTTCCTCTTATGGAAAACAAAAATAGAGAAAATGAAAGGAGATGAGAGTAGCAGAGGAGAAAGAGAGATGCGCGAGGTGGGGAAAACAGAAAATATGATTTGATGAACATAATAGAGAATTATTTTATTTGTAATTTCAGAATTGAAATTTCAAATTAAAATTTGTTTTGGTAAAATTATTTTAAATGCACTCAAATAAGTTATAGTCATTAGATAAAAAGTTTGCTGAGGTGAAATGGTGACCGTCAGATCAAATTTATCCGCCGGAGCGGATAGAAGTACCTCTTCGGAAAATAAAAAAAAATTTCGCCTACCAACCTGATTGCCTTATCCGCCAGGCCACTACGTTTCGTAGATTTTCCATATTTAGAGAATTAGACGAATCCATGCTTAAAAATTAATATTAAATTGAAATATATAAGAAATACATATATTGTACTTTCAATTTTGATCGTAAGTTTAAATTTGATATTATAAACAAATGGCTAAAAATTCAAATATCACTAGCTGAATTATAAAATACATCAAAATTTTACTCAACGTAGTAGATGAGTGGGAATCTATCAACTATGTGTATATAAAATATTTTATTTTTCCTAACACTTAATCAACTAAGTGTAAAATATCTGTTCGAGTGTTAAGAGGTCATATGTTCGAAATTTATAAATGGCTATTAATGAATATATGAATTCCAAAATAAATTAATTCTTGGGTATTAGAATATACGCTTACGTGTTTGTGTTATAAAACTTGGGAATGATATGATTTGAATTGAATCTGATAAATTATTGTATAACATGTATCAACTGGAACTTCTATTTTAAAATTTCTTTTATTCTGTTTTTTTTAAACAAGTCGGTATATTTACTTTCATTTTTATTATAGGCCGATAATTATTGATATTGTAAGTGCGGTTTTTTAGAGAGTTACAACTCACAATCGAGCTATATCGGGAGATGTACCTAATCATATATTGGTTAATCTACATCACGTCTTTACACTTCACCCAACCGGAACGACTACTAAGAACATTAATCTCATCTGAAATTAACTAGACTCGACACGAAACGAAAAACACAACAAGCCACCATTATCCAAAACTAACAAAACTGAAAAAACAAAACCTAAAAGCAGAAAGCTACGAGTTTGACCAAGCATTCAAAGTGAAATAAGCTAACAGGAAATCATCGGATGGCATCGATGAGATCGACGGCATGCAGGGCCGTGTTGTTGGAGTCGTCACGCTCCGCAACTCCCATCTGACGGCTATGCAGCTGGGCGGGTCAAGCTTGGCTGATCCGCCTGGACTGTTGTTGTTGTTGTGTCAGGCCATCCTACTTCTGGGATTTTGATGGCGTCCGTCCGTTACCTCCCTCCACAGATGTGAAGCTGCTAGGAGATGTGTTCTCTTCTATGATGTCTATCGGAGCGGTGGCCACCGGGGTTGCGGAGGCCGGAGGGCAACCAGTTTGCCCGCTAGATTGCGAACCGGGTGCGGCTTCGATCTGCAGCCTTGGGATTGCGGTGTCATGATGGAGTGGAGTGAAGCTTGGGGGAGGAAAATAGCTTTGGATGAGGGACTGATATTGAGGGAGAGGATTAACGGAGGTTGGCAGGTGGTGGTATACGGCGGCTAGGAGTCCCAAATTAGGAGAGATCTAAACCCTAGCGCGGGGGAGCTCATAATTAAATTTTTTTTTTCGAGATAGTTAGACAATAAGATAAAAATAAATAAACATTACATGAATTTCTAATTACGGGGTGTGTATGAATTTGAATTTTATATCTTCGAATTATCCACACAAAACTTTACGTACCAACTGAACACTCCCCTTGGATATAAATAGTTGACTCACACGATTATGATTATGATTGACACCCCAGCCGATCGAGAATTTAATTATGACGCGAGCCTTTTGAAATTTTGGAGTATATAACACGATATATTAATATTATTATGATACTATACATCATTCATGATCAGCAGGGTGCGTTTTAAAAAAAGAATTGTTGCCACCTAAATTTACTGAATCATGGAATTGAATTGTTATATTATTTATCCTTTGTATTTTGTAGAGAGAATTACATTATGAAGCAATTAACACTCACTGAAAACAAAAACTTAGAGGTGCAGAATGGATATGCTAATTATGATCAGCATTCCCAAGTGCAAACACATCCATAAACATTAGTTTGCGTGTTCAAAATGCAAACGCCACTAATGCTATTATTCTTATCCAATCACTTCTGCCTGCAATCGACAATCGTGCAATAGCGGAACCGAGTGGCCAGAGATTATGAGCTAAAATTTTAAATTTAGAATGATTTTAAAATTATATTAGGCGAAATTTGAAAACATGCATGCACATTAGATAAATTAATTAAATGGTATTTGATAAATTAAACCAACCTACAAAGATAAGTGCGGCGGTGAAAATGTTTAGAAATGAGAATTTAGCCATCTTCTTCTAGTGTTGCATATTTTTTTAAACCTTTTTCATCTTGGGAGTGTTGTGAAGTTTGAAGTTTGTGTATAAATAGTTTGTGTATAAATAATGCGAGTACAATGACAAGTTTGGAAATTTTCATAATGTGGTTAAGTACCACCCGATTTTTAAAAATAATTAACCAAAAATTTCCATTTAAGACCATTACTTTCAAAATCGAATCTCTCTGTGTTTATGGAAATGTAGATAAATCCATCCAATTAAAAGTGAAACATTTATCATTTCCTTTATTCATAAATGGTAATATTATTTGGTTGGTACAAATAATTTGAACCAAGACAATACAATTTCCATAATATCCAATGCTGTTACCAGTGCGCTGGACTTGAGACGTCGAGTAATGATCAAGTTTCGTAATTTATGTTGCAGCCCATAATTATTCTGTTTTGATTTATCTAATAAATAATGGTAACATTCCGGTGGAAATATACACCGGATACAAACGCGACATGTCGAGTTCTGACTGGCCCTCTCAATTTTATGCTATTGAAATCTTTAAGTTTATGTAATTAACAACTTCATTATCCGAAAATTCAACCATATTACAGTCAATTATGTTATTTAACGTCATCTTTTTTAAAATTAATCGTTTTATTTTTAATCCAAGGCTAAGGTTTTTGTGGGCGGGGTCAAAAACTGCCAGGAAACAAACTTTTAGCCATTTGATTTTCTCTATTACGTAGCTAGAAACCATATACCCATATAGTACTCTAGTATGTAGCTAGAATCCATGGCTGTTGCTTCTCTCTTAAGATTTGCAAAACGATTCTTGAAAAATTAAGTAAAAGAGGCAATCCTGCTATGTAGCCTTCGAGCTGAGCTCCAGAAGCTGAAAGGCAACGTGATTTCAATCCAGGCACTACTGCTTGATTCAAATGACTTAAACACAAGCAAGAATACAGATCAAGGCACTACTGTGTTTAAATCTACACAGCGAAGCAGGCACACGGGACGGCTTTCGACGGTGAGAACTTCACCGACAAGATCGAATGTTGGACTGTAGTATACTTGATTTAAAACTGATGGATGCATACGCTATAAGATTTGGTTTGGAGATGGAAATTTGAGAGAGAAATGAGAATTGCAGAGAAAGGTTGAAATGAAGCTTAAGCAATGAGTTTCTCGGTATTGATCGTTGGTAATATATACCAATCCAAAGCTTACTACAGAGTAAACGGTAAAAAAGTAATGTAATACACGTGTCATAACGTCGCACAACGGAATAATAAACATTTCAACTTAATCAAAACGCTCTGTTTCGTTACTTTTCGTCTTCTTCTCCATTGCATTGACTAACGCCATTTTGCTTTTCCTGTTTATTCTTCATTCCATTTGACACCCTTCCACAAGTTGGAAAGTATATATTAAATACACCCAACTCGCTTAACAATGAATGAAGAAGACTTCTATGAAGTCCCTTTGTAAATAGATCAGCAGGCTGATCTTCAGTTCCAATGTACTTTAATATGATCATTCCACTCTTAATTCTTTTCTTGTCACATGACAATCAATCTCAATGTGTTTTGTTCTTTCATGAAACACATGATTTTCTGCAATATGTATAGCAGACTTATTATCACAGAAAACCTGCACTAGTAGAGGAACCTTCAGCCATTGCACTTCACAAACAATATGAGCCAAGGATCTGTATTCTTCTTCTAATGATGACCTTAAAACCATGCTTTGCTTCTTGGATTTCCAAGTTAATAATGACTTCCAAGAAATTTACAATATCTAGAGGTTGATCTTTTTGTATCTGGACAAGCTACCCAGTCTAAATCACAGAATCCACTCAAAATGAGTTCATTATTGGCTTTATATAGTAAGCCTTGTACTATTATGATTTCAAGTATTTTAACACTCGATGTGCTGCTTCCAAATGTGCACTGTGAGGTTTGTTTTAATATTGGCTGAGCTGTTGTACTGCAAAGCGTATATCTGGTCTTGCAATAGTTAAGTAGTATAGTCTTCCCATCAGATTTTTATAACCTATAGGATCTTCAAGAATCTTTCCTTGCTTCATACTTAGTCTTTAGTTTACATCCATTGGACTTTTACTTTTTTTGGCTTCTAACATTCCTGAGTCTGTCAATAACTTAATACAATACTTCCTTCGCTTAACATCAATTCCATCCCCTGATTTTGCAATCTCAAGACCTAGAAAATACCTCAGTTCGCCTAGATCTTTTATCTTAAATTATTGTTTCAAATAATCTTTCACCTTTTGTATCTTCTTCATATCTTTTCCTGTCAATACTATGTCATCAACATAAATCAAAACTATTACGTGATCATTTCTTGGATCCTTGATATACAAGGAATAATCTGAGTTAGATTGATTGAATCCCTGTTGCAGAAAAGAGTTAGTCAGTTTTGCAAACCACTGACGACTTGCTTGCTTCAATCCATAAAGGGATCTCCTCAATTTGCAACAAGTTCCAGAAAGTGCATCTAAACCATATGAAATCTTCATATAAAAGCATTGGAAACGTCCATTTGTTGAAGGTGTAAATCATGTGTTGTTGCTATAGCCAGAAAGGTTTTTACTGTGTTGATCTTTGCAACATGTGAAAAAGTGTCTAGAAAGTCCACTCTATGAATTTGAATCCCTGAACAACCATTCTTGCTTTGTATCTTTCAATATTTCCATTAAACTTCAACTTCAACTTGAACACCCACTTACTTCCTAATTTGTGCTTATCAGGTGAGTCGGGAACAATATTCCAAGTATGATTCTCCTTTAAAGCACTGAACTCTTCTTGCACTACAACATTCCAGTGTGGATCAAGCATAAAAGAATTAGGCTCATGTTGTATAATCACACTTAAGGCAAAATGATGAAAGGAGTTAGAAAGACTCTCATAAGATACAACTGAAGTCAAAGAGTGTTTAGCTGCATTTGTATCCAAATGATAATCTTGCAAATTTATAGGTGGTCGTTTGCTTCTGGTAGAATGTTTAATTTTACCGTTATCATCATCTAGCATGGACTGCAATCCTTCTCCTGTTGGATGACGCTCAGAATCAACAAAATCTTCCTCCTCTTCACTATCAAATGATATGTCCTGCAATTAGGATGCATGATTAGGGATAGGGGAATTGGCATTTGGAGAAATTAATCAAGTAGATTTAGTAGGGTTATAATTTATTTTTGATGGAGAAATAGTGTGATTAGTCTCTACTGAAATTTCAGAAAAGATAAGATTATTTATCTAAATATCAGTATTTTTGTTACTTTCTGCAGACTTGAAAGGAAATATATTTTCATAGAAAACTACATCATGAGAATGAAGATTTGATGTAATTGAATATCAAGAAGTTTATATTCTTTTATATGAGGAGGAATTCCTAACAAAATATATTAATGTGCACGAGGTTGAAATTTGGTTCTATTATAAAAAAGAGTAGAAACATAAACCAAGCATCCAAAGATACGAAGGTGATGTAAGTCAGGAGAAATGTGAAAGAGTTTTTCATAAAGAGTCTAATTAAATATAGGGGTAAGAATTCTGTTTATTAAGTAAACAACGTGTAAGACAAAGTCACTCTAATAGATTAAAGAAAGACTAAATTGAAATTGAATTGCTCTTGCTACATTTAAGATATGTTGATGTTTTCTTTCAACTTTAGCATTCTGCTGAGGTGTTTGAACACATGATATTTGATATATGATTTCATGCTGCATAGTAATCAAACATGTGAAATTCTTTGCCTTAATCACTTCAAATCATTTTAACACTAGTTTTGAATGATTTTTAACCATGTTACAGAAAGATTGAAATAAGTTTCTTATTTTAGACTTATGTTTCATCAAGTAAATCCAGACTCCATAAGTGAAATCATCAACAATAATAAGAAAAGAAAAGTATCCATCATGAGATTCAGTAGATAAAGGACCCCAAATATCTACATGAATTAAATCAAAGATAGCAGAAACATGAGATTGACTGCTATGAAAAGGCAGGCGTTTCTATTTAGAAAGATGACAAATATGGTAGAGGCTTGTATTTTGAGTGGCTAAACCAATCGAATTGTCGTTTGCAAGGTCACGAATGTGACATTTATTTGAATGGAAGGTTAGGGAGATAGGAAGATTAGAAGTTATCTTGCTGATCGTAACAAGATTGAAATGAAACTGGGGTACATAAAGAACATTATGTATGATAAGACCATGAGGAAGTCTGACATTATCGATAACTGTGTTCTCACTATATCAAAGTCATTGTTCAATCCTTTGAGGAATCGAATCAAGTAATCGATATCTTGTTTTTCCTGGAAGGCAATAATTGCAGCACAAGGTATCATGTTGCCTGGAGCACATGCCAAGGAACTATGACAAAGAATTGACTATATTTTGCACATAGTCTTTTGATAGTCGTGTAATACTGAGTAACAGATAAGGTTCCCTATTTACATGCATCAATTCCGTTCTGTAGATTCACCATTGTCAGAGCATTAGCTTGTCCAAACCTGCGTTTGAGTTCCTGCCATAATATCTGTGCAATTTCATGGTTTAAAACACTTCTACGTATCTCTGGATGTAAGGAATTCGAAATCCAGCATAACACCGTCATATTGCAAGCGTCCCACAGAGGATATTTCTCACTATTCACAGAAGACGGTAGAATAGATTCATCGATAAATCCAAGTTTGTGCTTAGTTTTCAAAGCAAAACGTACTGATCTATTCCACATCTGGAAGTTTGATCCACCCAGAATTGTACTAACAATCGACTAAGCTAAATTTTCGTTCGGATTGAGATAGTAGGGGTTATCGAAGTTGATATTTCCAGATTTGGATGATGATCCGTTCGCATTGTACGTTCCAAAGGTGAATCCTGGACTTTGTTGAGCTCGATTCGGATCATCGTCGTCATCGTCCTCGATCTGAGATCCAACGCGACTCATTGTGCTTGATTAGATCATTCGATAGTGCTCTAATACCATATAAGATTTGGTTTGGAGATGGAAATTTGAGAGAGAAATGAGAATTGCAGAGAAAAGTTGAAATGAAGCGATGAGTTTCTTATTATTGACCGTTGGTAATATATACCAATCCAAAGTTTATTACAGAGTAAACGATAAAAAAGTAAAGTAATACACGTATAACGTTGAACAGCGGAATAACAAACATTTCAACTTAATCAAAAAGCTCTGTTTTGTTACTCTCCGTCTTCTTCTCCATTGCATTAACTAATGTCATTTTGTTTTTTTCTGTTTGTTCTTCATTTCATTTGACATAAATTTTCTCTTATATAGGATGAAGTAAATTTGGAATTCGGAAATTCCGTTTTTATTATAAAATTCTCAATCCTATATTAAGAATCCCAATCCCGAACCTGGTCATTTTTTTCCGATATTGGGAATCCAAAATCCTAAAATTATTTAGCAATTTGGGAACGGGAATGGAAATTCCCAAATTCCGTTCCCAAACTTCCAACCCTACAGGGGTGGTTTGAGGGTTGTTTTGATCAGTTTCTTTCGAAATTTTTTTTGGTTGCTAGATTTTGCTGTGTCCAACTGTTCTGGGAGTTGTAGACACTTGTTTTTAGATTGGTGATCGGTTTGGATTGCTGCCTTATGACAAGATTGTTGGTTTTCTTTTAGTTGTGGTGGTGTGTGTGTGGGGGGTGGGGGGGTGGGTGATGTTCGGTTTACAATAGCTTTTGTACTGCTGTTTCTTTTGGAAGGTTCGTTGGGGAGGGTGTGGTTTTTCTTTAATTTTTTCTTCTTTTTTTGTTTTACTTGTCCTGGATTTTGCTTTCTTGTTGTATAGTTCTACTCTCTCTTTATATGAATATATACTCTTTATTACACAAAATTACTTCTATGAAGTATGAAATTAATAATCAGATTGTAATGGGAGAGATATTAAAAAAAATGAAGGTGAAATTTAAATAACAACAAATTTTGGGTGATTGATTTGTATATTTTTATATTTTATAAGCTAACCAACATTATTTGATAAAAAATAAAAATCATCCAATAATATACCGTCACATGATATTTGTACCTGATCCATGTTTCCACCGAAGTGTTCACCAATAAATAAATATATGATCAATGGATCGAGCGATACACATTATCGTCATTGAACTGATTTACTAGTAACTGATTGCAATACACTAAGATAACCAATTACTTTGTGGCGTCATTAGACTAATTCACTAGTAACATACTGCAACATTCATGCATTTACGATTTATGTGGCGGTATTGATACTTTTAAAGGAAGTTCTATTTCCCGCAACTCTCATTTAATACCGGATAAAGAAAATATTGGTTTTCGCTTCCGGATCTGGAAGAGGGGGGACATGTCAAGTATCCGTTTGGGATCATGTCTTCTTGGGATTATTTTGATGTACAATACAATTTCGATCGCTATTTTCCATTTCAATTGAAAACTGTAGTTAGATATTTGAGGTAGTATAAATGATCAAAGGGTGATAACTCATATCACGGCAGAAACTTTGCACAGAGTTCCATTACTATTAATGGATGGCTCAGCGATTTCTTATGAGCACAAACATCCCAAGTAATCTACCATATATATAATGTATTTTCAGATTTTAGAATTTGACACATAAGCATAATCGCCCATTTAGTCTTCAATCCATAATTTTAGGGATTCCACCAATCAAATCTTTCTCTCTTACATCTAAATATATATTATGTATATATTTTCTTTCTGACTGCCACTTCAGCTATTTTTGGAGTTTCCGGTCTTCTCCTTCACTTCCGCAAAGTGAATAACTGCCCTCATATTTTCTTTTTCTTTTTGACAAAACAAATAACCTCTCTTTTTCTCATTTCTCTAAAATTGTAAAATTACCGCATCACTTTCTTGAACCGTTAATATCTTCATTTTCTGGCTACTTTTCTCTTTTTCCCCATTTTTAACTCTTCTATTTATTCATATCAGCTCTTCATTCTATTGTTTCGTACTTTCATCATCGAAATACCGTGCCACAATTTATTATTATAAATTCATGGGTTAATGGGTAAAATATTTTTTATTTTATAAATAAGTAAATTATTTTTTATTAATATGAGTAATATTCATTCTGATCAAATGAGTTAATGTGATTCATATTAATTCTACTATGAATGAATATATTCATTAAAACATTTATGAAACAAAGGTATAATGAAACATCGTACATATATGGTGATGTATATTAATTGTTTAAATAATAATTCTTGAGCTTATAAGTTCGAGCATTGAGGTTCATAATTTTAAAATTATATTTTGACATAAGAATTATAAAGTCATCGGAATTAACCGCCAATTATATTCAAACAAGAGTAATTCTTTATATCAACTTTTCTTATATAAGACTATCGGGTCTAAGTGTTATATCAATCACACTTGAAAATTATTGAATGCATCAGAATTAAATATTAATTATATCCTAATAGAGTTATTAATTATATTTAGTTTTCATATATAAGACTATTAAATATAAGTGATAAATCAACTCAATATTTTTTATAGATTTAAATAATAATAACAAGACTATTTGGATTAACAATCAATTATGTAAAATCAACTTTATTACATTGCACCATAAATACTAAAGATTAATACTAAAATTCTAAATATTAAAACTTAATTTGCAAACACCGCATTGTAAACCAATCCTAAATTATATTTTCAATTCTAACTTTTGACCATACATTCAAAATAAAAAATCACAAACCCCAAAAATTAAACTTTAAACCCTTAACTCTTTATCTTAAACCCATAATAAAGTAAAACTTAAAAACTCTTAATTTTATACACATCATATAATAAAATGTGATAGAGGGTACTTAGTACCAACAAGCTGCGAGTACACAAATTGTTACCCATATAAGCTTATCGGGGAGTCTAGATCCTATACCAACTTAATATATAATCTTATGATTTTACATACACCAACTAAAAATTAAGTATTTTCATACATTTATATTTTTATTATTTTTAATTTAAGCATTACAATTTATTTTCATAATTTAATAGCGGTAGTGACCTATAAAAATACAAGTCATCGCCATCCAATTACAAACAAGAAAATGGTAGAAAGTGCTTCAACTAAAATTTAGCAACATTGATATGTTTCTGTTTATTCACAAAATAATTATATATTACACCATTCACAAGCTACACTTATTAATTTTTAACACATTTTAAGAATTATTTTGTTCAAATTACATGGCATGTCTTCCTCTTATTATTTGTAAGACTACCTTTAACTCAAATTATTTTTAATTAAATTTTAGATTCATTTTTAGCTAATTTTCATGCATTAACAATAATAAATTGTATGTTAGAAAGAATCCGATAATAGAACACATATCTGAAAAGTATCTATGTAAAATATGATATTGGAAAACTAACCCAGTAAACAAAATGAGACGGAAAAAATTAACCGGCCAATGGGCCGGGTGACAAACTAGTTAAGTCTTATGGTTCTTCATTATCTGCATATGGCTCTTCTTCCCAGGTGCTCATTTTATATGGGCTTTTTGTTTAATGTTTCTATTCAGTGGTCGTGGTTATTGTCATGTATCTTGATGGTTCAGCCAAGTTTTAGTGGTAGACCAAAAGACGGCTCTTCTTATTCTACGATAATCCAAGCAGCTGCTCCACAAGTTCGTTCGGAACCAGTCGATTCCCGAGCCATTCGTTCTCCCCTCCTTTGGTTGGCCTTTGCTAGCCACTAGAGCAAGTAAGAGAACCTACAGTGAATGAACGAACTGCAGACTTTGACTGGATTGTACACCTTTCTGTCGGATGTGCATAAAGAAGTGACGTGACATCTTTCTCCTTTTTTGGGGCAGAGAGAGGGAATAAGCTACAGCGGCAGCTCACGAATTTCTTATTGGGTCCATCCTATAGCATTTGCGAGTGTTTGGATGCACTTGTTTTGTTTCAACGACTGTCTTGGTAAAACCGTATATTTTGTACATGACTTTGCAACTAGCACCCCGACCTCCTTGTATATCAGAGTCCATACGATAGAAATTCGTATAGATTTTATCTAGTTTAATATTTCGATTTTTAATCTCTTGTCTGAATATTGATTGGTGCAAGATTAACAGTGTTAGAAAGATAATTCAATCACCTTTCTATCCATATATTGTTGATCATTATATTCAAAAAATCCAACGAGATATGCTGAATTAAAGTGGACGGATTGAATACTAAAATATGTCCATTTAATAGTCTACCTTATTTAACAAGTAAAAATTTATTTAATTTTTATTCAGAATTAAGAATAAAATTTATTATTGTTTTACTTGAAAGCTTATATAAAGGGCTCATTGTATTTGTATTCGACAGACAATTGAGATGAATAAAATTGAATGTGTTTGAATTTTATACTCGTTTGATTTGTTTGAATGTGTGACGATTCGTACTTGAAGAATCATTTGTTCGTTCAAATGTGCGAATTCGTGTTTGGAAACTGGTAATCATACCCACAATGCGAGTTCATGTGTTCCAAGTCAAAATTATTGTCAAGAGTTTCGTTGCAATTCACTAGTTGGTTCACATCACTGTACCTTCCTCGTAGTGATACATTTTGATGAGAAGCAATGAGAATTTCTGAACGCCTTGGCAAAAGGATTTTCCAGAGTCCAATACTTGACATGATTTGTGGTGGGAGTAGGAGCCAACATTTGTAGAGATAAGGAAGGGTAGAAGAGCAAAGAATAAACACAAACACAAAGCGAAATCGCAAAAATAGAAACCATTTTTATTAGGGGTCTAAGAGTGGTGCCAAACAGAGTTTTAATGACAATTGAGACCAATATTAGCATCCCAATGCAATGCAAAATGTAATGTCGAACAAAAAAGGAAGGCAATGAAATCAAGAGCGAAATCACATGCCAGCTCCTCTTTCTCATCATCCTAAACACACCAACTAATAAGAGCTTTTGTTGGCACCATCCCAGCTAGCAGCGGCGCTACCCCCCTCTAAGCATCAGCAAATCTAGCACAAGAAACATATGTTAAGACTATTAAGCATCAATGTCCATCGTAAGATGAATATTATTTACTCAAAATCAATTGGGAAACATTAAATTTACCCGAGCTCGGACAGCTTCCTATGAGCTTCGGCATAGTCAGCAAAGAAAGCATCCTCGTCCTGAAATAGTAGTAGGAATTGGCCGATTTGAAATGAGATCTCAACATAATAACACTAATACTTACTAGCAAACAGAACCAAGAGAGTTGGAATCAAGGGAGAAAAAAAACCCACCGCAGCATATTTGTCAACAAGGGGACGGAAGACGGGATCATTCAGAAGAGCCTTGTCACTCGGTAGCTGTAGAAGACCTTCCTTCTCTCCAGTCAGGAGCTCACTTTGAATCAAACATCACACATGATGAGATCGATTTACATACATAGCGATCAAACATAGACAGCAGTGCATATATAGATACTTACGTAAAGTAGGTGTTGTCAAAGATAAGAGGGTTTGTAGTCCAGGGGCCTTCAAAGCCAGACCTCTCTTTGTGGCACCTCCCCTGCAAAACAATATATAAATCTCTACTCAGATTTCAGGTTCATCTTTGGCAGAAATCCCCAACAGTCGGTAGCTTTTATACCAAAGTGTGACCACCAGAGAGAGCAACAATATCCTGGTCGCTAAGCCCCATGCCGGTTCCGAACACGTCTCTCAAGTGGTCCACACCTACGGAAATACCAATCGAGTTATGGAAATCGGAACACATTGAAATGCCAGAGAAACGTCAAAAGAAACTAACCCTTGGTTGCATCGGGAAGACGACCTTCCGGAGGTGGGGCTGGCTTGTCCTGTAAACAAGATGCATATTGGTAAATAATTACGTCGGACATAAGAAACACCACACAATTAGGCATAAGAACAATCCGGCGAGCTCCAATATCACATTTAGTTTCAGGAAAGCAAATATGAACTCCCATAAAACACAGAACAGGGAAGAAAAAAGATGCAAAATATAGGTTCTGATGCTGATCTAGAAGCATTAGCTGCAATAAACATGGAATTTCTATACATCTTTCACTTCTTGGCTTCATCATGATCATACATTTCGATGCCCATGTGCAAATTCACAAGAAACATTGGGCTAAACTACCAACCAAAAGACCTACTTAAAACCTTTTCCTAGCAACACGATCACTCATACACATGCGTTACTAACATATATCAACGTTAATGCCACATACAAAAGCTATTCACAAGGGTAAACTGTTCTCCTGGAAAATGTATTACACAAGCACAATCATAAACAAGGACTGACCTCTCTACCAGGGTGGAAAGGAACATCAGGTCCACCAGTGATCTCAACAGCGACAACACCGGCGAGCTGCATACATCATAAAGGTTTCCGATCAAAATTAGAGAACAAATAAAAACTCAGGATATCACAGTTTGTATATACAGCATAGCAAGATGGTAAAATATGATTAGGAACCTGATAGAAATCAGCGTAGGAGATGTTAGGGAACTGCTCCTTGATAGGCTCAAGGAGTCGCACGGCAATATCGAGTCCATTGTTAGCTCCATGGGCCAGCTCGGCCGAGTACCTCATGGTACCGAAAGGACCACCAGTTTTGGTCTTCGTATCGAAGGTCCCAGCAGAGTGCCATCTGCAAGAACGAGAACACACATCGGAAATCATGAACCGGACACAAACGGGAACAATTATCTGAATAGCAAAGAGAAATGAGCGGATCGGGAAGCTTACGCGAGACGGAGCATGAGAGGAGCACAGTTCTTCTCAGCGATGAAGCCTCTAAGCTTCCTCTTAGCCTTGTCGATGGACTTCTTGTAGTCCTCGCTGACGGTAGGATAGTTCTTCGCCATTGTTTTCGACAGATTCTGCGACGTTGCAGGAAAAGATAATGAGTGCGTTTAGATCGCTGACCGATGCAGAAATGAAATCAGTCGGAACAATCATACAAAGTCGAAAACAAGGGAATCGCGTTCATCGGCAGGCTACAGATCCAAAAACTAATAAATCGGAGAACGTCGAAACAGCAAATCCGATGAGAAAAACGATGCAGAAATGAAATCATACGCGCACAACAGCAGATTACAGATCCACAAACTGATAAACAATCAGCTGAATAAGAACGAGATCTATCTACGAGAATGGTAGAACAAGAGGGAACAGAGCCTTACGATTTGCAGCGAGACTGATTGGGAAGGAAAAGTCAGTAGTGGGGGAATGGGAGAGTGGCAGGCACAAGCTCAGTGATTGTGCGAAATATAAAAGGGAGAGGATATGAGGTCTTGGAAAGATAAGAATGTTCTAGTAACTCCAAGCTGGCCGTTGGATCTGACTTGGTCAAATTAGGTTGGTTTGACTATTGAAAATAGACGAACGTGATTAAACAATGGACCGACCAGCTGGCTGGCTTGGTTATTTTCTTTGGAAAGGTATTAGCCAAAGTGTGAACACATTTATGATTGTGAAGATTCCAGCCACGTCACATAATGCTTCCCCATTTTTTGTCATGTACATTTGATAATAATAATCATCGTCTTCGATTTTGACAATATATTCTACCAAAAAATTGTTTGTTTGTTCAAAATGGCTTTAAATCTGCCCAATGATTATGTGGAAGTTATGAAAAGATTCCTACTTGCTCGATAAGTTCACCTACCAGGATTTGCTCGGTCGTTGTAAGTTACGAGCGCCATGTCTCAATTTACAGAGACGAATCCAAACAGAAAGTTCTTTGGATTGTCGTTGAATAAGTCATCGATACGAGTAATGAATAGTAATCAATCGGATCTTAAATGAGTTTTTTATATGTTTATATTTGTGCCTTGGTGGCCTCATCAAGATGCATTTCTATGCATTCACTCACTATCCTCTATTTCAATCCTTATAAACTCTACTTTCAAATAACCAACTTCTATTTACTTGTCTAGTTCAACTTATCTACTAAATTAAAACTAAAATATGCCTATTTCTAGTCTGTCTGCTTACTGCTGCTGCTGCTGCTAGTACCCACAATGGGATCAGGTCCATATTGCAACATGGCTGGCGGTTTATCGACCCTGCAACCACAACACATCCAGACAAAAACGCGGAATACAAATTTAGATCAAACACTACTAGTTTTAGATTCAGGATGATGATGCTTGGACGGGGTGTTTACGTACTTCTGGAGGATTTTGAGCATCCCAGTTCCCAGCGGGACAGGGATCCCCATTATGACGCACTCGCTGACGCCCTCAATCTTGTCTTCCCTCCGATTTACGCAAGCACTGTACAGGTGATCAGTGGTTTTCTCGAACGAGGCCAACATCAGCACGCTTTTGTCCATCTTCTGGATACCGAACCTTGTTATTCCAAGCACCTCTCCCTGTGGCATTACTCACTCAGTTCAGAAAGAGTCCCAAAAAGAAAATTGAATGAAGCAACAGATGAGTCTTCCCATCACTTGTAAGAGCCCCATGCTGAGACACATGCATCGATTTCATTAGTACAGTTGCAAGCAAGATAGTTAAGATCGTGATTCCACGTGGAATCGAAAACTAGGGTGGAATCGTAATAGAAAATTTAAATCATAAAAGTGTAAGATTTTATGAACCAATGCCTAAGACATATAAGGCTTTAATTAACATAATACATAAAAAAACAAGATGTTCTTACATACAATTGACAAAATAAGAAAATTAGAGTGAAGGTTGACTCTTGGGAGCCATTTGAAGAAAAAATAGATAGATTTTATTTTCACTGATTATTAAAATAAGGAATAATAAATTCAATCAATATCATAAATATAGAACTAATAAAATTCAATTTTCTTTCTTCTGAGTCAAAGTGAGTGAGACAAAACTACAAATAAATATTTTATACCCAAAAAGTAAAATGAAAAATACAAGAAAAATTGTAGATTTTACAAGATTCTAAATTTCACCTGATTTTACAAACCACCGAATCAAGATGGTTAGGGACCAATAAAATAATAAAACCGTTAGATTGTAAGACCAAATCGGGATTTTTTTACTACATCGCTTGGAAAATCGTTCAAAGAGCTGCTGATCATGAATGAGAAATCACAGTACAGAGAAAATAACATATAAAATTAAACAATCAAAGCCAGAGAAGCTAACCCTTCTATCAGCATATTGTATCTTGGGGGGCCTCCATCTTTGACACTGCCATCATTCTTTTTCTGAGCAATAATTGCCCGTTCCACTGTATGAATACCCTATTTATAAAGACGACATGATAATCAGACATTTGAATCAACTACAACAGGAGAAAATTTAGAAGCAGATTGTAGTTCGGCAGAAAACTGACCTTCACTACAACATTTGGGAGCATATTTTTGATGTTGTGAAGTTCAAACTGAAGTTTATCTCTGTCGCCCGGCGGGGTTACCTCCAACTTTCTGTCATCTAGAACCTTTACATGCTGCATTTTTAATTAAACTGGTTGTTAGAAAGTTGGTTATTATGCAAGCACCAAAATGATACCACATTACAAGCATTACAAATTGTTACCTGTGACTTCACTTTAGATCTTGGAATTCCTACAATTGCCTCATATACAACGTTAATATCCACAGCGAGTTGTGCCTCTTGAATTATTTCCATGTCAAGAGTAACCACTACCGAAGCTGATCTTGAAGTCATCACGATTTGGATGCTCTTCGCAACCTGTGAAGCACCAAAACAGCTGAATGGGGATCCATGTCCATACTAATGGGAGATTTTGCATTTTAGAACAAATTTACACAACCTGAGTATCGTATATTTTGATGAGCATGATAAGGTGACCAAAATATCATTAACCACATGAGTACAGAGAAGTATATACATCTTTTAATAATCAAGGGTCAACAAAATCCATGAAGACACTACAAACCTGGCCTAGTAGGGTTCTCTGAGTATGTCCTTTCACAATTCGAGCGGCTTTCACATTGGTAGCGTTCTCAAGCTCAGCAGTTATGATTGGTGTACTGATCTTTTTAGCTGCATTTATGATTTCTTTAATACGAGGAACTCCCTGAGTAATATCTAAGAGACAGTTAAGCAAACAAAACCAGAACCAGTTAAACTGTAACAGATGTGACAAGAGTAAGAAAAGTATCATGAGGTTAGCGACACGGGATTTATAAGGATACTCATGCTAGCAACTCCAGCAAAGTGAAAAGTTTTCAGCGTCATCTGCGTCCCAGGTTCTCCGATACTCTGAGCTCCAATTGCTCCAATTGCAGTTCCTGGTTCCACCTTCTTCCAAAGGTAACGATCTGTGCAGGTTCTCAGGAAGACCTGTAACAGAAATACATCATGGAAGTTATATACAAATATTGGCTGAAGAGTATAGATGGACATAATAAGAACTAAAAATTTCAAGTTAAAAAAAAGTAGGGAAGAAAAATTAGATGATTATCAACTATTAGCAGCTTATTATTCCATGGTGTTTGTTCTAGCTTAGCACCAACATTAAAATTTTAAACACAAGAGGGGATAATGTCTAATGTCGCAAATCATAAACAACTCTCCTAGGACATACGAATCATAACTGATATATTGCTGAATCATAAATAAGCCATGAAAGAGTATAAACTAAGGATTTAAGAACCAACTCATAAAGGCTCTTAAGGCAAGGCCCTGCATCTACTCCCATCACCATTAAACAAATTGAATAGCACAACTAACATCAGAAATAAAGTTCAGCCACACAAAAAATATATATCAGCCATCTTACCTTCAACTGCTGTTTGGTAAGACCGTATATTTTGTAGATGACTTTGCAACTAGTACTACAATCTCCTTGTGCAAACTCGGCGTCCATACCATCAGTTTTTCCTTCCTCATGGTGATTCACCTTGTTTAGCATGCTTTCTAATGTCACAACATGCTTGGCAAGGAAATTTCTGAGACTCTTTCTGAACGCCTTGGCACAAGGATTGTCAAGAGTCCGATCTTGCAGCATCAAGTCTTCAATGGCCTTCGACATGTCTGAAGGAGATAAATACTCGTCTTCTTCAACGGAACATGTAGCCTAGAAAGAGGTTACCCCGAAGTTATGTTTAATCATATCAGATGTAACTTGATACAGTCAAGTTAAGGGAGAAACACAAACCTTTACTTTCATGAGCAATCGTTCAAAATTCAATGGAAATCCACCTTTTGCTTCCATTTTAGCAGGATCTAAACCATCATCCCCATAGATAAATTGAACTATACCCCCATTTGCACTTCTGACAGTATTGTCGTATTGAACAGATAAATCTTCTAAGCCTTTCATCAGCCTTCGAGACATGTATCCTGTATCAGCAGTTTTCACCTGAAGAACAAGTTGCCGACTATGAGTACTGAAAGCAGAGGAGGATTAATAAAACATCGTCAGAATTGACAGCATGCATAATCTGGGTTGAAGTCCGAAATTAATGATCCAGCTCGTTTCAGATTTGACGGTGCTTGCTACACTCTTATTAACTGAAGCTCATATTTCAAAAAGTATATCCACATTTCATCTCATCTTTCTTTAGGCCCATTAGATCTGTAACACTAATACCTCTAAGGAACTTGAACTTGATGAAAAACTGAAACTTGATTTTACTGATTACCTTATCGCATAGGACATATACAACAAATTTAAAACTACAGCAATGAGTAACAAGCGCTAATTGTCATACTGCCGTATCCACTAGACCTTCTCTCCCAGCCATCGTATGGAAGAAAAACTCAGTTGCAGACAATCCGCTGTAGAAAGAATTAGCGACAAATCCTTTAGCCTGCAGAAAGACGACAAAAAAATGTAACTGAATGCTTCAAAAGAACAAACTATGCCTTTTTAGGTCTTCAGTATTTCAGTCTTATGTAGCAGAGCAATTGACTATTCCACAAGCAGGATTTCAGAAGGATTTGCAGAGTTTCAAAAAACAGATAATTTCCAACGAATTAGAATATATTCCACATTTACTCTGTGCCCTCCTCCATTCTAATCATTAACTTAGCAACTAAAATCACACAGAATAGCGAGCCTGCTGCATAATAAAATCAAATCATTCAGTAGACAGAATGAGAACTAAATAAGCCATGATGACAGTAAATACCCCATAGGTGCACCCTGCAACTGTAGAATTGAGTACTTCCACAGATAGTTGAAACCAGCAAACGGGACAGAGAAGCTTTCAACTTACAGCAGGGGTTTTGGACATCCTAGGAAAATGGGGAAGACTTCTATTCATGAATCCATCTGGAGCGTGGCGGCCACCAACTGACTGTTGACCAACACATGCAATCATCTGACTGATATTGATAGGAGAACCTTTAGATCTGCACTGCGACATGATCAATGGACTGTTTCGCCAGTGCAATTCTTTCATGCACACCTATTAGAGTAAGCAAGATACTGGAATTAAATGTTTTTACAGACATGCATTGAAGATAGCCGTTGATTTCAGCCTTGAAATATACTGCTTTACAGTTTACCACCATGGAAGATATGAACGTGGAAATTCATAACAATATATGATACTTACATCTCCAGCTTCTTCTCAAAGTTTGTTCAATCGGTCAGTTACTTCAGCCTCCAAAGTTTGGGTTGCATCACAACCAGGTTTGAGTGCAAGCTTTCCAGCATTGTATTGCTCTATTACTTTGTTGCAATGTTGATAACCATTTGAGATTGTTCTTCCCTTCTCGTCACTCAATTGTTTTCCTGGTTGAACATCATCAATTCCAATGGAGAAGCCATGATTTCCAATCCATCGTGCACTTCAGTCGGGAATAAACAAGGAACATGTTAAGCAACACAACATGATATTAATATTGCACAGTACATTAGAGCATAAAAAAGTATTATTAGGTGATTCTAATTTAGAATAGTAAACACAATACCTAGTGATCAGTCACCATGCTGATCCTATCAAGATTCAATTTGAAGCAATATTTTAAAAGCCGGAAACCATTTTGCGACAAGGAGGTATATGGTCTAGGTATTGGCCCTAGAGTTAGATTCCGCGGCCTACATAATCCCAAGGCCAGTCCATACAACAAAACAACAGCTGTTCATATAGATATGTGTCAAAATATGAGGTAATAATCCTCTTGTTCTTATTGATCTTGAATGATAACCAACTCTATTCATAATAGAGCTGTACAACTAGGGTTAGAGTCCAAGTCTTTGTAGGAAAAGACTACTAGAGTCCGAGTCCTTATAGGAAAAGACTACTACCCTTAATAGAATAATACTAACTTCCTATGCAAGAAAGGAACGTCCTTATTGGACTCTATTACTATATCTATAGGTAATAACTTCCTAATCAAGACATGCTAGAAAAGGAACAAATAATAATAATAACTATTCTGCCGTATCTCAACAATATGTAAGTGTTACCTTAACTTTGCTAGTCGATTCATGCAAACAGCAGCACCAAAAGAACTGTAATCTCGGAGAAGAACAGAGTAAAGTCCATCCTTGTTCCCATTCCCTGAGGAAAATCCAAGTGTGAAGTTAGTAAAGAATCAAATGTGTGTGACACCAATTAAATTTGGCATGTGCAGAAGAAGAAGAGAAAAGACAAAACTATAGAATCAAACTGGAAAACTGCAAGGCCTGTGTTTGGATGTTGAATCCACCAACCCTAAATCTCACATTTACTGACCCATACCCATCACAACTATCGTGTCAGAAGGATAACTAATTACACACCTACTCATCAGAAAAATAAACGTACTTTGCCTAAGCATTTCAATACTTACCAAGAGTAGCCTTGCCCAGCTGTCCAGATATTAACTCACTGTTCCGAAAATAAACAAAACCATCGTTTGGGCACATTGTTTCCTTTTCTCTTTTATCCCCTTTCTGGGGCTTGGAATAGCTTTTCTCCTTGAGCGTAAGATTCACGTATACTTTCACATTCACATTGGGGCGCAGCAGAATACTGAACAGTTGTTTGCCAGTCCACAGCTCTATTGGCTGCACACACCAATTAAGTTAAAGGGAAATGCAAGCAACTAAAACGGAAACATAGCTTTCTAGATAATACCACAAATAATTCTCTAAACAAAGAAAAATAAACCAGTTATAAATGTGGAATCTTGCAATAAGAGCTCTCACTGAGCGAAGAGAACTATCAATCATCACAGTTAACAACAGTACGTACTCTAAGGCCAGATAACATGCATTTTCTCAAATTTTGAAGGAGCCACATAAACCGAAACTCAACAAACGCAACATCATTGGAAAAACACAGTACAATCTATCAGAGGGTTGACTACAATTCAAAATCTATTCTGTTGTTAATCTAATAATTAATCATTGGAGCTTTCTAATTCGTAAGACCTTTCTCCACTTAATGAACCCTTGCAACAGCATTTCACAATATCAACTCAACGCTACCAGTTACCATGCTGAACGCTACACATGGGAAAACGTATAGCCTCTAAATATGCATAGACTTATGACTAATTAGTATGGCGAACAGTAAATAATGTAATATACACATTTAGTTAATCATAAGAAGGATGCAAATGACACAGTAGACTCGGAACAAATACGATGAGAAACAAGTTCTCCTTGTCTGACCTTCAAAATTGCAGGTGTGGGGAGATCCACTGAATCCATTCCATCCCCCATATACGTTGCCATAAGTGAGAATGCTGCACGGTCATAGAAGGTATCCTTCCTTGTAATGAGAAATGAAGTCGTCAAAAAATCTTGTGTAGAAGCAACCAAAATCTCTCCATTTTTTGGTGTGCACAAATTGTTTTGCACCCCCATCAGTGTGAGAGCCTCAGTACGAGCCTCTTCTGTTTGCGGGACATGCATATTCATCTCATCACCATCAAAATCAGCATTATATGGGTTACAAACAGATTCGTTAAATCTCAATGTCCTCCAGGGCATAATTCTGGCCTGCAAACACACAAAAAAGGATAGAAAAGAATAACCTCACAAGATAACTTGATTCAATGCTCTGCTATAAATCATTAGAAGTACCCTATGGGACATGATAGACATCCTATGCAAGCTTGGTTGTCGGTTAAAAAGAACGACATCACCATCCTCCAAATGACGATCTACTATACAGCCAAATTTCAGCTCTTCAGCAACGCGTTTTCTGAAATTTCCTTGCAACGTCCTACAACACAACATGATTGATTTAACTTCCAATAAAAGAGGCATCTCTGATAACAGGAAAGTTCATGGGTACGAACTTTTGAGAACCATCTGGATATCTAACCATCCTTGCACCAGGGTATTTCAGTGGGCCATTACTGACACACTGCTTCAACTTCTCGATATTGCGAGGGTTAACACACTCAGGATAAGTTAAAATGCGAGCCATATGTATTGGAATTGCTACCTACATCAAGACAATAACCAAGGAGTGTCAAAACAGTAAAGAAATTGGAAAAAACAACATCCATAGGCCAAAAGGAACTGAAGTGCAATACGACCTCAGTAATCTTTAGATTAGGGTCTGGAGATATAACAGTTCGGCCAGTGAATTCAACACGCTTCCCTGACAGATTGCCACGAAACCTCCCCTGTTTTCCTTTAAGGCGCTGAGTAAGACCACTTAAGGTGTTAGCCCTCTGTTTCTGTTGCTCCATCAATTCACGAGTTATCGGAACTCGAGCGTCACTATTTAGATAGAGTGAAACCAAAGCTTGAAGGTGATCCCACTTGTCCTACATAAGGTCTTCGATGTAAGTATAACAGTCCTGTATACAAAAATTCAACATAAGCTGTCACCCGAACATAAAATTACAAACCAGATGTTTGTCTTTCGCAATTTTCCCCTCTCGAAGCTCGTTTAGAAGATTAGCGCTGGCTACAATGATATCTTTCATCCTCACTGTAATGTCATTTTCATTGCTAAAGAAAAAGAGAAACAGAAATCGCTCAGATATCAGCAAAAGGTCACGACTATTAAAGAAGATGAACATGATTGTCATGAAAGTATTAGTTAGTAGAAACCTTTGTGTCCCATCCACAATAACTGACGGCCGAATAGCAATAGGTGGCACAGCAATCTTGGCGATGATTAGCTTTTCAGGTCTATCACCTAGATAAAGCAATTCACAATCCTGGCATCAAAAATATGATGAGTACTATGGTATCAAGAACAATAAGCAATTGGAAGTACATAATGAAAAGAGGACATCAAAGTACACCTCATCTGAAATTCTTTGAAAGAGATACAACACTTCAAAAGGGTTAAGGTAGTAAGTGGCTCGATTAATCGTTGGCCTCGACTCCTTGGTGTTTGAAATGGCAGATCTACACTCGTCAGTAAAGCAATCGCCTGACGTTGAACCTGACTTTGAACCTGACTTTGAACGGTCGTGAACCAAATAACCCTTATCCTTTTTCACCATTCCTGAAAGTCCGACCATGTCAAGTCAATCATATGCCGAGATACCACAAGGATATTCAACTGCAGTAAATTGAAATCTTTTTTGCATAAGAATGCAACCTTAAGAGACACCATTAATTGTATCAGTCAGCCATTAAAACCATCTTATAATCCCGGGATTAGATAGAATGAAAGAAAGATTTTGCCTACGTAATATAATGATTACGGTTCAGGAACTGGCTTGATAAAGATCAATGAAAAACCACATCATCCTCATAGAAAACATTATCCAAGAAAGTAAAAGGCCAGAACCCAAACCATTCAAGTAATGGCATTTGATGCATTTTATATCTTTCCCGCTTGCCATGGTACTGCATTTCTTGACAACAGCCTTCATCATAGCGGTCTTCTTCAAATGATCTACCCTGGGACTTCTCATCTGCCTTAAATACTTGGCACGTAACTTCTCATCCAGAAGTATAAAAGAGCAATTCTGTAAAGGAGAAAAGGGGAAACTCTCACACAGTGATCAAAGATAATAGCAACCAACATAAGTGATCAGAAGACCAGATAACTTACTTTACAGATGCACTTCAGAATGTCCAGAACAAAACTCAGGTATCCAATATTGAAAACTGGCAGCGCAAGTGACACATATCCAAAGTGGCCAGGGCAGTCGTTGAAGCTACCGCCACAGGTTTCACAAGGCATGTCTTTTTTCTTGGCAGGACCCTGTTACAAAACAAAAGCAGCTCATGTTACGAGTCATACATTCGGCTGTCACTGGGACATTATACTTCAAACATCATCGGTGTGCCGAATTCTCCAACTAATATACCATTCGGGGATCCAGCAAGCCACCTGGGACTGGCTTTACGCTGGTATCATAGTACTGGCCAAGATACACTTGACATTCAGCCGCCTTCAGAACATCAGCTTGTGACATAATGGAGAATTCCATTGCTTTTGCTGCACACGAGACACTGTCAATCATAATCCATCCACCCTTTTTCAAGCACCAAATGAAGGTGGAATTGCAATAAGAAAAAGACAACAGTTTAATCAGAGCTTGCAATCAGTTACTACATTAACGGACACAAGAATGGAGGCAATAAACGAGAGGCCTTTCGAGTTTCAACCAAAAGAAAAACAACATTGGAAAGGAATTCATTCACCACATGATTTGAACTCACATTCTTCGCGGACCAGCATCTTCGACGTAAGGCTGCTTAGTATAGGCTATGTCTTGAGATTTCTGATAGGGGTTGTGCATCTCTACAATCTTACAGTGCTGGCCGCCGCAGCAAAAAGTTAAAGAGACGGGACGGCGGGAGAAGATTACCTGAAAGTGTGAAATACAAGCGATTATCGATGCGCGAAATGCAAGTTAGATTCAAACTAGAACTCTGCGACAGTTAAAGTTACAGTGGTGGTGTGTGGATAGTGAAAGACGAACGGAGTCGGAGTCTTGTGGAGAAAGCACCTGAGGCCGAGTCAGCAGCAGGATGCAGAACGAGATGGCGAAAGGGGAAACGAGGTCTGCAGTTGTGGCGAAGATTTGGGCGGGAGAACTGGAGAAGATGATTCCGCCGGCTTGTTGGCGGTTCTCCGGCGATCAGAAAAAAAAAGGTGGGAAAATGATGCTGAAGAAGTAACCCTGGACAGGATTCGAACTCAAGGTTTGGGTAGCAAAAACGCAGTTCCTACCATCACGATACCCGCAATTCAAGCAGTGAATCTTCCAGGTGAAAATAGTTATACGGTTGTTTGGTTTTCCCGTATCCAAATATATCAGATTCGAAAGGCCAAATTGTAAGGTTGGCCTTCAAAGTAACTAAAATCCACGTTGAAATCCAAATCAGCTCACAAACGATATTATTTTTATGTTTCCGCTTTCAAATAATGCAATGTATTTGGTTCGTTAAGATGCGCCTTTGGTCATCTCCGAGGGTGGTGCTGTTGCAGTTATCTGCTATTATATATATATATATATATTAGATAATTATCGATTTGTTGGCCGGAAAATACATTATCAAAACATTGTTAGAACATATTTTTTCTTTTGAGGTAACGGATTTCTACTCATTTTTTATACGCACATTTTGGCTTGATAAGTTTGAATGGGACATGCGTATACATTGTGGGTTTATAACAAATAAGTGTATCTAAAGCTCGTGGAAGAGCAAATCGAAATGGATGTAGAAAATGCAAGTAGTGTAGTTGGCTTAGAATAAACAATCTAGCTTCCCAGTAATGTAATCAGTTGTAATAAGATGCAATTGGCTGTTTCAATAGAAGAAAATTAGTAGAAAAAGGATGTTTGTAGTAGATATAACCTTCTCGATCTATAACGAAGTCGTATAGTCAATTGTGGCGAGTATTTGGAGCGGAAGTAGAGATTCGTGATAAAATTTGAATGATTGGATGAACGGATAATCTATATACGGATCCAATTTCCATTTGCAATTAGACTAAAACGCAAAACTTATTATATTCGCGTGGGTAAACCGCAAAGCCATGGTACTTGTATTGTAAAAATTAAATAATCTCCAACTCCTTCATTGAACAAATTAATCTCCAACCGTATAAATTACATATCCTTAATAGATGAACGATTTTATAATTTCAATCTCAAAATAAAATAAAAAGTACATATTTAATAACTAGTTCTTGACGGATAGATTACTAAATAGATTTCCGAAGTTCAAACCGATTTCTATAACCTGCGAAACGCAAGAAATGTGACGATAAATAAACTACCATTCACAAATCCAATGAAAAAAATTTAACAAAAACAAACTTAGAAAACCAACCAACATAACATAAAAAAACTAACTCAACAAATTCAACAAAAAAAAATTAGAAAAACAATCTTAAAATAAAAGTCAACCAACAGAACATCAATATCTAATCATCATCATAAATTATCTGTGATTATATATATATGGAGATGATGTTGTCATTAACTTGTGATAATTGTTTCCTGTCTTTACCTTGTGATAAGATAGGAGATCAGATATGTCTCTTAAGTTGTAGTGTTATAAACTTGTCGACTTTGATGATTAATGATTAGGACCAAAATGGTAGTTTTTTTTATATTCCTTGCGAGAGCTAGTTAAGAATTGCAAGAAAACTAATTAACATTAAGATACCATTTCGGTAAAACACATGCGTCGAGTACAAACGCGACGTGATAAATTCTGATTGAACTTCTCAATTTAATTTAATAAAATATTATTGAAATCTCTTAATTTTGATTAGCTAATCAAAACAAACGATAAACTCCCCACAAAAAATTCACCCGCAACACATATTGACGGTAGATAATTAGATAATCAATCGATTGAAAAGAAGAAGAAATAAACAATTGAAATAGTGAAAGCAGTCCTGAATTGGAATTTAGGATTTTTATAAGTAGAAGACGACTTATTCACTCAAGATGTAACGTCACTATATTATGTATGAACTTTAACGAAACTAAGTTTAAATAGTCCAACTTATTTAATTATAAAATCCAATAGAATATAGATGATATCAATCTTAAAATTCAGCAGCAGTAGTAGCAGAAAATTAAACCCAGAAACCTAAACTAGTAAAAATATGAAACAGAGAGGAGCATAAAACAGAGCAAAGTAAAGAAGGAGAGTATGAGAGATAGAGAGAGATGAACGCGGTCGATTTTTGGTAACGAAGTTTGATCAGAATTGCTTCCGATCTATGTCTCTGTCTCGAGCAAGCTCGAGAGTGTTCTTCGATTAGAATGTAAAAGAAAAAAAGACAGCCGATAATTCACACTCCGGATTCTCATGACAACACTGCCTGAAACTCTCAACCAAACTTAGGACTTCGCACGCAGCCTTACACCTCACTCAGATGTAATTGACACTTGAAAGTTGATTGTTAATACACTTTTGTAACTCTTAAAACTCTATTTTTTCTCTATAGCCAGTGTTCGAAATATACAGTGGTAGGAGTGTTGGGTTATTACTTTGGAGAAGCAATCATCAATTTAGGTTGGTGATATGATCATGAAAGATTTCTTCTAAGCATTAGTCCCTGGAGCCATTCATCTACGTCTGATGAACATAAACTTGGGTGTAAACGCTAAGTTGACGGAATCTAAGAAAAAATTGGATAATCTAGTTGTATTTTTTCTTAAATTTGAGTGTTAACTCAGTATTATTTTTTATTAAAAATAAATAGGTTTACAGTTCAAACTTATAGAGAAGAGATCGGAAACAAAAATATTGAAACACAAAAATAATGAAGAGAAATAAACTTGCTCCACATTATATCAAGCTCTAACGGAATGTAATCAATAAGTTGGGATGGATTTCGAGAGGTCCCTCCATAAAAACGATAACAACATTCCTTCTAAATATAACTCAGCATAGTTCTCAGTCGCAACCGTTTAGAATTGTTATATACGGAAACCCCTAATTGCTGCAACTAATATATATTTTCTTCTTTGTTTTGTTTCTTCCTACACAACTGATGACTCTGTGTTATGTGTATGTTATTGTGTCGTTGAGGTTTTTATACGATTAAAAACCCTTGCAATAAAGCCTATAAACCATGATGAGTTTGTACATCCATAGAGAAGTGCATGCTTTATTGAGCTTCTTCTTCTGCACTTGGAGAAGAAGGGATCGGAGTCTGGGAAATATACTAACGAGAATGTGATTGTGAAGAAAAACTAATGAGTTATTTTAAAATTAAATAAGATCCGTTATTTTAATTTTTCATTTTCAATATTACAATTTATCACTTTCATTTCACTAAAACAATAGTTTTCAAAATCCTCAATACACAAGTTCCTTTTTTTTAATCAAGCCATATGATACTCTTTGTTAATACTGTGTTGATAGACACACTGCTTGAACAGCATTAATAAGCCATTCAGGAGGTGCATGTCCCACAGGCGGGGATACATGGAATCTAGATTGCCTTGTTAACTCATGAACAACTTCATTCCTTTCTCTCCTAACAAACTTAAATAAAAATCTTTCCCAAACCCGAATTAAACCCTTACACATATTAATAATCTCTCTGAATTCGGACTCGTCGGAGTCCTTCCCCGAACGTGCCAGGGTATGCATGACTGTTTGTGAGTCTCCTTCGATAACCACCTACTCGAGCCTCATGGAAATACACCGCCCAATAACTTCCAAAAGTACCAAGGCTTCCCCACTTGAATGTGCCACTCCCCTCCTCGAACGAGCATCTAGTAATGCAGCAGCGTACCAGAGTGGTTCAGCACGGCCATCCCTAATCCCATCCTGCTTATGTAGGAGAACAGAGAGATATCAACATTGCATTTAAGGATTCCCATCGCCGGAGGATGCCATTTGGGGCATGATTTGGGTGGTCGGGTCGGAGCCGTGTTCTGAAGCTTTGTTGCGTTCATCATTTCAATCTATCCAAGACCGTGTGTATCCCCCGTGGATCCCAAGCATTGTTGATCCACGGCCTTAACTCAGCTCTATGCCTCCAACTATTCTCGAATTTAAACCGGCCACTCGAGTTGGTGGTATATGCTCGATTTCCAGTAAGAGGGGGGGGGTATGATCAGAACGTGGAGCCACAAGGTTCGTGGGCGATATTTTATGGAAACGTTCTCTCATCTCCGGGTTTGTGAACGCCCAATCCAAGCGTTCTTCCACGCACTCTGGCTGCCCTAACCACTTCGACCACGTGTATAGGTAGCCCTGCATCGATACTTCTTTCAAGTTGCAGTCTGAAACTGCTTGCTGGAAACCTGCAAGTAACTGCTCCGGGTGGGCGTGAACACCTCTTTTATCCGCCGGGGTCAACATGTCGTTGAAATCCCCTGTACAACACCATGGTTCCAGTGAATATGGTCTACAGGCTCGAAGGAGATCCCAAGAATCAGATCGACGATTCCTTGCCGAATAACCATAGAATCCGGCGAGTCGGGAGGTCTTGTTCTTCTCATCCGTAACTTGTATCATAATACAATTCTGTGAGTAGTTTATTATCCTTCCTTGGGCAACCTGCTTCCATAAAATAACAATACCTCCGCTATGGCCTTGCGCCTCCACCGCAAAACACGCATCGAAACCTAGCTTGATACGAATCGTTTCCATCCTTTCTTTCGATGCCAGGGTTTCAATAAGGATTATGATATCAGCACTGTAAATTTTCACCATATCGTGCACGACGTTCACGGCTATGGCTTGACCTAATCCTCTTATGTTCCAGTTTAGGATTCTCATTGTACAAGAGAAAGACATCACGACGGCAGCCGCCGATAACTAATCCTCCGAGAGAACACAGCTCGCGCAGCTAAGGCAACCGGTTAGCCTCCAATATACACAAGTTCCTTAATCCCCAGTCTCGTATTTCTCTCATTTTACATTCTACCAAAAGAAAAAGAGGACCTCATTTTCTATAAAAAAAACGACCTCAAAGAAATAAATGGCGACACATTATCTGACTTGACTCCCTTCAAAGCTCTTTCTTCCAGTACTCTTCCATTCCAGTTCCCCCAGCCCCTATACAAACCGTCACCACCACGCGCCGTAATCTCATTTATCAACATGATTAGTTTGGTCTAAATGTGTAACACTTACTGACTTACGAAACTTCTCCTCTCCATATACATAACAAGCATGATGCAACATCTCCGACGACAAATATAATAACACTATTGTAAAAAAAGAATAGGGAAATGAAAAATAATTACGAGGTGAAATAGACGCGCAAAGATTAGCGAATACGCAAAGAAAGACTGATATGATGGTGGGCAGTTAACCGGTATAAAATAAAGAAGAGAAAGCAAAATTCCGTTAAATATCAGTTCCTTTTTTTCCTCTCCCTTCTTCCTTCCTTCCACCTCTTCGTTTTCCACCATCCCCTGCTCCCCATTTTAACACCACCACGTCTCCCTCTCTCTCACCCATTTCGTCCAGTCACTTCCTCCTCAACCGTCACGTCTCAACCACCGTACGATTATTAATCAGTTTTGAAAAAAAAAATCAGAATGAACCGTCTGGCGCCGGTATCGGAGGAGCCAGTTACCTGCGAGGAAGACGACATCAACATTGCATTTAAGGATTCCCATCGCCGGAGGATGCCATTTGGGGCATGATTTGGGTGGTCGGGTCGGAGCCGTGTTCTGAAGCTTTGTTGCGTTCATCATTTCAATCTATCCAAGACCGTGTGTATCCCCCGTGGATCCCAAGCATTGTTGATCCACGGCCTTAACTCAGCTCTATGCCTCCAACTATTCTCGAATTTAAACCGGCCACTCGAGTTGGTGGTATATGCTCGATTTCCAGTAAGAGGGGGGGTATGATCAGAACGTGGAGCCACAAGGTTCGTGGGCGATATTTTATGGAAACGTTCTCTCATCTCCGGGTTTGTGAACGCCCAATCCAAGCGTTCTTCCACGCACTCTGGCTGCCCTAACCACTTTGACCACGTGTATAGGTAGCCCTGCATCGATACTTCTTTCAAGTTGCAGTCTGAAACTGCTTGCTGGAAACCTGCAAGTAACTGCTCCGGGTGGGCGTGGACACCTCTTTTATCCGCCGGGGTCAACATGTCGTTGAAATCCCCTGTACAACACCATGGTTCCGGTGAATATGGTCTACAGGCTCGAAGGAGATCCCAAGAATCAGATCGACGATTCCTTGCCGAATAACCATAGAATCCGGTGAGTCTGGAGGTCTTGTTCTTCTCATCCGTAACTTGTATCATAATACAATTCTGTGAGTAGTTTATTATCCTTCCTTGTGCAACCTGCTTCCATAAAATAACAATACCTCCGCTATGGCCTTGCGCCTCCACCGCAAAACACTCATCGAAACCTAGCTTGATACGAATCGAAGATAAATTAATGATAAATAATATTTAATGATTTTGATTGGTTTATTTTAATTGTATCTGTTTGTAAATGGCATTTGGTCGTGAATATTCGGGTTGTCCATTCCGAAATTTAGCCTGCACTTAGCATCACTTAATGTGGTGACTGGCTCTTTCCAGTCATAATTTCTTTTTAGTGTATCTACTAATAAATGTTGTTGGATTATGTTTGGGTCCACTCCCTTGGTGTGAATGGGATGGGTTGGATTGTTGGTGTAGTGATGTGTAACTATTTTTAGGGCATGCCATTTAGAGATCATGTGGAGAAAAGTATGCCATCAAGTTGGTTTTCAGGTCGCTTTCTATGGAGCTTCAGCCTTTCCTTTTTCCTTTTCTTTTTGTGTAGGCTTAAAGGAATAACATATTGGATTGTTTATGTACTGCAGAGGAATAACTACTATAGATAACAACTAGCTAGTGTGTATTCATTCAATCAACTGTGCTGGGAAATTCGTCTCGTACCTTACCATGATGTCTACACATGTGCAACTGTGATGATTTTGTTTACAAGTGAGGTATAAGATTTCAGGCTAGAGTTTGATAGAAACCTCTCTAATTTACAGATCGCGTCCCGTGTAATCTTTTCGTTTATATTAGGTCGCCATAATAATCTCGTAGAATTAATAAGACTTTCAGTTTGTTTATGAGTCGAGCCATGTCAAATTTATCTCTGGTTTAACCATGACTCATTATGTCAATAGTCCGTTTATAAATCAAATTCAAACTCATCTTATTAATTATTAACCATAGTCTATACATTAATCAAATAGAACGAAAATTCCAAATATATAATTAATTTGTATTTTATGTGAAGTTTATATCAAGTCATATAGGAAATAGGTATAATATACATCGTGATTTATCAATCACATACATTTTGTCAACTAATCTAATAATTTATCAATTAATCATAATTATATAATACACGTATATGGACTATAATATCATGATATATATACTCCAATTTTGTAGTACCAAATCTAGTAAGCATAAAGGTTTGAAACATAATTAATGGGCTTCAGAGATGGTTTTTGGCCCAACCTTTATGCTTACTAGATTTGGTACTACAAAATTGGATTGGGTCACTTAAAATCGAATCGGGTTACGAATGAGTTTTTTACAAGACGCGCAATGTGAGCTGCCTACGAGCGGCTTGGCTCGGCCCTAGTGGTCAATAGCATGGCTTCAACACATAAAAAAGTTGACTACAGTACAAGTGATATCATTGATCTGCATCAGTAGTCTAACGGCCAGATAATTATCTTCCAAGCAATAGATCTGGGTCGACTCCCGGCGGATAATTGTCTTCCAATCATTTGAACAAGATACAGTTTTTCTTAACTACTATCTTTCTGTAAAGAACAAGAACAGAAGTAAGCTGTGTAAAGCCCAAATGGATTCCTATCACTTATTTTAAACGCACAAAAAACATGAAAGACTAAGGCACTCTAACAAGTAACAGCTGATGTTCACTTAGTCCCCTGACAGACAACGAGGGCAACTGCACTTAAATCCGAAACCTTGGAGCAACACCGTCTGTCGAGCAGTATGATCCAAACTTGCATCTATGTAGCAGATTCGTAGCTCTTCATCTACAGAAAAAAAAAACCATCCAAAGTCAGTTGGGCTCATGAGAGTCTTTGGTGTGAAACTGCAGAATAATGTTTTCAAGAGGCGTCTAGAACGGCACTTGTTATACTAATCATGACTCCACTCATATGTTTCTTTTACCTGGCTCGACATCACGAAGGGCTTTCAATTTCGCATCTGTGTTCTCTATCCATATAATGTGTGTGTTGGGATCTGCGTAATGGAATAGACAACCTGAGTTATGCTGCATTGAACTAAATCAAGACTCAAAAACCATTTCTCAAAACCGAGACAACTGAGGTATTACCGCAGTCATGGTTGTAGAAGGAGGGAAGCATATAAACAGCATTCCCAACAGCAGCTTCAGCATCAACACAGGCAGCGGCAGATGCCAAAAGATCTTCATACGATCCAAGAGCCAATTCTATGCGGAATGCATTTATGCGAATTCGTGCCAGCACACCATTATACCATTCTCTGGATAAAACTAGCATTAATTTGTCAAAGAAAACACCTCCCTCATCTCAACCAATCAAAAGTATTAAGCTTTATGGTAAATCACAAATTATCAGTTGTTTGAAGGATACATGCCATCGTCTTATCTGGAATGTTTGCCGCAGAAAGGGACCTTCTCAATAGGCCATATCCCTCCTCCATCTGTAAATTTCAACTGTTCTAAATTTTTGAATGACCTAATCAGGGATGTTTACAGCATGGCTTACGTACCCTCAACTCCAGCTCTTCGGAAATAGAAGCAGGCTGAAGTATGTCGAGACTTTCAGCAGATGCAGCTCCTGATATCACCTGACAAGCTAACCTTTTCACCATTTGTGGATACTTTAGACCCTCGGACCTTCAAAAATGAGAAGAATTTGCACTGTTGTATTAATGGAGAAGCAAGATTCCGATGTCCCATTACACTAGCAACCTTAAAAGGCTTATAGTAACACAACTGAAATGAAGGGAATGCTACCGAAAGCCGATTGAGGAGAATCACTTACCGACAATAAGCATCGAAATCGGACCAATCAGCTTTCTTCTCAACATAATAAAACGCCTAAAGTAGTAGAAACAAAGAAATTAGAAATTCAACGGCTACCAGAAATAAAATGTCATTCTATCGAACAGGTGGTGTGCAAAGTCACCTTAGCCTTGTCTTCGCACTCTCGACTACAGAATCCAGGACCTTGGCCATCTGACCTGAGCTTCCTTAGACAAAAGTAACACACGGAATTGACGGAAGAGAGCGTCGGGTGGCACAAAACAGGTTTGGCAGTGTGAATGAGCTCGCCGGCGCCGATCCTCCGAGTGGCGAACACGCCTCGGCCAGCTAACTCAGTGAGAGAAACTCGGATTGGAGGCGGATCCGGCCGTCGAGCAGCAGACTCCTCGTCATCCGAGGAGGGAGTGGTGGAAAATTTGAAGACGAGAAGTTGCCGCCGGTCAATGGAATGACCAGGGTTTAGAAAGCGCGGGAGAATTGTACGGGAATAACGAACCAAGCGCGACATTTTGGAAGTGGCGGGTTCGGCTGAGACACTCTTGGGCTACATGTGCGACGATGATAATCGGGCTTAGTGGTAAGGTTTGAAACATAATTAATGGGCTTCAGAGATGGTTTTTGGCCCAACCTTTATGCTTACTAGATTTGGTACTACAAAATTGGAGTATATATATCACGATATTATAGTCCATATACGTGTATTATATAATTATGATTAATTGATAAATTATTAGATTAGTTGAAAAAATGTATGTGATTGATAAATCACGATGTGCATTATACCTATTTCTTATATTACTTGGTATAAACTTCACATAAAATATAAATTAATTATATATTTGGGATTTTCGTTCTATTTGATTGATGTATAGACTATGGTTAATAATTAGTAAGATGAGCTTGAATTTGATTTATAAACGGACTATTGACATAATGAGTCATGGTTAAACCAGAGATAAATTTGACATGGCTCGACTCATAAACAAACTGAAAGTCTTATTAATTCTTCGAGATTATTATGGCGACCTAATTCTGTAAATTAGAGAGGTTTCTATCAAACTCTAGCCTGAAATCTTATACCTCACTTGTAAACACAATCATCACAGTTGCACATGTGTAGACATCATGGTAAGGTACGAGACGAATTTCCCAGCACAGTTGATTGAATGAATACACACTAGCTAGTTGTTATCTATAGTAGTTATTCCTCTGCAGTACATAAACAATCCAATATGTTATTCCTTTAAGCCTACACAAAAAGAAAAGGAAAAAGGAAAGGCTGAAGCTCCATAGAAAGCGACCTGAAAACCAACTTGATGGCATACTTTTCTCCACATGACCTCTAAATGGCATGCCCTAAAAATAGTTACACATCACTACACCAACAATCCAACCCACCCCAATCACACCAAGAGAGTGGACCCAAACATAATCCAACAACATTTATTAGTAGATACACTAAAAAAAAAATTATGACTGGAAAGACTCTCGCAGTCACCACATTAAGTGATGTTAGGTGCAGGCTAAATTTCGGAACGGACAACTCGAATATTCACGACCAAATGCCATTTACAAACAGATACAATTAAAATAAACCAATCAAAATCATTAAATATTATTTATCATTAATTTATTTTCTATTCATAAGTGTATTTCTTAAAAATTATAATAATTTATTAATATTATTAATTGATTTTCTAAATTAATAATCTTGTTAATTTAAAAATACTAAAAAATTAAAAATAATAGCGGCTTGTATGCACCTAATACCAAACATAAATAGTAATTCCGCCGCATTTTGCTCTCTTATGTTACAAAATACATCTAGATACTATACGTTCTACGTATATGGCTCAAACTATATATATAAACCATATTCCAAATTGTACTACTTTACATATCTCCATATATCAATCCACAGGTCTGCAGTTTCCAGACCAATTACAAACTTACAAATCACCTTTCCAACGGCTGAGACGGTCTCAAAGCCAGCTCGACATCGTCATCCCTTCTCTGAACGTCCACGGGAGCAATGAAACAGTCACACGACAGCCCCGCCACGTCAAACGCCACGTCGTCAATCGACCATTCCTCCTCCATCCTAGTCATCACGGACGACAACCCCGCCTTGAGGTTGTCCCCGAATCTGTTGATTACGGCGGTCGACCGTCCGCCGTGAGCGATCATTGCCCCGTCTTCGACGGGCCGGTAATCCTCGATCTGGGTGGCCATCGTGGTTTCCCAGTAGGTCGGGTAGGTCCCGGGGGACTGGATCCTGGTTAGGTAAGAATCTTCTAGGTAGACCAGGAGGCCGCTCCTCTGGCTGAAGTAGCCGAATGTCACGTGCTTGATCATCTCCGCCGTGCTGTCGCTCCGGTCGGAGAGCTCTCCTTGGTCGGCGGCGAGCTTCAAGACGAAACAGTCCTCACTGTTGATGCACTTCTCGCCCATGTACTGTGCTGGGGAGAACACCGCTGCTATTGCTACAGGATCCAACCCCTGTTTTAGACGTAACACCAAATTTACGCATAGAGTTACCAAATAATGGAACAAAAATGTAGCACCACTAAGCTACTACTACATTTGATTCATTAGATAAATCTCCAATCCTATTCCACAAGGCTAGTTTTGGTGAGAGATTCGATATAATCAGACATGTAAAATAGAAGAGAATTTGACGGAGTTTGCTATATTTCCAAATCTCTCGTGTCCTCTGTTTTTTACTCGAGATTTGAATTCACCTACGGAATTCTCTCATGTCCACTAAGTCATTTCAGTTCATCAACTCTCCTTTTTGACGTCCAAACGTGTTAGGCATTAAATTTCCACCCAAATCCAAACCACCCATCTAAATCTTCTATCCAAACAAGTTATTAGTTAATTCCTTGCAGAAATCATTTGGGAGGAAACATGGCAAGGGACCACTTGAATTTCAGGGTACAAAAGCATAGTTGTCACTGGGGCATAGTATAATATAAGTGGTGGTGTAATTATGGTAATAGAAGTGAAGTTGGGGAGCAAAGATCCGTCATTGTTGGGGCAGAGTAGTTAGTAGATCTGGTTTAGGGTTTCAATCCAACCACTACTTCAGCTATATAGACTATGAAATTATTGGACTTAATAGTCAACAAGATGAGGAAGGAATCAATTGGATTGCAGCACTAGCAAACCAGAAATTTCAAAGTCATGTGCCATATAGTAGTTGGAGAATTAAGATCCCACCATTAATTCGATTTAACAGGGGGAAATTCAGCTGAAGTTAAAGCAGGGCTTGTTAAAACGCTCACCTAGAAAAGCAATGAATTCAATCCAACAGAGTTGGTAAGAAAACTTTCCAACACATTTAAGGACGACAATGAACGGTTGTGGTGGTTGCCAAGGTAATAAGAAGCCATGTCAACGTGAAACACAGTGCTGAATTTTGGACCACCAAATAGTCGGCAGCAAGAACACACACACGAAATGGTTTGAAAACGACTTGCAATCTTATTATTAAGGTACCAAGTTTGTATTTTTGTACTTGCCTGGATGGCTCGACGGAGAGGGCGGAGGCCGCCTTTTGCGGTGTGAGCGCCGAGCCACGGCGTATGGCGCCAAGCCAGGTTGCCATCGCTCCCCGCTACGACCTTGTGCCCGCCCAACACCAGCTCGATCAGCCACTTGTTGGGAACCATCTGCCACATCACGAAGCAACCCTTTTCAGCTATTGATGATCCGCCGCCGGGCAGAGCAAGATGGTCGTGGTCTGTCATCCTCATTGTCACTTTCCCAGTAGCGAATACGTTCTTCACCCTGCCTTCCAGCTTCCGGCAGCCTGTCGCCGCCGTGAAGTGCTGGATTATGTACTGCGCCGATGAAGACACCTGCAGTAGTTAAATCAAGTTGGTATGAAATCTAAATCAGAACAGAGACAGTTATGGGATTAAAATATTTGTACAAACTTTAGCCGAAAGCAACCAAAAAAGAAATGGTTTTAATTGGAGTGATTCCGTACTAACTATGGAAAAGGTTGTTTTGTTGGTAAGTCTTTAGCTTCAAGTACACCCCATTTCCCGACTGTCATTCTTTTTTCTGTCGTAAAGCTTGTTCCAGACGTCCCACTAATTGGAATCTCTAGTTAACATGTAGAGATTCATAACTTTCAAATAAAGTCGTATAAAGATTTCAATTTCTTCAGATTATCATAAGGCTAAACCTACGAGGAAGAGGACGAGAAAGTCTCTCATCATCAACAACTCGTCGTCTCGTGAACTTCCATTGAACAAAATATGTTAAGACAATGGGGAGGTGGAGAATCAAAACAGAATTCATCCAGATCATTTGGAAACCACCATTAACTACATGCCAAGTACTCAGTAAAACCTTTTATTTTTACATTAATACCCTTGGTAATTGACTTAACTATTATGCACAGTTACCGCCGGGAATAAGTAATTAAATTAGGATGGATGGCCCCCCACACACAGGTGTTTTAGGGGCTCAATAGTCTTTCTATAATATTAGTCCTCGGAAAAAGCTAACCAAGGGTGCCCATTTCTGAATTCTGAGCCATTGGGAAATGCTTAATGGCTGAGCGAGCTCACAGTCCGATCAGTAATTACTTTTCTACTGGATCGCACTCATCGGCCGCCTCCCGATAAATTAAATTCAAAAAATAATAAATAGAAAAAGTTCACCTGGTTGAAGGATGAGAGCTTGGGGTGAATGGAGGCCGGGAACAGAGGGCAGCCAATGACGCTGAGGAGAGTCCTGAGCTCCGACAGCGACGACGACGACTTCTTGTGGAACAAAAGAAGCGGCAGCGAGATCACGTGAGATTTGAGCCAGTATTTCCACGATTGTCGACCTGATCTAGTACTCTTCGACGTGAAATGGCTGCTGTTGTTGGCGCCTGCGCCCCCACCGGCGGTTCTTCGCCGGCTTCGGTTGTTGATGTCGTCTTCCTCGCAGGTAACTGGCTCCTCCGATACCGGCGCCAGACGGTTCATTCTGATTTTTTTTTTCAAAACTGATTAATAATCGTACGGTGGTTGAGACGTGACGGTTGAGGAGGAAGTGACTGGACGAAATGGGTGAGAGAGAGGGAGACGTGGTGGTGTTAAAATGGGGAGCAGGGGATGGTGGAAAACGAAGAGGTGGAAGGAAGGAAGAAGGGAGAGGAAAAAAGGAACTGATATTTAACGGAATTTTGCTTTCTCTTCTTTATTTTATACCGGTTAACTGCCCACCATCATATCAGTCTTTCTTTGCGTATTCGCTAATCTTTGCGCGTCTATTTCACCTCGTAATTATTTTTCATTTCCCTATTCTTTTTTTACAATAGTGTTATTATATTTGTCGTCGGAGATGTTGCATCATGCTTGTTATGTATATGGAGAGGAGAAGTTTCGTAAGTCAGTAAGTGTTACACATTTAGACCAAACTAATCATGTTGATAAATGAGATTACGGCGCGTGGTGGTGACGGTTTGTATAGGGGCTGGGGGAACTGGAATGGAAGAGTACTGGAAGAAAGAGCTTTGAAGGGAGTCAAGTCAGATAATGTGTCGCCATTTATTTCTTTGAGGTCGTTTTTTTTATAGAAAATGAGGTCCTCTTTTTCTTTTGGTAGAATGTAAAATGAGAGAAATACGAGACTGGGGATTAAGGAACTTGTGTATATTGGAGGCTAACCGGTTGCCTTAGCTGCGCGAGCTGTGTTCTCTCGGAGGATTAGTTATCGGCGGCTGCCGTCGTGATGTCTTTCTCTTGTACAATGAGAATCCTAAACTGGAACATAAGAGGATTAGGTCAAGCCATAGCCGTGAACGTCGTGCACGATATGGTGAAAATTTACAGTGCTGATATCATAATCCTTATTGAAACCCTGGCATCGAAAGAAAGGATGGAAACGATTCGTATCAAGCTAGGTTTCGATGCGTGTTTTGCGGTGGAGGCGCAAGGCCATAGCGGAGGTATTGTTATTTTATGGAAGCAGGTTGCCCAAGGAAGGATAATAAACTACTCACAGAATTGTATTATGATACAAGTTACGGATGAGAAGAACAAGACCTCCCGACTCGCCGGATTCTATGGTTATTCGGCAAGGAATCGTCGATCTGATTCTTGGGATCTCCTTCGAGCCTGTAGACCATATTCACTGGAACCATGGTGTTGTACAGGGGATTTCAACGACATGTTGACCCCGGCGGATAAAAGAGGTGTTCACGCCCACCCGGAGCAGTTACTTGCAGGTTTCCAGCAAGCAGTTTCAGACTGCAACTTGAAAGAAGTATCGATGCAGGGCTACCTATACACGTGGTCGAAGTGGTTAGGGCAGCCAGAGTGCGTGGAAGAACGCTTGGATTGGGCGTTCACAAACCCGGAGATGAGAGAACGTTTCCATAAAATATCGCCCACGAACCTTGTGGCTCCACGTTCTGATCATACCCCCCCCCCCTCTTACTGGAAATCGAGCATATACCACCAACTCGAGTGGCCGGTTTAAATTCGAGAATAGTTGGAGGCATAGAGCTGAGTTAAGGCCGTGGATCAACAATGCTTGGGATCCACGGGGGATACACACGGTCTTGGATAGATTGAAATGATGAACGCAACAAAGCTTCAGAACACGGCTCCGACCCGACCACCCAAATCATGCCCCAAATGGCATCCTCCGGCGATGGGAATCCTTAAATGCAATGTTGATATCTCTCTGTTCTCCTACATAAGCAGGATGGGATTAGGGATGGCCGTGCTGAACCACTCTGGTACGCTGCTGCATTACTAGATGCTCGTTCGAGGAGGGGAGTGGCACATTCAAGTGGGGAAGCCTTGGTACTTTTGGAAGTTATTGGGCGGTGTATTTCCATGAGGCTCGAGTAGGTGGTTATCGAAGGAGACTCACAAACAGTCATGCATACCCCGGCACGTTCGGGGAAGGACTCCGACGAGTCCGAATTCAGAGAGATTATTAATATGTGTAAGGGTTTAATTCGGGTTTGGGAAAGATTTTTATTTAAGTTTGTTAGGAGAGAAAGGAATGAAGTTGTTCATGAGTTAACAAGGCAATCTAGATTCCATGTATCCCCGCCTGTGGGACACGCACCTCCCGAATGGCTTATTAATCTTTGTTCAAGAAATTGTGTCTATCAACACAGTATTAACAAAGAGTATCATATGGCTTGATTAAAAAAAAGGAACTTGTGTATTGAGGATTTTGAAAACTATTGTTTTAGTGAAATGAAAGTGATAAATTGTAATATTGAAAATGAAAAATTAAAATAACGGATCTTATTTAATTTTAAAATAACTCATTAGTTTTTCTTCACAATCACATTCTCGTTAGTATATTTCCCAGACTCCGATCCCTTCTTCTCCAAGTGCAGAAGAAGAAGCTCAATAAAGCATGCACTTCTCTATGGATGTACAAACTCATCATGGTTTATAGGCTTTATTGCAAGGGTTTTTAATCGTATAAAAACCTCAACGACACAATAACATACACATAACACAGAGTCATCAGTTGTGTAGGAAGAAACAAAACAAAGAAGAAAATATATATTAGTTGCAGCAATTAGGGGTTTCCGTATATAACAATTCTAAACGGTTGCGACTGAGAACTATGCTGAGTTATATTTAGAAGGAATGTTGTTATCGTTTTTATGGAGGGACCTCTCGAAATCCATCCCAACTTATTGATTACATTCCGTTAGAGCTTGATATAATGTGGAGCAAGTTTATTTCTCTTCATTATTTTTGTGTTTCAATATTTTTGTTTCCGATCTCTTCTCTATAAGTTTGAACTGTAAACCTATTTATTTTTAATAAAAAATAATACTGAGTTAACACTCAAATTTAAGAAAAAATACAACTAGATTATCCAATTTTTTCTTAGATTCCGTCAACTTAGCGTTTACACCCAAGTTTATGTTCATCAGACGTAGATGAATGGCTCCAGGGACTAATGCTTAGAAGAAATCTTTCATGATCATATCACCAACCTAAATTGATGATTGCTTCTCCAAAGTAATAACCCAACACTCCTACCACTGTATATTTCGAACACTGGCTATAGAGAAAAAATAGAGTTTTAAGAGTTACAAAAGTGTATTAACAATCAACTTTCAAGTGTCAATTACATCTGAGTGAGGTGTAAGGCTGCGTGCGAAGTCCTAAGTTTGGTTGAGAGTTTCAGGCAGTGTTGTCATGAGAATCCGGAGTGTGAATTATCGGCTGTCTTTTTTTCTTTTACATTCTAATCGAAGAACACTCTCGAGCTTGCTCGAGACAGAGACATAGATCGGAAGCAATTCTGATCAAACTTCGTTACCAAAAATCGACCGCGTTCATCTCTCTCTATCTCTCATACTCTCCTTCTTTACTTTGCTCTGTTTTATGCTCCTCTCTGTTTCATATTTTTACTAGTTTAGGTTTCTGGGTTTAATTTTCTGCTACTACTGCTGCTGAATTTTAAGATTGATATCATCTATATTCTATTGGATTTTATAATTAAATAAGTTGGACTATTTAAACTTAGTTTCGTTAAAGTTCATACATAATATAGTGACGTTACATCTTGAGTGAATAAGTCGTCTTCTACTTATAAAAATCCTAAATTCCAATTCAGGACTGCTTTCACTATTTCAATTGTTTATTTCTTCTTCTTTTCAATCGATTGATTATCTAATTATCTACCGTCAATATGTGTTGCGGGTGAATTTTTTGTGGGGAGTTTATCGTTTGTTTTGATTAGCTAATCAAAATTAAGAGATTTCAATAATATTTTATTAAATTAAATTGAGAAGTTCAATCGAATTTATCACGTCGCGTTTGTACTCGACGCATGTGTTTTACCGAAATGGTATCTTAATGTTAATTAGTTTTCTTGCAATTCTTAACTAGCTCTCGCAAGGAATATAAAAAAAACTACCATTTTGGTCCTAATCATTAATCATCAAAGTCGACAAGTTTATAACACTACAACTTAAGAGACATATCGATCTCCTATCTTATCACAAGGTAAAGACAGGAAACAATTATCACAAGTTAATGACAACATCATCTCCATATATATATAATCACAGATAATTTATGATGATGATTAGATATTGATGTTCTGTTGGTTGACTTTTATTTTAAGATTGTTTTTCTAATTTTTTTTTGTTGAATTTGTTGAGTTAGTTTTTTTATGTTATGTTGGTTGGTTTTCTAAGTTTGTTTTTGTTAAATTTTTTTCATTGGATTTGTGAATGGTAGTTTATTTATCGTCACATTTCTTGCGTTTCAGAGGTTATAGAAATCAGTTTGAACTTCTGGAAATCTATTTAGTAATCTATCTGTCAAGAACTAGTTATTAAATATGTACTTTTTATTTTATTTTGAGATTGAAATTATAAAATCGTTCATCTATTAAGGATATGTAATTTATACAGTTGGAGATTAATTTGTTCAATGAAGGAGTTGGAGATTATTTAATTTTTACAATACAAGTACCATGGCTTTGCAGTTTACCCACGCGAATATAATAAGTTTTGCGTTTTAGTCTAATTGCAAATGGAAATTGGATCTGTATATAGATTATCTGTTCATCCAATCATTCAAATTTTATCACGAATCTCTACTTCCGCTCCAGCTACTCTGCCACAATTGACTATACAGCTTCGTTATAGATCAGAGAAGGTTATATCTACTACAAACATCCTTTTTCTACTAATTTTCTTCTATTGAAACAGCCAATTGCATCTTATTACAACTGATTACATTACTGGGAAGCTAGATTGTTTATTCTAAGCCAACTACACTACTTGCATTTTCTACATCCATTTCAGTTGCTCTTCCACGAGCTTTAGATACACTTATTTGTTATAAACCCACAATGTATACGCATGTCCCATTCAAACTTATCAAGCCAAAATGTGCGTATAAAAAATGAGTAGAAATCCGTTACCTCAAAAGAAAAAATATGTTCTAACAATGTTTTGATAATGTATTTTCCGGCCAACAAATCGATAATTATCTAATATATATATATATATATAATAGCAGATAACTGCAACAGCACCACCCTCGGAGATGACCAAAGGCGCATCTTAACGAACCAAATACATTGCATTATTTGAAAGCGGAAACATAAAAATAATATCGTTTGTGAGCTGATTTGGATTTCAACGTGGATTTTAGTTACTTTGAAGGCCAACCTTACAATTTGGCCTTTCGAATCTGATATATTTGGATACGGGAAAACCAAACAACCGTATAACTATTTTCACCTGGAAGATTCACTGCTTGAATTGCGGGTATCGTGATGGTAGGAACTGCGTTTTTGCTACCCAAACCTTGAGTTCGAATCCTGTCCAGGGTTACTTCTTCAGCATCATTTTCCCACCTTTTTTTTTCTGATCGCCGGAGAACCGCCAACAAGCCGGCGGAATCATCTTCTCCAGTTCTCCCGCCCAAATCTTCGCCACAACTGCAGACCTCGTTTCCCCTTTCGCCATCTCGTTCTGCATCCTGCTGCTGACTCGGCCTCAGGTGCTTTCTCCACAAGACTCCGACTCCGTTCGTCTTTCACTATCCACACACCACCACTGTAACTTTAACTGTCGCAGAGTTCTAGTTTGAATCTAACTTGCATTTCGCGCATCGATAATCGCTTGTATTTCACACTTTCAGGTAATCTTCTCCCGCCGTCCCGTCTCTTTAACTTTTTGCTGCGGCGGCCAGCACTGTAAGATTGTAGAGATGCACAACCCCTATCAGAAATCTCAAGACATAGCCTATACTAAGCAGCCTTACGTCGAAGATGCTGGTCCGCGAAGAATGTGAGTTCAAATCATGTGGTGAATGAATTCCTTTCCAATGTTGTTTTTCTTTTGGTTGAAACTCGAAAGGCCTCTCGTTTATTGCCTCCATTCTTGTGTCCGTTAATGTAGTAACTGATTGCAAGCTCTGATTAAACTGTTGTCTTTTTCTTATTGCAATTCCACCTTCATTTGGTGCTTGAAAAAGGGTGGATGGATTATGATTGACAGTGTCTCGTGTGCAGCAAAAGCAATGGAATTCTCCATTATGTCACAAGCTGATGTTCTGAAGGCGGCTGAATGTCAAGTGTATCTTGGCCAGTACTATGATACCAGCGTAAAGCCAGTCCCAGGTGGCTTGCTGGATCCCCGAATGGTATATTAGTTGGAGAATTCGGCACACCGATGATGTTTGAAGTATAATGTCCCAGTGACAGCCGAATGTATGACTCGTAACATGAGCTGCTTTTGTTTTGTAACAGGGTCCTGCCAAGAAAAAAGACATGCCTTGTGAAACCTGTGGCGGTAGCTTCAACGACTGCCCTGGCCACTTTGGATATGTGTCACTTGCGCTGCCAGTTTTCAATATTGGATACCTGAGTTTTGTTCTGGACATTCTGAAGTGCATCTGTAAAGTAAGTTATCTGGTCTTCTGATCACTTATGTTGGTTGCTATTATCTTTGATCACTGTGTGAGAGTTTCCCCTTTTCTCCTTTACAGAATTGCTCTTTTATACTTCTGGATGAGAAGTTACGTGCCAAGTATTTAAGGCAGATGAGAAGTCCCAGGGTAGATCATTTGAAGAAGACCGCTATGATGAAGGCTGTTGTCAAGAAATGCAGTACCATGGCAAGCGGGAAAGATATAAAATGCATCAAATGCCATTACTTGAATGGTTTGGGTTCTGGCCTTTTACTTTCTTGGATAATGTTTTCTATGAGGATGATGTGGTTTTTCATTGATCTTTATCAAGCCAGTTCCTGAACCGTAATCATTATATTACGTAGGCAAAATCTTTCTTTCATTCTATCTAATCCCGGGATTATAAGATGGTTTTAATGGCTGACTGATACAATTAATGGTGTCTCTTAAGGTTGCATTCTTATGCAAAAAAGATTTCAATTTACTGCAGTTGAATATCCTTGTGGTATCTCGGCATATGATTGACTTGACATGGTCGGACTTTCAGGAATGGTGAAAAAGGATAAGGGTTATTTGGTTCACGACCGTTCAAAGTCAGGTTCAAAGTCAGGTTCAACGTCAGGCGATTGCTTTACTGACGAGTGTAGATCTGCCATTTCAAACACCAAGGAGTCGAGGCCAACGATTAATCGAGCCACTTACTACCTTAACCCTTTTGAAGTGTTGTATCTCTTTCAAAGAATTTCAGATGAGGTGTACTTTGATGTCCTCTTTTCATTATGTACTTCCAATTGCTTATTGTTCTTGATACCATAGTACTCATCATATTTTTGATGCCAGGATTGTGAATTGCTTTATCTAGGTGATAGACCTGAAAAGCTAATCATCGCCAAGATTGCTGTGCCACCTATTGCTATTCGGCCGTCAGTTATTGTGGATGGGACACAAAGGTTTCTACTAACTAATACTTTCATGACAATCATGTTCATCTTCTTTAATAGTCGTGACCTTTTGCTGATATCTGAGCGATTTCTGTTTCTCTTTTTCTTTAGCAATGAAAATGACATTACAGTGAGGATGAAAGATATCATTGTAGCCAGCGCTAATCTTCTAAACGAGCTTCGAGAGGGGAAAATTGCGAAAGACAAACATCTGGTTTGTAATTTTATGTTCGGGTGACAGCTTATGTTGAATTTTTGTATACAGGACTGTTATACTTACATCGAAGACCTTATGTAGGACAAGTGGGATCACCTTCAAGCTTTGGTTTCACTCTATCTAAATAGTGACGCTCGAGTTCCGATAACTCGTGAATTGATGGAGCAACAGAAACAGAGGGCTAACACCTTAAGTGGTCTTACTCAGCGCCTTAAAGGAAAACAGGGGAGGTTTCGTGGCAATCTGTCAGGGAAGCGTGTTGAATTCACTGGCCGAACTGTTATATCTCCAGACCCTAATCTAAAGATTACTGAGGTCGTATTGCACTTCAGTTCCTTTTGGCCTATGGATGTTGTTTTTTCCAATTTCTTTACTGTTTTGACACTCCTTGGTTATTGTCTTGATGTAGGTAGCAATTCCAATACATATGGCTCGCATTTTAACTTATCCTGAGTGTGTTAACCCTCGCAATATCGAGAAGTTGAAGCAGTGTGTCAGTAATGGCCCACTGAAATACCCTGGTGCAAGGATGGTTAGATATCCAGATGGTTCTCAAAAGTTCGTACCCATGAACTTTCCTGTTATCAGAGATGCCTCTTTTATTGGAAGTTAAATCAATCATGTTGTGTTGTAGGACGTTGCAAGGAAATTTCAGAAAACGCGTTGCTGAAGAGCTGAAATTTGGCTGTATAGTAGATCGTCATTTGGAGGATGGTGATGTCGTTCTTTTTAACCGACAACCAAGCTTGCATAGGATGTCTATCATGTCCCATAGGGTACTTCTAATGATTTATAGCAGAGCATTGAATCAAGTTATCTTGTGAGGTTATTCTTTTCTATCCTTTTTTGTGTGTTTGCAGGCCAGAATTATGCCCTGGAGGACATTGAGATTTAACGAATCTGTTTGTAACCCATATAATGCTGATTTTGATGGTGATGAGATGAATATGCATGTCCCGCAAACAGAAGAGGCTCGTACTGAGGCTCTCACACTGATGGGGGTGCAAAACAATTTGTGCACACCAAAAAATGGAGAGATTTTGGTTGCTTCTACACAAGATTTTTTGACGACTTCATTTCTCATTACAAGGAAGGATACCTTCTATGACCGTGCAGCATTCTCACTTATGGCAACGTATATGGGGGATGGAATGGATTCAGTGGATCTCCCCACACCTGCAATTTTGAAGGTCAGACAAGGAGAACTTGTTTCTCATCGTATTTGTTCCGAGTCTACTGTGTCATTTGCATCCTTCTTATGATTAACTAAATGTGTATATTACATTATTTACTGTTCGCCATACTAATTAGTCATAAGTCTATGCATATTTAGAGGCTATACGTTTTCCCATGTGTAGCGTTCAGCATGGTAACTGGTAGCGTTGAGTTGATATTGTGAAATGCTGTTGCAAGGGTTCATTAAGTGGAGAAAGGTCTTACGAATTAGAAAGCTCCAATGATTAATTATTAGATTAACAACAGAATAGATTTTGAATTGTAGTCAACCCTCTGATAGATTGTACTGTGTTTTTCCAATGATGTTGCGTTTGTTGAGTTTCGGTTTATGTGGCTCCTTCAAAATTTGAGAAAATGCATGTTATCTGGCCTTAGAGTACGTACTGTTGTTAACTGTGATGATTGATAGTTCTCTTCGCTCAGTGAGAGCTCTTATTGCAAGATTCCACATTTATAACTGGTTTATTTTTCTTTGTTTAGAGAATTATTTGTGGTATTATCTAGAAAGCTATGTTTCCGTTTTAGTTGCTTGCATTTCCCTTTAACTTAATTGGTGTGTGCAGCCAATAGAGCTGTGGACTGGCAAACAACTGTTCAGTATTCTGCTGCGCCCCAATGCGACTGTGAAAGTATACGTGAATCTTACGCTCAAGGAGAAAAGCTATTCCAAGCCCCAGAAAGGGGATAAAAGAGAAAAGGAAACAATGTGCCCAAACGATGGTTTTGTTTATTTTCGGAACAGTGAGTTAATATCTGGACAGCTGGGCAAGGCTACTCTTGGTAAGTATTGAAATGCTTAGGCAAAGTACGTTTATTTTTCTGATGAGTAGGTGTGTAATTAGTTATCCTTCTGACACGATAGTTGTGATGGGTATGGGTCAGTAAATGTGAGATTTAGGGTTGGTGGATTCAACATCCAAACACAGGCCTTGCAGTTTTCCAGTTTGATTCTATAGTTTTGTCTTTTCTCTTCTTCTTCTGCACATGCCAAATTTAATTGGTGTCACACACATTTGATTCTTTACTAACTTCACACTTGGATTTTCCTCAGGGAATGGGAACAAGGATGGACTTTACTCTGTTCTTCTCCGAGATTACAGTTCTTTTGGTGCTGCTGTTTGCATGAATCGACTAGCAAAGTTAAGGTAACACTTACATATTGTTGAGATACGGCAGAATAGTTATTATTATTATTTGTTCCTTTTCTAGCATGTCTTGATTAGGAAGTTATTACCTATAGATATAGTAATAGAGTCCAATAAGGACGTTCCTTTCTTGCATAGGAAGTTAGTATTATTCTATTAAGGGTAGTAGTCTTTTCCTATAAGGACTCGGACTCTAGTAGTCTTTTCCTACAAAGACTTGGACTCTAACCCTAGTTGTACAGCTCTATTTAGTTATCATTCAAGATCAATAAGAACAAGAGGATTATTACCTCATATTTTGACACATATCTATATGAACAGCTGTTGTTTTGTTGTATGGACTGGCCTTGGGATTATGTAGGCTGCGGAATCTAACTCTAGGGCTAATACCTAGACAAGACACGATGGAAAGCCACGGGATGGCCATTGACATGCGGCGTATGATGCTCTTAGGAGACTTAATGACATTCAAGGTAGAGTGACTCATCTGTTGCTTCATTACGATTCCACCCTAGTTTTCGATTCCACGTGGAATCACGATCTTAACTATCTTGCTTGCAACTGTACTAATGAAATCGATGCATGTGTCTCAGCATGGGGCTCTTACAAGTGATGGGAAGACTCATCTGTTGCTTCATTCAATTTTCTTTTTGGGACTCTTTCTGAACTGAGTGAGTAATGCCACAGGGAGAGGTGCTTGGAATAACAAGGTTCGGTATCCAGAAGATGGACAAAAGCGTGCTGATGTTGGCCTCGTTCGAGAAAACCACTGATCACCTGTACAGTGCTTGCGTAAATCGGAGGGAAGACAAGATTGAGGGCGTCAGCGAGTGCGTCATAATGGGGATCCCTGTCCCGCTGGGAACTGGGATGCTCAAAATCCTCCAGAAGTACGTAAACACCCCGTCCAAGCATCATCATCCTGAATCTAAAACTAGTAGTGTTTGATCTAAATTTGTATTCCGCGTTTTTGTCTGGATGTGTTGTGGTTGCAGGGTCGATAAACCGCCAGCCATGTTGCAATATGGACCTGATCCCATTGTGGGTACTAGCAGCAGCAGCAGCAGTAAGCAGACAGACTAGAAATAGGCATATTTTAGTTTTAATTTAGTAGATAAGTTGAACTAGACAAGTAAATAGAAGTTGGTTATTTGAAAGTAGAGTTTATAAGGATTGAAATAGAGGATAGTGAGTGAATGCATAGAAATGCATCTTGATGAGGCCACCAAGGCACAAATATAAACATATAAAAAACTCATTTAAGATCCGATTGATTACTATTCATTACTCGTATCGATGACTTATTCAACAGACAATCCAAAGAACTTTCTGTTTGGATTCGTCTCTGTAAATTGAGACATGGCGCTCGTAACTTACAACGACCGAGCAAATCCTGGTAGGTGAACTTATCGAGCAAGTAGGAATCTTTTCATAACTTCCACATAATCATTGGGCAGATTTAAAGCCATTTTGAACAAACAAACAATTTTTTGGTAGAATATATTGTCAAAATCGAAGACGATGATTATTATTATCAAATGTACATGACAAAAAATGGGGAAGCATTATGTGACGTGGCTGGAATCTTCACAATCATAAATGTGTTCACACTTTGGCTAATACCTTTCCAAAGAAAATAACCAAGCCAGCCAGCTGGTCGGTCCATTGTTTAATCACGTTCGTCTATTTTCAATAGTCAAACCAACCTAATTTGACCAAGTCAGATCCAACGGCCAGCTTGGAGTTACTAGAACATTCTTATCTTTCCAAGACCTCATATCCTCTCCCTTTTGAATCTGAAAAAAAAAGAAAACCAAACGGAAGAACCGGACGGATCCGTCTGGTCAGACCAGCCAGACGGACCGCCGTTCCGTCTGGTCAGACCAAGCAGACGGAGTCGTACTCCGTTCGTTAACTCTGACCAGACGGAACGGCGGTCCGTCTGGCTGGTCTGACCAGACGGATCCGTCCGGTTCGTCCGGTTGGTTAATTTTTTTTTATTATTAAATTGTATAATTTTTTAGTGGTTGTTGTTAATTGTATTAGGGTATAGGGTTTAGGGTTTACATTTTAGGGTTTAGATTTTAATGTTTTGTGTTTAGGATTCACAATTTAGGGTTTAGAGTTTAGGGTTTAGGGGTTAAATTTTATAATTTTATAATTGTTGTATAGGGTTTAGGGTTTAGGGTTAAATTTTATAATTTTATAATTTTTGTTTAGGGTTTAGGGTTTAGGGTTAAATTTTATAATTTTATAATTTTTGTTAGGGTTTAGGGTTTAGGGTTAAATGTTATAATTTTATAATTTTTGTTTAGGGTTTAGGGTTTAGGGTTAAATTTTATAATTTTATAATTTTTGTTTAGGGTTTAGGATTTAGGGTTTAGGGTTAAATTTTATAATTTTATAATTTTTGTTTAGGGTTTAGGATTTAGGGTTTAGGGATTAAATTTTATAATTTATTAACATTTTATTTAGGGTTTAGGGTTTAGGGTTAAATTTTATAATTTTTGTTTAGGGTTTAGGGTTTAAATTTTATAATTTATTAACATTTTGTTTAGGGTTTAGGGTTTAGGGTTAAATTTTTATGGTTACGTTTTATTGGTTTGGGTATAAGTTTTAGTGGTTTAGGGTTTACATATTTAAAAATATGAAATTTTGTTGTTAATTGTATGTTTTGATTAACTAATTTGTATCTTAATTATAGGGTTTATGCAAGCGACATGTCAACGAGTACCATGGTAATTGTTGGTTTTTTTTAATCATCAATTCATAGGATATGTTAATTTGAGTGTTTTGATTCATTTCGGTGTTGATATTTTGTAGGAAATGGACGCCGGTGACGGAATTGATTATTCCGACTGGTTCTTATCGGATCATGTGTACGACAGTATCGGTGAAGCGGTCCAAGCAGCAAAACAGATTGCTTTGACTCTCAATTTCCATCGATCAAAGGGTCAAATAAAAGCAACGACTCGGAAAAAGAGTGTCGGGTTTATCCATGCTTCGCTCACGGGGACCGGCTCGCAAGTCCGAGGGTTCCACTCCGCCGAAACGTACTACGAAGTCAAAGAAGTGTAATTGTCCATTCGGGCTTGCCGTCCGATCAAAGGTGGTAGATTGCGAGTGGAAGTATTTTATTGACGGAGTCGGAGACGTAAAGAACCCTGACCGGGCGAAGGGGTACCACAATCATCCTCTTATTCATTTCACTGAAGTAAGCGGGGAAAGCAATCCGTTATTAGATGAGGCGAAACAAGATATTCGGGATATGGTGGCTGTTCACATACAACCGAATAAGATCAGGTATTCTTTGAACAAGAAGTTCAACACTCGTCATAATATGAATCAGATTTATAACGAGTCGTACAAGATTAGGAAGGAGAAATTAGATGGTTTGGATCCGATGGAGTGGACATTGCGTCAAGCTACAGGACTAGGTTATTTCGTCCAGTACTTGAAGGATGATGATGACGATCTTGTTCATCTATTTCTTAGCCACCCCGAATGTGTCCGGATGGTTAGTTCATGGTATTTCGTGATAATTATTGACTCGACATACAACACCAACCGCTTTAGGAAGCCGGTGATCCGGTTGGTTGGTGTGACTCCGGTGCGGAAGAACTTTAGCATCGGGTTTGCATTAGTTGATAACGAAAAACTGAGTCTTATATTTGGGTGTTGAAATGTCTGGAGTTGATGCTGGGTAGGCGACAACCCACTGCATTTGTCACTGATAAGGAGCGAGATCTGGCTGCGGCTCTCCGCATCGTATTCCCACAGACTCCTCATTTACTGTGCATCTGGCACATGAAGAGGAATATCGAGGCAAAAATTAAGTACATCACGAGTAATGCGGAAATGGCTGAGGCGTTCGTGCATGGTAGGTGGAACAAAGTGCTGTGTGCACTAACAGATGCGGAGTTTTTCACGGAGTGGGAGGATATGGTTTTGAGTGACTGGGCTAACATCGGAGGATTGATGGAGTACTTGAGAAGCGAGTGGTTACCGTATAAGACTCGGTGGGCCCATTGCAACACCAACGAGGTTTTCCATATTGGGTGTACGAGTACGAACGGGGTGGAGTCGCGGCACTCGTCCCTCAAAACATGGTACAACTCTTCCAATCGGGGACTTGATACACTATTTGAGGGGTATCATGCATCGATCGAGGGTCAAGTCATCGAAGTGCGGCGGGCTATCGATGAATCACGAAGCAAGGTATCGTCCGTTAATATGGGTACTTAGTGAATCACTAGTTATTTCTTAAATGTTTAACTTAACTAGCTTTGTCGTTCCGTGTAGACTCATCGTTTCTCGCATAGACGACCATTTACGTATCTGAAAAATGAAGTCAGCCTCTGGGGTATTGAGTTGGTGAACGAGTCGTTATCCAGTAACGACGATTGTGATTGTGTGATCGAAACCACGCATGGCCTTCCTTGCACTTATAGGCTCGAATCTATGGAGCGCGATGGGGTCGAGCTGAAACCTTACCACCTCCACCACTTTTGGCGATCTCTGAAATATCGTCTTCCCGTAGACAGTGAGAAGTGGGAAGACCACGACTCTACAGATCGCGCCATCCTCAGCGGAATGGTTCGGACCATTTGTGATAGAGGTGGCCCCGCCGTACGGGCCTTGACTTCACCGGTTCGGTCCCGGTATCGGCCCAGCGAATCAGACGGAGTGAAGCAGCCGAAGAAGTCGGACGCGCCAAAAGGGAGGCCTCGTGCGCGAAAGACCGATGGGCGGCACCCTTCGTACCACGAGCATGTGAGTGCCCATTGCACCCCACCTAAGGGCAAGACCAAATCAGGTTTCATACATGTTACATTATTCATTAAGTATCGTATTTAAGCGATGTGTCTAACATAACTGTACATGATAACAGGTACCGGAACTGCGCAACCGGCTAAGCCAACCACAAGCAAGTCTAAAACTTCAATTCCTAACAGAGGTGTGTAGTTTTTTGAACCAAATTATGTTTCATTGATGTTGTCCCGTCCATAGTCGTCCTAATTACTTTTTCACCCATCACTTTCAGTGCTTCCATACTTGTCGTATATCCCTCACGGGCTCTGGCCGTTGGCAACATCGGTATTCGACGTCATTGGTGATGGCCACTGCGGGTTTAGATGTGTATCCCACTCTTTTACCGGCGGTGACCAACATCAATACGTTGCCATGCGGCGAGAGCTTATGGATCACGTCCATGTGTACTCGGGGACGGTGGTATCATAAGGTGTATGAGGGCGAGTTGGATACTGTCCTTACGAGACTGGGGTGGCTGTGGAACACACCGTGTGAAAGACCATGGTGGTTATGGAATCTGGACCTTTTCGGGTTCGCCACTAAGCACAATTGGACGTACGTGGTTTTTGGCTTGGGGGGTCGTGGTATCCCGTACGGAGAGACTTTTCTCCCGATGAAAATCGGAGACACACGGAGCCGGATGGTGTCACATTTCTGGTTTGCACCGGTGATCACTGGGTACGTTTATATTTGGATGTCCATGACGGGGTACTTCCAATCCCGCCGGTCAGTCAAATGTGGCGGTATTGGGCAGATGACAGTGTGAAAGCAGCATGGCTCGGCACGCCGTACCGTCGGGAGAATTTAGCGTACCAAATGTTGGTACAACCGCACAATAGTGCGAAGACATTTGATATATTGTCTATGTTATGTATTAAGATTGTGAACTTTGGTGTTGTTAAGTGTTTTAGGGTATTGTGTAATAAATAAGTGTCGTGAAACAATGAACGGTCGCGTTTATGGTCCGATTGGATTGTGTAATAAATTACTGTGAACGAATTCTGGTAGCGTTTATGATCGAATAAGGGTGAAAATCCCTAAACTAAGTTTGCTAAACCCTAATCTACATTCATCTAAACCCTAAACCCTGAACTAAGTTCATATAAATCCTAAACCCTGAAACCCTAAATTCACCTAAACCCTAAACCTTAAACTAAATTCATCTAAACCCTAAAACTCTAAATTCAACTAAACCCTAAACCCTAAACCTTAAACTAAATTCATCTAAACCCTAAAACTCTAAATTCAACTAAACCCTAAACCCTAAACTAAGTTCATCTAAACCCTAAATTCATAAATTCATCTAAACCCTAAACAAAATTCATAAGTTCATCTAAACCCTAAACTAAATTCATAAGTTCATCTAAACCCTAAACCCTAAATTAAATTCATCTATACCCTAACCCTAAACAAAATTCAACTAAACCCTAAATTAAATTAAAGTGAATATAAATTAATTATAATTTAAGAATTTAAATAAATAAAAAAGGATCCAGACGGACGGACCCGCCGTCCGTCTGGCTTTTTTTTTTTTTTTAAAAAAAGTTCTTAAATTCAAGCTGAAAGTCGTCGATTTTCGTTCAGAACTTCAATTTTTCGTTCAATCTTCGAGTTAGGTTTGTCAACTTTTTGTGTTTTAGATTGAATGTGTTTAATTTAGATTGAATGTGTTTAATTAAGATTGAACTTCATCTAAATTTTAAATGCTTACGAAAGGCCAATTTAGTCATCTATCATTTTAGGGCGTCGTTTAATTCGAAAACTAGGGCGTCGTTTAGGGATTCAGTTTAGATTTCGCACAATCATTGAGCTTGTGCCTGCCACTCTCCCATTCCCCCACTACTGACTTTTCCTTCCCAATCAGTCTCACTGCAAATCGTAAGGCTCTGTTCCCTTTTGTTCTACCATTCTCGTAGATAGATCTCGTTCTTATTCAGCTGATTGTTTATCAGTTTGTGGATCTGTAATCTGCTGTTGTGCGCGTATGATTTCATTTCTGCATCGTTTTTCTCATCGGATTTGCTGTTTCGACGTTCTCCGATTTATTAGTTTTTGGATCTGTAGCCTGCCGATGAACGCGATTCCCTTGTTTTCGACTTCGTATGATTGTTCCGACTGATTTCATTTCTGCATCGGTCAGCGATCTAAACGCACTCATGGTTCATTTCTTAACTACTATCTTTCTGTAAAGAACAAGAACAGAAGCAAGCTGTGTAAAGCCCAAATGGATTCCTATCACTTATTTTAAGCAGCACAAAAAACATGAAAGACTAAGGCACTCTAACAAGTAACAGCTGATGTTCACTTAGTCCCCTGACAGACAACGAGGGCAACTGCACTTAAATCCGAAACCTTGGAGCAACACCGTCTGTCGAGCGGTATGATCCAAACTTGCATCTATGTAGCAGATTCGTAGCTCTTCATCTACAGAAAAAAAAAAACCATCCAAAGTCAGTTGGGCCCATGAGAGTCTTTGGTGTGAAACTGCAGAATAATGTTTTCAAGATTGGTGAATCTGTATTGACAAGTCAGTTCTAATATCTATCCCCCGCCGCCTTTCTCCTCTGCATCGTCCTCGCTTAAAGGTAAGAACTAGACGTAAGTTCACATCCAGAGTTCTATAGCTGAATCATGAATGATCTTCCCATGGTTTGTTTTCCTCTTTAATTAATGTGGATAGTTATACTTCTATCTACGCCGAACCTTCTGCTGCGAACATAACCTATTTGCAAACAGCCCCCTTTTGATCTTATGCTTTTCGAGAGCCCCACTACAAAAAGGTTCAATTTTTCACATTGGAAAAACTCTTGAATATGATCGACATATGTATGCGAGTGACCTTACTACTCGTGTTTTTTCCACCAGAAGATTATCATGCAGCCTAGCTAAACCAACTTTTGTTATAACTCTTTGTTATTACAGATTGTGTAGACAGTAAGACCTTATTACTCATGTTTGCTTACTGTTATCGTTTCAATATTAGCTCAAGAAGATGGATGAGAATATGAAGCTGTTCCAAGAAAGATTGCTCGAGCTTGAAACTGAAGGAGAGCAGTTGCTTCTAGCAAGACATCAGGTTATTCAGATTCATCTTCCTAACTTCAATGCTGAGTCCTAGTCCTTTTTGTGAAGAAAATTGGACTGTTCCAAACTTCAAATAGCATTCTGATTATGTGTGACTATTTTGTAGACGGTAGAAAATGACAGGCTAAGGAATGGGAACAGGGAAGCGCTTACAGCACTAAGGAAGAGAGCTAGAACAACCAAAACTAGTGTCGCATCTCCTTTCGAGTCGATAATGAAGGATTTCGGACGGTCTGGATCAAGCCCCTTGGTGAAGGAGGTCTGCACAACGTGTGGCGACCATGACTCGGAAGAGCCAACATGGATGATGTTCCCCGGAGCCAATGTTTTCTCTAGCGTTCCTTTTCACGCTGCTCATACCATTTTGGAGACAGGTCTTTGCTTCAAAACTGTTAATTTTAATTTGCTCAACCTTGGAAATTTGTTTGCTTTTCTTGTGCTGAATTCTCGACTTGAATTTGTGTTGCAGATCGGAAAAGACTCGACTACGAGGCCAACAAGTTGCAAAGTTATGTGAAGGAGAAGTCCCTTTCGATTTCAGAGCTAGGTGCTCTGTCTGACAAGATTAGCCCTAGTGTGCTTAGATCTCTGGTAGCTTTAACAGACAAGCCGAAGTGAGGTGTGCTCATGTGAAACAGTTGTGTCGCATGGAAAGATCAATACTTTTCATTGTACTTCACAACTTTTGTATTAATCGGAATAATCGTAATTTTAATATGAACACAATGTCAGTTCCAATCTTCAGCTTCCACTTCCATTTCATTTCTTCCCAGCTTTCAAATTGAACGTTTCCACAACATATGAGATGGTTACTAAGCAGCCTCTTAGTTTTCGCTTTGGTTTTGCCTAAATGCCAGTGAGGCGGGATTGACTGGCCGACTCTTGTTTCTGCTGTTTCTGTGTGCTGCCCAATTGACCGAAGAATCGTGGTAAAAAAACTGCCTGTCTTGTTTATTCCATTGTTTACATGTATATGAATTAGTACAGTGGTGATTCTCTCTAAGTACTGTCATTTGGCTGATGAAGCGGGAACAATGGGATAATGGTTCCTTGAGGAGTAGTTCTTTTGTGTGTGTGCCTATTGAAATGCAATCCTCCCACTTACTACTAGGATACATGGTTAAATTAGCTTCACAACTGCAGCTGTGGACTTCTATTTGGAAACGATATGATATTTTTATATCAAGGCAACAGTTTAATTGTGTTATTGAGTTTAGTTTTCTGTCACTTCTTCCCTCTTGTGGAGACAGATCCAGGATCTTCTCTTGTGCTGCTGTTCATTCTTTAGTAAGTTGGTTAGAATTGAGACCTTGGAAGTGAAACATTGAAACTGCTAATCTTGCTCGATCGATCTGACAGACATGCCAGCAGAAATAAGGTGCGTTTTGGGGTTGAAATAAAGAAGTTCGATTCTGGTTGGCATACTATGTTTATTGTTTTTTATGTTGACCATGTGAATCGTGCTTATTACTACTTGAGTTCACCATCCTTATGCATGCAAGTTGCATTTCTGCACCTCCATATTTATGCTGCTGTTGTGCAATCATCAAAACTACTTTATCTGCTTCATGAGATAAGGGTCTTCCTTCTGAAACATTAGGTGACTAACGAATATCCTTTCTTTCTTTCGTTGTCCCCACAAAAGATTCTTCTTATTAGGAGCAAATTTGAATGGTCTTATAAATTAAAAGTGAGGTATGCATTTTTTTCTTCTGTACAGTTGTTACAGAAGAACCGCCATGTAATTATATAGCTGAGTAGGGATTTGCAGATATCATGACACGTTTGAATCAGAGTTTGTTGTTTAGATATTAAATGCAGAACTGTTCAAGTTCCTCCGGCTTACCTATGGAAAATCATACGAGACTATCATGTTGAGCAAATTAGTTCCGGTGGTTGGAAATGTCTGTGAATCTGGTCTTGGGTTGGAACAAGAATTGGCAGATTTGATCGCTGATGATGTTGATGTGATTGTGAATTCAGCGGCCAATACAACTTTTGATGAAAGGTCCATTAGTTAATGTTATGCTTCCTTGTTGGATTTTGGCATATGGATGACAAAGCTTATATCTTGATTGATTAATTTGAAAGATATGATGTGGCCATCGACATTAACACACGCGGACCTTACAACCTCATGGTTTCGCTAAGAGGTGCTGGAAACTAAAACTCTTCTTGCAAGTATCAACAGGTGATATTCTGATTTGCATCTGATGTCCTGCAAAAAGGTGAACAATCTGAAAGTATTTTATTGTTTCCTTCACATGAAACAGCATATGTGAATGGACAAAGACAAGGAAGAATCACGGAGAGGGCATTCGGTGTAGGAGATTGCATAGCTAGGGAGAACAACTGTAATCTTGCCCGTGAAGCTACATCAAGATTTACATTGGACATTGACGACGAAGTGAGGCTTGTGCAGGACTCCAAGGAGGCGTTTCACCGAGACAAAATGGACAATAAGATGAAAGAGCTCGGATTGGAAAGGTGACATGAATTCAGCTCTCTTATTTTCCCGAGTTGTCAAATTGACAGGCTATCTATGCTTTATCTTACAGGGCAAGGAAATATGGATGGCAAGATACCTATGTCTTCACAAAAGCCATGGGAGAAATTGTTATGATAAAATGAGAGGTGAGATCCCCGTCGGCATTCTTAGACCGAGTGTAATTGAGAGCACCTACAAGGAGCCATTCCTTGGATGGATGGAAGGTAACAGGTAATAAGGAATCCAAACTGGTAACTCTAGTCTAAGGCTTCGTTTGGCAGGTGGAAGGTCGGACGGAATTTTGAGCAGTTTGTCTGGCTAGACGGGAAAGTTAGATCCCGATGAAGTAGTTTGGAGAACGAACTTTCCCGTTGGCATCTAACTTCCATCCAACTTTTCACCAGCGAAACCAAGCCTAACTATCTCGTAGTCATTTGGAGAGCAACTGTCTATTTTCCATTGCCCTTTTTGCAGGATGATGGACCCTATAGTTCTATGCTATGGGAAAGGGCAGCTTACAGGATTTCTTGTGGATCCAAATGGAGTCTTGACGTGGTAAGACGACAAACATTCATGATTCCATTTAAACTTTTGGCTCACTATGGTAGTAACTAACTTTTTGACATGGGTTCGAAAGGTCCGGGCAGATATGGTGGTGAATGCGACACTAGCAGCAATAGTGAGACACGGAATGGAGCGGAAACCCGAGATTAACGTCTATCAAATCGCTTCCGGTAGTAAATCCACTAATCTTCGACGACTTGGCAAATTTGCTCTATGAACACTACAACTCCTCTCCGTACATGGACTCAAACGGCAGGCCAATTGCTGTCCTGCTGATGAAACTCTTCAGGAACATGGATGATTTCTCTGATCATCTTTGGAGAGAAGTGATTCAGAGAAATGGGTTGACAGCTGATGGGAAATTGTCTCAGAAACACGAATTCATATGCCGGAAATCGGTGGAACAAGCTAAGTACTTGGCAAACATCTACGAGCCATACACATTCTACAGCGGAAGGTAACCAACCAACTATCTAAATAGGATCATAGGTAGATTTCGTTATGAAACTGATCAACCTTTGTGATGAATGCAGATTTGATAACAGCAATGGGAGAGGCTGATGGAGCTGATGTCAGAGGAAGAGAAGAGGAACTTCGGATTCGATGTTGGGAGGATAGATTGGAGAGAGTACATCACTAATGTTCATATCCCTGGCTTAAGAAGGCATGTCATGAAAGGAAGAGGAACCAGCAGCAGCTAATACATGTGCTGTGTATTAAGGATGGATTAATTTAATGAAGCAGAGTAATAAGGACATTAGAGAAAAGATTGAAATCCTCTGATTTCCTTTGGTTTTTCAGTTCTTCATTTCCCTGTTGTGACCTTCATCGACGTCTATGGTAAGACATTTGGTTTATATCCTCTAAACCGAGCTCTGCATTTTCCTTCAATACTCATCAGCCACCAAGTACACACATCCCGCCAGGTCTAGACATGGAGGGCCAACCGGAATCTCAAATAAGTAATAACACAGAATTCACCTGGATTATATTGATTGACAATCCCAATGGTGATTTCCTTTTTTTTTGAGTGATTATTAGTTGGTTCGAGACTCATTCATATATGATTTCGTGTTTTGGCATCACATGCCTAGATCCGTTCATTTGGACCGTTTCGGTCCATTTGATGTGTTCTTTGTAGTATTTGTCACCTACAGGTACTCTAGAGATAGGTTGTCTGATTATGAAGCTATGGACGTGAAGTAGAGCACGGTTGGAGCTCGAACGGAAGATAGAGAAATTAAATGGACGAGCAGAGGGGATCCCTAGGATGCTTCAAAATCTCGGTCCTAAAACAGGGGAACGACGTGCACACCTGCACGTCGTTCCCCCCATTCAAATACGCAAAATTTTGGAAAAAATGAGGTGCACAGCGTGGTTCCAATGAGACCAAACGAGACCCTTCAAGACTCATGTTGGTCGACCCTTGGACGACCGCACCGACCGTTTGAGTACCACCATTAGCTTGGGGAGCATTGTAGAGCTTGATGTTCACTCATCAACCTACCTCTACCCTCCTCAAGCATACATATTCACAATGAGGAAGCCACAACAAGGAAAGAGTTGGCGCTCACAACCGCTTCGGCTCCTCCATCTCTCTCTAAGGGTGCTACTTGGCATTCAACTCCAATCCTTGAAGAAGCTAATGGAATTCAAGGAGGTTCTAAGTTGGGGAGTGTAATCCAGGTATCGTCTAACTCAAAGACAAAAAGAAAGAGCACTCTTGGGAGGCACCCCTTGCGTATCCATTATTAGAATAGATAATAAAAGACCAATGACTGTTGGTTTGTGTGTCTTGTGATATATCTTTTGTGTCAGTCTTGTGATTGAGTCAAGTTTTGAGTTCGTTGATAGTGTCCAATTTGATCGTTGTTGCCAAATGAATGCTAGGGAGTTGTGCTTATTCAATGTTTGTGTTTGATGAGTGTTGTCGAAGGTTGAATTAAAATGTTGCTGTAAATCTAGCCTACACGCCGTGCGTGGTTAGATTGTTTCGAAACCTTCTTAGCAAAAAGGTATGCATGTCGTGCACCCTTTTTCTGAAAATTCATCTTCCTAGAGTTTGTTTCCCTACCTTCCACATTAGTTATTTCGCGAGGACGCAAAAATTATATGTGTGTGTGGGGAGGGGGGGGGGGGGGTTGGTTTTGATTGATTGGTTAAATTTTTTGCTTGAATGAAACCCTTGTTAACGGATGACAACACTTGTTACATCTATCACTAGTATGCTGTTTTTGTGTTTTTATTACGATTGGCAAGTCTCAATAATGGTTCTTCTATCGCAGCTCACCACCAAACTCCATTTCATCAACTCAATTCGGTATCACCTCACCTCTTCTCTAAGTGTGACTTCTTGTGAGGATAATATTGTGGTTTAGGGGATGAATTAGGATGCTAGTATTTCACTTGATTGCTTGATTGAATCCTTATCGTTCAACATTTAAAATTCCCTCTTAAACTTGAAAACTTTGGATGATGTGGATGCATGTTTAGCGTAGTATTGCTACTTGAGGGTGAATAGGATGCATGATAGATCATTTTTGGGCCGCCTCCCGTTTTTCTCGAAACGAGTTTAGAATAGATTTATGCACTTGGCTACTCAGTCTTGATGTCTACCGGCTTGTGAATAATTAATTCCCCTATCGAGTCGCTCTGAGTTTTTTTTAAGTCATATGTGACTAGATGGTCCGAATAAGGTGCAAAAGAGGCCAATGTGCCCAAATTTCCGTGGGGTTCAGTTGCGATTCAACACACTAGCGACCTTGAGTCTGCCGCCTGTAAGCTAGCCCCTTCAATCTTCTCTTCTCACCGCTTCCTAGTTGTGGGTCGGGGTTTTTCGGGTAAACTCGATCTATGTGGATGAGAGCTTTAGCCCAATCCGGGTCGCGACTACCCCCACATGGCAAGATGCCCTCCAAAGCTATACAATTTTTTTTAAAAGTTGGTTTGCAATTAATTGAGTAATTCAATTGACCCAAAGAAGAGGGGAGTGCTCCGATTTGAATACATTATTAAAGTAAGCACTCCCTCCCTTAGAACGGGGAAAATATCTGGTCAGGAGCATCTGTTTTGAGCATAGGTGATAGGGGAAATGTTTTTGCCGGTAGGTGTCGAGTGGTACTAACTATATGCATAGGTTTATTCTTCATTTAGATTAGAGAACTCGATAAATATAACTGTGTGGTTTGGTGATCTAAAGTGTATTCTTGGCATCGTGAAGTAGGCTTGAACTGCTAGCATGTTGTTTCCTTTTCACCATGTTTAGAGTTTGCTTAGAGTGCAAAAAGTAAAGTTGCTTGAGGACAAGAAAGATTTAAGTGTGGGGGGATTTGATAACTTCCCAAGTTGAGCACCTGGAAGCTATAGATGGTGGTGCAGTTGTGTGTGGGGGGCGGGTGTTTTAGGCGCCAAGATCTTCTGACGGCAGCTGACGATGCTCCAATGTGTTGTCTAAGCTGCCTGAGTCTCCCGCCATGATGGTACATTGATCGAGTTGTCCCATAGGAAGGGGAATGGCATTGTTGGGAACCGACACCGGAGGGGACACCTCTTCTCCACATAACCTAGGATGTCATAAATATAGCAGAAACATGAAATTCTCTCATAATTGTACTTACAAATAATTTCGGTGCGTCATGCTTTATCACCGGTCTCTCCTTCAGCCACGGTTGTCCAATATCTAGGGCCACATGGAGGCACATGTATGCGTTGGTAAAGAACTTTTTGTTCTTCTCGTCATAATCAAGAAAACACCCTGTTGAGGTTGTCATTGCCTTCCCCACTGGAATGGGGAAGTACCCATTTGGCAGGTTATGTATCTAGATCCAGAGGTTCACGTCCTGCAGAGGGACTGTTTTTGGATCTTCTCCTTGTAGCACTTCATGCATCAGCAACATATAGTTGTCGAAATACCATGGCCCAAAGTCAATGACATTTCTAACATCCAATTGATGAGCAAAACGAAATAGAAAGCGTCAATTCTCCAATGTCGTTATCTCTACTCCATGTTCTGGTTGCCATGTGTTTGGTAAACTACGACTCATTTGAACAAGGTTAATATCCTTTGATAGTGTTAGGATTTGTAGTAATTATCTATCCTTATCTCCATGCTTTTTGAGTGAATATTAGTTTGTTCGAGTTTCATTCCCGTGTGATTTCGTGTTTTGGCATTATGTGCCTAGAGCCATTCACCTGTACCGTTTCGGTCCATTCGATGTGTTTCTTTGTAGTATTTGCTAACCACAAGGTACTCTAGAGATACGTGATATTTGTTATGAAGCTATGGACGTGAAGTAAAGCACGGTTGGATCTCGAACAGACGATTGAGAAAGAAAATGGAGAAGCAGAAGGGCTGCACGCCGTACATCACTGCACACCGTGCATCACTGCACGCCGTGCAGGCCTGGGATTGTTGAAAATCACGGCCCTAAAACAGGGGAACGACGTACACCCTGCACGCCGCTCCTTCCATTCAGCTATGCGGGATTCTGAAGACAAGGAGGTGCATGGCGTGCACCCTCCAGTTTCGGCAGCTTCCTATAAAAGGGCATGTTTTGAGGAAGGGGATTACTATATGACGCCCTAACTTTCCAATTAAACGACGCCCTAAACTTCGTAATGACGAAACTATCCAAATTTACTAATTCGAAAAACTTAGTATCGACAAAACTATCAAAACGTATAATTCGAGAAACTTTGTACCGACGAAACTATCAAAATACTTATTTCGACAACCTCTAACGGTAAGTATTTCGTTAAAAATCGATGAACAGAAGTCGGATGAATCGAAAAAATCAAGTACAAAAGGCCCGGCCGGAAGCTCGTTCCGGCCGGAGGGCCCCGCCGGCCCTTTTAAACCCTAAATTAGACGTAAACACGAAAATCATATAACCCTAAACCCTTAAACTCTAAACCCTAAATTTTAAAACTCAAAACCCTAGATCCTTAAAATCCTTAACCCGCAAACCCTAAACCCTAAATTCTAAAACGCTAAACCCGTACTTTAGAACCCTAAACCCTAAATTATCAAACCCTAAACCCTAAATTCTGAAATCCCACACCCTTGATCCTAAATATCTAAACTATCAAACGCTAAACCCTAAACCCTAGAATCCTAAAAAAGCAAACCCTAAACCCTAATTTTCGTAAGGATCGAGGCCTCCGAAACCTAATTTTCGGAAGGACCGAGGCCTCCGAAACCGTATTTTCGGAAGGATCGAGGCCTCCGAAACCTAATTTTCGGACGGACCGAGACCTCCGAAACACAATTTTCGAAAGGACCGAGGCCTCCGAAACCTAATTTTCGGAAGGACCGAGGCCTCCGAAACCTAATTTTCGGACGGACCGAGACCTCCGAAACCTAATTTCTGAAGGGATCGAGGCCACCCGATATCTAATTTCGGATGGATCAAGGCATCCGAAACCAAATTTTCGGAAGGACCGAGCCCTTCCGATACCTACTTATCAAACCCTAAACCCTAAATTGTAAAACCCTAAACCCTTAACCCTAGAACTCTAAACAATAAAGCGCTTATCCTTAAACCCTATACGTTATACCCTAACTTTAGTATCCTAGATAATCAAACCCTAAACCCTCAATCAATCCTTAATTTTTTACCGGTCAACTATTTTCTTCACCAGTTTACTGTTCGTCTACAGTTACGCAGATATATCCAATTTGGGAAACTTTGTACCGACGAAAGTATCAAAATATTTATTTCGGGAAACCTCTCACGGTACGTTTTTCCTTACATTTCGATGATCCCAATTCGGGATGGAACGAAAATTTCCTTCACAGGAGGCCCGGGCCCCCTCCGGCCGGAATTTCGTTCCGGCCCGGACCCCTGCGACAGAAATTTTCGTTCCATCCCAACTTTTATCCGACATTTTTTCCGAAATTTCTAACGTTATATCGTACTCATTTTTTCAGGTAATCACATTGGAAACACGATATTAACGTTCCGTCGATGCACTGATTCCCCATGAGCACTTCGGTAAGCGCTCGAAGCCTGAAATTTCTTTAACTGGGAACTAATACGAAGCATATAGTCGATAATTATGTGTTTCGTGTTTATAATGTAGGGAGATTCATCGGCGAGTAAGGGTGACGGCATCAATTACACCGAACACTTTCTATCCGACGATGTTTACGATACAGTTGATGAAGCATTTGAAGCCGCCAAACGAATTGCCCAGACGTTTAATTTCACGCTGACTAAAGGATCGAACAAAATAAATTCGGCGGAGCGAGACTACCGTGTGTATCTATACTGCTCTCGGGGACCGATGCGTAAATCATCGGCTTCCACTCCTCCGAAACGGCTTCAAAAACAAAAAAGTGTAACTGCCCCTTCAAACTGGCGGTGAGGTGTAGGGTCGTGCGTGGGGAGTGGAAGTTCTTCATCGACGGGGTTGGCCACACCGGCGATCGTACAATATCAAAAGGCTTCCACAACCATCTTTTCGTGCCATACCCCGAAGCTAGCACCGAAAGTAATGCACTTACGAGTGAAGAGAAGAGCGAAATTCGGGACATGCTTGCGACGCACACACAGCCGAACAAGATTAGGTACGCTCTCAACAAGAAGTTAAATTCTCACCATAATATAAATCAGATATACAACGAGTCCTACAAGGTTAGGAAAGAAAAATTAGGCGGCATGAGTTCGACGGATTGGACATTGAGAGCCGCTACACGACATGGATATTTTGTTCAGTCTACAGAAGATGACAACAAAAATTTGGCCAACCTTTTTCTCTGTCACCCTGAGAGTGCTCAGATGTTGGGGGCTTGGTATTACGTTATTCTAATTGATTCGACCTACAACACCAACAAGTATAGGAAGCCAGTGATCCAGTTGATAGGTGTGACACCAGTGCAGAAGAACTTCACTATCGGCTTTGTCCTCGTTGAGAACGAGAAGGCCGAGACGTATATTTGGTTGTTGAACCAATTGCGCTCGTTGTTGGGAGAGCGACAGCCAACTGCGTTTGTCACCGATAAGGAGCGCGGATTGGCTGTTGCCTTGCGGAGTGTCTTCCCGGAAACACCACACTTACTTTGCGTGTGGCATATGAAGAGGAACATAGCTGCGAAGATAAAATTTGTCACAAGGAACGAGGAAAGTGCCGAGGCATTTGTGCACGGGAGATGGAACAAAGTGTTGTACGCATTTTCCAACGAAGACTTCAAGGAAGAGTGGGAACGCATGGTCGATAGTGATTGGGCCAAGATTGGAGGGTTGATGGAGTACCTAACCGGTGAGTGGCTTCCGTGCAAAACTCGGTGGGCTCATTGCGATACCAATAAGGTTTTTCACATCGGAAACACAAGCACTAATAGAGTGGAGTCCCAACACTCGTCGCTTAAGACTTGGTACAACTCTTCCAATCAAGCTGTGGACTCACTGTTTGAGGGCTACCATGCATCCATCGAGGGACAAGTGATCGAATTTCAGAAGGCGTTAGATGACTCGAGTGCAAAGGTATTGACATCCTCTTTCCCTATGTAGTTACATATTTGACATGTGATTGTTGAAACTAGTTCATTAATGTTTTTTTTTATTCGGTGTAGGTCTACCGTTACGCTCAAAGACCGCCATTTGTTTATCTCAATAATGCGGTTTCCGCATGGGCGATTGAGCTTTTGACCGAAGAGCTCTCGAAGGACACACCATGTGATTGTGTAGTGGAGACAACACATGGAATCCCGTGTTATTGTAGTTTACACTCTAAGGAGGCCGCTGACGAGGAGCTGAAACCATACCACTTACACAAATTTTGGCGTTCATTGTCTTACACGACCCGGCAGAGCACGACGTTTGGGCCGAGCACGATGTTGCTGATCGCAATATTCTTGACGGGATGGTTAAGAGTATATGCTCTAGAGGAGGGCCATCCGTCCGAGCCTTGAGTCGATTAGTTCGGTCAGCATTTCAACCCGAGTCCGAAGGTTTCAAAGAACCGAAGGTTGCCGATGCTCCTAAAGGCCGACCGCGTGCGAGGAAGACCGACCGTCGCAATCCTTCTTGGCATGAGCATGCTAGTGCACAGTGTACTCCTCCGAACAGTAGAGGTAGCTCAACCCGATCTACACCTAACTCGAAGGCTACACCTTCCTCGAAGGCTACTACTTCGAAGACGGGTATGTTCACTTATCGATGTTCCCGGTCCTTCCCGTTTCGTACATAGTTTTTTTACTCATGTGTGATATATTTTCTGCACAGTTCGTCAGTTTGGGAGGTACATACCGGCGGGTATGCACCCGGTACTTGGGGACGTGTTTAACCCACGTGGGGATGGACATTGCGGATTTCGGTGCATTTCATACATAGTATCGGGCGGTGACGATAGCTAGTATGTGGACATGCGGAGGCGTCTAATGGAACATGTCACAATGAACTGGTATGAACTTTACAGTAATGTCTATTCCACCGACTTAAACGGCGTCATTCACCGGTTGGGTTGGCTATGGGAAACTCCATGTGATGAAGCATGGTGGTTTTGGAATGTGGATCTTTTGGGGTATGCCAACATGTTTAACTGGACTTTCGTTGTCTTTGGACCCGGACTTCGCGGGGTACCTTATGGGGAGACTTACCTACCGTTGATAGTAGAAGAAGGCACAACGGCACCACTAGGTGTGTCGTATATCGTTTGCACCGGGAATCATTGGGTCGTACTCACGTTGGATGATGCTATTCCGGTGTTACCCATCCCGGCGAAGTCTATGTATTGGAGGTACTGGGCGCAAGACCGCGCCAAACAAATGTGGGAACATGACTTATACCGTGATGAGCATGTAGAGTATGAACGGTTGAGTCAATAGGTCATTTACTTAATATGTGTAAACTTTCTGTGCCTCGAACGTACGGTGATTACTTTATGGTGTCATAATATAATTCCATGTGTTTGTGACGTCCCCTAACGTTCAAAATAACATATCTGGGGTGATCGGTGGCGGAAAATTAGGTATCGGAAGACCTCCAGGCCTTCCGAAAACGAAATTCCAAAGAGAAGTGTTTGGGCCCGAAAATGGTTTCTGCCCAGGGGGGGTTGGGCCGGGGGATGGTTCCGGCCGGGAGGGGGGTGGGCCGGCTGCTGGTTCCGGCCGGGCGGGGGGGGGGGCGGCGGCCGGATCCGGCCGGAGGGGGGCTGGGCCGGGGGTGGTTCCGGCCGGAGGGGGGGGGGGGTCTAGGCCGGGGGGTGGTTCCGGCCGGAGGGGGGGGGGGGGGGTGGGCTGGAATTTTGTTCCGGCCGGGACCCTTCCCTTCCGATAATATTTACGGAAGGATCGCGGACTTCCGAAACCCTAATTTCGGAAAGACTTCTGAAACCCTAATTTCGGAAAGACTTCTGAAACCCTAATTTCGGAAACAATTCCGAAACTCGCATTTTCGAGGCCACCCTAAATTTGGAAGGACTTCCGCTTCCTAAAAATCAGAAGGACTCGAGGCCTACCGATTCGGAAGGGATCGAGTTCTTCGGAAACCCTAATTTCATAACGACATCCAAACCCTAAATTTCGTTCGTAAGTATGAACAAGCATATAAATATTTAAATAAAACATAGATAATACGAAATGATAGTGACTGTATGTCCATCAAACATAAGCGTAATAAAACATGTATTTCATACATAGTTCGAAAAGGGGAAAGTACATCAAACACAATACACAACCTCAACCCTCTCTCTGGCTCCGATACCCCGTATACAGATCCTCAAACTGCACCCGAAGCCCCTCCATGTGGTCGTAGTACTCCTGAAGAGAGTCGGCGTGCTGCCGCCCAAGCGTACCATCAAAATAGGAGGCCATACCATCTAACACTCGCTGTGTAATCTACGAAAAAACATAAAGGCAAAATTAGATAATGAACATGTACACATTATAAACCTTTAAAATGTTGACTAGGAATCGAACTTACCGACTCGCTCGGAACTCCAACACCGGGGTTAGCCGGGGCCACGATGCGTGGATGACTATGCTCGTGGAACCACTCCATGTACCCTGGACCAACATCCCCACCAGCCGACGCCCTCTCGAACATAAGGTGTAGCCGGTGAAATCTGATGAAGTCCTGCTCCAACCACATCCTATCATCTGTCGGGGCCCACTGGACGGCATATGTCCTGATAGATTTGGGCCTAACGGCCCGTAGCGGCACGGGGATCGAGGGGGGACGACTGTGTGAAGCCAAGCTTGTCGGAGCACACGATAAGAATCGTAGAACTCCCCAACATCGGCGCAACGTAGGAGACCACGGTAGGTCGTGGCGGGGACCTCAATGTCGGGATGAGGTCCAAAAGGAAGCCAACAAACATCACGGGAATCCATGTTATCGAGGAGGCGACGGTAGTAGTCCAACCTCTCTCGTAGGAAGCCCGCACCCCGACTAGGTGTCTCTGCACTGTCCCACCTACCAGCTAAAGCCTCTCCTGCCCTACGCTCCTGTCTAAGCGTCCTCGGAGGCCTCACACTCGGGAAGTACTCGTAGATCCGGGGCCGAAGCAACGTCACACACCCCGACATCGCCCGGCATCCGCCCTGCTAGCCTTCCCTAACTCCCGATACAACCAGGCTAGCGCACCAGCACCCCAAGCATACTCCGGCACATCACTGATCGGACCCATGAAGTACTCCCAACCGAGAAGCCGTGATCGATCAGCCGATCTATCCTGGAAAAGGGTACCTCCAAGAAGACAGAAGAGGAATACCCTATAAGCAATATCGTCCCCCATATGCTTACCGAGAGAGATCATGTCCCTCTCGTGCATGGCACCATGATCATACGGGGGTGGCCCAACCGTCTCCCCCCGACCGCGTACTCCAACGCGGCTACCGAGCCGAAGCCAAGCGACTCCGCTACACCCGCTCTCAAGTCAACCGGAGGTCGGGGCTTATGCGGCGGTCGTCCGGTGACCGGGACACGGAGAATGTGGAAGACGTCGTGCAAAGTGATCGTCATCTCTCCCCACGGCATGTGAAAGGTGTTAGTATCCGGCTGCCACCTCTCAACAAATGCCTCCGGCGAGAGGCTCATCAAAGTGGGTCGACATGCATCGGCCCAAGTGAAGAAGTCCGGACTCCGCATGATCGGCCAAATGGTCCGAGTCCGGATGTCGAACTCGCTCACGGTGTCCCCGCGCTTAGGGCGCTTAAGGAACCGAATACCTTAAGATCCGTAGCCCTCGCCCGACTCCCACAAGTAGTGTGCAATGTGACCCCCGAAGCTCGGGATCACCGTCGGCGTCCTCGGTCCCCCCTCGGGAATCCCCATTGTGAGCTCCCATGTACGACTAAGCCCAAAAAAGTCTACTGCACTGGCGGGATCCTCCTCCCGGACCCGCGCGAGACGGCTAGGCTTCCCTCCTCTCACGCCGACACTGGCGGAGGCATGTGATGAGCCCGTAGAAGCCAAGTGCGGAGAGCTCATGTGCAGAGGAGGCATGTGTGGAGAAGCCATCGGCGGGGAAATCTATGTGTCGTCGTACTCAAACCCCGGCGGTGGACCCTCATCCTCGTCATCATCCTCCGGATACGACCTCGCCGGGTACGTAACAGGAGGGTACCGGTCAGGGGAGTCGTAGATACGCAACTTCTTGTTCTTCTTCGCTGCCTCTCCCTCTTTCCGTCGAGAAGCGGTGACCACCCGCTCCTTCATCCGATCCAAAACACCAACTTGTTTTCCTTTCCCTCTCATCTTCTGGATCCCATCGGTTTCTTCCTCTACCGGATCCCGACTGTGCGATTTACCTCCGCCTTTCGTTTTCGCCATAATTCTCACTAAACTGCATTTAAACAAATAAATGGTTCTAATAAAATTCGGATTCTACTAAACTAGGTTAAAATCTAATTATTCCTAACTAAACCCTAATACCCTAATCCAAAACCCTAATTTTCCTAAATATTCACTAATAAAACCCTAAACCCTAATTATGATTCACTAACAAAACCCTAAACCCTAATTATGGTTCACTAACAAAATCCTAATTTTTTTTCACTAACTACCTAAACCCTAATTATTATTCACTAACAAAACACTAATTATTATTCACTACCAAAACCCTAATAATTCTCTAACATTCTCTAATCAAACCCTAAAAATTCTCTAAAACCCTAATCACAATAAACCCTAATTAAATTCATAATTTAAAAAAAAAAAAAAAAGGGTTGGGCCGGCCGGAATTAATTTCCGGCTGGGACTAGCTGGGGCCGGAACGGGCGGCCGGCCGGAGCCCTCCCGGGCCGAAACGGGCGGCCGGCCCCCCCTTTTTTTTTTCAAAAATCGTACCTTCAACGATTTCTTCGATCGATCTTCGGTCTTCGAGCTTCGATTTCTTCTTCCGTTAGACGTTTGAGAGTGTTTGGGAGTGTTTGCTACTGTTCGATTGTGTTCGGAATAGTGAATACACACAACAACTTATAAGGATTTCGATTTTACGAAAGGATAATCTTGTAATTCACTTAAATTAGGGCGTTGTTTAATTTGAAAGTTAGGGCGTCAAATAGGGATTCAGTTTGAGGAAAGAGGGAGAGACTTCCCCACATCGAATTCCTTTGACTTTTTCACAACTTCTCCTCTGCAAAAACACCATTCTCCATCTCTAGAAGTCCAATTGAAAATCCAAAGAGTCCCCATCGAAAATTGAAGTTAGGATTGAAGCTAGAAGATTAAAAGCGACGATTGGAGCAAGATCGATTCATCGTCTTCTCATCAAGATGATGGTTAGGTTGAATTCTGATCTATCTTCTCCTAGAATCATGAGTAGCTAATTATTTAGAGTTTCTTGGTTGAGACGTAGGATTTGAGCTATGATACTCTCCCTAAAAGTATAGGGTTGACGATTGTTGGATTATTGGATTTTAATGAAAGATTGCTTTGATTGTTGGGTTTTCAACCTAGTTCTTGTTACGGCTTGAATTAGGTCAAATCTATGAAATCATTTGTTTGATACACTTAGGAAATCATATGATTAACAATATAAGATAGATGAAAGTTATCGGTGGGGTAAGCCAATAGCTTGATTCTACCTTTTGTGGGTTTTTTTAGTTTTAAAGGTTGTTTATCTTTGAATCGGCCGGTGCTCTAGTTTGCACCCAATTGATCAAGTTGGGTGTAGTTATCAGTAGTTTAGGTGTTGATGGACCAAGTTAATAACAATTCCGATTACTCGTGAGTTCCTTTAATTTTGAAAGAGCACCTTATCACTTTGTGGAACTTCTCGGTGTGCATTACCGGTTAGCCTAGTTGAGGTTATTCCAACCTTGACTGGGAAGCTAGTAGTGGTAATCCGCGTGCATGATCGTGCCGCGGATTCACACGAGCGATAAGAGGAATCGTTTTGTTTGATCCAAGTCCAACGTCTGCTCGATCTCATTGCTTTTAGGAAATTGAGCTTGATGAATCATCTCATCCAAGAGCTTGTTTTCTCCCTTTGATGAAACCTTAAGTTTTTAGTTTTAATTGAAACTTTAGAATCATTAGAAACCGAAACCAATTCTCTTAGTCTAGACCGTGTTGATGGGTTTGAGTAGAAGAATAACGAAAGAGGAATCCTTGGTGAGGAAAGACCCGACTACGCAAAGCAGCTGAGCTGAGAGTTTGATTGACGATATGGTTAACTGGAACATTAATTATATAGTTTTACTTTGCATTATTTTTCCCTATTGTGATGTGATATTTACAATGTTTTCATAATCGAATCAAAAATCGAACCGGTGAAATTATGGGTTCAAAATTTGATAATTTGACCAAAATTTGATCGCCCTCCGTCGTTTCCAACAATTTTACTACTAATCTGTTCTGCCTCTCTTCACAAGGTTGAGATCTTGGTCGATTTTGTCGATGCAAACTATTGCGAGATTGACATCGGGATGGGAGTCAGCAGCGTCGACGGATGAGTAGGGAAAGGCGACGGTAAAAGGTGGGTGGCGTCGATGTTGATAATTTTATATAAAAAAATGATTTTTTTTTAAATACAGAAAATACGTAGCTTACACTAAATTTAAGTTGCATTTGTCACGGGAGAAAGGTTAATGGTTAATTAGTTTGTAACAAATGGCAAACGTAATTGACTTTTTATCACATTTTCAATAAATTTTTTTGATATAATTTCAATGCATGACCTTAGAAATTCATTGGACAGCCTGATCTTACGGCACTGAACACCAATTAATTCTGTTCTCTATATAAACTGGCAGTAATGAACAGTTTCAGTGTCACCCTCGCCCAACCCAACAAAGTCTCCTCCGGAAGGCAAAATCAACCAAGGGACAATGTTTCTGAATCCAGCAGTCCCAGTACTTGCCACCCATAACATCAGATTTCCTCACCACAAGTTACGTCTGCCATCATCAAGGCTAGTTAATAGTAGAATCACCAAACCTGATAATCAACCTCAACCTCAACCTCATCATCATCATAAGCAACGAACTTACACAACTCGATCGATTTTAAAAACATATATATATATATATAGTCGCCAACCCAATCAATATAATGGCATCTCCCTTATATTGATGAGGTTGGTATTGGTAGCTTCAATCTTTCCAGAAAAGTGAACGACATCATCAATTCATATTGTGTACTCGATCTACGTGCATACACGTACACACAATGACACAACACACATGTGTGTTGTTGTTGTTGATATTGGAAAGTGGCCATACAAAAAAAAAATGGGAAGTGTGAATAATTAATTCGCTACTTCACCAAACCCATCAAATTAACCTACCTGGGTTATAAACTCAATCAGGTTGCCCCGCGGATCCCAAATCACTCAACAAGAAGGTAAATTGGGTAAGTTACTTCAGCCAATGTTGGGACGTTATCACCGGAATGGGTGGCGTCCCTGGTAGCCACCGTAGTTTCTATAGTAAGAAAAAAAATACGTACCCATTATCAAGAAACGAGATGGGTATGTCCTGCTGCCTAATCATATTCATCAATGGTCCCTCCAAATGATCATTCACTGCAATAACTTTTTCCCCACCAACAGGAAAAATATAATGATGAATCACTGTAATTAATAGCGGACGTTGCAGCTGAAATTAAATGAAATCAGTACGACGAAACAGCATCCTCACTTACCCGACGACCTGGAAAGCTAATTACGGCATCCGATTCGAAGTTACAAACATAATTACTAAGGTTGATAGCGGCAATTAAAACTGACTACATTATTGTTAGGTGGCATGCATGATTACTAATTATTGTTCTACGTACTTTTCTTCAATAGGGCACAGAAAGTTTGATGGCACGACACGTATACAGCTAGCATGAATAAAATCTGCCGGTGGTCGTAGTAGTATATCATTCAGAGCACTGACGACTGTGCGGCTCAACTCTAACCGAACCAAACCGTACCGAATAATTACCACCGACATGACGACAATGCCCGCAAGGGCTGGTTGGTTCCCACATGCCAACTCTTTATTATCACCAAACAACATTCCTTTTCTGGGAATGCTTTTGAAATGTAAACTCTACCCCAATTAACAGATCTCTATTACATATTAGATATGCGGTATTTTCGATATATTATTCTCGTTATAAACTATATTTTTGTATGTCAAAATGTATTCAAACTCAGGATTTTAAGTATATGTTTAGTTCTCTTACCCCTCGAGACCGTATTACATTGTTTGGGATGTTTTTACGTATTTTCAGACGATGTACGGCGTTTGGGGATAAGCGGGAACTAAGACGGACGATTTAACCTGTTCGGGGCGAAGATTATGTTATCGTTGTGGCATTTCATCGAACACCTTTATTGCGTTTTGCTTAGGTGTAGATTAGCTCGTGAGAGGAGTCTACGATTAAGAAGAATAGATCCTTAGAGGCGCGAGAGTGATCTAAGACTACCATAGGAAATTGCCAAGCCATTATAACCTGAATACTTGAGATAACTTGTCATCATTCATGCATTGTTAGCTTTAGTGGATTTGAATCCGAGCAACTTTCATTCCATATTTGAAACTCAACCTCTTGCATTTGATTTACTTTGATTTGCATTCTTAGTTGATAATTGATTACTAAAAACATTCTCATAAACAATCATTCATTGTTACTTAGTCTAGTTAGTTAATCAATTTGAGTAATAGCATTAGGAAGACCCTAGGGAAATTAACGATTCCATTAGAACAATCTAGTGGATATTTGATTGGCGGGTAAAATCTGCGCTTCAGTCGTCCAACCCAATCAATGCCATCTCCCAACCAATTAATATGTACTTTCTCTATATGTATCCCCGACATACACATTGATGGTCTTGTGGTCCTTACCAGAACCAAGTCCAAGAATCAAGGCCACAATCCCAATGCGAACTGGTCCACGCCAGCCATGGCACGCGATATAGCTTGAAATCCTTACCCTAGTGTTATTGAGTCCAATCGTCACACATCAATGGCTCAGATGCACCTCTAAACTGATCCAACATCCAAATCACAACATGTGGCTCGACAACTCGGGTCTCCAAAAGACTAAAAGGGATGATCCCCTTATTCATAGGGACATGCAAGATTGACCTACCCCAAATAGTCTAAGACCGAGACGCTCTGTCACCTCATAAGGCCCATATATACATGTCAATAGACATATGTCTGGTACTTCCATGTCTCTCTCTTGCCTATATCATTCGCTTAAGCCCCACTCACAACACCCTATTTTGACGTTCATACTCGCCTTATTAGGAAACGCCCAACAACATGAAAAAACGCCCATTCAATAGAGGTCTACATCAGCAAACCACTCATTGATCAAGCCGAGACTTGGTGATGGAGACCTCTATTGAACAGATCATACCTAGTCAGTGGATAGATTTGGACAAAAAATTACAAATCACATCTAGCTAGTCAGTACAGATTTGACCTGTTACAAGATTTTCAAATACAATCACAACCCAACATGGTGTATGATCGCCGAAATAACTTCACAGTTAATTCGACAACACAAGTATTGTTTGTGTCCAAAGGTTCCTCTCATTATTCCTGTACTCAAACTCATCAACACGGTCTAGAGTGAAATAATTGGTTTTGGGCTTTAATTACTCTAATGATTAAATTAAACTAACAATTCAAGGTTGATTCAAAGGGAGAAAACAAGTTCTTGGAAGAGATGAGTCATCAAGCTCAACTTGCTAAACACATTCAAAATGAACGAATGTTGGACTTGGATCGAATAAAATGAATCCTCCTATCACTCGTATGAATCTGCAGCACGATCATACACGCGGATTACAATTACTAGCTTCCCAATTAGGTAGAAATAACCTTAATCAGGCTAGCCGGTAATGAACACCGATAAGTTCTACAAAGTGATAAGGTGTTTTCTGGAATTAAAAGAAATCACGAGTAATCGAAAATATTGTTAACTTGGTCCATCAACGCCTAAACTACTGATAACTACACCCAACTTGGTCCATTGGGTGCAAACTAGAGCGCCCGCCAATTACAAGATGAATAACGTTTAAAACTAGAAGAAACACAAAAGGTAGAATTAGGTTATCGACTTACCCCACCGATAACTTTCATCTATCTTTGACTGTTAATCTTATGAATTCATAAGTCTATCAAACAGAGAAACTCATAGATTTGACCTAATTATCATCGTAACAAGAATTAGGTTGAAAAGCTCAATAATCAAAGCAAACCTTCATTAAAATCCAATTATCCACAATCGTCGTTTCTAAACGTTGAAGACAGGTATCATGGCTCAAATCCTACATCTCAACCAAGAAACTCAAAAACTTAGCTACTCGTGACTCTAGAAGAAGACAAATCAAAAGAAACCCTAATCATCATCTTGTTGAAGATATAACAGCTTGTTCTTCCTCCAATCGTCGCTTTTAGTCTTCCATCTTCAATCCTATCTTCAATCTTTTATAGGAACTCCTTTGGATCTTCAATTAAACTTCTAGAGAATGATTTATGCTGGTTTTTGCAGAGGGAAGTCAGAAAAAATCAAAAAAATTCGTATTTGAGAAATTGTTCTTTTCTTTCCTCAAAATCAGCACTTTTAATAAAAGCTGGTGAAATTGAAGAAAAACTCAAAACCTAACACACCCCAAATCTGAAATGACGACAACCTACTTCCTTTAAATTACTAAAATAAAAAGAAGGGTTGAATGTGGTCGTTAATTAGTTGGCAATAAAATAAAGGGGCTATATTTACGGAAGCTATAAAGTACGTTCTTCTATATAAATAAACGATCCCTCGTATGTTAGTAACACATACCTTACTTTGCCCCCAAAAGAAGAAAAATGTATTCTGCAGCTTCATTCGCCAGACAAAATCCCTTGGGGGACAGATCTTCACACATCCATCTATGGCGGCCGCAATCGAGCAGCAGACCAAGCAGTTGCTTCATTACTCGACTAGCTTATAAAAATGATAATAATAATAAACCTCGTCATCATCAAGTTAGAAATGGAGCAATCAATCTTAACAAGGATCAGGAGGCTGCCACGAAGAAGAATGTACTAGTTCCAGATCCTCATGATGATGAGCTGATGATGAACATCGTCAACAGTACTAGTTCGAAGACGCTGCAGGATGGTCTCGGAATCGAGAGCTTCCTGAGTGGGAAGACCTGGCTCATCACTGGCGCAACTGGCTTCGTCGGTAAAGGTACTAAACCATTTTAATTTGGGTCCCGATATCGAATAACTCGAGTCTTAACTTGAATAACAATATGATTTTGGTTTTGGGTTTGGGTTGATCAGTACTGTTGGAGAAGATACTGCGGTCGATTCCAGACACTAGGAAGATCTATGTGCTGATTAAGGCTAGAGACAATGAAGATGCTCTACGTAGGCTTAAAACTGAGGTGATGATTCTTTCTTTTTGTTACTAAAAAAATCAGGTTTTGCATGCATGGCTTTTAATTAATTACCGTGATTTTAACTTGTATCAGTACCGTAGTCTTAATAATATATTACCATCGTAAGGGTCAAATGCCTAATCCATCCTGTAACTTTGAGTCATTTATATACTTACCTCAAAACTTCTAAATAATACATATTAGTTATGAGGACTTCATACTTGTAAAACAAGAGTACAAGACCGATTAGACAAGGAGTTACAAATTATAAGTTTTGGAACTCGTACTTAATATTTGGAACTTTTAGGATTGGTACGTAATTGATTAGTCCAAAATTATAGGACGCTTTAAGTATCTGATCCTAGTAAACATATATTTTATTATACTGATTTACATTTGTTTTTTACGTATCAATGTGTGCAGATACTTGAAGCAGATTTATTCCAAGTTTTGAGAGTACTGCATGGAAAATCCTATAACAAGTTCATGATGAGTAAGTTGGTTCCAGTGGCCGGAAATTTGACTCAAGGTTCTGAACTCGGGATGGATTCTCAAACTGTCAGTTTGGTCGCTGGAGAGATCGATCTAATGGTCAACTCCGCCGCCAACACAACCTTCGACGAAAGGTACGTAGGCATACTCTATTCTTTTATTGTCTCCTTAATTTTAATTAAGTTATATAAGGGTTTTAATTAGTTAGTTTTGCAATTGAGATCATGTTTCCTTTTTTGTCATTTATGACTTTTGTTAGGTATGATGTCGCAATTAATACAAACACCAAAGGAGCCATCCACCTTATGGGATTTGCCGACAAGTGCAAGAACCTCAAGCTGTTTTTGCAAGTTTCGACAAGTATGTCATATTTACATATTCATACCTACAAAAAGTCAGAAATGACAAAAAAGGAATTCCGTGGTGTGATGTCATATTTGGGTAATATATCATGCAGTTTATGCAAACGGAGGAAGACAGGGGAGAGTAACGGAGAAGCCCTTCATCAACGGCGAAACCACCTTACCAAGTAACGGCGCTGTTTCGTTGCCATTGACGGTACTGGACGTTGCAGCTGAAATTGAATTGGCCTTAACTCATCATCACGGTACCGGCACCAACGAATCCGACGAATTGAAAAATTTAGGGTTTCAGAGGTACTGTTAATTGCTAAAGTTGATGACGTGATTACAAAGTACCTATTATAAATTACTAAATCATTTTAAAAATGAAAATGATCTTAATTGTTGTAACTACGTTCGTACTTTAGAACCCTAGAAAATTCAGGTTGTAAGAAACGACGTCATTTAATGCTGGATCGTGACAAGTCAATGGCATTTAATTTAAGTACGTTCGTTCATTAATTAATTTCATTCTTTATTGTATTCAATGAACTGCACATAGGGCCAAAAGGTTTGGGTGGCGGGACACCTACACCTTCACTAAAGCGATGGGAGAAATGATGATCGGAGAATGCGCATCGGAGTCGAAAGTGCCGGTGGTGGTAGTTCGACCGAGTATCATCGAGAGTACTTATGCCGATCCATTTCCAGGTTGGATCGAAGGCAACAGGTTGTTCTCTCATTACAAATGTCTTGCATGTTTGATCAGTACATATTTCTTATAGTACGGGTCTTTTCTTTCATACTATAATTAGAGATATTATTTAATCGAGTCACAAAAATATTATTTAATAATTAAAAAATTAGATTTTTGCTGAGTCATTTAACGGTCTTGGAAGGGTTATAATGAAGACGAACAACTAACGGCATAATATTTTTAGCGAAAAATTCGATAGGTCGTAACAAAAAATCTATATAAAAATGTGGTGAGAATTTTCGACATTCTAAAGTTTTTTTGCCAAAAAAAATTGATCTCATATTATCGATGTTGCTGTGCCTTTGTTTAACGTGCATAGGATGTTGGATCCAATCGCGCAAAATTACTGTAAAGGTCGGATGACGAGCTTTCCCGGAGACCCCAACTCGATCATGGACGTGGTTAGTAAACGTATTGGATCACTTCCACACACACACACAAAAACGTATCGTAGGAAAAACAAATAGTATAGTGACTCATTTGTTATATACACATAGTATAAGGACTAAATTACCTTTACACCCAAAGTTTGAGTATGGTTACGTACGCCTATGCAGGTCCCAGTTGACATGGTGGTCAACGTGATATTGGCAGCCGCAACTCGCCACGGCGCCGCTAGTACTTTGGTCGTCAATAACGGTCATCATACGAATACTGTGAACGTGTACCAAATCGGTTCTTCCGTTTCCAATCCGATGACTCTAAGCCAACTGTTCATGTTTTACTACATTCACTTTCGAGATTCTCCGGTTCTCGTCCATGGCAGATCCCTCCGGGTCACAGGACCACTTGATATATGCAGCTCCCTCCAAGAATTCTCCTCCGGACTCTGCATCCCAGCCGGCAAAAGCTCCGGTGAAAAGATGCGGCAGGTGGCCATCCGTATGGCTACGTTGTACAAGCCCTACATGTCCTTTATGGGAAGGTAACTATTGAGTTTAATAATTACCTGCCCTGTTCTCAAAGAAATTTTGTTAATTGGCCGGATTTGGGGTCAATTTCGGATGTTTAATTGATTCCGTTGGATTGAGGGTCAGGTTTGATTCCGCATAATTACAACCTCTGAATTTTGTTTGGAGTGGTCCGAATTTGTCAAATCTAATGAATTTTTCTTTGAATCCAAATTTCGACAGCTTCAGAAATTCCAACCAGAATTTACACCTTTTAACTTAAAACGTTGCGGTATATGTATAGATATGACTGTAGCAACACGGAGAAGCTGATGGAGGAGATGTCGGAGGAAGAAAAGGAGAAGTTTGGGTTTGATGTCACTCGAATCGACTGGCAACGTTACATTGCAGAGGTTCACATCCCTGGTCTCAGGAAACATGTCATGAAGGAGATGGTTCTGGCAGATGTACTCTATTAGTACATAGTTTGGAAATCATAAAAACAAATTGATTATTGGATTTTCAAGCTTTTCAGCTTGGTGTTTGTTGAATTCGGATATTAGTCCTCAAACTTTCTGTATTTACAATTTGGTTCTTGCGAGCGTGCCGTTTGTTACTTCCTACTACTACTACTATTTTCCACACAGGTATCTGTCCATGTGCATGATTGACACGTGTCGATTTATTCTACTGTAACCTGTTTTTCTAAGTAGGGGGTCGTTTGGTATGGAGGAATGAAAATGGAGGAAATGTGGAAATTGGGAATTGAGGAATCAGAGATTGTGTAATTCTAATTACATTGTTTGATGATGAGGTTTGTAATTCAAATACAATTTTCAGTTTGTTAGAAATTTATTGTGCAATGACCATGATGCCCTTATTTGAAATCCAATTTCAAGACTCATCATCTTCTAGTTAGCAAAAATTCATTTAATACTCGTATAATACACATATACGTATTATATGCGTTTACAACTTCCGTTCTCATACTATTATAGAGCCGTTTAATTTTAAAATTTTAAAATTTTCTAATTGTTGCCGAAATTTTAAACGTATTGCTATGTTGAAACAATGTATGAAACTATGAACGTATTAATATTGTACCATACTCATACCATATTTTACTAACTATAAATGAGAATAAATCCGATACTCACCACTCCTTTTATTTATCAAGGAAGAAGAATTAATATTTGTACATATCTACAACCATATATTATAATATGTCATGGCTAATCATATAGTTTTTCCAAATATGCATTACATAATTGTAATAATATATTACATGTTTTGGCTAATCAAACCAATTCTCACTTTTATTCCCCACCTCGATTGTTATAATCGTTATAGCCGTAAAGGAAGTTGGGGGTAATAATGACAATATCTATCCATTGTTTACAAAAACTCAAGAGTTTTGAAGAAAACATCATCAACACCATGTATTTGAAAAATGCACATTTGAGAGAAAATGTGGGCTCGGAGAAAAAGTATTTTCGTAAAACACTGGCCATTTAAACTAAACAAACAAGTATTTCTTTGTTACTCTGAGTTTTCACAAAATCCTTCTAATTTCCTCTATAACAAACGAGGCCTAGGGTCTTTTCATTAACTCATTTGCTCTCTGTTTTCTTTTTCCTCTCAAGTTAAGATGTTAACGGTAGCGATTTTGTATTTGTATGCAGGTATGCCATTATAGTTATAATTTTATATTTGGCGTTATTATAATAGTATGTAAAATAACTTATAATTTTGTTTTGTGTTCAAAGGGTGTCAATTTCGATAAAAAATTTCAAAATCATCAGAATTCATATTCAATGATAAATTCAAACCATATCGAATGAAATACAGATAGAATTAGGCATAAATAACCCCCGCATGATCGGAAAATTTCGAAAATTTCATTTTTAATCATAAAAAACGTACCCAACAAAATTGATAGAATATCAAAATTGATCCTGATCCGGCCTATTCCACTTCAAATCCGTTGCAAAAGACAATACCTACTATTATAGTGACCTCCGAAGCGAAAATTTAACTGCAGTGGCATAGAGGCCCAACCATAGAAGTAGAGTAGCCGGGGGATTAGGCCCAATAGCCCAGTAATTGGGCAAGTAATTGGGCCAACAAGAAAAGTAAATTCCCAAGCAGCTTCCTGCTTCCAAAGTCCAACAACCTGTCGGGAAAGATCATACCAATACTTTTCTTGATCTCTATGTTTGGAGTTCGTGGATGTTCGTAATGTTTGTGTTTGATATTTCCTACAGATATTTGATATGTGGATATCAAAGGCAATATGCTAAGATCATTCTCTCCCTATTGGCTCATCATTGCAGGCCATGTGGAGGGTAGCGATGTATCAATTCGGAGGGTATTGGCCTCCCTAACTACTTATCTTCGGCTTCATGTGCAGGTTGTTCAACAATATATTAATAAAACTTCTCACTTAATGGTGCATGAAAAGCTCTTTCAGACTGTAATCTTATAAACTAAATTAATTTTTAAATTATATTTACTTATATGTTATCTTGTGAGCCATTTATAAAAAAAAAAAAAAAATCAAACGGCCTGTCGCTATATACAACTGTAGCAGTCAAAATTAGTTGCTAATTGTTCCACTACGCCAGCTAGCTAGGCAATTGGTTGGCTTTTATGCAATGTAAATACAAACAAACAACATGGATCAAATTAATGAGTTCCTTAAACAACAGTTAGTCAGCATTATTTTGAGGTTTCTTATTAAACTCTCCCACTTCCCAGTTTTAACATTACCTCATTAGACCCCTACGTCGATTCAAAACCATGACAAGTACCAAACAGAGAATTTAACTTACTATTTATCACATGTTATTATCCTCTCGTTTGGAGTTTTGGATGTTAATTAACATACAGTCATTGTCTGTAAACACTGGTAAATTGGCATCTTGGGATATGGCGACAGAATCGTTAGCTACACCGGTTATTCGGTTAACTATATTTTTATTTTGATCAAATTAATAGATCGTTAAAGCATTCCATTTTTTTAAGTGGATATTCATTAATGTTCAACCATGTTCGTTTAGTATAAACAACTACTGCCTAGTCAGGTCTTTGTGCAAATTTCCTCACAACATAAGTAATGTAATAATAGTGTGATCGGATTATAAAAGAGAAATAAAAAATGAATAAAAAACATGTATTGAGACAGTATAATGTCCCATGTGAATTTATGACGGTCTCAATATGTAGGGGTAGAGTCAGAAAATTTGATTGGGAAGAGCCAAGATTTATAAAAAATTATAATATAATAGTAATAACCAATAATATATTTATTTATTTATTTAAATTTCGAAGGACTACATCAGTAATATTCTATATATGAAGGTTATTTATGAAATAAAATGTAAAATTCTAAAAGAAATTGAAGAAAACTAATGGAGTAGAGGCTTGAACCACCAACCTTTTACTTGCAATTAATTGTTTTAACCACTATGCCACTAGATGATTATTATTATGATAATCCGTTTTGTAATTTTATAAAATTCCAGGAGGCCATTGCTCCTCCCAACTATGAGCTAACTCCTGTCAGCATGTGTGCTCAATAGAGTAAGCATGGCAATATTTGTTGTATTGGGCAGTGTGGTCTCATTCTAGCTATTGATGTGATCACGCAATTTAAGTTATCATATTAGGGCGATCCGTTGAGATCTCGCCACATATATTAGTAAGCGGTGACCTAATCGTAGAGACTAAGTCTATTAGGTTTCTTGGTTCGGTCAAGAGCTAGCAATCAGTATTTTATTATGCCCCACCAGGTCCAGGCGGTAAGACCCATGTGGTCAATTAACCATCAATGTTGGGTATCCACTGGACTGATTTGAATTGTAATAATACATGTTGTTGATAAAGTTTGGTTCGATTTATTACTCAATCGTCTATTGTTTGGTTAGAGTAATTATGGTTAATGCCGCAGTATAGGGTGTCTCGAGTGCGGGAGAGTATCCGAGTTCATCATCCTGTAGTGAGCTGGTGGAGATTGATTTGGAACTCACCCACAATCTCAAGGTATTCGTTCATTGCTTGACAGATTTTGTTGGGGAGATTGCCGTTGAAGAATAAGTTGACTTCATGGGGTATTGAGAATGACCCTTCCTGCAGTATGTGTGATGCAGGGGATGAAACCTCTATTCATCTTTTCCTCACCTGTCCTTATATTTCTCGTCTTAGAGCTAAATTCTTTCATCGCCTGATTTATCTTGATGATTGAAAGGGTGAGATTAATTGGATGTTTTCTAATTTTTTTAGGCCTTCTCCTTTATTTAGAGCTGTTAATTTTCTATGAAAGTGCCTTGTGAGTCATGTATGAAAGGAAAGATGTCGTCGGGTGTATACGGGTGTTAAAATGAGTGAAGATCAATTGGGAAGTTGAATATGCTGGGAGCTCTCGATAGTCAGGAACAACATCGATATTAGTAGGTTCATTGAAGTTTATAATAATTTGTATAGATAGTTTCATTGTAATTCATATATTGTAGATAGTTCCTTATGTTCTTAGTCTTAGTCGGTTTCTGTACTTTGTGAATAACAGCTCTTGAGTTGTTACAATTTCGATGGAATGATAATTGATATTTATCGGGAAAAATTTTATGATTATTCAACCGTGACTTACCTTGAAACCAGACCGGAATACAACTCGAGTGACCATTCCATTTCCAGCCACTGCTGGCCATGGGATCTCTCCGAGACTTACAAAAACAATTAACATTAAACAGAACAGTTGACTTGTCTTTGACGTGGAAATGGTCGTGGCTGGCTGTTATTAATTTATTATTAATCTTTGTCCACGACAGCCCCGATTACCGGAAACAGTGGAATCCAGCTCTGTGCCGCCTCCAAATGATCCTTGCTAATTCCTAAACACAAAAAACCGAATTCAATTTTCGAATTTCCAGAAAGAAAATCAAAATCTCTCCCAGACGGCATTTTCTACAAGAAACAGAATAACGAAGTATCGAAATTCCACCCAAATAAATTAGCTTCATCGTCCTCAACCTCTCCACAACAAATTACCGATTGTTCCCAAGAAAAGATCCCTTCTTTTTGTCCATGGAGAGCATAGCATTGTGGCAAGCGTCGGCTCTCTGTGGAATAGCATCCTGGATTGCCTTTTCCCCCTGCTTCAACGTCACCCACAAACTCCGATCTCTGCTCCAACCATGGGTCTCCCGCCACGTCGCCGCCGGAACCCCCGCCGTTCTCCGGATCCAGGTTTTTTTATAAAATCTATCTTCTCTAGCTAGTTGTTGACCAATTCGGTTTTGATTTTGAATTTCGTTTTCAATATTTACAGAAGTACCAGCATAAGTATTTGGATGCTTTGTTCTCCGGCTTGTCATGTGTGGTCTCCGTCCCCTTTTACACCGCCTTTCTTCCTTTCCTGTTCTGGGTAGGACTGACTTGCTTTTCTGTTTCTCAAATTTGATGCTGTCTCCATAGCTGGAATCTGAGCTGATTGTTTCTGGTTGTAGAGTGGGCATGGGAAATTGGCTCGGCAGATGACACTTTTGATGGCTTTCTGTGATTATTCAGGCAACTGTATCAAGGTAATCTTTCCGTTTTGATTTGGTTTTGCATAAGGGTTTTGTTTTTGGTTCTTGTATCGAAAGTCCATTGCTTTTTCGTTTGTGGTATGAAAATTAGGATGTGGTGTCAGCTCCTAGACCTAGTAGCCCTCCAGTTAGGAGAGTTACTGCTACAAAGGATGAAGAAGACAATGCTTTGGAATATGGGTTGCCTTCTTCCCACACTCTCAATACTGTCTGTTTGTCCGGGTATGCTTACTTTCTTCACTATATGAGTGAGTATGCAATGTTCTTCATAGTAGTGTTTTAAGTCATTAGAGAAGAATATTTTCTGGAAACGGCTTGTCTGTGAACATTAAGCTTTCTGATTGAACTGGGGACCGACTTTTATCCGCGATGAGAATGTAGTGTAGAGTAGGTGATGTGAAATACGATTTAGTCACTTGTAACTGGATTGCCCTAAATCTGTTTGGTGAACTTGGCCAAGGTTCAGAAGGGTGATAGACTTTCCATTAATTGTTATATTGAAAGCCAAACTTCATTCACATTGAAGAGTTTGCGCTTCTTCCATTCATTCGGATTCTGCATTTTTCTCTTCAGTATACTATAGCAGTTTCATGCGGCACTTACTCCTTTCTGTTTTGACTGTGTCTGTGACAGGTATCTTTTGTGCTATGTTTTGTCCTACATGCAAAATCAGGATTTGTCATTAACTATGGCTGGAGTTGCCATGGTTTGCTTGCTTGTTGGCCTCACTGGTTGGGGTAAGTATAACCATCTTCACAAGTTTATCGCCTCTTTTTGTCTTCCTTTCTCCACTTTATTTGTAGTAGCTGAAACTAAATCTCACTTGATAGGAAGAATTTACCTCGGCATGCACAGCTTGATTGATATCATAGCTGGTCTTGTTTTCGGCATCCTGATCCTCGCCTTTTGGCTGACCGTCCATGACCGTATTGACAGCTTCATTGTCTCGGGACAAAATGGTAAGCAAACTTAGATTCATCCCAAAGGAACAGGATGTCATCTTACTTCTGCGTTTTACCTTTTTTTGTACAGTCACTACATTTTGGGCCACCTTGAGCTTCTTGTTGCTCTTCGCTTATCCAACTCCCGAGTTCCCAACTCCAAGCTTCGAATTCCACACAGCCTTTGATGGTGTTGCATTCGGAATAGTAAGCATCCTCTCATCTTTTCTTTTTAACTGAGTAAATCTTGGTCAAGAAGTCATCTTTTCATGATACATTGTCATTTTCTGGGTGGTGATAGAACTAAAGTATGAAATGCAAAATGTACCAGGTGGCTGGAATCCAACAAACCTACCATCAGTTCCACCACGAAACGGTGCCAAGGATATGCACACCGGAGCTCCCAATCCAGGCCTTCCTGGGGAGAGTGGCAGTTGGAATCCCGACGATTCTCCTGGTCAAGTTCTGCAGCAAAGCCCTGGCCAAGTGGATCCTCCCAGTAGTGTCGAACACATTGGGTATTCCCATAAGATCAACCACTTACATACCGGTACTAAATGCAGCAGGGAAGAAACCAGTCAAGCAGCAGCAGCAGTCAGGAGGGTATATCCAGAAACTATTCTTTTTGTCTAACCAGGATTCGTTCGAAGTTGATACTGGCATCCGATTCATCCAGTACGCGGGCCTTGCGTGGTCTGTCGTTGACCTCGTTCCGTCTATTTTCTCATACCTCGGATTGTAGTATGTGCACACGGTTCAGGCTGATGATTTTGTTCTGAAGGAGTTGAGGATGACATTGGCAATGGTTGGTGTACATATGAGAAAGAGATGAGTAGAGATGGTTGTTGTTGTTAGTATATTTCTTCTTTCAGATTGAGAAGCTATCCATCCCTTCTACTGATGCTATTATGCTTACATTTGTATTTTTTCTGAAATGTGTAAAATTTTGGCAATGAAATATTTCTCTATGGTCTTATATTATTAACTATAGAGTGATAAATCATCAATTTGACTCTCCTTTCTTTTTGTCATAAATCATAATCCTATAGTCTAATTGGTACAAATCAACCAACATTACTTTCTCGATATAATCTTCATTCACAATCAATTAATCAATTCTCATCTAACTAGTAAATCAACAACATATCACATAATATAGAAATTATAAGTACCTTCTAGTATCTCGTGTCAAGCACTAATTTCAAGATTCGCTTCTTAATCCGGACTTATGTACTCTTTTGTATCAATTTATGAATTTGGTCCACAACATCACAGTCTTTGGTGGACTCTATCTTCATCTCGATGTATCAAGCTAATTGTACAATGAAAATCAAGCTGTACACGTACTATCTAATATTTTTTCTTCCAATAGTATATGTAGAGGTGTAACAACCGCTCTTAACTCAGTCTGAATTATCCAAACACATTACTGTTACACGGATGAAGACTATCTAAACATTTTTTTATAATTATTGGAAAAAAATTTTACTAACTTCACACATACAAAGTAAAAGTGAAAAAAAAAATTATCTGATTTTTCCATATCCAGTCATATTTAAAATATGGTCAAATTTTGTAGGGAAATAAATAGGTAGATTTTAAGAGGAGAAGAAAAAGAATTGAGGGAAGAAAAAATATAGGGGGAAACGTAAATCTAGAGATGCAAAGCTCAACCTCAAATCTAAAATAAAATTTTAAAAAAGAATAATTATAAATATCGTAAATATCTCATTTCAATTTTTTTATATTCCCTTTTACGATTTTACGGCTCCTCTCTCTCACCCTCTGCACCAAACAAACCGAGATAGTAGTGTTCGCATGTCCGATCTCCAAAACCAGCTAGGGTTTCTCGTATCTCTGGATTCTCTCATCATCGAACCACAGGTTTCTCTTCCTCCTCTTCTCTCGCCTTCTTCTTCTCCATTTCTCCTTCCTGCTTTCTCTCTCTCTCTCTCTGTATCTCTCTATCTATCTCCTCTCTCTCTCTCTCTCTCCCTCCCTCTTCACCTCCTATATATATTCCCATTCGCGTGAGAAGAATGCGGGAGGGTTAGATTCGGATCCTTCCGCAGTTTCTTCTTGTTTTCTCTATTGGATTGCTGCCGATTGGATTCTCTTGATTGTTCTCTCTAGCTGGGGTTGCGTGCAATGGCGCTTTAAATTATTTTGTGTATCAGATTCTTCTTTGGGTTGTTCATCTGTTTGTTGTTCTGCTCGCTGGTTGCTCTATCCTGTTATATCTGCTTCATTTCGATTGACCTAAAGCGTCTTTGAGCTATGGTATCGTAGGTACCGACTTTATGTTCTTGCTGTTGAAGGGGTTTTATCATTTATGCATGTTTCTTTTTGACATTGTGATTGTTAATTTGCTATTCAAGGCTTTCTGGTTGACTTAGATTTAGCGGATGTAATGCGCTGTGGCTTATATTCGCGTATTTGGATTTCGTGTTTGATATAGGTTGCTGGCGTTTTGATTATCAAGGATTCCCTCTGCAGTTTTATATAGGAGAAGGCTGAGTTTTGATATTGGAGGCTGGATTTTTGTTTTTCCCCCTCTTTTAGGATTAGGTTTCCTGAATTGATATATTTTTGACCAATTATGACTACTCGATGGGCTGATTCTGTCGCTAGCTCAGCATCAGACAATGCCGGTTCAGCCTCTGGCCGTTCTGCCTACGTCCCACCCCACCAACGTAATAGACCACCATCTGCTGCTCCTGCAGCTCAACCCTTTGCGGCCCCATCCCCGGCTAATGACCACGTAGGAGGTTATGGTGGACCGCCAGGTGGTTCTCGCTGGGGTGGTGCTCCAAGAGCAGATCCGGGGAGAGGAGGAGGATATGGTTATGGTGGTGGCCGGGGTGGCGGTGGTTATAATAATAATAATAATAGAGGAGGTGGATGGAACCGAGAGGTGAATCCCTTTGGAGAAGAAGAAGCCGATGCAGAATGTGCACCGAGCGGGCAAGATAGTACTGCCATTAACTTTGATGCATATGAAGATATTCCCGTGGATGCTAGTGGGGACAATGTGCCTCCTCCTGTAAATACCTTCGCAGAGATTGATTTGGGTGATGCAGTAAATCAAAATATACGGAGATGCAAGTATGTGAGACCAACACCGGTTCAGCGCCATGCAATCCCTATATTGCTTGCCGGACGTGACTTGATGGCCTGTGCTCAGACAGGTTCGGGAAAGACTGCTGCTTTTTGCTTTCCTATAATTAATGGAATTATGCGGGATACTCATATACAGAGACCACGTGCTCCTAGAACTGCATTCCCTCTTGCTCTTATTCTCTCACCTACAAGAGAACTATCTTCTCAGGTGCGATATATTTGGGTTTTTTTTCAGTAGAAATATGTTCTTAATTTCTCTGAATTTCTTGTCTGACTTCGCTAATTTATTCGAGCTTTTAATATGATTACAGATACATGATGAAGCCAAGAAATTTTCTTATCAAACTGGTGTAAGAGTGGTTGTTGCTTATGGAGGGGCACCAATTATGAATCAGGTTTGTCATTGTGTGTATTTTGCCTTTTATATTCTGTTATGATGCATTCGTTTGTTATGGACTGCTGAGAAGTTGTGATGTAGACAGCTAATAAGTATACATTTTTATCTTAGTTTGCTATAGTAAGTTCTTTTTGTTTGCTTGAACAGTTGAGAGAACTTGAAAGGGGAGTTGATATTCTCGTAGCTACTCCTGGTCGATTGGTTGATTTGCTTGAGAGGGCTAGGGTGTCATTGCAGATGATCAGATTCTTGGCACTTGATGAGGCTGATAGGATGCTTGATATGGGATTTGAGCCTCAGATCAGAAAGATAGTTGAACAAGTAGACATGCCCCCATCCGGGATGAGGCAGACTATGCTTTTCAGTGCTACTTTTCCAAAAGAAATACAGGTATAATATCATTGTAGAAGTCAGTTTTGGCATTAAATTTGTTTAGACATGGTAGTATTGTCCCTTACAGTAGTTTTGGATATGTACATGCAGAGACTTGCATCAGACTTCCTTTCAAATTACATTTTCTTGGCTGTTGGAAGGGTTGGCTCCAGCACTGATTTGATTCTTCAGAGAGTTGAATATGTCCAAGATGCTGACAAGAGAAGCCATCTCATGGACCTTCTTCATGCACAGAAAGAAAGTGAAGCTAACAGCAAGGTAATGTTTTCTCCTTGTTGCACGCTGGAAATGTTTTGTTCCACGATCAGCATATGCTTCATCAACCGAAGAAATGAAGCCAAGCCAGATCCTTATCTCTAAAACTTGTTTATAAAGGATTAAAATGAATATTTTGTTTATGAGCATGTGTTGGGATCATTTCATACTTGTTGGTTTTATTAGCAACATATTCATATTGGCTTTTTCCTCGAGTCTGCAGCCATCCTTGACATTAGTGTTTGTGGAGACCAAGAAGGGAGCCGATTCTCTGGAGTATTGGCTGTGTCAAAACAGGTTCCCCGCCACTACAATTCATGGTGATAGATCACAGCAGGTCAGTTTCTTCTGAATGTTATAAAGGGACACAAGACATGCTTCAGTTTTCTGTAGTAGTTGCCTGCTCCATGTTTTTTCTACTTCAGTGCTGAAATGTTTATAAACCATTAGTTGGCGGTTTTTCCCAAAGCAATACAATGGTAGGTTCTAGTTCATTTTGTTTTGTAGGAAACCCCATCGATGAGGAAAACCATAATGGCTGAATGTTCTAAACCGTGTTATTCTTATATACTGTTCAATGTGTATGCTAGTGGGAAGTAGTTCTTTTGTATTTTCGATACTCGTGAGTAATTGCTTTCGATGTATCTTGTGTAGCTGATAATTTTCTTGGACTTTGTTGCAGGAAAGAGAACTTGCATTGAGATCCTTCAAGAGTGGAAGGACACCAATTCTAGTTGCAACAGATGTAGCTGCTCGCGGTCTAGACATACCGCATGTGGCTCATGTCGTCAACTTCGACCTCCCCAACGACATCGACGATTACGTCCACAGAATAGGACGAACCGGACGAGCTGGGAAATCTGGTCTGGCTACAGCCTTCTTCAACGACAACAACGGCTCATTGGCAAGGTCGCTGGTAGAATTGATGCAAGAAGCAAACCAAGAAGTTCCCGCTTGGCTAGTCCGGTACGCGTCACGCTCTTCATACGGTGGAGGCAAGAATCGCCGGTCTGGCGGAGGGCGCTTTGGTGGACGAGACATCAGAAGGGAAGGATCCTTCAGTAGGGGAGGTGGAGACTATCACGGTGGTGGCGGCGGCGGCGGTAGTTACGGCGTCCCCGGAGGTGGTTATGGCATGGGTTCAGGAGTGACGAGCGCTTGGGATTAGGCCGGTCGGAGCCCCAAGGCATATTTTTACTATTGATTTGAACACGTATATGGTTCCAGAATTTCTGAGTAGTTGGGCACTTAGGTTCTACTAACAATGAAGGAGTTGTGTACTAATTTTTTGTTCTTTCTTGGTCATTTTTTGTTCTGGAGGTTGAATATGATTAGCCCCCCAACTGAAACTGAATGTCTTTTCTTCTAGCCCACATCATTCCTATTGAGAGAAAAATTCCTACTTCTTTTGACCATTTTTGCACCAATTTTGTCTGTGGAATGGATTTATGCTTTCCTGTAACTATTGTTGTTCTTTACCAAATTTTTTGTTGCGACTTAAATACCGCTGAACATTTTAAAACCTTTCATACTTACCATTCAACTTTTTTTTTAGTTCATCGTGTACCACTAATCTTGAATTAGTGTTTATCTCAGCCCGAATCACCCATCTAAGGAAGAAAAAGAAAGGTCATTAGAACTGGAGAGAGAACTGAGAATCGCAGCCCGAATCACCCATCTTCAACGTATTTTTTGGTGGTCTTCTTAATGCAGAAACAGAGTTCAAGCTCTGGAAATGGTGCGCCGATTATCTATCTTCATTTCATTTCTCTCCACTGCCGAAGGCAACCCAAAGTGAAATTCGTATCTGGCTTTTCTCCGATGGAAGATGGTTCCGTTTACTTTACTATCTTATGGATTTTAGTTTGCGTCACTTTCTCAAGTATATAAGAGACGAATTGTAGAATGCAAGTAGCTAGAAAATACTTGTTGGAACTACTTTTGGGTTTAAAGAAGATGAAAAGGGAAGAAGGGGAATAGGGAAGAGACGCCTCTGTTTTCTTTTGGCTGTCCTGTCAGCAATTATTATTGACTATGATGTTTCCGGCATGTCCACGTCAGTTTTCCGATCATAATTTTTAGAGAGTGGTACGGGATGAACACTAATTCAAAATTAATGGTATCTGATGAACTAAAAAATATTTAATATTGTCATGTTTGAATTATGTAAACCATACATATTGCAATGACAACGGTTGAGGCAAATTTTATTTTTTCATAAATATCATATTGTATTCGCATTTTTCCTCGTGAGAATATTTTTTTTCATAATAGATATATTATAAGTTTGTTGCACAACCACATGGGAATATATTATCTCATGTTGTTGATATATTATAGGTTTGTTCTAAACGGACAATAATAAATTATCTTCCAATCCAGTTACCTATCAGGTTATGATTGGTGGGATTTTTGTTTCCTTTAACATGTACCTATCAAAGGGATTAACGTTATCTGCCTTACAACTCCGATCTTTTTACATTCACAACTATAACACTATTATCGCTAAGCGAATATGGTTGCCCATATTTTTGACAATATAGTACTACGAGGTGAAATCATCATGTTATTTGGATTGATAGGCTCCCTATTTTTTTGATCGATCAACAAATGTTGAATGATGTAATAATTCATTCTAACTAATAAGACTGCAACAAATTTTTTACTTTTTCCATCGTACATAAAATTAAATTTTATAGTTGCAACTTATATTAAAATAATTCCTCATCACATCTTGAGAAAGTGGAGCTTCGTAAATCTTCAAAAGAGACATAATTTCGTAAGGATAACATATTATGAAAGTAAGAAAAAAGAATATACAAGAGTAGGGAGAAAAAACGATCTCTTATTGATGTATATACTTGGTGTAACAAGAATGAACATGTATAGATGTAGAACAATCTCATAGCCTATAATATTATTACACATGAATAAGTGCGCATGGACGAGCACATCAATGCATACATGAATAAGTAGAAATGAGATTTTGAATGACATTGTACACTATAAGAATCGGCATAACTAACGGCAGATTTAATTATAATTTAATAGCTGACAAACCGCTGTTAGCCACTCTAACAGCGGATACGAATCCGCTATTATGTTAAGTACTGTTAGAATATGTAACATTGGATTTTATAACCGTTATCCTAACCGTGGTTCCATTAACGATGTCTTTTTCTCCTGTCAATATTACTAATTTAGCAGTGGTTTTTATCCGCGGTTAGACTAACATTTATACTTGTATACTCATACTCTTCAATCTGTAATAACAAACTAATATACACCTTATGTACAAATATATATAATATGAATTCTCATGTATTCACTAAATTAGTTTCTAAGCAATCACATTTCTAAACAGACCACATTACCACATGTCTAATTAACACACCACATATTGCTACATTAAATAAACTCATTTCTAAGCACATTACATTACCAAGCTACCAAATTTCAGTTTAGATATAAGTTGAGGTGGACACTCCAGTGGAAAACATATACCGGGTGCAAACATCGTGTGGCAATATACCATTTGGTAATTTTTATTTTTTATAAAATTGTGGTGTTAGCCCTTAAAAATGTAAAAACATGCAAATCAATCATCAAAAATTTATTGGATTACGGTTTGCACCCGTTATCGTACTAGAATCTTCCCTTCCAAATCCACCCAGTAATTCCAAGACATTGATGGTTTTGAGTAATGAGATTAATCATAGATGGTTAATGATTTAATGAAAGTTTTCTGATTAGTAATCTAGGATCAGATTTGACGTAATCGATTTCTATCGGATCCGTAAAAATATACGACAATAAAAATAGTAATTGATTTGGGTAAAAAATATAAAGTTAAAGACTATAACTTATACGTAAGTTTAGGGGAGATGATGTTAAATAACATATTCGACGGTAACAAGGCTAAAATTTTGGGTGATAAAGTTGTTAATTATACAAACTGAAGGGTTTCAATGACATAAAATTGGGAGGGTCAATCAAAACTCGCCACAACACATTTGTATGTGGTGCATGTTTCCAGCGAAGTATTACCCATAAGTTAATTAGTAAAGCACATATCACACATTACTACATTTTAAAGCAAACCTATTTTTAAGCACACCACATTACCACATTTTCATACATGGTTTGAGATATTCGACTCCCAACCTCGAATCAAAAAAAAGTCAAAGATTGATGGATAAATTTGGACAAGCTCCCTTTTCAAATCACCTAATACAAAAAACTCACCCAAATAAAAATAGTTTAGAAAATAATTCCTAAATTTGAACATAAAATACAAAACCCCAAATTTCAACATATACGAACTTCGAATTAAATCCTCCTAATGCAATAAAAATCGACATATGCTCAATTTCTTCATAATAACTCTTGCACTATTATTAATCATTAGCAATTCTAAGAACGCTAACACTAATAATTCTTAAAAGGTATGAAATTGAAATCTTAAATTTCTATTAAAATTCATAATCACAATACTAAATATTAAACCCTAAAAGTTTTTTTTTGAACTACTACCCTAGAAGTTGTTGTGTCCACAAAAATGAATTAAAACCAATTTCTACTCTACATAAAAAATTTCTAATTTCTAATATCTAACCTAACTTTTACCTAACTTATTTGATCGAGGAGGGAATGTAAGTGTAGGAGTTGATGGATGGGCACAAACCATCGACAACACAGATGGCGAGCAGCGAACGATGACGGACAGACAAAACGGTAGATGACTGAGTGGTGTTGGGAGAAGAGGCCGTGTTGTTGTGTTTTTGTGATTTGGATAAAATGAGGGAAGATGCTTCTACCTCTGGAGTATATTCCGACCCGAGAAACATAACAACGACTAATCTAACCGCAAATAAAGTTTATCAATAAAGTTGTAATTTACGACGCTGTATTCCCTCTACCGGAATTGGCGCGCATTCGTGTGGGAAGATTTTTTTGGGTAAGCTTAATAGTAGATTTATCCGCTGTTATATTTAATGATGGTCAATATCCGCAGTTAAATCTTAATGTTTATCGCGACTTCTAATTCGCAGTTAGAAAAAATCATAACCGCCGTTAAATATTCATTATAATAGCGGATTCTCATTTATAGAAAAACAGCGAATTCTCATTTATAAAAAAGTGGATTTTCAACTACCGTTAAATATCCAATGTTAACAAGCTCAATTCTTGTAGTGAAATTACATGATCAATGTGGAGATGTGAGCTACTCAATAGTATGTTTCACATTTATCATAATGGATAACACTTTAGTATCTGCATGTATTGATACCATCTATACTATATTTTTGCCATGTTATGTATTTAAAATTAAGAGTTTGAAGGTTATGATTGTGTATAAAGGTCTATGCTATATTGTTAGGGGTTTGGAGTTTATTTGTTTAGGTTTAGGATTTATAATTTTGGTTCGTAGTTAAAAGTTAAAATTTGTGATGCAATTTAGGAATTTGAGTTTATAAAGTAATGTTTGAAGAATAGACTTTTGTGTTTGAAGATTAACATCATTCTTTAGTATTATAGATAGTACCTGTGGTATTGAATGAGATATGAAATTTTGAGTATGTTCTTATTCGAACTAAAAACTTAACTTCTAATAAAATATATATATTTAAAAGTTAATTTTCTTATTTTTATTCAAATATTATTTCACATTTTACCAGCGAAACAGAGGATTGATCAATCAAAGTATTGACATTTATAAGACGTGTTGAATTTGAGAGGAGAAGAAAAAGAAACATGCAAGAAAGAGAGAAAAAAAAAGAAGAAATATAGGGGAGACGTAAATCTAAACCAAAATAATAATTATAAATCATCATAAAATATCTCATTGTTATAAAATTAAACTCAAAGAAAGACAAGAACAAGAGAAAATATGGAGAGAGAGAGAGTTTCTTATTGAGGTGTATCGAATGCTACAAATGAGAGCTCTATTTATAGGCTCATAGATCATAACCTATACTCTCTAATATTATTACACATAAAGGTGGGAAAATAAATACAATGAAATACATTGAAGAATGGAATAAGGAGTTACACAATGGTGCATTCACTATAGTAATTATATTCATAACACTCCCCCTTGAATGACCATTGGTTATACATCGTTCTTCGAATACGCTTTTGATATCGCCTCATTAAAAACCTTACCGGGAAAACCCGGTGGGAAAAACCATGGTTAAGGAAAAAGAGTACAACTGCGTATTGACTCCCCCTGATGATGATATTAGTTGAGATCCTTCATATTGACTCCCCCTGATGAGGATATCAACTCTCGCTCATCATTATATCAGTTGAGATCATTCACTCACCAATTCCAAATTTGCTTTTCAACAGTTGATGCAAAGAGATCTTTGGTGAATAAATCAACCAAGTTATCACTTAGGTGCACTTAGTTGATAAATATTTCAACTCATTGAAGTTTGTGCATAAAATGTATGCATCACATGATCGATGGTCATCCATAATTCACATGACACTTCACCTTAGATGACCATTAGATGAGAATATGTCTCATTAAAACCTTACTAGGAAAACCCTATGGGATAAAAACCTAGTGAAGGAAAAAGAGTACATAATCATCACATCACGTTGCAACATTTTCTTGCAACACAAGGATATATGCAAAATAAATATCATGCATGATTTATAGGATCGGATCTTGAAATGGTGGTGTAGCTTTATAAGTTGGTTTCACAGCCCACCAAGTGGTAAAATTATCACATGAGACCAATTTATGGTCAACCAACACAAATATGACCAAGATTACTACTTCAAAATCGAGTACATCTTCGTCTTAATAAAGGTCGATTAAACTCGACATAGAGTCACATAGTGATCGACTACCATCCGGACAACGATAGCCATGTCATATCCATATAACTTTTTGTTGGATATAATTAGTATATCATTGATGATATACGAAAATCATGTTCGAGAGAGATGCACGGTTGGCAAGTTAGTGGTAATCTACCACATCTTCCATCTCGAACTCTAGCTAATCAATATTTGATTGCTTTGAGAAACTCTTTAGGAGTCTCAATAAAGTGTATGTCATCTATATAACAAAAGATGATGATGACACTTAAACTCTTATAAACAAAAGAAATACATTTTAAATATAAAATAAAGTATAGAAATTTTTATAAGAATTTCAAAATCATAAAATATGACAAAGATGATTTTTCATCATTCAAAATTCAACTCAATATGAAAAAGAAATCATAGTTTTATGCATAGAGAAATGTATTATATGCTAAATGGACCACTTCTCTCAATTATTCAATCCATATGACGTCAATTAGATATAACTTGTTCACGTGAACTTGAATTGTTTGCTTATAGCAAAATAAATCCTCAAGGGAATTTCATATATACATGTGTATTCTAATTACGAAAACCATACATATAGGTTGCAAGGACATCCATTAGGGGCAAACTCTTTCCCTTTACAAACTGCCAGACTAATCGAATAATAAAAAGTAGTTGCATCCACCACATGAGAATATATTTTCTCATAATCAAAATGTTATAGGTTTGTTGTACAAAACCTTTCAAAAATGAGATGTTTCATAACTTCTCATACTCATACTTTACATCTCAATGTATAAAGACTTGATGTCTTAAAACTTTTCATTTCTCTTGGGAATTTGAATTTGCCTCAAATTGAAATTTTTTTAGCCAATCATTTCTATCCGTGCATGCATTTTGGCTAATGATCCTCATTTTCAACTATCATATTTAGCGTTGCACTATACGCAAATATTTCGTCGACGTTGACTTCATTGGGGTTCCAATATTTTCCATCCAAGATATAGATAATTGAGATATATATTCATATCTTTCGAGTGCATTCGATACTCTTTTTGAGCACATTATTTGTTTCTCTTGGTGGCTTTGTTTAAATAATCTTAACCTCAATTTGACCATCTTGATATATAGCTCCATTCCACTTTTGAGGATTTTTTCTTTGGAACCGAGTGGTCTATCACGCCTTTGCGGGTTTTAGACTCATTTGTGATATCAGATTGCCCAATATTGGGCATTATTGTTATTGGAGCATTTTGAGTTGGCACATGAAAACTTTACTCTCGTTGGGTCAGTAAAGTGTCTGGCAGATAATGAATTATATATTTTTGAACTTCAAGCTCATATTGCTTAGTGCAAGGATCAAAATAATATGATCATTCATCTAATCTCTTGGCCAACTTTTGTTTTCTCCCCCTAATGTTGGGAAGTTTAAATATAAACCTCCAAACGAGTCATCAAAATACTCCCAACAACGATGTGATACTTTACCATCGATGAACTCGTAATCAAAATAATTTCTCAATCTTCATTGAGAACCCATCCTAATAAATGGTGGTGGAGCAATTCGGATGTGTATATCACATTCATATATCCATAGATGGGAAGTATAAGGTTTTGACCCAAAAACCAAACATAATGGAGGAATTCATGATAATTTCTTGGCGTAATGCGAATTTGTGTTGTGCATGTAAATGACATGTTCACAATAATATATTGGTTTTCAATGACACATTTTCGTTATTGGATAATCATGAAAATATGCTCATAACCAAAATGGTTGAGCTAGTAATCTCGCAAATTTTAGTTTTCTTTCATATACACATGTGACCTTCTAGTTGATACATCAATTAAAATAATTGGCTCACATGTTGAGCGTATGGATCCATAAATATCACCCTTGTTTTGTTGTGTATAAGATAAATTATCTTACTTTAGTTGATTATTATCCAAACAATCAACTCTATTTAAGAATAAGCAACCCAAAAATGAGTTATGTGTTGGAGATTTACCCAACAATGGGTAATAGAAAGGTGAAAATGCTTTCCTAGAAACGAAACCTTGTTGACAGAACAGAAAATCGTTCGTGTTCCCGGGGAAGTAGGGGAGTCACAAGGACTACTTAAATCCCTATAACCTTAGGAATCATTTCTTTAGAATACCCAAGTTGAGACCATCATGCACAACAATGTTCAAGAGAACATACTTTTTAGATTATGGAATCATCAAAATTGACCATAAAGGTACCTATCGATTCGCATCATGATTGAACCGGGATGGTCTCACCGGTTATGCCAAATAATAGTTGTCAGGACGAGTAAACTTATAGTTTATATATATATGTATCTCAATCACAATAACATGTGTGTAGTACAAATTGGAGGATAATATTATTGATTCAATAATTATATAACCATAGACCATATTATTGTCCTCTCTTGATCCCAAACAATTTGGAATAAGGATTTTTTTCCTTCGTGAAAAATATAATAGCTCGATCCAGAGCTTGAGAGAAATGTTGTACTACACCATATATCTTGGTGCACTATCGATGTGATATATATCACAATTAATTATGGTGATTCTCATCATAAAATACTCATTTTTGTCATGAGAATGGTACATAGTTTAAATGATAAATTGAGATATTTCTCAATCATCTATGTCACCAATTAATGGATCAACAATTCTCGTATAACCACAATTGTTATGTCCATCCGAATGAAAGGGTGTCACATAGTTACATATGCTTTCAAAAATAGTGTAACATATGTGTCTTGCACAATTACTTTGAGGTCTAAAATATCAAAATAAACTTGATAGTTGGACCATCTTTCACGTGATTAGAATATTTCCAACATCAATTCACATCTCTCTTTCATGGAAAAGTATATATTTCCTAAATTTCTTTCGCATGACCAAAATAGTAGGTCTTATCCTCCACAAGTATTGACTTTGTGAGAGTACATATTGTCACTATGGACATGATATAAAAAAACATCCACTTCGAGGAATGATATTGTGTCTCTCCATTGGAGACATATTAGCTAGATAGCTTTGAACAACTTGTGTCTCGTGGCACTCATACTTCGGCCTATCATTGAGATGATGGCGAGTAAAGAGCAAAGTCTTTGCTTTGTCTTGATAGGATGTTACACTATCATCCTTAATGATTTCGCTAATGTCATGAGCTTGCAAATGGATTTAGACATCCAATATCATGAAAAATATCATTCTCGCCAGAAACATCAAACCCGCATCCTCTAAATTTTGTGATGTTTGAAAAATTATAAAGATGAAAATAAGTTAGACAACATATAAACCGAACAATAAAAAAAAAATTCATTAAACACTACGAGGGAAGAATGCCATATTGTTGTAATTTTTGGTCGATTCCACATGTTATATATATGTATATATATATATATATATGTATGACTTCCCTCGTGTTCATTCAGGAAATTATTCATCACTAAATCATAATTCAAACTTATGAAACAAAATTAATTTATATATACATAACAATAAAAGAATGGTTGTTTTGTTATTACGTTACTATGCATAACTTGTAAGTAACAAAGATAATGGTGATTGAAGATCAAAACATTTGCTTTGTCTTAATTCTTATTTATCTTTATGCTCATGGCATATATAAGTTTGAGCATCCAATTCAAAATAGATGTTTTTTGTTGGTGATATCAAAAGTCACAATCTCAAAAATCACAACGTGACCAAATATAATGATTAAGTATATAATTATTAAAACGGTAGCTAACACGTATTGAATCAACTAATTGTTATCAAATAGAAACTTAAAATCATGAATACTTATGAATGGCAATAATTAACCAATCCATTTTTTTTTTAAAACTCAATCAATTTGTTTCCGTAGCTAACAGTAGCAAAAATATATCAATTCCATAATTGCTAACTAATGGCCATTAAACCAATGAATAGAAATCGTATGAATAGTCTACATAAATTATGAAATAACTGCAATTTTAATAGGTTAGGGACATAACATAATTCATACATCTATGGGCAAATAATAAATTCTTATTACTATATTTTGTGAAATAAACATGTATGATTTATGAAACAATAGTCAGTATCATATGCATCATGACCAATAAAGATAGAGAGAATTAACAACTACAAAAATTTGCATCAATAATATAAGATTGGAACGTAAAACATAAACATCAAATAATATGAACTTTAAAATTATTATGTTTTAATAATATAAGAGCAAAAATTGAGGAAAGACACATGTTATTGAGATTGAAATTCACAGTTGAAATTGAATATATATAGAAAATAGAATAGTATGAGATAATAAAAATCGGTTCTCAAGAAACTAATAGAAATTAGCTCTCAAGAAATGAAATCGAAATTCAAATATAAATAATAGCAACCTTCGAGATTCTTCAAGAAGATAGAGCATTCGTGCCGATAACGTGTTATAAACCGAACTCAAAGAAAGACAAGAACAAGAGAAAATATGGAGAGGAGAGAGTTTCTTATTGAGGTGTATCGAATGCTACAAATGAGAGCTCTATTTATAGGCTCATAGATCATAACCTATACTCTCTAATATTATTACACATAAAGGTGGGAAAATAAATACAGTAAAATACATTGAAGAATGGAATAAGGAGTTACACAATGGTGCATTCACTATAGTAATTATATTCATAAGACTCATTTCATTCTAACTTTTGATTCTGTTTACGTTTTCACGGCTCCTCTGCACCAAACAAACCGGTATTGGTTGCGTTCGTATGTCCGATCCCCCAAACCAGCTAGGGTTTTGCGTCTCTCTGGATTCTCTCTTCATCAAACCCACAGGTTTCTCCTCCTCCTCCTCCTCCTCTTCCCCCCCCCCCCCTCTCTCTCACCTTCTTCTTCTCCCTCCTGCTTTCTCTCTCTCTCTCTCTCTCTCTCTCTGTATCTCTTCACCTCCTCTATATATAGCCATTCGCCATTTCTCTTATGCGTACCTGCCTCGAGAAGAATGCGGGAGGGTTAGATTCCGATTCCTTCGCGTTTTCTTCTTTCTGTTTTCTCTGTTGGATTGCTATTCCATTGATTCTATTGATTGTTCTCTCTAGTTATCGTGATTTTGATTGTGATTGCTAGTTTGCTATCCGAGGCTTATGGTTGAATCGGATTTAGCGGATGTTGTGTGGATTTTAATGGGCCGTTCCTTCTGTTCTCCTATTTGGATTTCATGTGTTTTGTAGGTTGCTAGCGTTTTGATTATCAAGGAGAAGACTGAAGAGTTTTGACATTTGGAAGCTTGGATTTTTTTTTTCTCACTCTTAGGATTAGATAATCTGAATTATGACTACTCGATGGGCTGATTCTGTCGCTGTCTCAGCATCAGACAATGCCGGTCCAGCCTCTGGACGTTCTGCCTACGTCCCACCCCACCAACGTAATAGACCACCATCTGCTGCTCCTGCAGCTCAACCCTTTGCGGCCCCATCCCCGGCTAATGAACGCGTAGGAGGTTATGGTGGACCGCCAGGTGGTTCTCGCTGGGGTGGTGCTCCAAGAGCAGATCCGGGGAGAGGAGGAGGATATGCTTATGGTGGTGGCCGAGGCGGCGGTGGTTATAATAATAATAATAATAGAGGAGGTGGATGGAACCGAGAGGTGAATCCCTTTGGAGAAGAAGAAGCAGATGCAGAATGTGCACCGAGCGGGCAAGATAGTACTGCCATTAACTTTGATGCATATGAAGATATTCCTGTGGATGCGAGTGGGAACAATGTGCCTCCTCCTGTAAATACCTTTGCAGAGATTGACTTGGGTGATGCAGTAAATCAAAATATACGGAGATGCAAGTATGTGAGACCAACACCAGTTCAGCGTCATGCAATCCCTATATTGCTTGCCGGACGTGACTTGATGGCCTGTGCCCAGACAGGTTCGGGAAAGACTGCTGCTTTTTGCTTTCCTATAATTAATGGAATTATGCGGGATACTCATATACAGAGACCTCGTGCTCCTAGAACTGCATTCCCTCTTGCTCTTATTCTCTCACCTACAAGAGAACTATCTTCTCAGGTGGGATGTGTTTAGTTTGCTCACCTAAATTCTTTTAATTCCTCTTCTGCGGTTGCTAATTTATTCTGGCTGGCTTTTAATATGATTACAGATACATGATGAAGCCAAGAAATTTTCTTATCAAACTGGTGTAAGAGTGGTTGTTGCTTATGGAGGAGCACCGATTGTGAATCAGGTTTGTCATTATCTAGTTTCAGTTAGCTGAAAATGAGATTTTTACCTTGCGTTTTAAACTTTTTTTTGTTTGCTTGAACAGTTGAGAGAGCTTGAAAGGGGAGTTGATATTCTTGTAGCAACTCCTGGTCGATTGGTTGACTTGCTTGAGAGGGCTAGGGTGTCATTGCAGATGATCAGATTCTTGGCACTTGATGAGGCCGATAGGATGCTTGATATGGGATTTGAGCCTCAGATCAGGAAGATAGTTGAACAATTGGACATGCCCCCATCTGGAATGAGGCAGACTATGCTTTTCAGTGCTACTTTCCCAAAAGAAATACAGGTTTGTTGGATACGGGTTCTGTGCATTCTGTTTCTTCTCAGATAAAGTTGTTATTATTTCTAATGAATATACCGTTCAGTGATATTTATACTACGGTAGTATGGTACCTTACAGTAGTTCTGGATTTGTACATGCAGAGACTTGCATCAGATTTCCTGTCAAATTACATTTTCTTGGCTGTTGGAAGGGTTGGCTCCAGCACTGACTTGATTCTTCAGAGAGTTGAGTATGTTCAAGATGCTGACAAGAGAAGCCATCTCATGGACCTTCTTCATGCACAGAAAGAAAGTGAAGCTAATAGCAAGGTAATGTTTTCTCCTTATCTGTAGAAGTTGTTAATGTTATCCCAGGATGAGTATATTGTTTATGAGCATATTGTCCTTTTCTTGTGTCTGCAGCCATCCTTGACATTAGTGTTTGTGGAGACCAAGAAGGGAGCTGATTCTCTGGAGTATTGGTTGTGTCAAAATGGGTTCCCCGCTACTACAATTCATGGTGATAGATCACAGCAGGTCAGTTTCTTCTGTAGTGATTCAGTTCCCAAAGCGATGCAAGCTGAATGATAAATTAATTTTACTACAATGCAACAGCAGGGTTCTAGTTCGTATTGTTCTGTGCAAAACACCAATTGACGAGGAAGCGCACAGACGAACTTTCGAAACCATGTTATTGTTATATACTGTTCACATTGTATATGCTAGTGGCTCTATTGCATGAGTAATTGCTTTTGAAGCTTCTACAGACCTGATACTTAAGAACAAATACGGGAGAATTGAAGGTGGCTAATAATTTTTGTTGGACTTTTCTGCAGGAAAGAGAACTTGCATTGAGATCGTTCAAGAGTGGAAGGACCCCAATTCTAGTGGCGACAGATGTAGCTGCCCGTGGTCTGGACATACCTCACGTGGCTCATGTCGTCAACTTCGATCTCCCCAATGACATTGACGATTACGTCCACAGAATAGGACGTACCGGGCGAGCTGGGAAATCTGGTCTGGCTACAGCCTTCTTCAACGACAACAACGGCTCATTGGCAAGGTCACTAGTAGAATTGATGCAAGAAGCAAACCAAGAAGTTCCCGCTTGGCTAGTCCGTTATGCGTCACGCTCGTCGTACGGTGGAGGCAAGAATCGCCGATCTGGCGGAGGGCGCTTTGGTGGACGAGACATCAGAAGGGAAGGATCTTTCAGTAGAGGTGGTGGAGATTATCACGGTGGAGGAGGAGGCAGCGGCGGCGGTGGTTACGGAGTCCCCGGAGGTGGTTATGGCATGGGTTCAGGTGTGACTAGCGCTTGGGATTAGGCCAGTTGGCGAGCAACCATTCTGGTGGTTGAAAAAGCTCCCCAAGTCATATTTTATTGTTTGGTTTGAACACGTTGGTTCCGAAACTTACATTAGAACGAAGTATAAGAAATTTTCTTAGTAGGTTCGCTAACAATGAAGGAGTTGTGTACTATTTTTTTGTCTTCTTTTTGTTCTGGAGGTTGAATAGGGTTAGTAGGTTTTTACTTAGCCCCCCAACTGAAATTGAATTTGTCCTTTGTTCTGCTGTGACAAAAAACTATATGATAACCCACATTTTGAGTGAAAAAATCATTGCCTTTCTCTACTTTGTTACACGAATTTTGTCTGTGGGAATATATACACTTCCCTGTAACATTACAATTTGATCGTCATTGTTATTGCTGTTCTTTATAGGTGATGTCTGCCAACGGTTTGAAGCTGATTATACACATCATTACAGAGCGGAATGTGCTTGTTATATCTGAATCATAGATCGTACAAAATTTTGTTACAATTTATGAGTCTCCCAAGAATAATACAAACTACTCAATGTCGGTCGTCTTCACATTCATCATCGGACATTTCGTCATAGCAAGACCCATCGTCGTCCTCGGACTCTTCTTCTTGCCCGGATTCTTCGTCGCCTGCATCGTTCATCAGCATCTCCGGAGGAACCATGCTAGCACCTTTGCCGCGGTAAAGAACTCCGGTTCGCATCACGTGATAGACTTTCTCCCTTAGACGAGCCAGAGGATGCGGGTTGACCAGTTTCCCCTTTCTGTAGCCTTCTCTGAGCGCGACTGTGGTTGTTTTACATTTCAAAGACAGGTAGAATATCCCCGGGTACCTCGTGAATAGCCTCGTGAACTTATGTGGCAGGATGAGTTCCTCTCTCAGGCACCTAAGGTAGTTCCTTTTGGTCTTCTTGTGGATCGTCAAGCTCAAGAGCTCGTGCAGGACGCCAACGACTCTCTTCTCCATCAGCTCGCTCTCAGGGTCAATCCGTCGAGAGTCCTCGTATGGTGAGATATAAGGAAGCTTATGAAACTCGTCCATCCACGCTCTTACTTTCTTCTGACCTCCGTACCCTCTCGGAAAACTCATTGGGAAGGCCAATGCTGCTTGCCCTCGCTTAAATGGTCTATACTCATCGCCAGTTTCTTTGCTCTCGTGGCTCCTCAGCAGCTCAGATACCGCGTACTCGTCCTTCCAGTCCGCAAGCTGCAAGCACCCGATCCCGTTAGTTGCCTTGAGTATCCGGAAATGATCGGGGTACTTGGGAACCAACGTCCTTTCGAAATGATCTGGTAGACCTAAATCCCATTTGAGTGGGTGGAGTGACTGAATTGGTACTGTCCTAGTTTTCATCATCATAAGAACCCTAGCCAGCCTCTCCACAGTCTTACTCTCGTGAGCTTGGTGAATGTTCTGTTCTTGTGAATCTAACAATTGTGCAGTTTCGGTGAGCCGAAAGCATGGCAAATTCGCGTACCGGGCGTGTGGAAATTCTTCGAAAAGAGTTGGATACCTACACACATTTCATCAAACTATGAACTTTGCACTCTGAAAAAACCAAATGCCCTCTCTACAAATCTATTCAAACCTATTGAAAGACCAAGATTCAAACTTTAGGGTTCCAAATGCCAAATTCATCAATCTATGAAGTTTACTCTCTAAACCAAATACCCTATCTATAAGATCTATTCAACCTATCAAAAAACTAAGATTTAAACTCTAGGGTTCCAAATGCCAAATTCATCAATCTATGAACATTCATTCTCCCATCCAACTACATCCAAATGTCCTAGCTACAAATCTTATTCAACCTATTATCCATCAGAAGACCAAGACAAACTTTAGCGTTCCAAATGCCAAATTCATCAATCTATTCACATTCATTCTCCCACCCAACTACATCCAAATGTCCTATCGACAAATCTATTCAATCTATCATCAATTCAAAAGACCAAAGATTCAAACCTTAGGTTGCCAAATGACAGACCCCAGAAAACAATTACCTGCGCATGAAGCGAAGAACGGGGACTGTGAGGCCGAGCAGCTTCTGCCAGTCCGCGAACGACTGAGCAGTGAGGAACCCAGTTGGGGAGCTAACATGCATGTCAAATATTAGCTAATTTGAAACTTTTGAAAGTTTCATGTCAAAATCGGTCATTTTCATAGGTTAACCCCTTTATAGAAACTGACCAATTTTTACGTGGAAATTGAAATTTTTTAAATTAGCTAATATTTAGCGAGCATATTGGGAATGACTAAAAATTGAGATTTCACCATGTTAAGCCCTTCAAATAATAGTCAAATGAAGTTAAAACAATATTTTGTTCAACACTAACATAACACGCAGTAAAATTTGATTTTAACTTCGTTTAATCATTATTTACTAGGGTTATCATAGTGAAACATGATTTTTAGCCATTTCCAACGTCCATGTCAAATATGAGCCGATTTGAAAATTTTGAAATTTTCTTGTCAAAATGGGTCATTTCCATAGGTTAACAACCCCTTTGGAAATTGACCAATTTTGATGTAAAAATTGAATTTTTTTAAATTGGCTAATATTTGGAAGGCATGTTGGGAGTGACTAAAAATTGAGGTTTCACCATGTTAAGCACTACAAATAATAGTCAAATGAAGTTTAAAAAATATCTTGTTCAACACTAACATAACGCCGAGTAAAATTTGATTTTTAACTTCATTTGATCATTATTTACTTGGGTTATCACAGTGAAACATGATTATTAGCCATTTCCAACGTGCATGTCAAATATTAGCTAATTTGAAACTTTTGAAAGTTTCATGTCAAAATCGGTCATTTTCATAGGTTAACCACTTTAGAAACTGACCAATTTTTACGTGAAAATTGAAATTTTTTAAATTGGCTAATATTTGGCAGGCATATTGGGAATGACTAAAATTGAGATTTCACCATGTTAAGCCCTTCAAATAATAGTCAAATGAAGTTAAAACAATATTTTGTTCAACACTAACATAACACCGAGTAAAATTTGATTTTAACTTCGTTTAATCATTATTTACTAGGGTTATCATAGTGAAACATGATTTTTAGCCATTTCCAACGTCCATGTCAAATATGAGCCGATTTGAAAATTTTGAAATTTTCATGTCAAAACGGGTCATTTCCATAGGTTAACCCCTTTGGAAATTGACCAATTTTGACGTAAAAATTGAATTTTTTTAAATTGGCTAATATTTGGAAGGCATGTTGGGAGTGACTAAAAATTGAGGTTTCACCATGTTAAGCCCTACAAATAATAGTTAAATGAAGTTTAAAAAATATCTTGTTCAACACTAACATAACGCCGAGTAAAATTTGATTTTTAACTTCATTTGATCATTATTTACTTGGGTTATCATTGTGAAACATGATTATTAGCCATTTCCAACGTGCATGCCAAATATTAGCTAATTTGAAACTTTTGTAAGTTTCATGTCAAAATGGGTCATTTCCATAGGTTAACCCCTTTGGAAATTGACCAATTTTGACGTAAAAATTGAATTTTTTTCAATTGGCTAATATTTGGAAGGCATGTTGGGAGTGACTAAAAATTGAGGTTTCACCATGTTAAGCCCTACAAATAATAGTCAAATGAAGTTTAAAAAATATCTTGTTCAACACTAACATAACGCCGAGTAAAATTTGATTTTTAACTTCATTTGATCATTATTTACTTGGGTTATCATTGTGAAACATGATTACTAGCCATTTCCAACGTGCATGCCAAATATTAGCTAATTTGAAACTTTTGTAAGTTTCATGTCAAAATGGGTCATTTCACTAGGTTAACCCCTTTGGAAATTGACCAATTTTGACGTAAAAATTGAATTTTTTTAAATTGGCTAATATTTGGCAGGCATATTGGGAATGACTAAAAATTGAGATTTCACCATGTTAAGCCCTTCAAATAATAGTCAAATGAAGTTAAAACAATATTTTGTTCAACACTAACATAACACCGAGTAAAATTTGATTTTAACATCGTTTAATCATTATTTACTCGGGTTATCATAGTGAAACATGATTTTTAGCCATTTCCAACGTCCATGTCAAATATGAGCCGATTTGAAAATTTTGAAATTTTCATGTCAAAATGGGTCATTTCCATAGGTTAAGCCCTTTGGAAATTGACCAATTTTGACGTAAAAATTGAATTTTTTTAAAGTGGCTAATATTTGGAACGCATGTTGGGAGTGACTAAAAATTGAGGTTTCACCATGTTAATCCCTACAAATAATAGTCAAATGAAGTTTAAAAAATATCTTGTTCAACACTGACATAACGCCGAGTAAAATTTGATTTTTAACTTCATTTGATCATTATTTACTTGGGTTATCAAAGTGAAACATGATTATTAGCCATTTCCAACATGCATGTCAAATATTAGCTAATTTGAAACTTTTGAAAGTTTCATGTCAAAATCGGTCATTTTCATAGGTTAACCCCTTTATAGAAACTGACCAATTTTTACGTGGAAATTGAAATTTTTTAAATTAGCTAATATTTGGCAGGCATATTGGGAATGACTAAAAATTGAGATTTCACCATGTTAAGCCCTTCAAGTAATAGTCAAATGAAGTTAAAACAATATTTTGTTCAACACTAACATAACACCGAGTAAAATTTGATTTTAACTTCGTTTAATCATTATTTACTAGGGTTATCATAGTGAAACATGATTTTTAGCCATTTCCAACGTCCATGTCAAATATGAGCCGATTTGAAAATTTTGAAATTTTCATGTCAAAATGGGTCATTTCCATAGGTTAACAACCCCTTTGGAAATTGACCAATTTTGATGTAAAAATTGAATTTTTTTAAATTGGCTAATATTTGGAAGGCATGTTGGGAGTGACTAAAAATTGAGGTTTTACCATGTTAAGCCCTACAAATAATAGTCAAATGAAGTTTAAAAAATATATGGTTCAACACTAACATAACGCCGAGTAAAATTTGATTTTTAACTTCATTTGATCATTATTTACTTGGGTTATCACAGTGAAACATGATTATTAGCCATTTCCAACGTGCATGTCAAATATTAGCTAATTTGAAACTTTTGAAAGTTTCATGTCAAAATCGGTCATTTTCATAGGTTAAACCCTTTAGAAACTGACCAATTTTTATGTGAAAATTGAATTTTTTTAAATTGGCTAATATTTGGAAGGCATGTTGGGAGTGACTAAAAATTGAGGTTTCACCATGTTAAGCCCTACAAATAATAGTCAAATGAAGTTTAAAAAATATCTTGTTCAACACTAACATAACGCCGAGTAAAATTTGATTTTTAATTTCATTTGATCATTATTTACTTGGGTTATCATTGTGAAACATGATTATTAGCCATTTCCAACGTGCATGCCAAATATTAGCTAATTTGAAACTTTTGTAAGTTTCATGTCAAAATGGGTCATTTCCATAGGTTAACCCCTTTGGAAATTGACCAATTTTGACGTAAAAATTGAATTTTTTTAAATTGGCTAATATTTGGAAGGCATGTTGGGAGTGACTAAAAATTGAGGTTTCACCATGTTAAGCCCTACAAATAATAGTCAAATGATGTTTAAAAAATATCTTGTTCAACACTAACATAACGCCGAGTAAAATTTGATTTTTAACTTCATTTGATCATTATTTACTTGGGTTATCATTGTGAAACATGATTATTAGCCATTTCCAACGTGCATGCCAAATATTAGCTAATTTGAAACTTTTGTAAGTTTCATGTCAAAATGGGTCATTTCACTAGGTTAACCCCTTTGGAAATTGACCAATTTTGACGTAAAAATTGAATTTTTTTAAATTGGCTAATATTTGGCAGGCATATTGGGAATGACTAAAAATTGAGATTTCACCATGTTAAGCCCTACAAATAATAGTCAAATGAAGTTTAAAAAATATCTTGTTCAACACTAGCATAACGCCGAGTAAAATTTGATTTTTAACTTCATTTGATCATTATTTACTTGGGTTATCATAGTGAAACATGATTTTTAGCCATTTCCAACTTCCATGTCAAATATGAGCCGATTTGATAATTTTGAAAGTTTCATGTCAAAATCGGTCATTTTCATAGGTTAACCCCTTTAGAACTGACCAATTTTTATGTGAAAATTCAATTTTTTTAAATTGGCTAATATTTGGAAGGCATGTCGGGAGTGACTAAAAATTGAGGTCTCACCATGTTAAGCCCTACAAATAATAGTCAAATGAAGTTTAAAAAATATCTTGTTCAACACTAACATAACGCCGAGTAAAATTTGATTTTTAACTTCATTTGATCATTATTTACTTGGGTTATCAAAGTGAAACATGATTATTAGCCATTTCCGGCGAGCGTGCATGTCAAATATTAGCTAATTTGAAACTTTTGAAAGTTTCATGTCAAAATGGGTCATTTTCATAGGTTAACCACTTTAGAAACTGACCAATTTTTACGTGAAAATTGAAATTTTTTAAATTGGCTAATATTTGGGAGGCATGTTGGGAGTGACTAAAAATTGAGGTCTCACCATGTTAAGCCGTACAAATAATAGTCAAATGAAGTTTAAAAAATATCTTGTTCAACACTAACATAACGCCGAGTAAAATTTGATTTTTAACTTCATTTGATCATTATTTACTTGGGTTATCATAGTGAAACATGATTATTAGCGATTTCCAACGAGCATGTCAAATATTAGCTAATTTGAAACTTTTGAAAGTTTCATGTCAAAATCGGTTATTTTCATAGGTTAGCCCCTTTAGAAACTGACCAATTTTTATGTGAAAATTGAATTTTTTTAAATTGGCTAATATTTGGAAGGCATGTTGGGACTGACTAAAAATTGAGGTTTCACCATGTTAAGCCCTACAAATAATAGTCAAATGAAGTTTAAAAAATATCTTGTTCAACACTAACATAACGCCGAGTAAAATTTGATTTTTAACTTCATTTGATCATTATTTACTTGGGTTATCATAGTGAAACATGATTTTTAGCCATTTCCAACTTCCATGTCAAATATGAGCCGATTTGATAATTTTGAAAGTTTCATGTCAAAATCGGTCATTTTCATAGGTTAACCCCTTTAGAAACTGACCAATTTTTATGTGAAAATTCAATTTTTTTAAATTGGCTAATATTTGGAAGGCATGTCGGGAGTGACTAAAAATTAAGGTCTCACCATGTTAAGCCCTACAAATAATAGTCAAATGAAGTTTAAAAAATATCTTGTTCAACACTAACATAACGCCGAGTAAAATTTGATTTTTAACTTCATTTGATCATTATTTACTTGGGTTAGCAAAGTGAAACATGATTATTAGCCATTTCCAGCGTGCATGTCAAATATTAGCTAATTTGAAACTTTTGAAAGTTTCATGTCAAAATGGGTCATTTTCATAGGTTAACCACTTTAGAAACTGACCAATTTTTACGTGAAAATTGAAATTTTTTAAATTGGCTAATATTTGGGAGGCATGTTGGGAGTGACTAAAAATTGAGGTCTCACCATGTTAAGCCGTACAAATAATAGTCAAATGAAGTTTAAAAAATATCTTGTTCAACACTAACATAACGCCGAGTAAAATTTGATTTTTAACTTCATTTGATCATTATTTACTTGGGTTATCATAGTGAAACATGATTATTAGCGATTTCCAACGAGCATGTCAAATATTAGCTAATTTGAAACTTTTGAAAGTTTCATGTCAAAATCGGTCATTTTCATAGGTTAGCCCCTTTAGAAACTGACCAATTTTTATGTGAAAATTCAATTTTTTTAAATTGGCTAATATTTGGAAGGCATGTTGGGACCGACTAAAAATTGAGGTTTCACCATGTTAAGCCCTACAAATAATAGTCAAATGAAGTTTAAAAAATATCTTGTTCAACACTAACATAACGCCGAGTAAAATTTGATTTTTAACTTCATTTGATCATTATTTACTTGGGTTATCATAGTGAAACATGATTTTTAGCCATTTCCAACTTCCATGTCAAATATGAGCCGATTTGTTAATTTTGAAAGTTTCATGTCAAAATCGGTCATTTTCATAGGTTAACACCTTTAGAAACTGACCAATTTTTATGTGAAAATTCAATTTTTTTAAATTGGCTAATATTTGGAAGGCATGTCGGGAGTGACTAAAAGTTGAGGTCTCACCATGTTAAGCCCTACAAATAATAGTCAAATGAAGTTTAAAAAATATCTTGTTCAACACTAACATAACGCCGAGTAAAATTTGATTTTAACTTCATTTGATCATTATTTACTTGGGATATCATAGTGAAACATGATTATTAGCCATTTCCAACGTGCATGTCAAATATTAGCTAATTTGAAACTTTTGAAAGTTTCATGTCAAAATCGGTCATTTTCATAGGTTAACCCCTTTAGAAACGGAGTACCAATTTTTATGTGAAAATTGAAACTTTTTAAATTGGCTATTATTTGGAAGGCATGTTGGGAGTGACTAAAAATTGAGGTCTCACCATGTTAAGCCGTACAAATAATAGTCAAATGAAGTTTAAAAAATATCATGTTCAACACTAACATAACGCCGAGTAAAATTTGATTTTTAACTTCATTTGATCATTATTTACTTGGGTTATCATAGTGAAACATGATTTTTAGCCATTTCCAACTTCCATGTCAAATATGAGCCGATTTGATAATTTTGAAAGTTTCATGTCAAAATCGGTCATTTTCATAGGTTAACACCTTTAGAAACTGACCAATTTTTATGTGAAAATTCAATTTTTTTAAATTGGCTAATATTTGGAAGGCATGTCGGGAGTGACTAAAAGTTGAGGTCTCACCATGTTAAGCCCTACAAATAATAGTCAAATGAAGTTTAAAAAATATCTTGTTCAACACTAACATAACGCCGAGTAAAATTTGATTTTTAACTTCATTTGATCATTATTTACTTGGGTTATCATAGTGAAACATGATTATTAGCGATTTCCAACGAGCATGTCAAATATTAGCTAATTTGAAACTTTTGAAAGTTTCATGTCAAAATCGGTTATTTTCATAGGTTAGCCCCTTTAAACCGACCAATTTTTATGTGAAAATTGAATTTTTTTAAATTGGCTAATATTTGGAAGGCATGTTGGGACTGACTAAAAATTGAGGTTTCACCATGTTAAGCCCTACAAATAATAGTCAAATGAAGTTTAAAAAATATCTTGTTCAACACTAACATAACGCCGAGTAAAATTTGATTTTTAACTTCATTTGATCATTATTTACTTGGGTTATCATAGTGAAACATGATTTTTAGCCATTTCCAACTTCCATGTCAAATATGAGCCGATTTGATAATTTTGAAAGTTTCATGTCAAAATCGGTCATTTTCATAGGTTAACCCCTTTAGAAACTGACCAATTTTTATGTGAAAATTCAATTTTTTTAAATTGGCTAATATTTGGAAGGCATGTCGGGAGTGACTAAAAATTGAGGTCTCACCATGTTAAGCCCTACAAATAATAGTCAAATGAAGTTTAAAAAATATCTTGTTCAACACTAACATAACGCCGAGTAAAATTTGATTTTTAACTTCATTTGATCATTATTTACTTGGGTTAGCAAAGTGAAACATGATTATTAGCCATTTCCAGCGTGCATGTCAAATATTAGCTAATTTGAAACTTTTGAAAGTTTCATGTCAAAATGGGTCATTTTCATAGGTTAACCACTTTAGAAACTGACCAATTTTTACGTGAAAATTGAAATTTTTTAAATTGGCTAATATTTGGGAGGCATGTTGGGAGTGACTAAAAATTGAGGTCTCACCATGTTAAGCCCTACAAATAATAGTCAAATGAAGTTTAAAAAATATCTTGTTCAACACTAACATAACGCCGAGTAAAATTTGATTTTTAACTTCATTTGATCATTATTTACTTGGGTTATCATAGTGAAACATGATTATTAGCGATTTCCAACGAGCATGTCAAATATTAGCTAATTTGAAACTTTTGAAAGTTTCATGTCAAAATAGGTCATTTTCATAGGTTAGCCCCTTTAGAAACTGACCAATTTTTATGTGAAAATTCAATTTTTTTAAATTGGCTAATATTTGGAAGGCATGTTGGGACTGACTAAAAATTGAGGTTTCACCATGTTAAGCCCTACAAATAATAGTCAAATGAAGTTTAAAAAATATCTTGTTCAACACTAACATAACGCCGAGTAAAATTTGATTTTTAACTTCATTTGATCATTATTTACTTGGGTTATTATAGTGAAACATGATTTTTAGCCATTTCCAACTTCCATGTCAAATATGAGCCGATTTGTTAATTTTGAAAGTTTCATGTCAAAATCGGTCATTTTCATAGGTTAACACCTTTAGAAACTGACCAATTTTTATGTGAAAATTCAATTTTTTTAAATTGGCTAATATTTGGAAGGCATGTCGGGAGTGACTAAAAGTTGAGGTCTCACCATGTTAAGCCCTACAAATAATAGTCAAATGAAGTTTAAAAAATATCTTGTTCAACACTAACATAACGCCGAGTAAAATTTGATTTTAACTTCATTTGATCATTATTTACTTGGGATATCATAGTGAAACATGATTATTAGCCATTTCCAACGTGCATGTCAAATATTAGCTAATTTGAAACTTTTGAAAGTTTCATGTCAAAATCGGTCATTTTCATAGGTTAACTCCTTTAGAAACAGACCAATTTTTATGTGAAAATTGAAACTTTTTAAATTGGCTAATATTTGGAAGGCATGTTGGGAGTGACTAAAAATTGAGGTCTCACCATGTTAAGCCGTACAAATAATAGTCAAATGAAGTTTAAAAAATATCATGTTCAACACTAACATAACGCCGAGTAAAATTTGATTTTTAACTTCATTTGATCATTATTTACTTGGGTTATCATAGTGAAACATGATTTTTAGCCATTTCCAACTTCCATGTCAAATATGAGCCGATTTGATAATTTTGAAAGTTTCATGTCAAAATCGGTCATTTTCATAGGTTAACCCCTTTAAACTGACCAATTTTTATGTGAAAATTCAATTTTTTTAAATTGGCTAATATTTGGAAGGCATGTTGGGACTGACTAAAAATTGAGGTTTCACCATGTTAAGCCCTACAAATAATAGTCAAATGAAGTTTAAAAAATATCTTGTTCAACACTAACATAACGCCGAGTAAAATTTGATTTTTAACTTCATTTGATCATTATTTACTTGGGTTATCATAGTGAAACATGATTTTTAGCCATTTCCAACTTCCATGTCAAATATGAGCCGATTTGATAATTTTGACAGTTTCATGTCAAAATCGGTCATTTTCATAGGTTAACCCCTTTAGAAACTGACCAATTTTTATGTGAAAATTCAATTTTTTTAAATTGGCTAATATTTGGAAGGCATGTCGGGAGTGACTAAAAATTGAGGTCTCACCATGTTAAGCCCTACAAATAATAGTCAAATGAAGTTTAAAAAATATCTTGTTCAACACTAACATAACGCCGAGTAAAATTTTATTTTAACTTCATTTGATCATTATTTACTTGGGATATCATAGTAAAACATGATTATTAGCCATTTCCAACGTGCATGTCAAATATTAGCTAATTTGAAACTTTTGAAAGTTTCATGTCAAAATCGGTCATTTTCATAGGTTAACCCCTTTAGAAACAGACCAATTTTTATGTGAAAATTGAAACTTTTTAAATTGGCTAATATTTGGAAGGCATGTTGGGAGTGACTAAAAATTGAGGTCTCACCATGTTAAGCCGTACAAATAATAGTCAAATGAAGTTTAAAAAATATCTTGTTCAACACTAACATAACGCCGAGTAAAATTTGATTTTTAACTTCATTTGATTATTATTTACTTGGGTTATCATAGTGAAACATGATTATTAGCGATTTCCAACGAGCATGTCAAATATTAGCTAATTTGAAACTTTTGAAAGTTTCATGTCAAAATCGGTCATTTTCATAGGTTAACCCCTTTAGAAACTGACCAATTTTTATGTGAAAATTCAATTTTTTTAAATTGGCTAATATTTGGAAGGCATGTCGGGAGTGACTAAAAATTGAGGTCTCACCATGTTAAGCCCTACAAATAATAGTCAAATGAAGTTTAAAAAATATCTTGTTCAACACTAACATAACGCCGAGTAAAATTTGATTTTTAACTTCATTTGATCATTATTTACTTGGGTTAGCAAAGTGAAACATGATTATTAGCCATTTCCGGCGTGCATGTCAAATATTAGCTAATTTGAAACTTTTGAAAGTTTCATGTCAAAATGGGTCATTTTCATAGGTTAACCACTTTAGAAACTGACCAATTTTTACGTGAAAATTGAAATTTTTTAAATTGGCTAATATTTGGGAGGCATGTTGGGAGTGACTAAAAATTGAGGTCTCACCATGTTAAGCCCTACAAATAATAGTCAAATGAAGTTTAAAAAATATCTTGTTCAACACTAACATAACGCCGAGTAAAATTTGATTTTTAACTTCATTTGATCATTATTTACTTGGGTTATCATAGTGAAACATGATTATTAGCGATTTCCAACGAGCATGTCAAATATTAGCTAATTTGAAACTTTTGAAAGTTTCATGTCAAAATCGGTCATTTTCATAGGTTAGCCCCTTTAGAAACTGACCAATTTTTATGTGAAAATTCAATTTTTTTAAATTGGCTAATATTTGGAAGGCATGTTGGGACTGACTAAAAATTGAGGTTTCACCATGTTAAGCCCTACAAATAATAGTCAAATGAAGTTTAAAAAATATCTTGTTCAACACTAACATAACGCCGAGTAAAATTTGATTTTTAACTTCATTTGATCATTATTTACTTGGGTTATCATAGTGAAACATGATTTTTAGCCATTTCCAACTTCCATGTCAAATATGAGCCGATTTGTTAATTTTGAAAGTTTCATGTCAAAATCGGTCATTTTCATAGGTTAACACCTTTAGAAACTGACCAATTTTTATGTGAAAATTCAATTTTTTTAAATTGGCTAATATTTGGAAGGCATGTCGGGAGTGACTAAAAGTTGAGGTCTCACCATGTTAAGCCCTACAAATAATAGTCAAATGAAGTTTAAAAAATATCTTGTTCAACACTAACATAACGCCGAGTAAAATTTGATTTTAACTTCATTTGATCATTATTTACTTGGGATATCATAGTGAAACATGATTATTAGCCATTTCCAACGTGCATGTCAAATATTAGCTAATTTGAAACTTTTGAAAGTTTCATGTCAAAATCGGTCATTTTCATAGGTTAACTCCTTTAGAAACAGACCAATTTTTATGTGAAAATTGAAACTTTTTAAATTGGCTAATATTTGGAAGGCATGTTGGGAGTGACTAAAAATTGAGGTCTCACCATGTTAAGCCGTACAAATAATAGTCAAATGAAGTTTAAAAAATATCATGTTCAACACTAACATAACGCCGAGTAAAATTTGATTTTTAACTTCATTTGATCATTATTTACTTGGGTTATCATAGTGAAACATGATTTTTAGCCATTTCCAACTTCCATGTCAAATATGAGCCGATTTGATAATTTTGAAAGTTTCATGTCAAAATCGGTCATTTTCATAGGTTAACCCCTTTAGAAACTGACCAATTTTTATGTGAAAATTCAATTTTTTTAAATTGGCTAATATTTGGAAGGCATGTTGGGACCGACTAAAAATTGAGGTTTCACCATGTTAAGCCCTACAAATAATAGTCAAATGAAGTTTAAAAAATATCTTGTTCAACACTAACATAACGCCGAGTAAAATTTGATTTTTAACTTCATTTGATCATTATTTACTTGGGTTATCATAGTGAAACATGATTTTTAGTCATTTCCAACTTCCATGTCAAATATGAGCCGATTTGATAATTTTGACAGTTTCATGTCAAAATCGGTCATTTTCATAGGTTAACCCCTTTAGAAACTGACCAATTTTTATGTGAAAATTCAATTTTTTTAAATTGGCTAATATTTGGAAGGCATGTCGGGAGTGACTAAAAATTGAGGTCTCACCATGTTAAGCCCTACAAATAATAGTCAAATGAAGTTTAAAAAATATCTTGTTCAACACTAACATAACGCCGAGTAAAATTTTATTTTAACTTCATTTGATCATTATTTACTTGGGATATCATAGTAAAACATGATTATTAGCCATTTCCAACGTGCATGTCAAATATTAGCTAATTTGAAACTTTTGAAAGTTTCATGTCAAAATCGGTCATTTTCATAGGTTAACCCCTTTAGAAACAGACCAATTTTTATGTGAAAATTGAAACTTTTTAAATTGGCTAATATTTGGAAGGCATGTTGGGAGTGACTAAAAATTGAGGTCTCACCATGTTAAGCCGTACAAATAATAGTCAAATGAAGTTTAAAAAATATCTTGTTCAACACTAACATAACGCCGAGTAAAATTTGATTTTTAACTTCATTTGATTATTATTTACTTGGGTTATCATAGTGAAACATGATTATTAGCGATTTCCAACGAGCATGTCAAATATGAGCTAATTTGAAACTTTTGAAAGTTTCATGTCAAAATCGGTCATTTTCATAGGTTAACCCCTTTAGAAACTGACCAATTTTTATGTGAAAATTGAATTTTTTTAAATTGGCTAATATTTGGAAGGCATGTTGGGACCGACTAAAAATTGAGGTTTCACCATGTTAAGCCCTACAAATAATAGTCAAATGAAGTTTAAAAAATATCTTGTTCAACACTAACATAACGCCGAGTAAAATTTGATTTTTAACTTCATTTGATCATTATTTACTTGGGTTATCATAGTGAAACATGATTTTTAGCCATTTCCAACTTCCATGTCAAATATGAGCCGATTTGATAATTTTGAAAGTTTCATGTCAAAATCGGTCATTTTCATAGGTTAACCCCTTTAGAAACTGACCAATTTTTATGTGAAAATTCAATTTTTTTTAAATTGGCTAATATTTGGAAGGCATGTCGGGAGTGACTAAAAATTGAGGTCTCACCATGTTAAGCCCTACAAATAATAGTCAAATGAAGTTTAAAAAATATCTTGTTCAACACTAACATAACGCCGAGTAAAATTTGATTTTTAACTTCATTTGATCATTATTTACTTGGGTTATCAAAGTGAAACATGATTATTAGCCATTTCGAGCGTGCATGTCAAATATTAGCTAATTTGAAACTTTTGAAAGTTTCATGTCAAAATGGGTCATTTTCATAGGTTAACAACTTTAGAAACTGACCAATTTTTACGTGAAAATTGAAATTTTTTAAATTGGCTAATATTTGGGAGGCATGTTGGGAGTGACTAAAAATTGAGGTTTCACCATGTTAAGCCGTACAAATAATAGTCAAATGAAGTTTAAAAAATATCTTGTTCAACACTAACATAACGCCGAGTAAAATTTGATTTTAACTTCATTTGATCATTATTTACTTGGGATATCATAGTGAAACATGATTATTAGCCATTTCCAACGTGCATGTCAAATATTAGCTAATTTGAAACTTTTGAAAGTTTCATGTCAAAATCGGTCATTTTCATAGGTTAACCCCTTTAGAAATGTACCAATTTTTATGTGAAAATTGAAACTTTTTAAATTGGCTAATATTTGGAAGGCATGTTGGGAGTGACTAAAAATTGAGGTCTCACCATGTTAAGCCGTACAAATAATAGTCAAATGAAGTTTAAAAAATATCTTGTTCAACACTAACATAACGCCGAGTAAAATTTGATTTTTAACTTCATTTGATCATTATTTACTTGGGTTATCATAGTGAAACATGATTATTAGCGATTTCCAACGAGCATGTCAAATATTAGCTAATTTGAAACTTTTGAAAGTTTCATGTCAAAATCGGTCATTTTCATAGGTTAACCCCTTTAGAAACTGACCAATTTTTATGTGAAAATTGAATTTTTTTAAATTGGCTAATATTTGGAAGGCATGTTGGGACCGACTAAAAATTGAGGTTTCACCATGTTAAGCCCTACAAATAATAGTCAAATGAAGTTTAAAAAATATCTTGTTCAACACTAACATAACGCCGAGTAAAATTTGATTTTTAACTTCATTTGATCATTATTTACTTGGGTTATCATAGTGAAACATGATTTTTAGCCATTTCCAACTTCCATGTCAAATATGAGCCGATTTGATAATTTTGAAAGTTTCATGTCAAAATCGGTCATTTTCATAGGTTAACCCCTTTAGAAACTGACCAATTTTTATGTGAAAATTCAATTTTTTTAAATTGGCTAATATTTGGAAGGCATGTTGGGACTGACTAAAAATTGAGGTTTCACCATGTTAAGCCCTACAAATAATAGTCAAATGAAGTTTAAAAAATATCTTGTTCAACACTAACATAACGCCGAGTAAAATTTGATTTTTAACTTCATTTGATCATTATTTACTTGGGTTATCATAGTGAAACATGATTTTTAGTCATTTCCAACTTCCATGTCAAATATGAGCCGATTTGATAATTTTGACAGTTTCATGTCAAAATCGGTCATTTTCATAGGTTAACCCCTTTAAACTGACCAATTTTTATGTGAAAATTCAATTTTTTTAAATTGGCTAATATTTGGAAGGCATGTCGGCAGTGACTAAAAATTGAGGTCTCACCATGTTAAGCCCTACAAATAATAGTCAAATGAAGTTTAAAAAATATCTTGTTCAACACTAACATAACGCCGAGTAAAATTTTATTTTAACTTCATTTGATCATTATTTACTTGGGATATCATAGTAAAACATGATTATTAGCCATTTCCAACGTGCATGTCAAATATTAGCTAATTTGAAACTTTTGAAAGTTTCATGTCAAAATCGGTCATTTTCATAGGTTAACCCCTTTAGAAACAGACCAATTTTTATGTGAAAATTGAAACTTTTTAAATTGGCTAATATTTGGAAGGCATGTTGGGAGTGACTAAAAATTGAGGTCTCACCATGTTAAGCCGTACAAATAATAGTCAAATGAAGTTTAAAAAATATCTTGTTCAACACTAACATAACGCCGAGTAAAATTTGATTTTTAACTTCATTTGATTATTATTTACTTGGGTTATCATAGTGAAACATGATTATTAGCGATTTCCAACGAGCATGTCAAATATGAGCTAATTTGAAACTTTTGAAAGTTTCATGTCAAAATCGGTCATTTTCATAGGTTAACCCCTTTAGAAACTGACCAATTTTTATGTGAAAATTGAATTTTTTTAAATTGGCTAATATTTGGAAGGCATGTTGGGACTGACTAAAAATTGAGGTTTCACCATGTTAAGCCCTACAAATAATAGTCAAATGAAGTTTAAAAAATATCTTGTTCAACACTAACATAACGCCGAGTAAAATTTGATTTTTAACTTCATTTGATCATTATTTACTTGGGTTATCATAGTGAAACATGATTTTTAGCCATTTCCAACTTCCATGTCAAATATGAGCCGATTTGATAATTTTGAAAGTTTCATGTCAAAATCGGTCATTTTCATAGGTTAACCCCTTTAGAAACTGACCAATTTTTATGTGAAAATTCAATTTTTTTAAATTGGCTAATATTTGGAAGGCATGTCGGGAGTGACTAAAAATTGAGGTCTCACCATGTTAAGCCCTACAAATAATAGTCAAATGAAGTTTAAAAAATATCTTGTTCAACACTAACATAACGCCGAGTAAAATTTGATTTTTAACTTCATTTGATCATTATTTACTTGGGTTATCAAAGTGAAACATGATTATTAGCCATTTCGAGCGTGCATGTCAAATATTAGCTAATTTGAAACTTTTGAAAGTTTCATGTCAAAATGGGTCATTTTCATAGGTTAACAACTTTAGAAACTGACCAATTTTTACGTGAAAATTGAAATTTTTTAAATTGGCTAATATTTGGGAGGCATGTTGGGAGTGACTAAAAATTGAGGTTTCACCATGTTAAGCCGTACAAATAATAGTCAAATGAAGTTTAAAAAATATCTTGTTCAACACTAACATAACGCCGAGTAAAATTTGATTTTAACTTCATTTGATCATTATTTACTTGGGATATCATAGTGAAACATGATTATTAGCCATTTCCAACGTGCATGTCAAATATTAGCTAATTTGAAACTTTTGAAAGTTTCATGTCAAAATCGGTCATTTTCATAGGTTAACCCCTTTAGAAACAGACCAATTTTTATGTGAAAATTGAAACTTTTTAAATTGGCTAATATTTGGAAGGCATGTTGGGAGTGACTAAAAATTGAGGTCTCACCATGTTAAGCCGTACAAATAATAGTCAAATGAAGTTTAAAAAATATCTTGTTCAACACTAACATAACGCCGAGTAAAATTTGATTTTTAACTTCATTTGATCATTATTTACTTGGGTTATCATAGTGAAACATGATTATTAGCGATTTCCAACGAGCATGTCAAATATTAGCTAATTTGAAACTTTTGAAAGTTTCATGTCAAAATCGGTCATTTTCATAGGTTAACCCCTTTAGAAACTGACCAATTTTTATGTGAAAATTGAATTTTTTTAAATTGGCTAATATTTGGAAGGCATGTTGGGACTGACTAAAAATTGAGGTTTCACCATGTTAAGCCCTACAAATAATAGTCAAATGAAGTTTAAAAAATATCTTGTTCAACACTAACATAACGCCGAGTAAAATTTGATTTTTAACTTCATTTGATCATTATTTACTTGGGTTATCATAGTGAAACATGATTTTTAGCCATTTCCAACTTCCATGTCAAATATGAGCCGATTTGATAATTTTGAAAGTTTCATGTCAAAATCGGTCATTTTCATAGGTTAACCCCTTTAGAAACTGACCAATTTTTATGTGAAAATTCAATTTTTTTAAATTGGCTAATATTTGGAAGGCATGTCGGGAGTGACTAAAAATTGAGGTCTCACCATGTTAAGCCCTACAAATAATAGTCAAATGAAGTTTAAAAAATATCTTGTTCAACACTAACATAACGCCGAGTAAAATTTGATTTTTAACTTCATTTGATCATTATTTACTTGGGTTATCAAAGTGAAACATGATTATTAGCCATTTCGAGCGTGCATGTCAAATATTAGCTAATTTGAAACTTTTGAAAGTTTCATGTCAAAATGGGTCATTTTCATAGGTTAACAACTTTAGAAAACCGACCAATTTTTACGTGAAAATTGAAATTTTTTAAATTGGCTAATATTTGGGAGGCATGTTGGGAGTGACTAAAAATTGAGGTTTCACCATGTTAAGCCGTACAAATAATAGTCAAATGAAGTTTAAAAAATATCTTGTTCAACACTAACATAACGCCGAGTAAAATTTGATTTTAACTTCATTTGATCATTATTTACTTGGGATATCATAGTGAAACATGATTATTAGCCATTTCCAACGTGCATGTCAAATATTAGCTAATTTGAAACTTTTGAAAGTTTCATGTCAAAATCGGTCATTTTCATAGGTTAACCCCTTTAGAAACGCACCAATTTTTATGTGAAAATTGAAACTTTTTAAATTGGCTAATATTTGGAAGGCATGTTGGGAGTGACTAAAAATTGAGGTCTCACCATGTTAAGCCGTACAAATAATAGTCAAATGAAGTTTAAAAAATATCTTGTTCAACACTAACATAACGCCGAGTAAAATTTGATTTTTAACTTCATTTGATCATTATTTACTTGGGTTATCATAGTGAAACATGATTATTAGCGATTTCCAACGAGCATGTCAAATATTAGCTAATTTGAAACTTTTGAAAGTTTCGAATCAAAATCGGTCATTTTCATAGGTTAACCCCTTTAGAAACTGACCAATTTTTATGTGAAAATTCAATTTTTTTAAATTGGCTAATATTTGGAAGGCATGTCGGGAGTGACTAAAAATTGAGGTCTCACCATGTTAAGCCCTACAAATAATAGTCAAATGAAGTTTAAAAAATATCTTGTTCAACACTAACATAACGCCGAGTAAAATTTGATTTTTAACTTTATTTCATCATTATATACTTGGGTTATCATAGTGAAACATGATTATTAGCCATTTCCAACGTGCGTGTCAAATATTAGCTAATTTGAAACTTTTGAAATTTTCATGTCAAAATCGGTTATTTTCATTGGTTAACCCCTTTAGAAACTGACCAATTTTTACGTGAAAATTGAAAATTTTTAAATTGGCTAATATTTGGCCGGCATATTGGGAATGACTAAAAATTGAGATTTCACCATGTTAAGCCCTTTAAATAATAGTCAAATGAAGTTAAAACAATATTTTGTTCAACACTAACATAACACGCAGTAAAATTTGATTTTAACTTCGTTTAATCATTATTTACTAGGGTTATCATAGTGAAACATGATTTTTAGCCATTTCCAACGTCCATGTCAAATATGAGCCGATTTGAAAATTTTTAAATTTTCATGTCAAAATGGGTCATTTCCATAGGTTAACCCCTTTGGAAATTGACCAATTTTGACGTAATATTGAATTTTTTTAAATTGGCTAATATTTTGAAGGCATGTTGGGAGTGACTAAAAATTGAGGTTTCACCATGTTAAGCCCGACAAATAAAAGTCAAATGAAGTTTAAAAAATATCTTGTTCAACACTAACATAACGCCGAGTAAAATTTGATTTTTAACTTTATTTCATCATTATATACTTGGGTTATCATAGTGAAACATGATTATTAGCCATTTCCAACGTGCGTGTCAAATATTAGCTAATTTGAAACTTTTGAAATTTTCATGTCAAAATCGGTTATTTTCATTGGTTAACCCCTTTAGAAATCGACCAATTTTTACGTGAAAATTGAAAATTTTTAAATTGGCTAATATTTGGCCGGCATATTGGGAATGACTAAAAATTGAGATTTCACCATGTTAAGCCCTTTAAATAATAGTCAAATGAAGTTAAAACAATATTTTGTTCAACACTAACATAACACGCAGTAAAATTTGATTTTAACTTCGTTTAATCATTATTTACTAGGGTTATCATAGTGAAACATGATTTTTAGCCATTTCCAACGTCCATGTCAAATATGAGCCGATTTGAAAATTTTGAAATTTTCATGTCAAAATGGGTCATTTCCATAGGTTAACCCCTTTGGAAATTGACCAATTTTGACGTAAAAATTGAATTTTTTTAAATTGGCTAATATTTGGAAGGCATGTTTGGATTGACTAAAAATTGAGGTTTCACCATGTTAAGCCCTACAAATAATAGTCAAATGAAGTTTAAAAAATATCTTGTTCAACACTAACATAACGCCGAGCAAAATTTGATTTTTAACTTCATTTCTTCATTATTTACTTGGGTTATCATAGTGAAACATGATTATTAGCCATTTCCAACGTGCATGTCAAATATTAGCTAATTTGAAACTTTTGAAAGTTTCATGTCAAAATCGGTCATTTTCATAGGTTAACCCCTTTAGAAACTGACCAATTTGTACGTGAAAATTGAAATTTTTTAAATTGGCTAATATTTGGAAGGCATATTGGGAATGACTAAAAATTGAGATTTCACCATGTTAAGCCCTTCAAATAATAGTCAAATGAAGTTTAAAAAATATCTTGTTCAACACTAACATAACACGCAGTAAAATTTGATTTTAACTTCGTTTAATCATTATTTACTAGGGTTATCATAGTGAAACATGATTTTTAGCCATTTCCAACGTCCATGTCAAATATGAGCCGATTTGAAAATTTTGAAATTTTCATGTCAAAATGGGTCATTTCCATAGGTTAACCCCTTTGGAAATTGACCAATTTTGACGTAAAAATTGAATTTTTTTAAATTGGCTAATATTTGGCAGGCATATTGGGAATGACTAAAAATTGAGATTTCACCATGTTAAGTCCTTCAAATAATAGTCAAATGAAGTTAAAATAATATTTTGTTCAACACTAACATAACACCCAGTAAAATTTGATTTTAACTTCGTTTAATCATTATTTACTAGGGTTATCATAGTGAAACATGATTTTTCGCCATTTCCAACGTCCATGTCAAATATGAGCCGATTTGAAAATTTTGAAATTTTCATGTCAAAATAAGTCAATTCCATAGGTTAACCCCTTTGGAAATTGACAAATTTTGACGTAAAAATTGAATTTTTTTAAATTGGCTAATATTTGGAAGGCATGTTGGGAGTGACTAAAAATTGAGGTTTCACCATGTTAAGCCCTACAAATAATAGTCAAATGAAGTTTAAAAAATATCTTGTTCAACACTAACATAACGCCGAGTAAAATTTCATTTTTAACTTCATTTGATCATTATTTACTTGGGTTATCATAGTGAAACATGATTATTAGCCATTTCCAACATGCATGTCAAATATTAGCTAATTTGAAACTTTTGAAATTTTCATATCAAAATCGGTCATTTTCATTGGTTAACCCCTTTAGAAGCTGACCAATTTTTACGTGAAAATTGAAATTTTTTAAATTGGCTAATATTTGGCAGGCATATTGGGAATGACTAAAAATTGAGATTTCACCATGTTAAGCCCTTCAAATAATAGTCAAATGACGTTAAAACAATATTTTGTTCAACACTAACATAACACTCAGTAAAATTTGATTTTAACTTCGTTTAATCATTATTTACTAGGGTTATCATAGTGAATCATGATTTTTAGCCATTTCCAACGTCCATGTCAAATATGAGCCGATTTCAAAATTTTGAAATTTTCATGTCAAAATGGGTCATTTCCATAGGTTAACCCCTTTGGAAATTGATCAATTTTGACGTAAAAATTGAATTTTTTTAAATTGGCTAATATTTGGAAGGCATGTTGGGAGTGACTAAAAATTGAGGTTTCACCATGTTAAGCCCTATAAATAATAGTCAAATGAAGTTTAAAAATATCTTGTTGAACACTAACATAACGCCGAGTAAAATTTGATTTTAACTTCGTTTAATCATTATTTACTAGGGTTATCATAGTGAAACATGATTTTTCGCCATTTCCAACGCCCATGTCAAATATGAGCCGATTTGAAAATTTTGAAATTTTCATGTCAAAATGGGTCAATTCCATAGGTTAACCCCTTTGGAAATTGACCAATTTTGACGTAAAAATTGAATTTTTTTAAATTGGCTAATATTTTGAAGGCATGTTGGGAGTGACTAAAAATTGAGGTTTCACCATGTTAAGCCCTACAAATAATAGTCAAATGAAGTTTAAAAAATATCTTGTTCAACACTAACATAACGCCGAGTAAAATTTGATTTTTAACTTCATTTCATCATTATTTACTTGGGTTATCATAGTGAAACATGATTATTAGCCATTTCCAACGTGCATGTCAAATATTAGCTAATTTGAAACTTTTGAAATTTTCATGTCAAAATCGGTCATTTTCATTGGTTAACCCCTTTAGAAGCTGACAAATTTTTACGTGAAAATTGAAAATTTTTAAATTGGCTAATATTTGGAAGGCATATTGGGAATGACTAAAAATTGAAATTTCACCATGTTAAGCCCTTCAAATAATAGTCGAATGAAGTTAAAATAATATTTTGTTCAACACTAACATAACACTCAGTAAAATTTGATTTTAACTTCGTTTAATCATTATTTACTACGGTTATCATAGTGAAACATGATTTTTAGCCATTTCCAACGTCCATGTCAAATATGAGCCGATTTGAAAATTTTGAAATTTTCATGTCAAAATGGGTCATTTCCATAGGTTAACCCCTTTGGAAATTGACCAATTTTGACGTAAAAATTGAATTTTTTTAAATTGGCTAATATTTTGAAGGCATGTTGGGAGTGACTAAAAATTGAGGTTTCACCATGTTAAGCCCTACAAATAATAGTCAAATGAAGTATAAAAAATATCTTGTTCAACACTAACATAACGCCGAGTAAAATTTGATTTTTAACTTCATTTCATTATTATTTACTTGGGTTATCATAGTGAAACATGATTATTAGCCATTTCCAACGTGCATGTCAAATATTAGCTAATTTGAAACTTTTGAAATTTTCATGTCAAAATCGGTCATTTTCATCGGTTAACCCCTTTAGAAACTGACAAATTTTTACGTGAAAATTGATAATTTTTAAATTGGCTAATATTTGGAAGGCATGTTGGGAGTGACTAAAAATTGAGGTTTCACCATGTTAAGCCCTACAAATAATAATCAAATGAAGTTTAAAAAATATCTTGTTCAACACTAACATAACGCCGAGTAAAATTTGATTTTTAACTTCATTTGATCATTATTTACTTGGGTTATCATAGTGAAACATGATTATTAGCCGTTTCCAAGGTGCATGTCAAATATTAGCTAATTTGAAACTTTTGAAAGTTTCATGTCAAAATCGGTCATTTTCATAGGTGTTAACCCCTTTGGAAATTGACCAATTTTGACGTAAAAATTGAATTTTTTTAAATTGGCTAATATTTGGCAGGCATATTGGGAATGACTAAAAATTGAGATTTCACCATGTTAAGCCCTTCCAATAATAGTCAAATGAAGTTAAAACAATATTTTGTTCAACACTAACATAACACCCAGTAAAATTTGATTTTAACTTCGTTTAATCATTATTTACTAGGGTTATCATAGTGAAACATGATTTTTATCCATTTCCAACGTCCATGTCAAATATGAGCCGATTTGAAAATTTTGAAATTTTCATGTTAAAATGGGTCATTTCCATAGGTTAATCCCTTTAGAAACTGACCAATTTTTACGTGAAAATTGAAATTTTTTAAATTGGCTAATATTTGGCAGGCATATTGGGAATGAGTAAACATTGAGATTTCACCATGTTAAGCCCTTCAAATAATAGTCAAATAAAGTTAAAATAATATTTTGTTCAACACTAACATAACACCCAGTAAAATTTGATTTTAACTTCGTTTAATCATTATTTACTAGAGTTATCATAGTGAAACATGATTTTTAGCCATTTCCAACGTCCATGTCAAATATGAGCCGATTTGAAAATTTTGAAATTTTCATGTCAAAACTGAATTTTTTTAAATTGGCTAATATTTGGAAGGCATGTTGGGAGTGACTAAAAATTGAGGTTTCACCATGTTAAGCCCTACAAATAATAGTCAAATGAAGTTTAAAAAATATCTTGTTCAACACTAACATAACGCCGAGTTAAATTTCATTTTTAACTTCATTTGATCATTATTTACTTGGGTTATCATAGTGAAACATGATTATTAGCCATTTCCAACGTGCATGTCAAATATTAACCGATTTGAAAATTTTGAAATTTTCATGTCAAAATCGGTCATTTTCATAGGTTACCCCCTTTAGAAACTGACCAATTTTTACGTGAAAATTGAAATTTTTTAAATTGGCTAATATTTGGCAGGCATATTGGGAATGACTAAAAATTGAGATTTCACCATGTTAAGCCCTTCAAATAATAGTCAAATGAAGTTAAAACAATATTTTGTTCAACACTAACATAACACCCAGTAAAATTTGATTTTAACTTCGTTTAATCATTATTTACTAGGGTTATCATAGTGAAACATGATTTTTAGCCATTTCCAACGTCCATGTCAAATATGAGCCGATTTGAAAATTTTGAAATTTTCATGTCAAAATTGAATTTTTTTAAATTGGCTAATATTTGGAAGGCATGTTGGGAGTGACTAAAAATTGAGGTTTCACCATGTTAAGCCCTACAAATAATAGTCAAATGAAGTTTAAAAAATATCTTGTTCAACACTAACATAACGCCGAGTAAAATTTCATTTTTAACTTCATTTGATCATTATTTACTTGGGTTATCATAGTGAAACATGATTTTTAGCCATTTCCAACGTCCATGTCAAATATGAGCCGATTTGAAAATTTTGAAATTTTCATGTCAAAATGGGTCATTTCCATAGGTTAACCCCTTTGGAAATTGACCAATTTTGACGTAAAAATTGAATATTTTTTAAATTGGCTAATATTTGGCAGGCATATTGGGAATGACTAAAAATTGAGATTTCACCATGTTAAGCCCTTCAAATAATAGTCAAATGAAGTTAAAACTATATTTTGTTCAACACTAACATAACACCCAGTAAAATTTGATTTTAACTTCGTTTAATCATTATTTACTAGGGTTATCATAGTGAAACATGATTTTTAGCCATTTCCAACGTCCATGTCAAATATGAGCCTATTTGAAAATTTTGAAATTTTCATGTCAAAATGGGTAATTTCCATAGGTTAACCCCTTTGGAAATTGACCAATTTTGACTTTAAAATTGAATTTTTTTAAATTGGCTATTATTTGGAAGGCATGTTGGGAGTGACTAAAAATTGAGGTTTCACCATGTTAAGCCCTACAAATAATAGTCAAATGAAGTTTAAAAAATATCTTGTTCAACACTAACATAATGCCGAGTAAAATTTTATTTTTAACTTCATTTGATCATTATTTACTTGGGTTATCATAGTGAAACATGATTATTAGCCATTTCCAACATGCATGTCAAATATTAGCTATTTTGAAATTTTGAAATTTTCATGTCAAAATCGGTCATTTTCATAGGTTATCCCCTTTAGAAACTGACCAATTTTACGTGAAAATTGAAATTTTTTGAATTCGCTAATATTTGGCAGGCATATTGGGAATGACTAAAAATTGAGATTTCACCATATTAAGCCCTTCAAATAATTGTCAAATGGAGTTAAAACAATATTTTGTTCAACACTAACATAACATCGAGTAAAATTTGATTTTAACTTCATTTGCTCATTATTTATAGGGGTTATCATAATGAAACATGATTTTTAGCTATTTTCAACATACATATAAAATATTAGTTAATTTGAAATATTTATAATAAAATAATTTTACCAAATTCCAAAATAATTAATTATTTTCCATAACCATATATAGGAAATTGAAGTAAGCAAAAGAAAGGGGCAGAGAGGCATGGAAGTAGGTAAAGGTGATATAGGATACTCTTTTGGTTTAATGGCCATTATCACTAATTAGTAGCCCATGACAAATAATTATTTTGATATTAAATATTGGTGGAGGCAGATAATGATGGCCATTTTAACTTTTATGTAGTAATTAATTAATTGATGGTCGATCGAAAAAAAAGAAATTAATGGCATTAAATATTTGCAAAGTTTAGCAGCCAGACCTATAGTTTGAGTTCCCTAAATTTTCGTAGATCCTACCAACTATAGTATGTTATCTAACTAGTATCTTAGGTCATATCTGAGATGAAGTTTTGGTTAATAATTTAAAGAATTAACATTGTTTTATAATGCTTTTTATGATTGTTAATTTACTGGTGGACTAATGAATGGTTTGATTTGGAGGATCAATTTGCAATTTGAGTTGAGTTGTATATTTGGTTGAATGAGTGTTTAATTAGAAGTTTTTTGGGGGCAGATTATCACAAAGATATAAGATAAGGGGAGGGTGGTAAGAGAGTGATGATATTTAAAGAGAATAAGACGTGTTGGAATATTTAAAAGGAGACTGAGAAATATTATGCATGTGTATAAAGTTATATGGTTCGCTGTAGTCGTATCGCTTACATAAACGTGTAGTCTAAGTGCGTCTGGTCAAAAAATATATATATATATATATCCAACAGTCCAAAAGTCTCAGTTTTAACGAGTTCATGTAAAACTCTCCATGTTTAACCAACTAAACCAACTTTTAATTACAAGTGATCAGGACGCATAGTTATCTAACCACTCACAAGGCTATTTTTCATGCATAGTGAATCAATCATTTCTATCTACTTCAAATTTATTCCAACATAATGAAAGGGGAATTTCTTGATGAAGGACTAGTACACAAGACATTCTTCCCACATGTAAGAAGAGCGAATGGAAAATTTATTTCATGGACTGGTCTATGTTTTTTTTTAAGTAGGGATCGAGATTTTTGGTCGGTATAAATTAAAAATATAATAGGTGTTTATTTTATGGGGTGTACTAGATTCGAATCCGAGACCTCCGAGTCATCAGACACATAACTCTACCACCGGAACAACTCTACTTGAACAAGACTAGACTATTTTTTTGAAATGAATTTGTATTATATTCATCATAAGAAAGAGACAGAGCCATTCAAGGGTATGTTACATAAAGAACTAAATCCATCTCGAAACAAAAGAACCGACACGACTGAACCTAGCGATCCAATCCGCAAGTACATTTAGCTTTCGAGGAACAAAAGAAAACACAATTAAATCCAACTAAGAAACGAGAGCTTTGATTCGTCCTAACCATGCATAGCATTGCTAGGGCCATGCGTCTTCACGCGCCGATATAGTCTGAATGAGGATCAAACAGTCTGATTTAATGATAGTACAGAGACCCAAGCCCTTAGCAACCTCCACCGCCTTAAGAAGCACCATAGCTTCTGTCATAATCGGAGATGAACAAAGGAACTGGCCGGCAAAACCATCCCTAATATTCCCATGGTTGTCCTTAACGATGACACTAAAAGCTGCTACAGGATCTCCGACTATGAAGAACCATCACAGAAGATTTCCTGTTGGAAGTTTGTAGGCGGTGAGATGATATTAGGGTGACGGACATTTGAGTTGCCCCTAGTGGAAATCTGGTTATCCCCACACAGTAGGTTTCGGTCGCAAAAATTTTTCTCAATGTGGATCAATGTTACTTTCTTTGTAGCCATGTGCGTCAGAAAGGTTGACTCTTCCTAGTGCACCAGATACTCCAACACGTCGCCACAACCCAATGGAACTCATGAGTACCCATCGAACTGTGAGTGCTATCAAAACCAACTCGGATGTCCATATCATTACCGGGCAAGACGAGGCCGCTCATGGAAGAGGTCCAAACTTGCTTAGCATGATCACAGTTGAAAAAACAGTGGGTTATGGCCTCAATGTGTTGGTCACACACTTGACAGGTAGGGGATGTGCCACACATACTTCGAAAAAAGTTCTTTTTGATAGCCAATGCATTGTTCATTAGATGCCATACTAGAGAAATATTCTATGTTTGATAAGTTCGTTACTCGTTTGAAAGACAAATATAAAAACGGATTAATCTCAAAAGATTATTGAGTTCGAGAGGTGAAATTGACTTTAATTGTTTTCTCAAGTAATGATAGGACGTTTGAAGAACTAGTAAAGATGGATTTGATGACTAAATCCAGTATGCATAAATTCTAAATCGACAACCCTCATTCTCTAATTGCGTTTCTAATCACGTAATTAAGACATATACAAAAAGTTAATTATTACCGACTGTAAATAATAATAATTTCCCCCTTCTCGTGATGGCTTGTCAAAAAAATTGCAGTCGTCATGGCGTCGCGAGGCGTACGTCATGAAATCTAATGGAGCAAGTTTCCCCTATTTTTAGGGATATTTGTTTGATTAGGTACACTATGGTTTGAATAATTATTTATTAATTAACAACACTAATTAATAATTAATAAGACTAGCTAGTCGTGTTTGGGTTACGACAAAAAAGCCATTACTTTTCCATCAATGACTGGGCAAGCATGATCACCATGTTTTTGGTCTTAATCACTAACAAATTTACAGCAACTTGTTTTAATTAGGTGATACAATATCCCACTCCTTTATACCTAATCTCACCCTACAAATTAGTTGCTCTATCTAGCGGTTATATGTTTCAAAATGTAATGGTCAAACTGTATAAAATTTGAAGATGTATTAGGCCGTATGTGAAAAATATATTATTTTCATCTTAAATTTTTAAAAGAAAATTATGTAATATTAGAATTCTAGATTCAAAATAAACTATATTGTGACTTGAGAGAGGCTTCTCCTAAATTATTTCAACGCCAAAAATGGAACACTATACTATAAAAGGCAAACGTGATGAAATTGTGTCACTAACTCAATATTGTACGTCTAAGGGGCTCACCCCTATTACTTTTATCCATTCTCAATTCTTCGTCTTACACATTTGCTTCTTGCAGGTTCATTCCACTTACTACCTTCTTTAATACAATTGCCAGATTTTTTGGTAGAAATAGTGAACTCAAGATAATAATTATTAATATAAATGGTTCGAGGAAATAAAACTCTAATTATATCAGTTTTTGATATAATCAATAATATCGTGAGAAAAAAATGAACATGATGCATCTCAAAAGATAAAAAAATAACCCTGACGATCGAGAAGGTCAACATCGCAGTTGCCCTCGCGATACAATTGCAAGATACTCTCATAGTTAGACAATCGACTATAGACAAATCATCGAGTTATACACGGATCGCTCGCAATTAATTCTCCACACCAAACCGTATTACAAAAGGCATTGCAGTTGCCCTCACAATACAATTACAAAATACTCTCATAATTAGACAATCAACTATAGACAAATCATCGAGTTATACACGGATCGCTCACAACTAATTCTCCACACCAAACCGTATTACTGGTTTACTACAGACAAATCTTTGGAATAATTAGTAATTAGTGGGCTAGCTGGACTCAATAATTACAAAAGGCATTTTGATTTGCTAATATTTAATTAATATATAATTGAAGTAATTAGTGGTTCCCTTTCTGGCAGTAGTCTCCAATGCCTTAGTTCTGTCCCCATCACCAATGGAAAGTGGACATTCTCATTTCCCCCTACAATACAAGTGCTGGCGCCTTTTTCTTTTCCCGTGCCTAAACTTGGTGGTTAGGGATTAACTATGTACTCATTAAAGTGGTTTTTAATCACATTAAATAAATTTATAATCAAATCGATCGGTAAATTTTTTGATTAATTAATGTTATAAGTATTACGTATTGAATTTGAATGTCATCTTCTCGACTGGTTGATATTATTTATCTAAATTTTTTCATAAAACTAATAAAATATAAACTTAATTACTTTATGTGACCTTAAAATTGAGCCAATTAAAGATATCGTATTAGAACAAAAAGAAACATCGAACATGATTATAATGTCATGTTAACATCACCTTGATTTTACATATGATCCCATTTAATTAGGGTAAAAGTTGTGGTCGAGGTTTGTTGTTTCAATCTTTTTCACATGAAAGGAAATCATTTTTATTTTCAGCCTGTGAACTAGACATCCATATATAAACATGAGAAGAAATTGAGTTGTCACTATTGATATCTTTGAGATATATACTAAATTAAGATTGATGTGTATTAAATACAATGACAAAACTTTACTATTTACGACCATATATTTAATCCATTCAAATAAATTTGGATGGAATTCAGTGCATTAATTTGATATAATCGCACCCTCAATTACTTTAATAACTACACTTCCAACTCTCATTCCATATGGATGTTGAACATCAAACCACATATTTATCCTAATCTAATACACCATCAACCATTAAATTATCCTGATTTGAATTTAGTGATCACAAAAGATAGTACTTACACAATTCTATTATGGCTCTTCTTTTTCTTATAATAAATTATATTCGTACGAATTTGATTAAAGTTGCTCTTATCCGATCCATAATTTTTAATGATTAGGACCTAGCGTCCACCGTTAAAAAAAATATACAAACGGGCCTTCAATAGTTAAAGCCTATACTGATGATGGACTTACTTTGTTATCAACAAACGAGCCGTACTTAATTGAAGCTCTGGTTAATCATCCGAAGCCCATATTCCAAGGCGATATCGTCGGGTTTGCTACGTGTCGTAAATCTATCGACTCAACTGGAATTAGCATCTCCGGTCAAACTAGCATCGGTGGCAGGGTGATTTCCTTCTCCAGCCGTGTGTTTGGACCTTTCACCTGAGCCTATGCGCTTTACAGCGATCGCTTTCGTCCTCGTTCCGCCGCAGTCCGATCCATATATATCGTCTGGAAGTATAGGAGAGGTAAGGTGTGAAGAACGACGATATGGGAGATCAAATAGCTAAGGGAGAAGAATACGAGAAGAAAGCGGAGAAGAAGATCAGCGGATGGGGGTTGTTTAGCTCCGGTTCTAAGTACGAAGATGCCGCTGAGTTGTATGCTAAATCCGCCAACAGTTTCAAGCTCGCCAAATCATGTACGGATGTACCTCCATCAGTTTCTGATTTTCATTTTCTGTTTCCGCGCGAAGTTTTTGGTGGAGTGATTGGTTGATCTGCAGGGGAGAGAGCCGGTTCTGTTTACGTTAAAGTCTCCAATTGTCATCTCAAGGTTAGAATACTTGAATCCTTCGCGATCAATTGGCTTCTCTTGTGGATGCTTCGATTTGAGTTTGTGACATTGATGCGGATGTTTTGCAGTCGGATAGCGATCACGAAGCTGCCAGCGCTCTTGTGGATGCAGCGATTTGCTACAAGAAATCGTCAACTCAACGTTAGCATAATGATTTAAGTAGCTAGGTTTGTAGAGTTTTAGCAAGATCAAGTTCTTTTTTCATGGATTTATGAACTTGGACAGGCGCCATATCGTGTCTGGAGCAAGCAGTAGATATTTATCTGAACATGGGAAGGTATAACATGGCTGCTAAGAATTGCAAGGTATTGGTTTTGTTTCAAATTGAATTATTTTAGCTGCAATGAATGATGATAGTAGTTATGGCCTATGGATGATTGTTGGATTGCATTGTGGTTCAGGAAATTGGGGAGTTATATGAGCAAGAACAGAACATCGAGAAGGCTATTGCATATCTTGAGCGGGCAGCTGACTATTATGAACATCAAGATTCAAGCTCATCCGCTAACCAGTGCAAACAGAAAGTTGCACAATTTTCTGCCCAGCTTGAACAGTAAGTGAAATTGGTGGTTTATTTATTACAACTGTCTGATCATTCGTAAGTCTATAGTAGTTTCAAGTCTAGTTAGCTGGTGAAGTTCAAGCTCTGTTTGAATTTCTTGTCATCGAGAATGCAGTCTTCATCTCCACTGAATAACAAGTTATTATGGATTATCAAAGCATAGAAGTCCCTTGCTCTTGTCTTGTTTCTGCCTTGTCTTCAGGTATCAGAAAGCAATCCAGGTATATGAAGAGATAGCAAGATACTCACTCAACAGCAACTTGCTCAAATACGGTGTAAGAGGACATCTTCTGAATGCTGGTCTTTGCCAACTCTGTAGAGGGGACATTGTAGCCATAACCAATGCATTAGACAGATACGAGGTTTAACATCTTCTACCATCATTGTGTGTGCTATGCTGTAGTAACTAGTAAGCATATCCTCTAAAATGTAAAAATCCAATGTTTTGCAGGACATGGATCCAACTTTCTCCAGAACTCGCGAGTACAGATTCTTATCAGTAAGTTAGCTTGAAATAAGCCCCTAGTTAATAATAACACTGCCCTCACTGTCTAACTTATCTCGCGACTCGAAATTCCAGGATTTGGCCACTGCAATGGACGAGGAGGATGTTGAGAAATTTACAGGCATCGTAAAAGAGTTTGACAGTATCAGTAAACTGGTAACGTAGCTCCTTTCCTTGTATTACAAGTTCTTTTCTAGTCAAGTCTGTGCTAAGTTGCGTCTGAAACCTAAACTGGGGAAACCTCTGTGGCCTTCTGTAGGATTCATGGAAGGTGAATCTGCTGTTGAAGGTGAAGCAAAGTTTGAAAGACAAGGAACTTGAAGAGGATGATTTGACCTAAGACGGGTCGGATTTTCGAGCCAATTGATTTCTTTTTTGCATGTTGTACATGTAGTAATAGTATACACATGTATCAGTAATTGGATTGTATCATAAAGAAGAAAATAATAGTCTTAAGCCCGAGAATGTATCATAAATTTCGATAAGCATGCAAGTCTTCTCAGTCTAATGGTTTAATAGTCTTAATACTAGCTCAACCTGTAATGTTACAGCAAATGGAAACCATCTTACATACCCCAAACATCCAATAAACAAGCCAAGCCAAGGCCTTCCCAGAAGCATATTTGAGAAAGAACCTTTGCGAGAAAAAATCAGAGACCTGCAGTCTAGTTGAGATTCTGAAAGGAAGCTAAACATTCAAAAAAATTTGAAGACCTCATTCTCAGAGATGGTTCGATCATCATGCACACAGCGGATTTGGCAACATCCTCCAATGTCCAGTGGAAGTTTCCTTCAAACCGCAATCAACATGGGGGACTATGAAAAACTAGAAGCCAACTGTGCATTATGCTTATGCATACAAGAATGTGAAGGGGAATATGATACCAGAAGCAGCATGCTCCACAAACTACTACACAAATCAATGGAGGCCAGATCACTGGTTTTGCCAGTTGAATCTGCCTCCGCCTATGGTTGCAAGAGCAGTAACCAGCAAACCAAGCACCATAAAGGGCTGTGCGCTAGCCTGAAGACAAATGGGAAAACACAACTATAACAAATGTAACAAAGGAAGATCCAAGTACTGGATAGACCATAATGTAATCGTATATATCCCAATAGCTTGAATCGTTGGGAATGGATATTATATACGATATTCTTTTGCAGTATACCTGATATTTGACGTCGTACTTGATAGGGTCTTTAAGAAAATATTCAAACTGCAACACATAAAACAGAACAGTACGGTTTTAAAGAATGTTATATAAATCGATAATCAATCCCTCGTCTCCACTAAAATTTATTAAGAATGTTATATAAATCGAATATCCTATTTGGTATGAACAAAAGAAACTGAGTGACTAGCATGCTAAAATAAAAGTAATACGTTGCAAAAACGACAACACATTCAGACGGCCAATAAAAAGCCCGGGAACTTACGAATTTTGTCCAAAAGGAGTTGCAGAGCACGTATGTTATTCAGAAGTCACTTCAAAAATTAGAAAACAGAGGAAAATGACGGCAAAAGGCAACTCCGAGGCAACCAGAATGTTTGTCGCTTGCTACCTTCTTCACCGAATCTTTACTTACTCTCGTCTATACATCACAACTGATTATCAAGCTTAAGCTCACCCATCAGCTTCTTCCACCAGATTAATGGAGTCGGTTACTTCATCTGCATCTAAGCTCTCCTTACTGTGCTCCGATCACCGGAACGCAACGATGAAAGAAAGCAGCCCAGTTTTGCTGCTCTGAGGTCAAATTCGGGTCAACCCAACTTCTTGAACTTGAACTGTAAGCTGAAGTTCTATTCTTTGTCCGCTCACGCGCGATCCAACGCTCCACGCGCCACCGCGGAGATAGTGGCGGATGATGTGATCGAGAAGGGGGAAGAGAATAGGAGGGTTCTGACCGTGGGATTGGTATGCGGTGGACCATCGACTGAGCGTGGGATTTCTCTCAATTCCGTCAGATCAGTTCTTGATCATATACAGGTGTGTTATGATTTATGCCAGCAATTCAATGTGTTTGACGAAGGAATCACTTTAAAATCTTTGTTTTGCTAATTATTATCCAAATTTGTGACAGGGAGACCATCTGCAAGTGAACTGCTACTACATTGACTTTGATCTCAATGCCTTCGCTATATCCCCTGCCCAGGTTTGTTCTTCCTTCTGAAGAGAGGCATCATCTGTATGAATTGGTGTTCATGGCACAACTGATTGATAATAGTTGATTAGTAGCTTTTCACGTCGATGATTGAAAGTATTGAGCTTTTGATCGTTTGGTCCTAACTTCAGGTATACTCAAATACCCCTGCCGATTTCGACTTTAAGCTTGAAAGGTGAGACCTTTTCCTTTTCGATCACTTCTTTTATAACTGCAGAAGAAGCTTCAAAGTTGGTAAATTTGTCCTGTTTTTTTGCAGTCTCGCCTGGCGTTTTTCGTCTCTATCCGAGTTAACGGAGCACCTTGCTGAATCTGTTGACATAGTGTTCCCTGTGATTCATGGTAAATTCGGCGAAGATAGTGGCATACAGGTTTAATACGTACAATCCCTTTGTCATCAGTAGTTTTGCAGCATGCACATTGCAGGCCATAGACCTGATGTTTTTTGACACAGGAGCTGTTGGAGAAGCACAATATCCCCTTTGTCGGTACAGGATCGAGTGAGTGTCGTCGTGCATTTGACAAGGTAAACGAAACCTGAAATGTCTGTGGAATCGGAAAGACTACTACCTCTGCTTTAGCATGGATTTCAGGAATCTCATATCGTGAAATATCTTGTGGCGAGTTCTGATAACGTATCGTTGAATTATTTTTGTTAGTATGAAGCCTCTTTGGAACTCAGAAAGCAAGGGTTCATTACTGTACCTAGTATTTTAGTTCAGGTATTGCTATAAACATACTGACGATCTTACTGTTCTTGCTCATTGAACAATTTTGCGGCCTTGCATTAATTTTTATACTGGTGATTTGAATTGACATTTAGGGTGCTGAAGCGGATGAATCCGAGTTATATAACTGGTTTACAAGTAACCAGCTGGACACCAACTCTGGTAAAGTAGTGGTGAAACCAGTCAGAGCCGGCTCAAGCATTGGTGTATCGGTTGCTTACGGTGTTGCTAATGCCCTAAAGAATGCGAAGGATGTCATATTAGAGGTAACTTGAACTTTGTGATTTATAACTAGCACAGAATACTCGACTAACAAGATCACTTGCTTATGGAAAACACTAAAAGGGGATAGATGCAAAGTCATCGTGGAAATCTTTCTCGAAGGAGGAAGTGAATTCACTGCTATTATACTCGATGTAGGTTCCGGAAGTGACTGTCAACCCATTGTTCTAATCCCATCTGAGGTACCGTGCTCGTTTCATCCAAATTTATTATCATCATGTTGTAGTATATACTTCAATACCTATATGCTGAATTAGTGAACATCATTGCTCTCAGGTAGAGCTTCATTTTTGTGAAAAGGACGCGATTTTCAATTACAGAAGGAAGTACCTTCCAACTCAACAGGTAAAGATCGGTATGTTGAAGCATTTTCTTATACAATATAGCAAATGAAGCATTGAAACCAGTTTTATGCTACTTCCATAGGTGTCCTATAATACTCCCCCACGTTTTCCTCTTGAAGTAATAACAAGTATCCGTGAAGGGGCATCTCGGCTCTTCCGACAACTTGGCCTGCGTGATTTTGCTCGAATCGATGGGTGGTTTCTGCCCTCGTCCACAAACTCATTCCCCGACGCTGATGGAAAGTTTGGGAAGTCTGATTTCGGCACACTGTTATTTACAGATATTAACCTGGTTAGTTAGTCATTTCCAGCATTTCGTGCAAACACCGGCATTCCCCCTTCCAGTTGTGCTGAGTGAATGGTGTTTAATTTTCAGATTAGTGGAATGGAGCAAACAAGCTTTTTATTTCAGCAAGCGTCAAAGGTAAATTTGTCTTTGTTCTTTTCATTGAAATAATGAAATTTAGTCATGAAGTTTGCTTAAGTAGTGACAGTTCTCTCTTTTGCAGGTTGGATTCTCACATTCAAACATTCTGCGGAGCATCATTTACCATGCATCTTCAAGGTTTCCCAATCTCGAACCATTTGTTAATACGCCTGGTGATCTGCCTAGAAGATCAAAACCTTTACAGCCTGCTGAAGCTCTAGAAGGAAAAGGTGTACGCAAAGTCTTCGTCATATTTGGAGGAGATTCATCAGAGCGTCAAGTGTCTGTGATGAGTGCAACAAACGTTTTGCTTAACTTGCAAGCCTTTGCCGATATAAGTTTCAAGGAATGATGTATGAAGAATTTCTTAGTAGTTTTAAGTAATAATGACTGATGGTTAACATTTGAGATTTTCCTCCCACCACAGGTTAAAGTGATCACTTGTCTGCTTGCACCCTCAAATGATCAGAGTGCGGATGCTAGATCGAGGACTGTGTGGAAATTGCCGTGAGTAAAAGACCTTAAAGTTCGTGCCTTTTATTATCGAGGTTCTTATAACTTGGACTTAAATCATGGTTCTGTTTCTTACAGTTACTCTCTTGTCCTGAGACACACTGTGGAGGAAGTTCTTGATGCCTGCTTCGAGGCAACTGACCCAGCTAGAGCTTCTTTGACATCACAGTTGCACAAGCAAGTGATTCATGAACTAATGGAAGGGGTTAAGAAGCATAGATGGTTTAGTGGGTTTGACATCGCTGATGCATTACCTGAAAACTTCTCTCTCGAGGAATGGATTAAGCACGCAAAGGAAGTCGAAGCAACAGTCTTTCTCTCAGTTCACGGAGGAATCGGTGAAGATGGTACACTTCAGTCTTTGCTGCAGGCTGAAGGAGTTCCATATACAGGTTGGTTTCGACCTCGGACCAGCATATGCGTTAGATTTTCTGATGTTGAGTAGTTCACTTACGCTTCTGATGCTTCATGAAGGTCCTGGAATATCAGCGTCAAAGATTTGCATGGATAAAGTGGCTACATCATTGGCTGTTAGTCATGTATGGTAACAAAATCAAGTTACTGTCCTTATGGTGCTGATGTGCATGATGATTCTCATAGCTACCTTAAAACTGAACAGCTTTCAGATTCTGGAGTTCTCACCATAAGCAAAGATGTTAGAACAAAAGAGGATTTGTTGAAGTATCCCTCGTCGAAGATTTGGAGCGAGTTGACCTCAAAGCTTCAGTGTGGAACACTATGTGTGAAACCAGCTAGAGATGGATGCTCAACTGGTGTAGCAAGAATACGGTATGGTACCGAAACCAGTCATTATTGTTCTTTTTATGTATTTTCCTCACATGGGATTTCATTTGTTTGCTTCTGCAGTTGTGCAGAGGATCTTGCAGTTTATGTAAAAGCATTGGAGGAATGCCTTCTACGGATTCCACCAAACAGTTTCTCAAAAGTAATAGACTTATTAGTGGAAGAATTCTTGTTTATGTTTGACAAAGAACTAATTTTTCGATGATTAGGCACATGGAATGATTGAGATGCCAAACCCGCCTCCAGAGAACTTGATCTTCGAGCCATTTATCGAGACAGATGAGATCATCGTCTCGTCGAAATCAGCAGATGGGCTATTTTGGAAAGGGCAGAGCCGCTGGGTCGAAATAACAGTTGGCGTTGTGGGGAAACTGGGTTGCTTGCAATCACTTACTCCAAGCATTACTGTTAAGGAAGGTGGCGACATTTTATCACTGGAAGAGAAATTTCAAGGTGGAACCGGCATCAATCTTACTCCTCCACCACCATCGATCGTCGGGTATGTTACTCTTCGAAACCGTCGTGTTTTCATACTAGCTCTCCCCACCGAGCAGTCTCGTTCATCAAACTCATGACCCTGATCTCCCTCTATTGTTGCTGGGGTGATTTTACAGTGTGGAGGCACTGGAGAAATGCAAACATCGGATCGAGCTGATAGCAAACACGCTGAAGCTGGAAGGATTTTCCAGAATTGATGCTTTTCTCAATGTCGATAATGGAGAGGTAGGTACCCTTTTCTAGAACTGTTAAAAAACGAGGTGAACTAAGCAAACAAGTAAAGTTTTCAACTTTGATGTTCTGCAGGTGTTGGTTATAGAGGTGAACACAGTGCCTGGTATGACTCCTTCAACTGTACTGATTCATCGGGTATAGAATCCTCCTAACTGTACCGAAACAAATCCTTATCTCGGACTGCTGACATTTGGTTTTCTGATAAATCTGTTATATGCTGCAATTGCAGGCCTTGGCAGAGGAACCTCCAATGTACCCTCATGTGTTCTTCCGCAGGTTGCTTGATTTGGCTTCTGAAAGAATCATTTAGAAGTAATGTTGTTGATGGTCTTTAAGGTCATGTTGGTCAATATTGTCCGATTGTTTGTTGTGCTTTGAACCTTGTGAGATTCCCTTGAATAAAGATTGGAAATGCTCTTTTCTCTTGTAAGAATAACTCTAATGAAATTTCACACGTTACACGGCCGCGGAAGACGCAACTGTTATCAATTTCGATTTCGAGCGTACCTCATCCTCATCTTGTGTTTCGATTTCGAGACAGGAATCCAACACAAAGTAATGCATATCCCAACATAAAAACAGCAGATTCGCACTTTGTCACTAATTTCATACATGTTTCTTGTCCAATTTCCTTAGTATGATTCTAGACCTACTGCACAACTAGTACAACACCCTGCAACAAGTAAAAATCCGGCGATGAACACAACTTTATCAATAGAGTTGATAAGTTTATCATGAACATTTTTGCTTCTCGGTACCAGTATACATGTTTCTAAATACATCAAATCCTTCAACTCTATTAATTTGATCATCCTATACTATGCAAGCTTGGGTTCGATTTTGAGCATTATGGGTTATAAACTCTGTAAATTTGAATGAATTACACACTCATGGATGGCACAACTGAACTGAGAGACCCTAAAGCAAGACCAGATACAGGAAGCAAGCATCACAAATTCACAATTTAATAACCTGAAATCTCTAAGAATTCATCAATCAGTCTCCATCAGGTCTATATCTAGCGTAGAGAGAGTTAATACCATGCCTGCAAGAGTGCAAGCAAAAGGAAGCTCAATCCGCTGTGATTCGTCAGTGTGAAGTATATATTGTTCCTGCAAAAACCAAACCTTTAGTCAAAATCCCTCAAAAAGGAAAAATCTTTCCCAGAACTACCTCTGGGACAACGAACTCGACGACTACGCCCCACTGGTGATCGTGAACGGTGACATTATTGGTGGGAACTGATGTCTGGGTGGAAGATCGACCATTTACTCCAACTGACGCTCAGAGCTCCCATCTCGGAAGCTCATTACGCCGGCGGGTAGTGATGCACGGCCGTGTATCTCCTCTTACACGGTCGTGTAACTCATCTTACACGATCGTGTAAGAGGAAATATAAGGCCGCATCTTACACGGTCATGTAAAATAAAATACACGGTCGTGTAACTCATCATACACGGTCGTGTAACTCATCTTACACGACCGTGTAAAAGGAAATATACGACCACATCTTACACGGCCACGTAAGAAGAGATACACGGCTGTGTAACTCATCTCACACCGCCATATAAAAGGAGATACACGGCTTTGTATTTTCTTTAATGGAAGATACACAGCCGTGTAAAAGGAAATATAAGGTCGCATCTTACACGACCGTATAAAAGAAAATACACGGTCGAGTAACTCATCTCACACCGCCATATAAAAGAAGATACACGGCTTTGTATTTTTTTTAATAGGAGACCTCTCTACTTTATCGAGATTGATTTTTATAAGCCGGTCCAGGTTTTTGTTTATTCCGAAACGCCGGCTGGAACCAGGCCGGACCCACACAGAAAAAGAAACTAGTCACGACGACGAATAGCTTTGGTCTTTGGAGGGGCCAATCATCTAGAAGGAAACAATAAACAATTATCGCCGCCGCCGGCGATCCGATTTTGACCAATATTTCGACAAAGAATACCCAATTATCTAGTCCCGCGCTACGGCTGCAAATGTTTGAAAAAAAACAGAGCTATCAAAGCTTTAGGAGGAACGAGTCTCAGACTATCTCCGGTCTCCGATTCTCCACCCAGAAGTTAAAAAGCTTGGTTGAGTCGTTGACAGAACTTTCTTCTGGCTCAAACCAGCAACAACCTCACCAACATTTTCGATAGCTGACGAAAGACAGACAGGCAAGCAAGTTAGCACAATTTTGGAAGCCTCCTGCTGCCACTTGGAGACGCAACCTTGGCTGCCAGATATTTACTGAAATTAAGGAGTCTGAAAGCTGCTGCCTTTGCAAAACGGGAGAAGCAAAAAAGGAGCAGCCTCGCTTGAAGGTAACTGGTTTTTCTTTTTGCTGATGATGGGTTTCATGATTTTAGTTTAAAAAGTTTCAAGCTTTGGGTTGAATTTAGCTTTTTAATCATTTTCCTTCTTGAGTTGTTTCTGACTTAGTTAGATCTCTTATAGGTATTTTGTTATAAACTGTTTGTTTGCCTTGATTCCTGTGTTGAATTCCTATAGCTAAGACGCTTAGATTGGTTCATGGTTTCATAGAGGAGGTGTTTTGGTCATTTTGGATCCTCTTTGGAGAAAGCTCATGAGTTCTGTGATTCAGTGATTGGACCTTTGAATTTCTGCAGAAAGTGGTTGTGAAGATGATGCAGTTAGTTGACCAGTTTGGCTTAGTAGTCTAGTTATCAGCACATAGTTTTTGTGGAGAAATATTGCGTCCTAATAGCTCGAGTTGTTGGCAGAGATTCGTGATTGGTTTGTATACAATTCATTAATACATCTCAAAGCTCGTGAAAGGGATTGAAATTTGCACCAAGTTCAACTAGCCTAGTACATGTGATTCGATGTGGGAATCATCTCCTCCTAATAACTCGAGTTGTTGAGACTTGAGAGAGCTTCATAATTGGTTTACATAGCATATTTCTTAACAAAGTTGTCTAAAGGAGCACTCTCTTTTGATGTAGCAGAACTATTAGGCTTCTCGAGGGGAAATGGTTTCACATGACAAAGTAGAAGACTGGTCTGAACTCAAGCTGGAACAGCCATCATCATCGGCAAATCTGTCTGATAATAACAAGTCCATTGGCAGTAACAATGCAACTGTCCTCGACATATCAACTTCTAGGAAGACACTTCTCAACAGCGGCGACACCTCTAGTTCAGGAAGGCTACACTACTTATCAAAAGTTGTCCCAAGTAGGCTACAGATACTGAAACTAACTTCCAGCACCGGTTTAAGTTCTCCATCAGCCAAGTTCAAGCAGATAGCCTTTGAAAGAGATTCAACCTCCCGCTCCGTGCCATCCTCAGGTTTTCGAGAACGACTCCAACGAACCCTATCTCGCAAAATCCAATGGGACTCACTATGGAACATGTTCAAGACATGGGTAAAGAGTCCCTTGAACATGGTCTTACTTCTTTGGATAGTATGCGTCACAGTCTCCGGAGCTTTACTCTTCTTAGTAATGACAGGGATGCTAAACCACGTCATACCTAGGAAATCGCAAAGGGACATCTGGTTCGAGGTCAACAACCAAATCCTTAACGCCTTGTTCACTCTCATGTGCTTGTATAATCATCCAAAGCGATTCTACCATCTGGTTCTCCTCTGTAGATGGAAGCCAGAGGACATAACTTCACTCAGGAATGCATACTGCAAAAACGGTACTTACAAACCAAATGAATGGGCTCACATGTTGGTTGTCATCTCATTGCTACATTTGAACTGCTTTGCTCAGTATGCATTATGCGGCCTTAACTTGGGGTATAGAAGATCATCCAGGCCAGCTATCGGAGTCGCGATTTGCCTCTCCGTTGCCATAGCTGCCCCAGCTATCGCAAGCCTCTACTGCATTGTCAGTCCTCTTGGCAAGGACTACGAGGACGACAATGCAGTAGAACAGGAGGACGAAGAATCCCAGACACGACTCACTACCAACAGACAACGCTTGTCGATGGAGAGAAGGTTCTCCTTCGCAACCATCGACGAAGAAAACACCCCAACATGGAGAGGCGGCCTGTTCGATATCTGGGACGACATATCAGGAGCATACCTATCGCTCTTCTGCAGTTTCTGCGTATTCGGATGGAACATGGAGAGGCTCGGATTCGGGAACATGTACGTCCACATAGCCACATTCCTCCTCTTCTGCTCTGCACCCTTCTGGATCTTCAACCTGGCAGCTGTGAACATCGACAACGATACAGCTCGTAGTGCGATGGGGCTGGCCGGGGTGATCCTCTGCGTGTTTGGGATGCTCTACGGTGGGTTCTGGAGGATCCAGATGAGGAAACGGTTCAACCTTCCCGTTAATGAAGAGTGTTGTGGAAACCCTGAGGTTACTGACTGTACACAGTGGCTGTTTTGCTGTTGGTGTTCACTTGCTCAGGAAGTTAGGACGGCTGATTTCTATGATGTTGTGGAGAATAAGTTCAGAATGAAACAGCAGCAGCAGCCAAGGCTTTCACCTCTGTCCCGTGAAGGCAGAGTTGAGCCTGGATTCAGTCCATCAGCATCATCGTCTCCTGCTCCTCCGAATCAGGTTTCGAGGTTGAATTACAGCACGGGGAGGCCGGTGTTTGAAACCCAGCCTCAGATTTCTCAAAAGGATCTTATGGAGCCACCAGTTATGTCAGCAATTCGAAGAGATGATGATGAAACTCAGCTCCCAAAGTGAGATCAGATGCCTGGCTGAACCGTTCTTTTTCTGTAAGATAATTAGTAAGCTCAGATTCTTTTGTTGCATGGTTGCATTTGGATTCAGTTTTGGACGTTCTTTTTGTTATTATCACCAGCTTCCTCTGTGTATATATAGACTTTTGCCAAATTTCTCGCTCTCAGCGTCGCCTGTGATTTTCTCCCTTCGTTTTCGGAATGACATTACTTACCGAATCCTTATTTCAGGGTCATAATTAAGACATGGGAACATAAGTGCTGTTGAAATAATGTGGTGACAGGAACGGGAAAAGTGTTATTGCTATGAAAAGGAGTTTTACAAAAATTGAAAAAATGTACAGTTCTGGGAATTGCCAAACCAGCTTCTCGATCATCGAATTTCGTTGAGCAGCATGCAGATTTCTTAAAATGCTAAATTGACGCAATATTGCACCTCTCTGAAGATGCTTCGCTAAGAGAAAGAAACGGCTACCCTGACTCCTGACACCACCGATCGATCAAACGCCCTCTGCGCTACAGCATCGGCTTACGGGAACATATACTGAAGTGACCTGGACGCCATGACCTTCAGTGGAGAGCTTAACGACGGGTCCTGAAAGTTTCTCCAAATGGACTACTGAATGTGTTCTCCGGCCCGCATATGAATGGCCCAATGTTAACAAATGAGCCCAATGCTCTCATATTACTTATTATAAACAACGATCCGAACTAGGGGCTGCACTTGAAAAAACGAATCAAAATTTGATTCCGTAATAATATTATGAGAGAAATAAAACCTTAACTCCAAAATAATTCCTCAACTGAATTAGTCGTTGAGTAGGTCGAATATCAGAATTTACACACACACAAAAAAAATATAGTGACTCGTTTGCAGGGTTTGGAATTTGGTGATGAAATTGTAAAGTAGGAAAGTATTGAACTGAAAGAAATATTTGGTAAATGGAATGAAGTTGTAGAGAAGAATTCCTTCTACTTCTTGTTTTTGGAAAGTGGGAATAGTTTCGACCTTCCTTTGTTTTGTTATTTTTAATTTGTTTGTTTCTTTGTTTTATTTTTTATTTTTTTTTATGATACATTAAGGTGAGGCTTTAAATAACCTTCTTATATTTAAATTAGATAAATATATTTATTTAGTTATCTTGTCATAACTAATTTTAGAAGCTAATTATAATTTGTGTTTGTGGTTCGGATGTGACTTGTTGGCGATTTATTGGATACATTATTTGATTTCATATTGACATTTGATTGTCTTTCAAATTATTGAGATATGAAGTTTCATTTTCTAACAAGTACATACATATTTCAACTTAGAACATATATCGTCGCAACCCTTCTCATCCATTGGCTCTCTAATAATCTTATATTTATTTATACCAATGCCGGCGAAGCATCATATGGTGAGAACATGGCCAGGTAAAGACCGCTTCAAAAGATCATCGGGGTGGCTCCTCCACAGGTGATTTTTTCCCTCTCAGGCGACGGAACACTCCTAATCTCCTCTTCTGTCGCCGCCACTGACGACGGTGGAGTCACGTCTTGGAAAGTCAACCACGTGTTGAAATACTCCCTGAACTGAGTAATCACGTCGTCCCTCACCGACCAAACGGGCACCCAGTACACCTTCTCACCTTTCTATCCTCCAGCGATCACACACTCCCCGACCACCTCGATTCTCCTCGGCTCAAATCGAAATACTCTTCCACCGGCGGCTTTTGAGTTGGACTATCCAGTCAACATCGTCATCATGTAGTCGCAACCTGATGGGCCATGGAACCATCACTCAAGATCACTACATATGACCTTGCGATAGTCGTTGTCATCATTATCAGTTGCTGCTGCCACGTTGGCGGTGGTTGGTCCACTGTGGGCATAGACGGAGTTGGGGGTGGGGTTCCCTGGGCTCCGGCCCAGTCCAATCACGAATCTAAATCCACTAAATTATATGTAATTTCGTATAAACGAGTGATTTGGCCGAATAATTTTGTGAAGTTGGCCCAATATGTAATTTAATTAGCCCATATATAATCTAATTATTAATTCATAACAAAACATATGAATTTTAAAAAATTTCTTAACTATTTTCTTAAATTAGCTCATATATAATCTAATTATAAATTCATAATAAAACATATGAATTTCTTAAAAAATTCTTAAATTGGCTCATATATAATCTAACCATAAATTCGTAATAAAACATATGAATTTCTTAAAATTTTCATAATTATTTTTTTAAAATAACTCAGTTATGAATTTTTTAAAAACAATTTATAACTATTTTGTATAAGAATATGTCTTTGATTTAGATCAACATTGTATTATAAATGAGTTTGCAAAAGTAAAACACCAATTGTGTTATATGATTTAATTATAAATTCATTTTGTTATTACCATCTTCCTCTATGTATATGACGCTTTTGCTAAATCTCAGCATCCCCTGTATTTTTTGTTATTCCAGGGCCTTAATTAAAGCATGTGAACTTAATTAAATAGATACATTTCCCACATTTATATTCATATTTCAACTTAGAATATATCTCATCGGGGAACATCTCGTCCATTGGCTCTTCAATAATCTATATTTATTTATTTATACCAACGCCGGCCAGAAATTTTCGCCGACGAAATATCATATGGCAAAAACAAGGCCAGGCAAAGACCGTTTAAAAAGATTACTAGGGTGACTCCTCCACAGTGTGATTTGTTCCCTCTCAGGCGACGAAACACTCTTAATCTCCTCCTTTGCCGTCGACACCGACGACGACGGAGTCACATCTTGAACAATCAGCCACATGTTGAAATACTCCCTAAACTGAGTGATCACGCCGTCCCCCACCGACCAAACACACACCCAATACACCTTCTCACCTTCTCATCCTTCAACGATCACGCACTCCCCGACCACCTCGATGCTCCTCGGCTCAAATCAAAATACTCTTTCACTGGCGGCTGTTGACGTGAACTGCCCAGTCAGCATCCTCATCATGTAGTCGCAGCATGGGGGTCGTGGAACCACCACTCCAGGTCACTGCCTATGGCCTTGTGGTAGTCCTCGTCGTCATCATCATCAGATGTTGCTGCCATGTCGGCGGAGGTGGGTCCGCCGTGGGATGACAGGGCCTTGTAGAGGAATGTGATTATAGGTTTGATCCGGCCGGTTTGGGTTGACTCGTCGGTCAGGTCAAGAGGAGGAGGAGGAGGAAGAGATAGTTTGTTGTCGGAGGGGAAAAGGAGGCGGCCAGAGGTTAGCTTGGAGTAGAAGGAAGAGATGGAGGAGCCGACCAATATTTTTGGAAGTGGGAATTCTCTTGGGAAGTACATTGTTCTTGTAAAGTATGATTTGACTATGATGTTTTGTGAGAAAAAGGTAATTAGTGGAGGGGAGTGGCTTACATTTAAGCTTATTTATAAGCCTGATAAAATAATGTGGTATTGGAGTTGATAAAATATTTGATTGGTTGTGGTTTAATTATGTACGTGGAATATTACGATTTAAGGTTATAGAATTCAAAATCTAATGTATAATCAGATAATAGTTTAGGTGTGACTTGGGATGATTTATTATCGTTTAGATATCTTATTTTCTCAAATTTAATTTCTATCAAGAGCAACTCATTGTTTTATCTTCACTTAATCGATTTAACTTGAAGGGTAAACAAATGAGTGAAATGACAATGGATGAAGCCTTATCATCCAATTATACGAACCACCGGCCGGAAAAACATGTCCATTGTCCATTTCACATTCAAATTCCGGCCGAAATCCTTTTATAGTAGTCAGGAATTGCCAAATCCGGCAAGTTTGTCCTTCAATTGATCAAATTCCGGCCGAAACCTGAGGTCTTTGAGCCAAAACGAACCACCGTCTCTGTTCGAACTACGAACTCAGAGGCTACTGTGGAAAGTCAAGCTCGCCTCGTTAATGTCGTCGCTACACATTGGTGGATCGTTGGCGAACATGAAGACCAGTCATATAGGATCCCAAATAACTTGGAAAGATAGCCGAGTAATTCTGACCTCCAAGAGAGTTTACTGTCTTCTTCCACCTCAGCTGGACGGAGACCACAACAAATGTCCCATCTGCTGACTGTGAAATCGATTTCTGAGGTTAACTTCGACAAATGACTGAAAATGAATGCCGCCAAACTCAGGAACTGGAATTTGTCAGCAGAGTTCAGGCCAAAGGGTTATTATTAACACCCAGGATCCAACATTCTTGCTGGCATGCTCGTAATATTCTACCGCCGGCGAGAGAAATTAAGCAGTCCCCATGTCGCCGACGACGAGAATGACGAAAAGGCAAAAAAGAAGAAGAAAAAGTTTCCGACCTGCCGAATTAGCTGTGGAGTTTGTCTCCGACTACAGTCCTCCGCTCTACCAACTGAGCTAAGGTCGGTTGCTGTTCTTCGTCGAGAATCGTGCATAATTATCTACTGCTTAAATTCAAAGCTGTGTGTTAGTACCTGGACTGGACATGATCACCATCTTCAATGTAGGACTTACCACCATTTTATAAACTCAGAAAGGCAAACGGAAACAAGCTTCATGTCCCTGGAATAAAACCTCCAATTGATGTAAGCAGTACAAGTCCTTGGCTTTACACAGCCATGAATAAATAGATGGCGTGTAAAGAGAAGTTTGTGGAATGGTTAATACATATCTCTTTGCATCACTACATCTCTGTGTTACTCGGAGGATCACATAAGCCAATTCCACTATACAAAATGCTTACGTCAAAACTCTCCATATTTTGGTAATCAAGATCCATCATTATCTTTATTATTTCGTGATTACAATTAGCAAACACTAGCTATAGTAGTGTATTAGGTTAGCTAATCTGCTCTCTTTTTTCTTCTAATTAATCCATGTTTCTGTTGTCTTACAATGTCGTTTATACTTCTTTTCTCTTCTTGTTTGTCAAAAAATTATCAATGAATAATGGGACAGAGTGGAGTACCCAAATCACAAAACCAGTCAATAGTAGCAACACCTACCCGAGTAAGAGAAAGTTAAAAATGTGAGTGAAGAGCTAGCTGATTCGTGAGCTATTCAATGCTTAATTTTTATAACAAAATGCCCCTTAATTAAAAAGGTGTGACGTGAATGATAAAACTGATCAAATTTTTCTTTATCAAAAAGGATAGTAGTTAGGCGTGGGGAGTGACGGCGATGGGATGATCCAGCTATCAAACGTGTTTTCATTCTTTAAGAAAATTAAGACTTTGAAAGCGCACAATGAAACAAGTCATGTGAACTGTAGAATTCCAAACACAGTCACATTGAAATGTGGAATATTTGTTGCTTGAAAAAGGTGGCTCTGGTCTCGAGCTTCTCATAGGCTTCGCGATCCATGTATGCATAGTAGCAAAATTAGAGCTAACACAAGCTGATTCGGTCAGGGCCAGACTCGGTCTCAATCCGACTGTTCGACCTTGAGTGGTTTTGCAAATCGATTGGTTCGTCATTTAATCTAACCGGTCCGACCTGTTCTTCGGAATCTCCGCTAAACTAAATAAAGAGAAAATAGAACGGGAAAACCCTCCTTAATTCTTCTTCAAACCCTCAACAAATCTTCTTTCACGAGCACACGCCCTGACTGAAGGGCAAATAAATAAATCGTATACCATTCAGCTCCAAGAACTTTCGGTCTTTCAATTCAAAAAAGTTTGAAAGCCGAAGACTTTTTCATTTTAAGGGAATCCGAATTCGCTGGATTCCGTCTGTCTCTAGGTCATCGATCCTTTGTTTTTTTATGGGAAAATCGCCTGCCGCCATATCCAAGCTGCCCAATCTCGTCTCCAATCTCGTAAACCAGTCGAAACCCACATCCCGATTCAGTAGATTCGTCGGAGTAGAGGAAGAGAAGTTGAGAAGCAGCGGGAAGGAGGCGAATAAGACGGCGGCGATGGAGACCAGCAGCTCCGACGTTGAAGGCGGGAGCAGCAGCAGCGGAAGCGTCCGGGTGCCGCTGTCGGAAGTCGTGACAGATTGCGTGAAGCGGTGGTTCAAGGACACCCTCAAGGAAGCTAAAGGTGGAGACATTAACATGCAGGTCTTGGTCAGTCAAATGTATTACAGCGGCTATGGTGTAACCCAGGACCCCCAAAAGGTTTGATCTTTTTTCTTCTTTCTCGCCAGTTTGATATAATTTGGGGGTTATTTGGGTTATGGCTATGTTGTGTCTAATTTGACTAAGGCAATCAAATGCTTTGAACTATCAGCTAGCCCTTATCAAGTTTGGACTTTTACTCAGCTAGCCTTTATCTGATCTGATATTGCAGGGAAAAGTATGGATGACAAGAGCAGCAAGGACTCGGTCATCAGTTTGGAAAGTCAGCGACAAACGTCCTGGTATGTCTCTTTGCCCAATCTCCACTGATGGGGTTTTTGGTCCTTGTTGGTTGCCCTGCTGTAAAGCTTACCAAATGCTATACTCTGCTCAGGTTATAATGCTAGTGATTCAGACTCGGATGAACTAAAGGACGATTCTTGATAGCGGCACCAATCCGAAATGTGAGTTGGCCGTTTTATACTTCAGTTCCTTCTGCATCATTGTAGTTTGTTTTGAACGAATGCCATGGTTATTCACATATTCGCTTTCTAGACTAAGTGTTACTGTGGCGGCTGGTCATGTTATGTTCTCTAGCTTGAAAGAACTCTTCTTTCTTTTCTGCATAGAGATTGCTACTGGCCACTCGTCCTTCAATGGTCCTAATGAGCAACCAAAACTAAGTAGCTATATGTTATCCGTTCTTTTAACTAGTCTGTAACTCAGGTAGATGATATCTCACTGTTTCCGAATCATACTTGTTTACGAATCATACTTGTGTGTGATGTGATTGTGCCTTGACTTCCCTTGTTGTCGATAGTTAGGCTTCAAATCCTTCCCTCCATTTTCATCTTGATAAGCACACCATAGATGAATAGAGATATCATTTTGCTTTAGTTTCTGTCAGCTACTCACTTACAGAGTTGAATTGATGAACCTCTGATCATCTATATATAAGCTTTTAACCTCCTTTTTCTTTTCCAATTTGTATAGGAAGGAAAGAAGGCTGGCGGTGTTGGGTTGCTGCTGTGTTCTTTCTCTGGTCTTTTTCTTTTTTCCTTTGCTGTCCTCTTTTTCCTTTCGAGGTTTGCTGTTATGGACAGAAGATGTAATTTTTGTATTCATATTTATCAGTTTGGTTGTCGGAATTCAATAAGACAATAATATATCTAATCCTCATTTCTCAGTTTCTGCTCTTTCCTTCACTTTTGTTCATAACAATCACGAAATCAATGGCGGATTGAATTGCCTAGTATGGTCCGTGGAGCATGGCTGGTGATATCAGAGCTCGACGGAGTGTAGGAACATACCGTCATCGTAGCTGGTAATAACTGATCCGGGAATATTGTTATTTGCGATCCCCCACTCAAAATTTTGGTGAGACTCGGAAGCTTAATAGAGTTCAACCTCGTTATGGCTCATTTACCTCATATCAATATCTTCTTAAGAGAATCCATATGTATCCTATATCAGTAGCTCTTTAAGGCTCGTTTACTCCTAATCGAGTCATCTCACGAGCTCCACAAACGAGCCTTATTGAGCCACCACGAGAGATTCATTCACGAGCTATTTAGCTGGCTCGTGAGCCCAACGAGCCGAGCTTTGAGCGGCGCGGTTCATGCCGAGCCAAGCTCCAAACGAATTTTTTCGAACCGTCTGGCGCTTGGGTCGTCAAAAGCCCTAAACCTACGGTGGCGGGAGTTACACATCGACACTGATTTGTCAACACGATAAGCATTCTTTAATCAAATCATTAATCTATTGAATGATCTGAATCAGTTTTCCGTCGCATTCCCAAATTACAAAATCCAGAAACGAATCAAAATTCAAAATTGCTTTATTACTCACTCTTCAGTCTTCAGTCTGTATCTGTTCACGTCCCAACCACCCAATTTCCCGCCCTGAAACAGTGAATCCCTATCGCCGTTCGAAATGGACACAGCATTGATCGCCAACGACGACGAAGAACAATTCGAACCTTCTTCGCCTTCGTCTTCCTCTCCTCCGCCTCTGCCAACTTCTCTCATCAGAAACCTCTACATCGCCCATTTCTTCGCCAGATGGGACGCCAGGATGTGGGAGTTCTCCGTCGGGCTGTACATGATCCATCTCTGGCCCGATTCGCTAATCCTGGCGGCGGTGTACGGCGCCGTCGAATCCGCTTCCACCGCGCTCTTCGGCTCCCTCGTTGGCCAATGGATTGAGCGCCTCGCTTACATCCAGGTTTCAATTTCAGCGTCCCAGCTTAAAATTGATTAATATGTGATGTAGAAATGAATGTAGTTCATAATAGGATTCTAATTTTCATTTGGGCTGCAGATTCTTAGAATTTGGTTGGTGACTCAGAATCTCTCCTTCGTAGTTGCTGGAACTACTGTAGTTGTCTTGTTGCTCTCTGCGACTTTGAACTCCACAGCCTTCATCTCACTTGTTGCATTAGCCAATGTCTCTGGAGCCATTGGAGTTCTTTCTACCCTTGCTGGCACTATCTTGATCGAAAGAGAATGGTAATAATTTCATAACTCGAGTTGCTGGAAGTTGTTGATAATTGGTTTATCCTAACTCGATTCTGCAAATTAAGCTTGTTGATTATGTAATTTGTTCAGGGTGGTGGTGATTTCAGAAGGGCATCCTCCAGACGTGCTGACAAGTTTGAATTCGACAATCAGACGTATTGATCTGAGCTGCAAGCTACTCGCACCGGTGGTATCCGGCTTCATCATCAGCTTCGTATCGATACAAGCATCAGCCATGGTTCTAGCTTGCTGGAACACTGTAGCTGTATGGCTTGAATATGTGCTCTTCATGTCTGTGTATAAAGGGGTTCCAGCTTTAAGGGAGAGCAATCAGAAGAGGGTTGCGAGATACTATCCTAGTAGTGATGATCATGTTTCGGAAACTGGCTCCTCCAGTAGTACTGTACCCTTACTAGCTCCAGAAACAGTGAGCTCATCAGCAAATGCACCTTTTTTTGGAGCTTGGAGAGTGTACTTAAGACAGAATGTTGTGCTCCCTGGCGTAGCTCTTGCTTTGCTTTACTTCACTGTCCTCAGGTGAATTTGAATTGATTCTTCATTCCGATAACTCACGTTTTTTAAGAAGTGAGACTTCTTATCCTGATTCTGTTTTGTTGACAGCTTTGGCACTTTGATGCAGCAACCTTAGAATGGCAAGGCATTCCTGCGTATGTAATCGGGTTAGCTCGTGGCATAAGCGCTATCATTGGAATATCTGCTACTTTTGTATATCCGGTCATGCAATCTCAGCTGTCAACTCTCAGAACAGGACTCTGGTCTGTGTGGTCTCAGGTATCAAATAGCTGGAGTTTCTGAGATACAACGGTTTTTCCTACTAAGCAATGTACGTCACGATCAAAAACTTGTGCAGTGGACTTGCCTTCTTGTATGTGTTGGTGCAATATGGGTCCATAGCCAGACTCTATCAGCATACATGCTCATGGCTGGTGTCGCAACCTCTCGACTCGGATTATGGATGTTCGACTTATCCGTCATCCAGCAAATGCAGGTACTGAATAAACACGAGTTCCTAATTGAACTTGAACGACTATATAACGTCTTATGACTCCCTTTTTACCCAAAATGAAGGACCATGTGGCTGAAACTGATCGTTGCATAGTGGGAGGTGTACAGAACTCTCTGCAATCCGCTCTGAATCTGTTGGGTTACCTAATGGGAATAATCATCTCAAACCCGCAGGTAAATAATCATTCTCATAGCTTGAAGAACAATCACAACAACACTTACTCAACTCAACTTTGAATCCAACTCTTATCAGGATTTCTGGAAGCTGAGTTTGACATCAGTCATTGCCGTAACCGTAGCTGCCATCCTCTACAGCATACACATCTACCGGGTTCGAAACCACCTTATTCATTTCGAAAAACTGGTTATGCTGGCAAGATGGGCAATGAGGTCAGAAAATGCATAGAACTTTCCGTTGCATCGTAATAACTCGAATCATTAGAGAAATTTGATTTGGACTTATGTCGTGAGATCATGTGCTTCTGGAACAACTGCATGTGGGAAGTTAGGTCGGGGGACCCACCGGTATGATATATTTGTATTTAATTTTTGAGGTTACGACCTACCTGAGAAGAGAGAAACATGAGGAGGAGTGTAGTTATCTGCAACCAGGAGTTGGCTTATCTGAGTGAGGCGGCTTCCTATCTGTCTGTCCCCACCTCTCCTATCTCTGTATAAGTACGGCACAACTTTAATTTCCTTCCCGTTATCTTGTCCTTTCTTTCATTGTTTTAGACGATAGATTGTAACCGTTGGATTAGATTCATCTAAACTGCAGGATTTCGAGAAGGTTTAGGTTAGTTCATTTGTAGGGCCAAAGGTCAATTATAGGTGTCGCATTTATAGATAATAAGTTTGTCGGGTTAATCAGATTACTAAATCATTCGATGACGTGGGTTTATTGTCTTTCGAGTTTTGCAAGTTATAAATTTTCAACTTCTGAGCAATTTAAATTGTGATGAGTCGAATTGGTGAAGTTGTATTAAGCTGAGGCAATTTCTTGACATGCAATTTTATAATTTGTTATAACCATCCATGTATTATTTTGAGCTGGGAGCTTTCCCCCTCCTACACATGAGAACTGACCTAATATTTTGATGAGATTTTAGTTTGCACTAAAGTAAACTAGATTATGCTGAGTTCGAGTCAAGAGCTTTTTTCCCTTTCCTATATTTAAAAGTCTAGCGAGATTTTACCGTTATTAACAAAAGTAAACTAGATTATACTAAGATACCGAGATACTCAAAATCAACCTCTAACCGAGAGATTAACCACTCAGACCATATGGCCTAACAATGATATGGATTGATCACTTAAAAAGAAAGGAGAGAATAATGATGTAACCTATTTTGGTATTGGAGGAAGAAGGAGAGGGTACAGAAAGAAAGGATGCCAGTACTTGAATCTGTCCTTCCTCGAATACTTTCTCCACCAAGTAGTGCTTGTCTCGGTTGATCAAATTCCATCCAATACTCCAATACCACATTACCACTTTCAAAATCCCTTATCTGCCCTCGTCACCTTTTCCTTTTTTACGCCATCTGTCTTCACCGGCCTTCGCCGTGCGCTTCCTCCACCCATCACAAATATGAGTTTCCTTTGTAATTCAATTACGATAGAAGTAAAAACATAGTTATCACTGTGATCTTTCAACTAAAAATTGTTCGCTGGCAGATTATTTTGGGTTGTTGATTATGTAAGAATTCTATCAGGACTTAAAAGGGAAATACGTAACTTTAAAAATTCTGCTGGTAAGAGAAGGTATGTACAACTTCAAAAGATATGTGTTAATCGTGTAGAGTTTTATTTTTGTAGAAATAAAATTAATAAGAAAAGACAGCTTGAATCAGAGAACAACGGAAGGCCTAAACTCGAAAGAGGTGATGTCAATTGCACGAAATCCAAATTCGAACCATCGATTAAAGTCTTGGAAGGGTAGGACTGTCTTTTCAGAAGAAGAAAACATGAAAGGAATCCAAAGTCGTGTGAGTGAGCTGCGGGATGGGAAACCGGCCCACAGATCCATTGCCCGTAAATTTCCGTATCGATTCTTGTCTCCTCCATTTCCTCCCCCACTGCTGCCTTTTATCCTTTCTCTATCCATAACCTACTCATCAGATCACCCACTCTTTCCCTTCAAAACCGTTATTTATTCCCCCCCCCCCCCCTCCCCCCACCCCAACAATAAATATCACAACCACCGTCAACCACCGCCGTCCTCCTCCCCCGCTCCCGCCATTTCTCCTCATGAAGCGTCACCACCACCACCACAACCAAAACTACTTCAATCTCCTCTCCGACGAGATCGTCTTCGCCATCCTCGACTGCCTCGGCTCATCCAATCCACTCGACAAGAAGTCCTTCTCCTTAGTCTGCAGATCGTTCTACCTAACTGAGTCCAGGCACCGCCAGACTGTCAAGCCCCTCCGCCACGAGCACCTCCCGAGGATTCTCTCCCGCTACCGCAGCGTGTCGTCTCTTGATCTCTCGCTCTGTCCGCGGATCAGCGACGGCTCGCTGTCTGTGATCGCTACCTGCTGCGGGGAGACGCTCAGGTCGATCGACCTGTCACGTTCGCGGTTTTTCTCTTATGCTGGATTGATGAGCCTGGCTGTGAACTGTAGGAATTTGGTGGAGATCGATCTGTCCAATGGGACGGAGCTCAGGGACGCGGCGGCGTCCGCTGTGGCGGAAGCTAAGAATTTGGAGAGGCTGTGGTTGGGGAGGTGTAAGTTGATTACGGATATGGGAGTTGGTTGTATCGCTGTTGGCTGTAAGAAGTTGAGGCTGATTAGCTTGAAGTGGTGTTTAGGTGTTACTGATTTGGGCGTTGGATTGATCGCTGTTAAGTGTAAGGAGCTTCGGAGTTTGGATCTCTCTTACTTGCCGGTGAGGATTCCGGTTCCGAAATTTCTTCCTCTTTGAATTTGATTATATGTGTCTGAGCCTCATTCTTGCGTATGATCTAATAATTGGTTGCTTGGTTGATTTACTGACTTTCCTTTTTTGTTGATCAGATTACAAATAAATGTTTACCAGCCATTTTGAAACTACAATACCTTGAAGATCTGATTCTAGAAGGATGCTTTGGTATTGACGATGATGGACTTGCTGCGGCCAAACATGGCTGCAAATCACTCAAGGTACCGATTTAAACCAAGCTTTCTTTCGTAGACACCTTGCTCCATCAAATGAATGCAGTGATTGATTTGAGTACATGCTGTCATAGGAGGCATTACTCTGATTTATTCGGTGAGTAACTCCATCGTTTAGCATAGTGATACGGAAATGTAAGTCTTCAAAGTTTGTGATACAGAAAGGGATAAAGATGAATCGACAAAAGCATTGATCAAATCTCTGTTTTACAGTTTTCCTAATATTTAGATGACTGGAACTGCGAAGTAAGTATTCAAAAAATGATATCTTGGCGTATCTTTCCAAATTGACAGTGTTTTCACCTCTTTCTTCTTCTTTCCAAGTATTTACTGGTTTCTTTTCTTTCTTGGCAGATGCTTGATATTTCTAGCTGTCAGACCATTAGCCATGTTGGTTTATCTTCCTTAATCAGTGGCGGTGAGAGTCTTCAGCAGCTCACTTTAGCTTATGGATCTCCAGTAAGTGCTCTAATATATGTACATAAGCACTCACAGAGGTCAATGCGTAAGGAATTTTGTATATAACTCGTTGCTTATGATTGTTTTATTACAGGTCACTCTCTTTCATGCTAATAGCTTGAAGATGTTAGCGGTGCTCCAATCTCTCAAACTAGATGGTTGTTTGATTACCTCTGATGGGTTAAAGGCCCTTGGAGACTTACGTTCATCATTAACAGAGCTGAGTCTAAGCAAGTGTATGGGAGTGACAGATGAAGGTCTTTCGTTCCTTGTCACAAAGCATAGAGATTTGAAGAAACTCGATATCACCTGTTGCCGTAGGATAACCGACGTTTCAATCGCCAATATTGCAAACACATGTACCAATCTAACTTCTTTCAAAATGGAGTCATGTACTCTGGTTCCTAGAGAAGCATTCGTCTTGATTGGTCAAAGGTGTCATTTTCTTGAAGAGCTCGATCTAACCGATAACGAGATCGATGATGAAGGTTCGGGCCCTCTACTAATTTTAGTACAATTACTCATATACTCTGATTAGAATACTTATATCTTTATAATCTTACTCAGGTCTGAAGTCCATTTCAAGGTGTTACAGACTCTCTAGCTTGAAATTGGGAATTTGCCTGAATATAAGCGATGATGGACTTTCTCATATTGGGATTCACTGCTCAAAGCTCACGGAGCTTGACCTCTACAGGTCAGCTGGAATTGGCGATTCAGGAATTTTAGCGATTGCTTCCGGCTGTCCCGATCTCGAGATTATCAACGTGTCGTATTGCAAGGACATCACAGACAGTTCCCTCATATCTCTATCAAAATGCTTACGACTGAATACATTTGAGAGCAGAGGATGTCCTTTGATCACATCTTTAGGACTAGCAGCCATAGCCGTAGGATGCAGGCAACTCAGCAAGCTAGACATAAAGAAGTGTCACAGCATTGACGACGCAGGGATGCTTCCGCTCGCTCACTTCTCTCAAAGCCTCCGGCAGGTACCGCTCCTTCCTTCACCTCTTTTTATCTCAAATTCATTAAAGCTGCAATATTTTTCAATTCATCCTCTCCTTTCTCTGTAGATTATCTTGTCGTATACTTCAGTCACCGATGTAGGGCTGCTTTCACTTGCCAGCATCAGCTGCCTGCAAAGCATGACTGTCTTACACTTGAACGGCTTAACTGCCAATGGATTGACAGCTGCCTTGCTGGCCTGTGGCGGACTCGTAAAAGTGAAACTCCACGCTTCTTTCAAACAATTGCTTCCCCCCCTTCTTTTCGAACATTTGGAAGCTCGAGGGTGCTCGTTCGAATGGCGAGATAAAGAGTTCCAAGTAAGTTGATATAGACCAAACTCGATATTTAGCCCGTAACATGTTATAGTAGTTGATGATCTCTGTCTATCTGGTTTGATCTGCAGGCTGAACTAGATCCACAGTGCTGGAAGCTTCAATTGGAGGATGTGGCTCATTAGGAATGTTCCGGAGTTCCGCAATCTTTGTGTTCTTCGCAACACCCGGCTGCCGTATCATGCCGAATAGATCGTGTGGTGACTGAGGCCAGGCTGAATAGCTGAAAAAGTCAAAAGGATGAAGAACAAAGAACCTCTTCCTTGGTGTGCAAGTAACAGACTGTAAAATAATCTTCACTAATTATCAATGAGGTCATAAGAGGGGTTCTTTTCATGACAAATAAGCCTCTGGTAATGTAATTGACTTATTGTAACTTGACTAATGATAGTTTGCTTAAAACTTACGAACATCTTGTAAACCAGTTCGGTTTCTTCTCATCGAATATGAACACCGAGTTCCAGTTGCATTGCAAACTGGATTCTATTTCGGTCGATTTGTTTCACTTCTGCATACATGAACAGACAAGACAGCTTTGATCCGTACAGATCCGAGAGTACGAAAAAAAATGTAGGGGTGGTTGGGGTCTGATATCTGACCAAGTGTAAGCATTTAACCCAGTCTTTGACTTCGTCAACCTAATCGGATCACTATAACATGACAAACATAGTAACGGGCATAATCGTGTTACTTTTGCGTTGAACCGAAGAATCCAAAGATTGTTACCATTTCGTGGTATAAACTGGAGACAAGTTTCACAGGAGGACCTAAGAGCGGACTGAATCCGACTTCGTAGCCGCTCATTAAGTTTTGGTTCGATTGGCGAGTCCGGTTTTGGTTCAAAAGCTTGTGTATGAAATATGAAATATTAAGACTTGGTCAAGGCTAAGGGGAAGGAGCAGCTTATATGGCTCGGCTAAGGCCTCCGTGATTAGAGCTGGAACTTGGCGGCCTAGCTAGAAGAAGAGGCTGCAAAACATCACTATTATTAATTACTTTTTTCTTTTATTTAAAGAGATAATAACAAAAAAGAATATTATACTATTTCAATTAGCCACCTCACCTCGTGAGTATTCTACACGTACACGATTACTTTTACCATCATTAACAGTACTACTGCATGGGATTCCTGGTGAAAAGGTTACTAAATTTTAAATGAGTTGAGTTTGAGTTTTCGCATATTTAAGTAGATAAATTTATAAACTAATTTAATAATATGTGTAATTTGCGAGTCAGCTAGATATATAATCTCTTAAAGGAATATGAACGATAGTGATCAGCTCGAGTTCAACTCAAGCTCGTCTTAAAACTCTTCATAAACTAAACTCGAATCATAAGTTTGACAAGGCTCTCCTCCTATATACAACGTAACCTTACCTTCATTAACCTATCCATAAGCCTTGGCAAAAAAAATAGCCACAGTAATCAAGACTCGTATCTTTTTGGTAACAGAGAGTCGAGTTAGTTTCATGAGCCAAGAGATTTGCCAGAATATTTGGCGGGAGAAGATTCGATGCTGTAAATAAAACGTTACTGCAACAAGACAAGTCTGCAGGTTGATGATCATGCATGTTTAGGAAAAGGACAAAACAAAAGGATGTATAGCCTGCTGGCATAACGGAGGACGAGTTAGTAACCGAAAGGGATTATATTTACACAAGTAAAATCATTAATGGCTTCCGCTTCTATCACTTTTTGGCTGTATGTCGAAAGAAAGACAAATGTTTCAATTGGTATTTGGATAGCTAGGTGGCTTAATTTGACCAAATGTCCGGAATTTTTACGGGTTTATCGAAAATTATCGGGTTTGGGAGATTCGCCATCCGACTTAGAAGACGGTCGGAGATGAAGAATCCTCCCGAAATGTAACATATTAATGATAAGCCAACAGCCTAGAAGACCGTTTGTCACAATTCACAAAACTCCAACGGCCAATTAATAAATGAAACCTTTTTTTACTCCCAAAAAGACAATAAATAAGAGACAGAAAGGACACTTCCCAAATTTTAACCAACACAGTAAACTGACAGTAAGTAAAGCAAGCAACCGAATCCGATCACAAAAAGGAGTACACGTGGCCGCCTCACAATCCCTCATTAAATACTAGCTCAAGCCGCCAGCCGCCCGCCGCCGCCAGTTTCCAAAACTGGCTTCATAGTCCAGTCAAAGCCACTACGTTTGACCCAGGAATAGTACCCCTCCCCCCCTCCCATTTTTTTCCACGGTCAAACTTTTTTTCGCCCTTTTATCTTCCCAGAAGGATCATACCACACAGAAATATAAACAAACAGAGTGAAGAAGAAGCTCTCTTTCCCCTTCTATAAGTATCAATTGGCCGCCAATTTCTCCTTTTAACTTCAAAAAAACAACCATTCCCCCGTCCATGACTTCTTCCTCCTTCAACACCAACAACAGTAACAGTAACAGCAGAGAAATGGACACCATCAACTGGGGAGCTTACAGTACCACCAACAATCATCATCACCATATGAACAGAAATGGAAACAACATCAATGGAGGAGGAGTTGAAGCTCCGAAATTCAAGTCGTTCCCGCCACCTTCCTTGCCTCTTTCTCCTCCTCCGTTGTCTCCTGCTTCCTACTTCGCCTTCCCTCCTGGCTTAAGCCCCTCCGACCTCCTCGATTCCCCTGTTCTCTTCTCCTCTGCAACTAATGTAAAGCTTGAAACTTTCGTCGTTGGTCCTGTTCGTTTCTTCAAAATTCATTCTGGGTTTTGTGTTTCTGATGCTTTTTTTGTTGTTTGGTTTATGCAGCTTCTTCCGTCTCCGACCACCGGAGCATTCGCCGGCCAGAGTTTCAATTGGAGGACCGATTTCTCCGATTCCTCCGTCGCCGGCGGAAATAATCAGCAGAAGAGTAAAGACGAAACTAACCATTCCGATTTCTCTTTCCAGCCGCAAACCAGACCGAATTCCTCAACGGTTTGTTTCTTTCTTTCTTCTACCCTTTTGTTCTTTCCAATATTTTTTCCTAGTTTCTGATTTAGGGATTGAAAAATTTTGGAAAAAAAATCCAGGATTGGGGATTCAACAAACAAGCAACGAACACTTCTTCTTCAGCGGAGATGGTGCCCAAATCGGAATTCGCAAGCTTCACATCCGAAACGGCGCCGTATCGATCCACCACTAATAACCAGACTCAGACGGCTCATTACATGAGGGAGAGCAGGAGATCGGACGACGGGTACAACTGGAGGAAGTACGGGCAGAAGCAGGTGAAAGGGAGCGAGAATCCGAGGAGCTATTACAAGTGCACTTATCCCAACTGTCCCACGAAGAAGAAAGTGGAGAGGTCGTTGGATGGTCAAATCACTGAGATTGTTTACAAAGGCAGCCATAACCATCCTAAGCCTCAGTCAACAAAGCAGCAGCAATCTGTACAGCCTTCTTCCATCGTTAGTGCGAACAGCGGCAGCCATGAGATTGGTGGTGGTGATCATTTGTCTGGGATGACGGGACAGGATGATGTCTCTTCGATTTCCATCGGAGGGGAGGATGAGTTTGATCAGAGCTCGCCGCTTAGCCATTCTGGTGGTGGTGGTGGGGCTGATGGGGATGATAGTCAGGAACCTGATGCTAAAAGATGGTGAGCTTTTTGGCCTAAAAACTTTAAATGAGCTGTTTGTTTAGTCCAAAATTTGACCTTTAAGGTTAAACCGTGTCACGTTTTTTTTAATTCTCGATAAATAGAGTATTTTTCCTCGTAAAAGATCATAATTTGTGATTGGTATGGTTGGTTTTATGATAGCGATGCATGCTTTTATACAATAAGTTGTTTGTTTAGTCAAAATTTAACTCAATCACCTTCCACCTTGTTTCATTTTTTCAAAATTTCCAATTCATACACGTTGTTTTTCCTCATGAAGGATGATAATTTGTGGTCAAGGACAATAAACGGACCCTAAACCTTATGATACCATTTCTGTAGTACACCATTAGCAAACAATGTTCTTCGATATCCAACACTCAGAAAACTCAAACCGGGTTTCCAATCCCTAAAAGATTGAAGCTTTTTTCTTGATCTGCTGTTACTGATGATGGGATTCTGGTGAAATTTTGCAGGAAGGGGCAGAATGAGAGTGAGAGCATGATGGGTAATGGGAGCAGGACAGTAAGAGAACCAAGGGTTGTGGTGCAGACAACAAGCGACATCGACATACTTGATGACGGATACAGGTGGAGGAAATATGGACAGAAAGTCGTCAAAGGAAATCCCAACCCAAGGTTTGTAATTTTGTTCTTCTATAGTCAAACTTCTAGGAAAAAAGGTGAATATTTGGGCATGGTTTTTGAATTTTCCTTTCTTGACTTCTTCAGGAGCTACTACAAATGCACATTCGTAGGATGTCCTGTCAGGAAACATGTGGAGAGAGCTTCACACGACTTTAGAGCTGTGATCACCACCTACGAAGGGAAACACAACCACGACGTTCCTGCAGCGAGAGGTAGCGGTTATGTCACCACGTCCAGACCGGTTGCGACGAACGTGAACAACAACCCTGCTCCGATAAGGCCAGCTGTCATCGCTAACCATTCGAGCAACAATAACAACACAAGCTACGGCCAGAACTCTATGAACACGACGAGTTCGGGACCATTCAATTTGGAGATGCTGCAGAGTCAGGGGAGTTTTGGGTTCTCAGGTTTCGGTAGCAGGCAAGCAGGATCGACGAATTCGAATCCTTACATGAATCAGTCTGGCCAGTACTCGAACGTCGCCAAGGAAGAACCTAAGGAGGATACGTTCTTTGATTCACTACTGAGTTGAAGACACAAACAAAGCCAAAATGAACTGGCTTTTCAACAGAAAGTCAGTATGTTTTTTTGGTGTACCAGCAGCTTAGGATTAGGAGAAAGAAAGAAAGAAACAAACAAAAAGGGCGTTCTGTAGTACAAAGAAGATGGATATTTGATAGTTTTGTATACTTCATATACATTTGTTCATTTGTTATTTCCCCAGAATCAATTTTAGGACAATACAACATAAGTTTTCCAACTTTCCAATCACTGTTTCAGCTGCTCTTATGGGTTTATACAAAGATCGCAAATTTCTGATGTTTCCATTTAAACAAGGGCACTGAGTAAGTACATATCTCTCTACAAGTGTGGATGAAGAAAACAATATGGAATCAAAAGGCCAATGAGGAAATGCAGAGAAGCTAAATGTAAGCTTGAGTGAAGCACTTATGTGCAGAAATGATGGAGGAAGCTGCAAGTCCAATGAATGCTAGAAGTGTCATACTAATGGCTGCTGCCGATGAATCTGTGAAAATGTTGTCTGCGCCTTCTCTCATCCTGTTCGTCATCGGGATTGCTGACGAAGCTGCTGACATCAGCATGTACGATGCCACCTGGCAATTGCAAAAGACCCATCAGCAGAAAGGCAATCAAAATCAAAATAGTAAGTTTCTGATTGATTACCTGATCGCCGCAGAAGTCGACGATGGCGGAGGTTCTCCGGGGAAGAGGGATTGAGTATCTCCCGGAGTAAAGCTCGTGAAGCTGCCGGAAAGCCTGAGCTCCGGCGTATAGTGTCGTGAGTATTGTAATCGCCACCAAATACCTAATTCAATTTCCCGCAATTCAATCTCAATTCAAATTCTTCCAATTCGTAACTAAAAAAAAATCAAAATCGAATCTGGAATCGTCAGTTCTTCACCTGTACTCTTCGTATCGGCTGAAAGTCATCCAGTCGCCGTGCTGGTTACTGGCCATGATTACGAACCCGAACAGAGAGAAGACGAATCCAGCTCCTCTGACTATCACCGAAGCTTTACTCAACCGATTCTCCCTTCTCCACCGCCTCATGATTCCTCCGACGCCGAACCCCGCCTCCACATCCGCAGGCGGCCCGAACGTCGTCGGATGGGCGGCGATACCAGCCCCCGGCGGTGGAGGCAGAATCGGGGGAGAGGGGTGGGACTCGTCGCCGTCCTTCTGATGATTATGCGGCGGCGTATCATCGAAATTCGACATTTTTTTAATCTCACAAACTGATCACAGAAGAAGAGATTGTGAACAAAGAAGAAGAAACGCGGGACTCGTCTGGTGGGTGTTGTTGCTTCGAAGGAACAGTTGTTGACAGCTCAGCATCTGTTGATTTAGTGTTTATCGTTGTAAAAAGGAAATTAATTTTGGTTGTATTAAGCAGAAAATGAGTAGAGGATTGGAGAGGAATATCATTCTTCTGGGCTGTTTGCTTTTGTTTCGTTGACCTCTCTAGAAAGATGGCGGGTATTCGCTGGAAATTGCAAATGTAACTAACTAACTAACTTGATCACGGAAGACAGGGTCTAGATTCCCCTCAAACTGTGGAGGGAAGGAAGGAACACTGATGGGGCTGTCTGTCAATGTGTCCAAATTCTCATGTTTGGTCCAATTAGACTACTTTTCTAAATCCAATCATGATTTATTCAAACTCGTTGAATTTACGATTCCGTGCGTGAATATACATTAGCGTTGTAGCTCTAGTTTTATATTCAAATTCCAGCATCTTTCAATAACATGTAACTTGAGAGTTTATGACAACAAAACAGGACTCCAACCATTCGTTCCATCCATCTGCAACCAGAACGTAACATTTAAGTAATTCATCGTTGATCCAATTTATCAAAATCCCAAATAACCCAACGATCTCATTCGCTCTCTCAGGTGTGGAGCCTGTGATTGGGAATGATGTTTGCAGAGTGTGTAACTAGCTGTACATGTGAGGCTGTTGTTCGTTTTGTCGCTTTTCGGCCTGGAAAATTCTAACGAATTGGAGCAGCTGTCAGAAGTTATACGGCATGTGCTCTGAACCAACCCCATGATCATTCATTAACCTTTGAAGAGCTTGGAACATTCATCAACTCGTATAAAACGGAGGAAATGGCAGGCTTCCACGTGTCAGAACTCGAGACTCCCACGCGTCATCCAGCCCTAAGGAAAGAATACTACTCTTTTCTTATTTTGAGACAACCACCTTGTCTACTAGGTTAAGCAAACTAAATATATGAGTGGGTGGTTCGAAATGAAGAACCGAATGAGTTGAACCTAAGCAGCCTTCATGGCTCCCTTCCTCCATCTTGTGGCCCAACATAATCAACTCTTAATCCTCATTTATAATCAAAACCAAACTAGGCATAGAGGAATTCTTAATTAAATAGATGATGTCAACCCAAAATTATGAAAATAACAAATATTACCTCCATTAACAAATATTATTATGCTAAAATGTAACATAAAAAGAACAAAATGGCAAGGCCAACTGGGTCAGCCCCGTCAGTGGACCCCAAAAATATTACATAAAGCCAACGGCAATCTCGACATTACCATGTTTCCACTTGCACTATAGTAAAATACGCGTCACAACTCACTACCGGCTCTTCCGCTCACCACCACCTCTTCCCTCTTCCTTCAACCCTTTCATTACTTCATCAGTCTCCATCTCCAGCTTAGCTCGCCGCTCTCTAATGCCTTCTTCTCATCTCTTCTACCCCTAAACCAGACCCCCGCCACTCTCTCACTTCTCAACCTAAAATCCCCCTCATCCCAAATCCAAAAACCCCTTCTTCTTTACCATGTTATACTGCTTTGCCCATCTCCTTTTCCCAATCTCTACCCCTCTCTCCCGCAGAAGATCCCTCGTCGTCGGAGCTAACCACACCTCCTCCCGCTTCTGCTCCCGCTAACCCAATTTCCCCACTTCCCCGATTTCCAATTTTATTCTTTCCGATTTTTTTATACCCCTTCAATTCTTTGATTTCTCCCAATGGAGGGAAAGCCCAGCTTTCTCCGGAACATCTTCACCCGGGTGCTCTTCTTCGGCGTCCTCCTCATCGTCGTCCGCTTCGCTTACGTCGTCACCATCACTGGCGAGTCCTGCAACGTCGGCAGCTTCTGCTTCTTCGCCTTGCCGGAGAATTTCAACTTCGTCATTCCCGGCGGCGGAGCCGGTGCCGGAGGATCCAACAAAGCTGTCCGATCTCAGCAGAGTAATGCGGCGAGAAACGAGCTGTACACCAGTAAAGACTGGATCAAATCTGTCCAGTTCTACTCCTCGATTTTCCAAGATCTGATCTCCGACGGATTCCTGTCCCCAACCTCCAAATCCTTATGCGTCGAGACGCCGTTGGGGCAGGAAGTCTTCGCTCTCAAAGAGATCGGAGTTACAGACTCGATCGGCCTCTTCAAAAAGGCCTCCAAGCCGCTGGTGATCTCCAGCAAACTGAATCGCATTCCGTTCAAGGAGAACACTTTCGACTTCGTCTTCTCCGGAGGAGGCCGATACGACGCTGTTTTACGCCCCTTAGATTTGGCGACGGAGATTACAAGGACGCTGAAACCCCAAGGATTTCTCGTCGTCCATGTCAGAGCAAACGATACATACAGTTTCGATTCATTTCTTGATTTATTCAACTCTTGTAAATTGATACGATCTCGCGATCTGGACGGCTCCGATTCGAAGCTTCCGTTCATCAGAGAGATCGTTCTGCAAAAAACACACACTCAAATTCATCGCCGCCGGGAGCAATCATCCGGTACGTGCTCTGTTCCGGTGCATAAAATGGAGCTGGTTCGTGTAGCTGAGCCGTTGATTGATACAGAGCCGAAGAAGCCGTGGATTACACTGAAGAGGAACATACAGAACATAAAGTATCTACCTTCAATGGCGGACATAAGCTTCAAGAACAGGTATGTTTACGTCGACGTTGGAGCAAGAAGCTACGGCTCCAGCATTGGAAGCTGGTTCAGGAAGCAGTATCCGAAACAGAACAAGACGTTTGAAATCTACGCGGTCGAGGCCGATAAGCATTTCCACGAAGAGTATAAGCTGAAGAAGAATGTTCATCTCCTGCCGTACGCTGCCTGGGTGAAGAACGAGACATTGTCGTTCGAAATCAACCGCGATCCCGGCGAGCAGGTCAAGGATAAAGGGAGAGGCATGGGGAGGATTCAGCCAGTGACGGCTTCGACTAGCTTTGATGGGGTGGTTGATGAGATTCAAGGGTTCGATTTCGCCAAATGGTTGAAGAGGACAGTGACTGAGAAGGACTTTGTGGTGATGAAGATGGATGTGGAAGGGACCGAGTTTGATTTGATTCCGAGGCTGGTTAAGACCGGAGCGATTTGTTTGATCGACGAGCTGTTTCTGGAATGCCATTACAATAGGTGGCAGAGATGCTGCCCTGGCGAGAGGAGTCCGAAATATGAGAGGACGTACGAGCAGTGCTTGGATTTGTTCACTACTTTGAGAGAGAGTGGAGTTCTTGTTCATCAATGGTGGTGATTGATTGGTACACATTTCGATACTTAAGTCTTTTGTAAAACAGTAAATGATATCTCTTCGTTCGTATAATGTTCTCGTTGCGATCGGCGATGCTTACTTGTTCCGATTGTGGAAATGTACTGGAACTCGATTCAAGATACTAGCTTTAGATTTTCGGCAGCAAATGGAAGTTCCCAAGTTACTGGATTTAGCTTTGTAGACTGACTGAGCTGTTGCGTTTACTGTTTGATACGCTGATCATACTCAATTTGCTATTGCTGGCCAATTAGTTGTTAGTAATTTGACTAAAATTATGGTTTGGTTAACCATTAATCGCACCACTTCTAGCTTTGGCCTATAGTGTGCACTGAATGAATTTTCTATTGTTCGGATTTAACCAAGTTAGACAAAATTTCTCCTACAATGGTGCTATTTTCCTTGATATCCTCGAATTTTTTCCTTCCTTTCTTTGATTGTAGTCTTACGTGATGTAAATAGAGTTTTTTGTCCTCGAATTTTATCGATATCTTCCTACTAGACTATCTATATAACTTAAAAAGGGAAAAAAACCGAAACTTTGTTTTTAAAAAATGGATAGTCGCACTTCTCATTAATGCTCCATCAAATGACTACAATTGGGAAAAGTTCATATTCAAGGTGGACGGGAAGAAATTTTTTACCGTCAAATTAACTCATGAATTAACACATTTCTATATGCTTACGGTTAATAATGGATAAACCATTTTTTGACCGTCGAGCTAACTCATTAACTAACAAATCAAATGCTAAATCTTAACATTAACCGATAAAAAAAGAGGTATAAACAGACTGTTATATATGATGGCCTTCAGTGTTTTACGGATTTGCCAATTTTACAGAGTTGCAGCTTTCTCTGTTTCATTTTCGAAGCTCCCCAAATTGGCCGTTCTTCCCCTTTCCCCCCTAATGGGTTCCCGCTACCTCATGTTTTATCAAAGAAAATAATCCTCTCTGAGGGGAAGTTTCAATTCCCCAATTCCTCCCTCCTCCTCCTCCTCACTTCCCCCTTTCACGGCTCCACCCAATTTCCGCAATGGGAGCCTGTTGTAGCACCGAGTTCCATTTCGGACCTGAGTCCGCCGACGACTCCGCCACCGCCGCCGACCACAAGGATGATTACGACGGCGGCGAAGGGTACGGCGAAGACGACGGCAATGTCATCATCGGTGACTATGGCGCCCGCATCCGCCTCCACGGCTCTTCCAAATACATCGCCATGTACACGCAACAGGGCAAGAAGGGAGTCAATCAGGACGCCATGACCGTATGGGAGGAATTCACAGGGGACAAATCGATGACATTTTGTGGCGTTTTTGACGGTCATGGACCGTACGGTCATAAAGTGGCGAGACATGTTCGTGATCATTTGCCGACGAAGATCTCTACAGGGATCAAATCGGAGCACCTCACTAGCAATCTGGATAGTTGTGACGTTAGCCATTGCAACGATGATGGTGGCATCGATCATGAATCATCGTCCAACGACGCGAAACGGTCTGTGCTTTTGAATTCGTGGGAAGGGTGTTTGATGAAATGCTTCAAAGAGATGGATGAAGAACTCAGCCTTGATGCCAGCATCGATAGCTACTGCAGCGGCGCCACCGCCGTCTCCGTCATTAAAAAGGCAATTAAAATTAAAAAAAAATTTGTCAAATTTTCTCAAAACCGATGATACATGAACACGTAACACCTTGATGATTCTGAATTTGCAGGGAAGGCATTTGCTTGTATCAAACTTGGGCGATTCACGAGCGGTTCTTTGCCGGAAGGGAAACAAAAACCAGCTAATCCCAATCCAACTCACGGTCGATTTGAAACCGAATGTCCCAAGTGGGTTTTTCTGTTTAAATACTTTGATCCACGTTTCATGATCAGTCGAGTTATTGAACTGTTGGATTTGAAACAGGCGAAGCGGAGAGAATAAAGAAGAAGAACGGTAGAGTGTTTGCAATGGAGGAAGAGCCTGAAATCTTCAGGATATGGATGCCTGATGAAGACTGTCCAGGTTTAGCCATGGCTAGAGCTTTCGGAGATTTCTGCCTCAAGGATTATGGCCTCATCTCAACCCCTCAGGTCTCCTACAGAAGGCTCACTAACAATGATGAGTTTGTCGTCTTAGCCACCGACGGAGTAAGAATCAAGAAACACAACAGCCGTTTTGAAAGCAATTTTCGAGTTATTGAGATGTAAGGACGAGATTTTTGTTTTTCCAGATATGGGACGTGCTCACAAATGAGGAGGTGATAAACATAGTGGCATCAGCAAGGCAGAGATCAACGGCGGCCAAATTACTGATAAAATATGCGGTCCAGCTATGGAGAACTAGGCATCCAGGTTGCAGAATCGACGATTGCGCGGTGGTTTGCCTTTTCTTGAAGAGCAAAACGATCCTGACAAGGTCCTTCTCGGAGGTGAGCAGAGTGAGCGCGAACCACACAGAGATGGCAGAGAATTTCTCGGAAGTCAGCAAAGCCAGCGTCCACCACTCTGAGATAGCGGCGGTGCCATTGAAATCAAGGACGGTGAAGCACCAAGTCGGGCGTCCGCCGACAGGACTGGATGAGGGGAGGTCAGAGTCATTTGAGGTAGCGTCTGGATTAAGTCAGAGGAGAGGGGTGAAGTTAACAGAGCCTGTTTGAGGCCTGACATATGTATACATGTTGTATCAACATGTTCTTACTTTTTATTTTTTTTACCTTTTTACCTCCAAATTCTTCTTCTTCTTCCCATTGGGTTCCTTGTTGGCGGTAAAAAGAATTTTTGGCGCCGGAGGGGTATATAAAAAAAAAAAAATTACCAAAGGACATTACTGTATACAAAGTTTTCACTTTTGTTTTGTGAATCCATCAAATCCCTATGATTTTTTCCCCTATTTTTCGTGGAATCACGGAAATAAAAAAGTATACAATTCATGACATGAGTTCGCTTGGTCACTTGGTTAAGAAGCTATGGAGGATTGAAGGTGCATAATGCAAGTGTTGACGGATCTTGATTTAGTAAAGTCTAGATGTTCTTGCTTTTCTACATTGGTCTACTTTTGATGTTGTGGTTGAGTTCAAATCTAGAGTTTGTTTTTATTTATTTATTGTATTTGAAGATGTAGATGTAAATTACGATAATATTTTGATCAATCTATTGTATACAATTACAAATAATATGTTTGAGCATATGAAAATTAATATTTGAAGAAAGCGGGATTAACTTTGATAATTATTATTTTTCAGAATATGAACTCTTTCGATGTAAGATTAGTCTAATGTATAAATGAGTGTCGAGCTCCATTCGGATACAAAATAAATTTTGAGTATTTCGGACAGAGTTTTACTACCAAACCAAGTGGGTGTTTGTCTTGTGGGGTTAAAGATTTGCACACTTCTTAGAAGCAAGCAACCCCCAAGGCAGAACCCAGAGAGACCACAGTGGAAAAGCATTGCTTTGAAGTCACAATCACTGGTATAACAGAGGAGAGTTGTGTTCTGCCCCCGTACATCCTTTCACCAAACCCATTACAGACCCTGAAAATGACTACTTACTGGCTCTCCATTCAAAAACACTCGTCTCTTTTGGGCACTGGCCTCACTTCACCAGCCCCATTCAACCTTAGGGGGTTCGTTTGGTAATGCGAGATATTGTCTAAAGAGTACTTCGTTCTGAAAATGCTTCGTAACATCGTGAAAATGCTTTCAACTAAATTAGAAAGCTTATAGTATCATATATAAGCCAACACTCTTTACTTAAAACAGATCTTACAACCATCTAAGTATTACTTACCAACCTCACATTTAGCCAAAACCAGTCAGAAACTCCAGATTACAAACCAAACCCTTCTTAATCAAACAAAAGGAGAAACCAAGCAGGTTTCCCAAATCTAAACGACAGCGGATTTACGCACAAAGTACCGATAAGCAGCAACCTTCCTTCTCCTGGAAACAGAGTTATCAACAGAGAGCACCATCTTCCCCCCTTCTCTAGCAGTGTACGAGTTATGGATCGCCTCTTCGTGACCTCCGACCTTCCTGCATTTCTCCACTGCGATCGTGTAGCTCCCCTCAGCATTCGGAACGAACTCCACGCTGTACTCCACCTCCCACCCTCCCACCACTATGTCCCACGTTATCGTCGCACCCGCCTGGTAGTACATAGGTCCGATGTCAAAAGTTAAACATCCGTAGGTCGAGCTAACTATGGTTTAGTCTTACTATACCTCGATGCCTTCGATCTGGATGTTAACTTTCTCCCCGCCTTTGACCGAAAACTCGGAGGCTGGCTTCGGAGGGTCGTTGTGCAGATCGCCCGGTCGCCTCAGGCCTCCATACTGAACTGGTACATCTTCTGGCTTTATGAATCTGGTAACAGAGGGGATAAAACCAACCCACATTTTTCATAAAAAATGTTAAAAGGATGAGAGTGCCATTAGGGCATGTTTGGCAGTGGAATCAAACACATGTAATTAGAAGTTTAATGATTCCACTTTCCAGCTTGGAATCTACCCACTTACCAAACAAACGACCCCTTAAATCAAGAACACCGTTCATAGTACAAGAACAAAAGCTTGGAACATCATTTATTACCGTCAGGCCATGTTTGGCATAAGATCAAACACTAGTAATTACTAATTAGTAATTTAAAGATTCCAGCTTTGAATCACCACTTCACCAAACGAGCCCCCTAAATCAATCACCCCACAATTCATAGAACAATAAGAAAAAGCTTGAACATTTATTACTCCAGATCCACAACAATGGAGTATATGGACCACACAAAAAAAACCAGAGAAGAAACAGAGTATAACAACAGTTAATCAACAAACTCACTTGTACAGAGTCTCAGCAACATTCCCTTCTTTAGAAATGACGAACTTGCTCTTCGTCCTCTGCGTCAAGAACGGGCTGAACATCGAGTACAGCACACTAAAGTACCACGGAACATTTATAAAAATCTACACACCACAGAAAAACAAAACCAGTTCATCAGAACAAATCCAGGAAATGACTAATTAACCCTTTTCCAACCATTACTAATTACCTTGCGAGCCACCATCTCAGGGTAGTTATCCTGGAACAGAGAGAGGATATGATTGGAAGCAACTCGTAGCTCCTTCTTCGGCATGTCCTTCATATCAGTTACTTGAATAATCGAATTAACGCCGTTGGGTTTAAAATGCAGGAGATTGATTCCTCTTTCCAGCACCTGAACTCTCCACCGTAGGAATTTCTTCAGCTTCTCATCGTCGCCGAACACCTTCTCGTAGAGCTCTTTATCTTTAAAAACACCATAAGCGTTGTAACAAACCGGGTGCCCTTCCCGGTCGAACCCTTGCATATAAGCAACCACTCCTTCCAGCTCTTTGAACCCCAGATCCTCTTCCACGACGGAATCGGCGCCGAATTCTTTCCTCCATGAGAGGCATTTCGAAATCATCTGGAACGATTCCGCCACTCGGAAGTCTCTGGCTCGGAGGAATTTTAGGAGGATGACGGTGGCTTTTTCGTCGGTTGAGCTGAGGAGGTCGATTCCCCACATGGTGGCGCCGATGCCGCCGACGGCGGCATCGGCGGCGGCGGCGGAGAGCTTGTCTTTGAGGTCTTGGAGCGCTTTTTTCTCGGTGGGTTTGAGGTTTGAGGTTAGGTAGTTGTCTTCTTTGAAAGAAGGGGTTTTGAGGGTTGAGGCAGCTTCCATTAGTGAGTCCACTAAGGTTTTCTTGAACGGCGGCGGTTTTGGGGATGCGGCGACGGCGGAGGAGTCTGGTGCTGTTGTTGTTGTTTCAGCTGGTAGTGAATCCATTTGCAAGGGAGATGGTGGAGAGAGTGAAGAGAGAAAAAGAAAAGCAAAGGGAAAGCAAAGGAAGAAGAAAGGAGGGAGCTTGGGGAAGCGGAAAGGATACACAGACAGAGAAATAAGAGAGAGTGTTGGACAGTGGGGGGGAATTTGAATTGCAGGGGAAGGTGGCGAGTGGCGTGAACTCGCGCTGTGTTGTCAGGTTTTTTTTTGTTTTTTATATTGATATATATTTTTGCTACAATGATCGGATTACATGGCAAATTGTAGGGGGTGTCGTTAAGTGATTAAGTTTGTTTTTTGGGAAATTTAAGGAATAAATAAGTGACTATTTTAATCCAATTGTACCATCGAATGTTTCAATTTATAGGTAATTGAAGAGGAGTAATTTCGAAATGGAAGAGATTTTACTCGAAATCAATTAGACTATGACGATTTTGAAATCATCTACTAAATTAAAAATCCAAAAAAATTCCTAAACCTTTTATTTATTTTTTTCGAGAAGTCGTTTCTTGAGCTATTTATTATTTTTGTTGACCATTCATTTTAATTTTGTGACGGTGATTTGTAGTTATGGATTTGTGTCTGACCTTTAATTGATAATGTTAGTTTTACGTAGTTTCATAATTTATTATATAATAGATTTATCAGTTTAAAATCACATTTCATGTGATCGGAATTTAGAAAGTGAGTCGATATATATAATACTATATACTGTACCAAAGTATATGTTTTGTACTTGGTAATATTCGTTTATGTATTGTGCAACAACTCGTATTATGTAGAAATGTATATCACTGGTATATCGGCCGATAGAAAATTAAATAATGAGAGGGATGAAAGGAAAAGGTGGTGGTGATAATTGAGAGTTAGAGCGGGCAGCGTAGCTTAATGGTCGGAGATGAGAGACCGTGAAGTTAGGGAGGCAGGCACGGGATTCCTTGGGCTTTTTTATCATTAATTATTATTTAAAATAAAATGGTTACTGGCCCACTTGGACAGAAGTGGGGCCCAACGAAGGACTTGTTTTCTCATTGCTCATTTGGTCGCCTTCTTCACACGCCTCCCGAGCTCGAATTTCCTTTCCTGGGTGCGCCTGCCAACAGAAACAGAACAGAATACTTGGTTGTTCTTTCTTCTTCTTTTGTTGTAAAACTAATCAGACTGACTGCGTTACGAATCACTTATCAAAGTTCTGAACTACATAGCATATTAATTAAACCCTTATCAACGAATGATGGAAAGACATGCTAAGCGGCCCAGTAGAAGATGAGAGTCTTTGGTGCCAAAAGAACAGAGCAGGCGAGGGAACAGAAAGAAACATCATTTTCAGGATGCAGCTGGCGCGATAAATGGCACAAAGCATTTGAAGGCTATAGTGGTCTTCACATTTCTTGATCTAGCTTAGCACTAAAAGCCTTTCTCTTCTGCTGCAGCTGTAGCTACAGAGTGCTCCACCGTCCCCATTTTTTACAAAGAGACAAAAACAGAGGCTGTTGATAAGAAGTGATAGGATGATTTTTTTGTCACGTTCATCAAAATGCCATGCTCATGCTCCGCCATATTAGTCTTCTCATTTAGTTTTCAAGATACAAAAATTAGGGGTGGGAGTTATGTTAATTCAGTTATTAACTCCGACCAATTTCGGTAGGTTAAAACTAGAACATGATTGGAGAAGACGAAGCAGGCGGTATACTCGCTTCCATCAACCTCGCTACTGCTAAGCTTCTGCACTCACTTACTCGGTAACTTTGTGGTCCAATGCCCACAAAGCTGTCGTCCGTTGTCGGTTTGGCCTGGCTGGATTTGAGTCTTTGGGGAGAGGTGGCAAGGGGGATAATTGCTTGCTAATTAAATAAACTTTGGAGCCACTAATCATTTGACACACACCCATGGTTTACAACCAAATCCTCCCCTTTCCGCACTCTTGAATTCAAAACAATGTGGGTTTAAAGTTTCTACTACCCAATCACATTATAAACTTACCATCTTTAATCATCGTTTTGGTGGTCCTGAATTATTATTATTATTATTATTATTTACAGTCATTAAAGTGAGAAATATTTGTTTATGATCATTTAGGTGGGTTTATTATCATTAATTGTGGACATCCTAAGATTATGGCCTAGTAGTACATAACTAAGTTGGGTACATATGAGTTTGAGAGTATTTTTCCAATTTTAGATTGGATTTTATGTTAGTAGATTTGTTTTACGAGTACCCTTCTTGGTTAGAGAATTAAAATAAAATATCAACTTAAATTAGAAAAAATATATTTTATTATTATTATTATTATTATAACGAAATCGAACACAAATTATAAATATACTATGCTGCTAACTGAGCTACATCACTTGAATATAATATTAGTAATGAAAGAGTTTTATTTTTTATTGAAAGAAAGTGGTTTTTCTAATGTATTAAAAAGTATAATTTAGCTTATTATGGCCTTGTGGGTGCTTTTGCCCCATTCATTCTTTTGTACCGTTTTAACCTTTTTGACTAATGCACAAATCTTAGATCTTTCTTTTGATCATCCACTCCGACAAAGTGCACTCATATTCTTAGATTAAAACAATACTTTTTATAACCCTTTTGTTTGTTTGAAATGAAAACTAAAGGAATTTTTTTGAAGTTGGAAGGGAAATTAGGATCAAGAGTGTTGCTATGTAATGTTGGTTTTTAAAGTGCCTAATAGAATTATTGACAATATCCATAGTTTGATTATAAATTATTGATGGGGTAAAAAAAGTAATGAAAAACGAATACATTAGAAGAGATAGGGAAAATTATACAGAAAAAAAAGATAAGAGATTGAGTTTCAGAGGTTTAAGTGTCTTCAATCAAAATATCCTTACAAAACAACTATGAAATTTACATACCCAGCCCAATTCCCTTATTGCCAGACTATTGAAAGCAAAATATCAACCTCAAAGTTCAATCCTCAAGGATAAAATCAGATGGAGGCCAAGTTATATATGGAGAAGTCTTATTAGCGCACATGATTTGCTAAAATATGGATGCAGATACAGAATTGGATATGGAAAAAATGTCAAAATATGGGATGATAAATGGGTGTCAAGATTGAAGCAACATCAGGTTTATTTTTATTGTTCATTTCTGGATTGGGATGCCAAAGTTTCTTGTTTAATTGATTAAGATATTAGAATGTGGAGACGAGATTTCTTAAAACTTGTATTTACTCATGAAGAACATAAGGCTATCTTGGCAATACCACTTGTTACCTCTATCAATCAAGATAAATTATATTGGATGGGAACAAATTATGGTAGATACACCGTTAGATCAGGATACTATATAAAGTTTAAGAGATGGAGGATGAGAATAGTGATAGTGCTGGAGGAGGAGTTGAGGAAGTGAGCTACTGAAAAAGAATATGAAAATTTAATATATCAAGAAAGCTCAATTTTTTTGTATGGAAGGTCGGCTATAATATTTTTTCTTTTTGGTGATAAACTAAGCAAAAAAATTTAGAATCTTAGTAATGAATTCCCAAATTGTGGAATGGTTGAAAATTTAAAAAATTATCTTGTTGAATGTGGTTGGATTTCTTGGATTTGGAGAAGATTTCCAATCGCACACTTGTTTTATACGGCAAAGGGTTTAAGCTGTAAAACTTGAATGCTGAAGATATTTAGAGAGGGATCAGATAATGAGTTGGATAAATTTTCAATCCTTTTGTGGTTTTTCTGGAAGGAGAGCGACAATATCTTGTTTAATAATCAATATTTGCAGGAGCGGGAAGTCTTTTTGAAAGTAAATAATTTCATCCATAATTTTCTCGAAGTTCAAGGAAAGGAGTTGCAACCTGCCGCATGTGCTACTAGACGACATGTAAGTAGAAAAAGCCACCGATTAGAGTGTTCAAACTTAATATCTACGCTAGTATAAATTGCAGAAGTAGAGTTGGTATTGGCTGCATTTTTTTAGACTGAAATGATAATGTTGTTCTCGCAGGCACAAAACATGAAGAGGAGAATTGGATTGCTGACATTGCTGAAGGTATGGCGATTTTGTTCGGTCTCAACCTTGCCGTATCTAATGAAATTGGCTCTTTGATTGTGAAACTAGATGATAAGAAGTTCTACACATCAGAGTAGGGTAAGATCAACATCCCCACCACAAATTTGGAGCCTTTCCCTAATATGGTGAAACATCTTCCAATTTCTTTCTTTACCTCTCTGCAATAGTGTTCTGGTACTGCACTACAGCTTTATCAACCGATCTCTGCAGATTCCCACATGCAAACACCATCCCAACAGAATTCACCAGCAACCCATTTGAATTCCTTTCCCGCTTTTCCTTTTATTCGATCTCATCTTCAAATACAAACAAACCCAACTATGAAAGCCTCAAAATTACCTACGAATCAGTGTTCGGTACTCCCCCGTAACCCGCCCAACCCAAAGAAATCCCAAACCCAGATGCTATGAAGTGTGAAAAGTCCAAAGAGGAATGCTGACTTCCAAGTTATAAGTACATTGGCTGTCATCTCTTTGATCAATTTTGTTTTCAAACTTGAACCATTCATTAATATAGTACAGTACCAGTACATTACTCCCAAACTCGGTCCTCCGTCATTCTGCTGGGGAAATTTTTGTATCAGTATCCGGCCATCCCTGTGTCACCCACTACATATTGATTACAGTAAAAAAATAAAAAAAAGTTATTTATTTATTACCGTACTGAATGCTAAATCTAGCTATATAGGTACTCAGCAAGGTGGCGTGTTGGGGTGTGAAAACGTTACTGAAAAAGATGGCTGATTGATTCTTACACATTATACAGTAGATACTAGCAATTCTTACTTTTGGGTTAAAAAGTTATATATCACGTCGTTTACTTTTGGACTATGTAACTACTTGGTCATTCGATTCTTAAATTTGTTTAATATTGGTGGGTTTTAGTCTGATGATCTGAGATTTTCGAGAATATATGTATCCAATAACTTGAAATGATGGTAAAGGTTAAAACTCAATAGTGGAAAGAGACGTGTGTACGTCATAATCTATTACCAGTATGAGCGAAAGAGACTGCTAGCTAAGTGTCAGGGGAAGAGATGAGTTAGTTAGACGTTCTCGTTTGCTCTTGTGGGTCCAGAGTACGATGGAATTTGCTACTAACTCTTGCTAGGTCAAACAATACTACTAGTATTAATAGAACTCGGTTAAATTCACAACGAGTCTTTCTATCATGTTCGATATCATAGTCAAATCATTTTCTTATCGTAAAAACCGGATTGATGAGCTTCAATTATCAGTTGAAAATTCTCATAGCTCACTTAACATCTACCGATGACCCAATTCTCGACATGGACAAATATGATCTCAGGATGACTTTTTGGCAATGTTGAGTTGCAATGTCGCACCAAGAAAGATGGAAGTATTGTTACGTTAGGCAAATCGAAAAATTAGATGGCTACTACATCAGAAACAAAATTTAGGTGGCCACACCGTTATAGATCCAAAGTTCGGTTGCCAAGTAAGTATGACCCCTTCTTGTATCTTTCAATACTGTTTGACGTGAGAAGGAATCTTAGCTACTCTGTCTCTGGCTAAGTAATCAGAGTAACAGAGAGACTTTTGGACTGGAGGAGGAGGAGGACCCATCAAAGTTCATGCTGCAGCAGCAAGCATGGTGTAATCATGGCGTTTTTGGATTCTTGAGATTGACTTGTTGATGCAAAAGCTTATTTGGCTTTTCTGGTATAGTGTTATCGTTGCTTGGTCGGAATCCTATATTCGGCCATGCATGGTGGCTCTAACTAGTGAAATGAGTGGATATAATAGATGGGTGTTTTATGGGGTTGAGTTAGGAAGATTTTGTGGTCAACCAATGAGAATCGTAAGGCTAAAGACTCGGTAGATCTATCGCAGTTCGGTTCATCCCATTGTTTCTTTAACAAATAGAGTTGATTGAGCTCCAGAGCGTCTAGTTCATGTTGGTAAGGTTGATGGTTAGTGAGCAACAGGTATTTTGAGATCCTACTCGATATTGGGTTTGATTAGGGAGGTAGGTTCAAAAAATGATTAATTTTCAATAAAGCAAATTTAATCGAGTTAGAGTGTGGATATCAAACAGATGTTAGAGTTAGTGAATGAATCATCTTTGCTTTGCGTGAGGACGTTGTTGGAGCGAGAATATAATTGAAAATGTCGGGATATTTGAAAATAGTCTTATTAAGTAAATTGTTCCCGATTTTATATAAAATAAAATAAAAAGAAGGTATTATCAATTATGTCACCTAATAATAAATTTGATTTGGTAAAAAATGATTTTCATTAAAGATATTATGCCTTGCAACAAAGCCCATAAAGAAATACAAGGACTAAAAAGGTATACAAGCCCAAATAGGAATTCAGGCCTAAAAAGGAATCCAAGCCCGAAAAGATGGCTAAAATGCGCTAGGAGTGCTACTGCCTACTGTACATTGTCGCTGGAGTGGAGTGGAGTCGGAGTACTCAAACTTTTAACTTTGCGACTCTCAACTGCACCGCCGGTTTCTCCTTCCGGCATCACCAACTCCCCAGGCCTTCAACGTCGGCGAAACCACTGTTCCCGTTCTCCTCCGTCACTCTCACCGGCGAGTGTATGATTCTTCTCTCATCTCTCCCTCTCCTTCTATCTATGTCCTTCTTCGCCATTTTCTTACATCATTCTTCTCTCGATTCTTTACTTTCAGTTTGTTTATTTCCACGATCGGCATTGTTTACCTTTCTGTTCCCGGATCGAAATGCTGAACTACCCACCTTCGATTCCTTAAGTTGAAGTGAATATCTTTTAAGAATTTAGGGGTTTATGTTTAGTTGTTTTTGGTGGGTTTTTTCGTTTGATTTTGTGATCATTTTCTGAGTGTTCGTTTGGTTTTCTTGGTGTTTATTGCCACAGTATGGCGGCGGAGAAGAAAGTAAAGAATGTCTGGATCAGCACATATGCACAACCGCCTATTTTTCCGGTGACGGGCGGAGGCGGCGGTCCGTCGTTTAGAAACTTGCCTAAGACATCGATCGGAGGTGTTATATTTGGCTGCACTAAGTTCACCATTGCAGAATGCTTACAGAAGCAGCTCTTTGGTCAGTCATCTACACTTTACTTCCTTGTATCTGCTGTATCCACTAATTGTTCTTACTAGCAAATGATTTTTGTAGATTTAAACTTCAGTTTCCTTACTGATAATGATTTCCTCCATTTGAATAGGCTTACCAGGTCAGCATATTGCATATGTGAAGAAAATCGATCCTGGCTTGCCTTTGTTCCTATTCAACTATTCCGACAAGAAACTCCACGGCATCTTCGAGGCTGTCTGCCCTGGACAGATGAACATTGACCCTTACGGGTGGAGCAATAATGGCTCGGAGAAAACCCAATATCCTGCACAGGTAACCTTTTATGCACTCCGGATTGTCTAATGGCGTTAAAGGAAAATTGTGTTTGGTTTGACTTTTTGTTCTTTTTTTGTGCAAGGTTCAAATACACATAAAGCAACAATGTCAGCCGTTGCCTGAAGCATTGTTTAAACCAGTAATTGCAGACAACTACTTTAACGACAAGCATTTCTACTTCGAGCTAGATCGTATTCAAACGCAGAAGCTGTTGACTCTGTTCCAATCCTCACCTCTCGCCCCGGGTGCCTCAGTCTTCCAGTTTACTGCAAAAGTGCCAACTCCACGGTATGTTCCTGTACGCAAGAATAGTGAGGGAGGAGAAGAATCCCTTGTAGTTGCCTCTTCATCTTTGATTAGCGGGGAAGATAAGGTAGTAGCAGAAGCAGAGCAAGGAGAAGAATCCATTGTAGTTGAGAAACTAAAACAGCTGTCTCTAAAAGCTGGACCGAAAGGCTCGTTTTTGAAGCCGTCCTATCAAATGCCTGTTGCTGCAACTAATCACGATTCCAAGGAGAAAAAGGGTCCTGAGACAGGCGATGTTAATTGCTCGAGCAACTTGCCCGATTGCCGATCCATTATGACTCAGGTTGTGGAATGATGTTTACTGTGTTATGCATCTCCAGTTATGTTAATAGAGCTATATTCATATCATCATCCTATTTGCTTGTTTTCTGATTTTACATGTCTGTTCAGTTGATGCTTGAATTGGAGCACGTGAGGATTTCTGGATATGAACAAGCTCTGAAAATGAGCCAGTTGGAGGAGAAACTGGTACCTTTTGGTGTCTTTTGACCGATTCTACCTACTCTGACTACTTAAATTATTTATTTCCGTTTATACAGTTGAAATAATTTCTTCAGGGGGCGGCTGAAGAACAAATTCGGCTGCTGAAGGATCACTGTTTCAAGTTGGAAAGCATTCCCGGTGATCACAACGCGAAGGGTGGGGAGACGATACAAAATTCATTCGAGGGCCTGCATTTGGATCTTAGTGACTGCATCTATATCATCGGAGGACACGACGGCGAAACATGCTTATCGTCGTTGGATCTCTATTTCCCTTTATCGGGACAGAGAGAATCGTTGATGCCGATGAGTCACCCTCGTGCATATGCATCTGTTGCCGAATCTCACGGTCAGATTTATGCTATGGGTGGTGGGGATGGTAATTTGTGGTATGACACAGGTACTTCTTCGTCTGCTTTCTGATTTTGCTTCTTGTCTCTGTATATATATTTACTCATGAAACTCTTTTTAACGGTTTTATCTTGTTATCCTTTTGTGAAGCCGAGTCCTACAATCCGGGTGATGATCGCTGGACTTCGCTCCCGTCCTTGTCTAAGAAGAAGGGCAGCTTAGCTAGCGCTACAATAGGCGATCAAGTCTATGCATTTGGTGGCGGTAACGGAGCAGAGTCCTTTGCCGATGTTGAGATGCTTGATTTTGACATTGGCCGCTGGATCCAGACGCTTTCGATGCAACAAAAGGTACAATCTATCAGTTGAGGGACTTAATTGAACACTCTTAACACTGAGATTTTCCATTTTATATTTGTAGCGATTTTCTCTTGCTGCTGCTGAACTGAACGGTGCCATGTATGCTACTGGTGGCTATGATGGCAGTGTCTATCTCAAGTAAGACTTTCGTTCTTTCAAGGCTAATTACCTCTTGTTTGTGGTTCTTTTTTAGATTAATTATTACTCTGGTTTTGTGTTGCAGTTCCTGTGAGAGGTTTGATCCGAGGGAGCATCGGTGGACGAGCATCGCGGATATGAATCAAATCAGGGCCTCCCATTGTGTGGTCGCCTTGAATGAAAAAATGTAAGGCTCCCATTAGTTTTTGCAGCAACTGTCTGAAAGAAGTACTACAAATAGGGTCATGAAATGAAATCTCTGTTCTTTTCTCAGATATGCTATGGGCGGTAACGATGGTGTTAACTGGTTGTCGAGCACCGAGGTGTATGACCCACGCAAAGGCTCGTGGTTTATCGAAGAGCCAATGAGGGGAGCAAGGGGATACTCCGCTGCCGTAGTTTTGAAGGACACCATATTTCTGTTCGGAGGAGTGGACAAGAGTGTAAATCCTAACGACACGGTATGGAATATCCTGAGGATTTGTTTCTTTTACAATCCAGAGGATTCAATGATTGGAAGTTCACGATTCTGTTTACGGTTGCAGGTGGAATACTTCAAGGAGGGGCAGGGATGGCGGGAACAGAAGATGAGCGGCATTGGGAAGCGAACCTTTATGTCAGCTATCGTTGCGGTGTAAGCAAGGCGTTTTGAGGGTTTGATGGATGACCTAGAGATTAGAGTACAATAGCTATGATCATCGCTGCTGTTATGTTTTCTTCTTTATGAAATGAGGGTCCGAGATGTGAGCATGGGTGAGTAGTTCATTTTGTTTACTGTAAGGCCATCCAAGAGGAGGTTTACACAGTCCTCCAAAACAAAATGATGTAACGCAATGCTGCAATTTAGTGGTTCTTCAATGGTAAACTGGTTAAAGATTGCTGTTAATTCCATATGTTTTGTGTAGCGTTGGAACTATGCCTTGTTATGCGATATTATAATCACTTGTAATTTTTTTTTATATGTTCTATTTATAAATTCTGTCAAGTAATCAACACAATCTCTAATAAGTAGCAAATAAAAAAGGATTCGTACACACATTAATATTCATATATAAGTTGGGGTTTGGACAGTTGTATCCATCTTCTACAATTTGTATCAACATTTGTATGTATAGCTTGTATTTTCTTGGGTTTTGATATTCTGGATGTTCTTTATGAATTCATACGTACCATGAAACAGATCGTCTTTCTACCTTTAGGATTATCGTCTCAACATCCATGAGCTGCAACCTCCCTCCTGTACTGCACTGAAGGGATTCAACGATGCCACTTGTCACATATTCTTGGATGAAGTTGGTCAGGTTTCTTCTGTCACTTGATTCGTTTCTTTTACAGCTTTTGGAATACTTGTTTCGCTATCTAAGCGATGTTTAAGAATAACAAGGGTATCGAGAGTAAAGGACCTGCATTTGGATCGTACCAACTCAATCTATATCATTGGGGTTATGAAGGTGAATCAATATCTCAAAACCACATTCCACCTATTTTCTTCCTCTTCTCCGCCCTTGCCACCCATCTACTTCGATCTGTCATCAACCTACCTTACACAGTCCCCATCGATATATGCATACACGACAAGACACAGCTTGTGTTTCTTTCAAGTTTCATGGTTTAGGGTTTAATACACGGTATGGATATCAGGTTATGCAGATTCGTTTCTTTTACGATTCAAAAGTTTCGACGATTGGAAGTACATGATAACTTTGTTTACATGAGTCTTTACAATTGCAGGTAGAATACTTCAAGGAGGGACGATTAATTTTTATGTTTTATTTTACTATAAGGCCATCCAAGTGGGGTTTCACAACGTTACAAGCCAAGTGTAGGAACAATGACAAAATCGGAACAACCCAGGTGGAATACTTCAACGAGTTACTTCTTCCTCGGAACTCTACGGAGCCAAACTTGTTTTTCCTCGGAAATATACGCTAACGTGTGTTTCGGACCTCCGCGTCCTCGGATTAACTGAACGTTCTCGAACGTACATTCCATACCAACACAAACTCTCAAACTTAACGCACCAGCATTTGGGGTTCTGCAAAACGGTACAGACATAAAGATCTTCATCACCCCATCGGAGAACACTTGTAGACTCTTCTGATCTAAGAACGTCCACTGTGTCAGCTCTCCATCTGCTGTAATTCTCAACCACATCCTCTCACCACCAGACACATTATGCAAAATGATCTCCAACGGGATCGCAACAGGCAATCCCGCGACAAATGGAAGAGGATTCTCCGAATCATTACCGGGGATGTCCAGTTCTACTCTAATGTGAGTGATTCGACTGCGTAAAGTGAACTGTCTAAGGGAAAAGTTATCGGCCAACTTTCTGAACAAGAGAGGCGTGACGAGGTTGGTCCCACCAACCTGGTCTAAAGCTAGCTTAATGAAGCTCGACGGTTCAGCAAATTCGTCCTGGAGGAGAGACTTTACGTGCGAAATGGTAGTAGATAAGCTTTTCAGAGTGGTAGTCCAGTAGCAGAAGAAGTCGGCTTTCGCCAACTTCAATACGCAAGCAAAAAGGACAAGCTCTAAGATTTGCAGCTCCTCTTCTTTAGATAACCCTACAAATCTGGACCTTATTTCTCTAAGCCTGCGGTCTAACTTGCTTAACAGCAACTCCAATTCACTTATCGGGTTAGAACGTACCATGCAGAAAATATGCCCCGATATTTTGGCGAGTAACTTAATGACTCGGAGGTAATGCAGCGTAAACGCTAATGCACCGGCAGATTCAACGGATGTAGACCTGTACCGAGATACCTCTTCTTTGCAAGCACTGCATAGAGGAAGAAGTAGAAGGTTAGTGTTGGTTATGTATTGAAGCAAAAGATGAACCAATAAGAAAGGAAAAGAAAGAATAAAAGCGAAGCATAGACCTGATAGTTCTGATTGCTTTGGCGTTGCTGCTTAATTTTCCGAACAACCAAATATGTTGGACTCTTTCAAGTATAAGATTCATGCATTTCAGAATTTCATCATCCTTTTGACAAGGTAATGCGAATGGCGGTGTTGTATTACCACTCGAGCCACATGGTACCAGCTGCCATGAAATCCGATTGCCAGCTTGTGTTATATTACTTTTTTCGTCATCGAGATTAGAAATACCATGGTTCAGTGAAGATAATGTTACCTCCCCTATCAATTGTGCAACCAAGCTGGATGATCCACTCTTTTCGGTTAAATACACTAAGAGGGAATTTCGGTCCATAATGTCATCCAAAGCAAGAGAGATCCTTCCCAGAATTGTGACTGCGTATGAAAATAACTGTGGTGGTATACTTATTTCCCTGTGATCCGACGAAAGTGGAGCTGAGATGGAAAGTACAAGGTAAGCTGCTGATTTAGCACTACCAAAGCTCATTTCTCCTTCAGAAACGGGCTCCAGCTGAAACCCAACCGACAATGAACAATGAGGAACAGTTAAAGCATAATCAACGCAAAATCTAAACAAAATGGTGAATGAATACAGAGAAACCACATATGAAATTCATGAAGTTATCAGGAAGCAAAATGAAAAACAATAAAGGGGAGAAAAGAGCAAGTTTTCTTGATAGGCAATCACCTTGTCAGAAACATGCTTGATAACTTGTGAAGCAAAATAGCCGTGGTTTCGCCCCATGTGAAACAAGACAGAAAAGATATCAGCTTCCTCCTGGTGAAATGCGGTATAATAAAGTTAGTGGAGAAACAAACAGGGTCGGAATTTATCTCAAGGCACAAATCCGAAGGAGCTTTTCATATCATATCTTCTAGGATGCGGAATATGGAAAGGCGGCATCTTAAAGATGTTTGCTACTGTGTAAAGATAATCATACCTTGGGATGCACCTCCAAATTCTTGAGAAGGCTTTTGACTGAGCTTCGAAAAAACTCCACTTTAGACAGTTTCATTGATCTGAAAATTTTCCTGGCGGCATATCTGATTTTGTCACTCTTATCAGCCAGAGTGCCAAGGAACTGCAAGTCAGAGAGTCATTCAATTGTTAGACTACTCCCTATCTGATTATAAAGAAAAAGAAACATCAAGGAAAAAGAAGAGTGCCCGGAAACAAGTTGCATGAGCTCTAATACTAGGATAAAGATGCAGATTAAGCGTATCCCGAACTAGGAATGGGTCAAGAAACTCATCTTCCAACTTCATATCCCTCCAAAGCCAGATCAGAGATGCATGTATACTGAATGCTTGAAAATCATATAAACTACAGTGTTTCATACCTACAGGAAAATATAAAAGGGTGAGAAAACATACCATGTGCATGTGTACTTCCTGTACATTCAGGCACTTATGATTTGCCATATAATGCAATGTTTCCAAAGCTGCTAACCTGACAGCTATTGCATGATCATTCAGCATGTCCATTAACAGATTCAAGGCCTGCTCGGCAAACTTATTGGAGAGGATGACCAGCTTACGCAATGAGCAACAAGCAGAATTTCGCACCTTCATAGAAACACAAGCACGATCATAAACATACACAAAAGACTAAATTAATTCCTTGGAATACTTGGCCAAAAAAATAGGAAACTTGGGAAGAGAACTGTGATCTTGCTATCACAACAACCATATTGGAAACTCCATTACTATGCATGTCAATCTTCGAAATGAAAAATGTTAAATGCCACGTTACCTGGTGGAATTCATCCTCAAGCCCATGCAGAAAAGCTCCTGCACCATGCGAAGCAAACCTTTGAAAAACACTTGTACTGCTTTGAGCTTCAAATATCCTCTCTTTCAATGCTCCCGTTACCTTCTTAGACAGACTTTGTAACAAAATGTCCTCGGATACCAATTTTAACTTCCCAAGGGCATCAAAAGCTTCAATTCTGACCTCTAGACTCATATCTCTAACTACAGAACATAGCTGCAACAATAATAGTTTGGGAAAACATTAACTGAGAAAAATCGATTGTTCAATGAGATCTCTACGAGTAAAGCTTCATAGGCACGCGACAGCATTCAAATTCACCTGAATAAATACTAAATTCGACCAATCTCTTTTATCCTTCTCTTCAAGAGCTGCTATGAGCATTTGACCCCACCCAACGACCTGGATTGACAATTCAATTGAACAACAACAGGCCAATTAGGTTAGTTCTGTTCAAACGATTTGTTTGATTGACACAGCTTGTTAGAAAATTCTATCGGCGTCATGAACTAGAGCTAACCCGAAAAATCTATTGATTCTCATACAAATTTCAATTTCTTACCACGCGAACTGCTGCAGAACGTACACAATCCTCAGCGTCCCGCAGAAGCTCAACAGCTCTATTGTAGCATCCTTCGATCAAGCCAATATCCTCAAAATCATCGCATGTAGATAAATTAGCTAGGCCATCCAATGCAGCTTTTCTCACGTAAGGATAAGGATCCTTCGTGAAACCTAAGAACACAGTAAACAAAACTGACGCTCTTAAGCCGAACATCTCCGCATTTCTGAGAAGTTTCAATCGCACGGAGACCGACGGAACAAAGCACAACGAAACAAACAGCTGATCATCGAGCTCGATAACTAAGCTCCCGTCCTTAGCTGACAGCGAAGCGAGAGTGGCCAGTATCTCGGAAGCGAAGGCGGGCGACTCGGCGGTGGAGAGCCGCGAGTAGAAGCTGGAAAGGAGGCAGTCAAATACAGCGCGGGATAGATGAGGACGGTGCGAGGCGATATCAGCTAGCAGCTTGAGAGTTTGATGGCCGGATGCCGAATCCCCGCCGCGCTGAAGAGAACGAGCTAAGGTCTCGAGGATCGACGACATAGTGGAAGTTGAGGTGTGAGGATTGACGATAAGCGAGCTCATGGAAGCCATGGAATGGCGACACGAAGGCTCGCCTGCTTCGATAGAGCGTTCACACAAGCTCCACAGCTGATGCTCCATCGCCGGCGATTTGAATCTGTGAAGGTTAACAGTAAAATGCGGCTCATATCCTTATAATTTTAAGTTATTACACCGTAGCCATCATACTTTAAATTTTCTGCATGAGATATCCTTATTGTACTCATTTTAGTGCATATCTTCAATTTCAACAGGTTCCCGGTCACAGCCGGTGGATTACCAACGTGGACTGCCACCTAGGATCCACTACAAAAATATAATAAAGAAAGAAAAGAAATAACATTGAAAAGAAGTAAGAATTGTGTGGTCCTGTTGTTGTCTTCTGGTTTATTGTCTTCCCCTGTTCCCACATTATCTTCTCTCTCTTTCCTCCTACAGCACCGCACAGCCATGGATGATGGATGAATACAACCATACTAAGTTGTCGACGACATAATTTTCTGATCAGGTGAGGAAACCAACATCGGTTTTGTTACTGCTGCATTCGACGGCGGTTTGGTCAGTGTAATTTCACCAACTAGTTCGACACTATCCCGAACAAAGAATAGGAGGTTCACGGTGAGAGTTCCCGACGGTGGGAGTATTCGGAGACCAGAACTTCCGACCATAAAGGATCGCATTGAACTTATTTTTCGTGAGTGCCAATTCCACGTATGATTTCAGTGGTTTGGCATCCATAATTTAGAATTGACTAAGGTTCAGTTTCTGCACCTGAATGTGATTACTCTGTTTCCAGTTCCCGTGTCAGATGTCTGAAACCCCCGTACTATATCGGCGGGGTATCATTCATTATCATACTATCCAGAGGAGCTCTTTCTTGAATACTCCGAGTCTCTGACCCATACATCAACGGAGGACTGATCCCATTGAAGAAACGAAGAAGAAGTAGAAGAAGACGTACAGGGGACTGATTCTATTGTTGAATCGAAGAAGAAGATAGTAAGATACATGCAAAGAAGAAAAAACTAGACCCTGGGTTTATTCGGAGGATCGATATCACTTGGGATTTTTCTTTCCTTTGTTGCTTTAGATATGATTCAGATATGAATATTATCTGTCTATGGATTCTTCTTTCCTTTGTTGCTTCGAAAACTAAGAGAGAGAAGACAAGGAGAACAATTTTTATTTTATTTTTCAGCTTAAGTTTCTGTAGTGGAATCCTAGGTGGCAGTTCATATTGGCAATTCACCGGTTGTGTGATCGGAAACCTGTTAAAATGGAGGGCGTGCACTAAAAATCGTATAATAAAGATATCTCATGTAAAATCTTAAATATGATGTCATTCGGTATAACAACTTAATACTATAAAAGATATGGCTGCATTTTACTCTAAATGGTAACTTTTGAAGTTTGAAAAATTGTCGCTGGGAAGATGTGCTTCCTAGCAATTAGCAAGTTATCCCCCGTGACCGCGAGTCTGTAAAATGATGTCGTTTCCTTGACACTGATTAACTCTTGGGCAAAAAATTAACCATAAACCAATCCGGTTCAAATGGATCCAAAACCAAACCAAAATTTTGAAATAATATAGCTTTTGTGATAGTGGTGATTTAATATATATATATTAGATTGATGGTTAGAATGGTTAGCGAGTGTATTAACCGCTTTAAATCAGTATAATTAAATTAACCAATAAAAATAATTATTTAAATCAAATTACCCATACTAACCAAACCAACTTAACCAAATAATACCAGTTAAAATGATTCTTTAACTTTGTAACCGTTTTGTAATGACACCCTACATATATCTCCATTAACAACAACAATAAAAACCTTTTAAAAATATTTTTTAACTTCATTTAACTATTATTTGAAAAGTTTAACATGATGAAAACTCAATTTTTAATTATTTTTAATATATCTGTCAAATATTAATCAATTTGAAATTTTTTAACTTTCATGTCAAAATGGTCCATTTCTAAAAAGGTTGACTTATGAAAATTGGTAATTTTAATATGAAAATTGGTAATTTTAATATGAAAATTTTAAAATTATAAAATCGATTAATATTTAACATGCATGTTAAAAATAGATAAAAAAATAAATTTCATTTTACTAACCGATAAATAATAGCCAAATAATGTAAAAATTCAATTTTACACTTTTAAACAAACAAGTTGTATATTCTCTCAGATCTCAATAAATCAGGTGCATGCAATATTCAATGAACATCCGATGGTTGATGTTGGCATAGTTAAATTAAATGATTTGTTTCCCTTTCTTGGCTATCATCCTTAAACAAAACCCATAGGTAATGTAAACGCACACCAACTAGCCAATCGGGATGTTAATTAATTATTGGTTACTTATATTACAGTGACCAAAGTTTAGTGGGCCTCTAATTAATTATTTAATATCATGAAGCATCCAACTCTTTTCTTATTATTCATGGTTGACATTTGTGTGAAAGAGTACTGTTGCATTTATTAATTGAAGTAATGATGGCGGCTGATGAACAAACATGGAGGGGGGTATCGTCCTTGTAATGAACGCCGACCGTGAGGCCTACACCAAATGTGGTTGCCGCGTTTGGAACTTTCATGGTTGGGTTGTTTTTCTAATGAATTAAATTTCGAGAATAAACTTTTACTTAAAGAGTTGTCACAGTTGATATCAGAATCTATCCCATTATCAATATATATTAATAGTTTTGAAAATCAAAGTAGGTGATCATAAACATCAACTAATCTAGGAATTCAACCTACTCATTAAGTATTGATATATAGTATGTGATAAATTAGATGGTATGAATCTAATTGCTCTCTAGACTAACTAATGGAACTATGATGCCTCATATATTGATTGCATGAAATATGTGAGTTGGCTACCCTCGTCGACATACAAATCAAAAGGTGCTATTTTTAAAACCTGTTAAATGCACTACGTAGAGTTTGAAACCAAAACATAGACCCCGATTCCCAATATTAAAACATTTTACTCGTGACTCTAACCCCGACCCGACCCATATAGCCACCCACTAGCCCGACCCAGCTACTGCCCGAGTTCCGGCGGCGTGTCAATTGTCTGTCAAGTCAAACTAGAAAACTGTTCAAGGGGGTAAGAGCGTCTTTTCCAGGCCTGACAGTTGGGCGGGTCCTTAATTAATTACAGCGATCCTCTCTGTGTATATGTAAAACTATATATCAACTCTCGAAGAGGGAAGAAACAGAGAATCGAAATCAAAATCAAAAGCCTCCATCAACAAAGGCTGGCCCAGCTAATCCATCTCTTCAATCAATTCACTCGACCGGATTCTTCTCCGATCGGCGCTTCGATTCTCTTCCGCAGTCAACTGGAAAAGCTGTTAGGATATCGACGAGATCGATCGATCGATCGATGCCTTGCCTGTACATCACCACGAACGTCAACCTCGACGGAGTTGACGCCGAGCCCGTCTTCTCCGACGCCACCAAAGCCATCGCTTCCATCGTCGGCCGGCCGGAGCACGTACGTACACACACCCCTTTAAACTCTCCACTCTGTTTTTTTATCAATTGACTGATTTCTGATTAGCACAGTGAATACTACAGTAAGATGTGTGATAATTAAGGCCATCATCATAAAGCACAAGATCTAGAGGTTAATTAATTTAAATTTCGATGGGGGGGGGGGGGGGGGGTGGGTCCATACGAACTAGTGAGCTTTGAATCTAGCAGCTATTAAAGAAAGAAAGAGCTTCAGTGCAATGCCTTTTTTACGTTGGGGATCCTACTTTTTTCAGTAGTTTTCTGTAGATCTTTACTGCGACGAACGAACCAGTCGTCGTAGCCACCACTGACTAACTAAATCTTATAACGACGGCCGCCGCTGACTAATTGAACTGTTTTTTTTATAATTTAGATTTCAGAATTATGCCGAATTTGCCCTTTTTATTACTTGAAGAATTAGTAAGTGCAGCTGAACTGTAAAAAATTTAACAAATGATTATACCAACGTGTCTAAATTGATTATAGTTTTTTTCTTGAAAGGGTGAAATTGATGGAGTTGTAGTTGAAATTAGTGAAAATTAACCATATCATCTTGAGGTATCCATCCCAACCAAACATTGCCCACATCCAAGTTGTAAGTTTGGATAACACGTACAGTTCCCCAATTTCCAGAAAAAGAGCAGCAGAAATGGTTAGCTCTTTGCTCCAAGCTTACGCACCTCACCTTATTTATCTGACCACAATCACGGTTGGGGGGTAATGCATATATGTGATCATCCACTCAACATGTGCCTGCAAATTTATTGTCTGTAATCAAACGCCCCCTCCCAGCCACTTCCACCCACTCTTAGTGCTCAACTCGTGCCCCGTCTATAAAGAGTCCCGTAATGGTTGAAATCGGCCGCGGCTATAAAGAGAAACCAAATACAAAGAGGCAACAACGAAAACAGATTTCGAAATTGACCATTTAAATCAAATTAGTCATACTAACCAAATCAAATTAATCAAATGATACCGGTTAAAATGATCAGCTTGATAATCGATCCGTAATAACAACCCTAAATACATCCTCACTAACAAAAACAATCAAAATCCTTAAAAAATGTATTTTAATTTCATTAGGTTATTATTTGAAAGACTTAACATGGTCAAACCTTAGTATTTAGTCATTTTCAACATCCACATCAAATATTAGTCAATTTAAAAAAATTAATTTTTATGTGAAAATGGTCAATTGAACACTTTCAAATTGGCTAATATTTGACATGTATATTGGAAATGGCTAAAACATCAAGTTTTATTATGGTAACCCTGTAAATAATGGTAAAATGATTTTAAAAATAAATATTACTTGGTGTTGGTGTTATGGGTTACTGTTGAAATTTTTTATCAAGTTTTATTATGGTAACCCTGTAAATAATGGTAAAATGAAGTTAAAAATAAATTTTACTTGGTGTTATGTGTTACTGTTGAAATTTTTTAAATCGGCATACTTTATGCATACATGTGGTGGAAAACAGCTAGAATTCCACGATAAAATTTTTATAGTTGAAAGCACATTCCAATGTTCGATATTATTTTCCGGCAGTCAGATGTGATCCTGCTGTCAAACCCGACATTCTACATATTGATTTTTTCTTGTTTTACTCAAAGCCGTCGAGGAATGTTATATAAACAAATATAAACTTCTTCTCAACAATTCAAGTAACTAAAAGGAAATCGCTTTTCAATGGTGTGAGAGCCTGTGAATCTCGTTGTCGCCATATAACAATTCACTTCCACAAAACTTAGTGAACCGATTCAAATTTCAGTTCCAAGTATATACGAAATGTTATATATAAACTAATTAAGAGACTTTCCTAACAATTCGATTTATTGGCTACTGTGGCTCGCAAGTCGCAATCAGCCCGGTTAAAATGAACTACCAAATGGAAAAAATTATATAGAAATAGAAGCCTAATTCAGTAATTCTCTCTTCGCTTTATTCTCTTTTATCTTGCTGTGGTGATGAATATTCCTAATTTGCTGTGTGCAGTTCGTAATGGTGGTGCTGAAAGGATCGGTGGCGATACGGTTCAACGGGAACAAGGAGCCGGCGGCTTACGCCGAGATAGTGGCTGTCGGCGGCATCACCAGAGAGATCAAAAGGAAGCTAATTGCCACACTGGGAGATGTTCTTCAGAACAGGCTATCTATTCCCAAGACTCGATTCATTCTCAAAGTATTTGACACCACAACTGTTCCCCTGCCCATTACTTCCAAATTGTAACAAAATCAAACTTGACACATTCTCAATGTCTGATATTCACATCTTATTTGACAGTGTTTACGGTCTTTCGAATAATAATATAACACCAATATATGTTAGACCTTCTTCTGACAATTCGAATTACTTGAATGCAATAGGTTTATAATACAATATCATAACTGTTATCTAACAACATGTCATATACTCGTATGAGGCCGTCATTTTCATATCTTCAAATTAAGGACGGATTCATGATGTACATATTTTCAAAATATTACTAAGCCAAAATTAAAAATTCGCTAAAATTATTAAAAAAATATAACTATTAGTAAAGAACTGGACACAAACGAGGGGCGGCTGTGGTCTAGGGCAGTCACCCCCTAGGTCCGTCCTTGCTTCAAACTATGCAACGTAAATTCTCGCCGTTCTAGGGTGTTTAATTATATACGGCGTGGGGCCCTTTTTAGCTACTTTCACTCATACTAAGTCGAATAAAACCCACGTGTCAATCTCATACTTAAACGACATGTAACTCCGCTAGAACTCTAAATGTACCACCATGTTTTCAACAACGGCATCAACGTCAGCACGTACACTCAAGTTGGCCTACTATTGTGTTCTTCTACGTCGCTCCCTCTGAAAGTGGTGTTGGCTATATATTTGAATTACCCGCCGGAATAAAACTCATCCTCAAAATGAACAAGGGTTTGGTTCCCCACAATCATGTTTATCTTGCACTTCATCTCTAGTTTGTTCATTTCATCTCTTTATGTTGATTTCATTACCCATTTCTCCTTTTTTCGAAATTTTCCTTTTATTATATATATATAAAAGACTCCGGTACATATGTGTATATATGTGTACACTCTATTATATTTTTGCTATATATTATGCTTAAAATTAAGAGTTTTGAGGTTCTTGTTTAGTATTTAGAGTTTGTGATATAGTGGTAAGTATTTAGAGTCTAATTAATAACTTTATGATTGGTTGGTTAATTTAGATTTATGGTCAAAATTCAGAGTTTGGAGTACGATTAAAAATCTGGTTTTATGATCTAATGCTTGAGGGTTAGAATTTAGTGTTTAGGGGTTTAACATTATCATTTAGTGTTTAGGGTTGCATATGAGAGGATTTATGTTTCGGTTTTGAATTCTTAAAATGGATGTTTTTAGTGTTGAATGTATCATATACACACACATATATATATATAAAGAAAATTTTCAAATTGACTAATATTTAACATGCATGTTAGGAATGGCTAAAAATTGAGATTTTACCATGTTAAACCCTTCAAATAATAGCCAATTTAAATTAAAACCATTTTTCAACATGTTAAAATAACACCGAGTAAAATTGATTTTTAACTTCGTTTAGCCATTTTTTATAGAAGTCACCACGATGTCACTTGATTTTATAGTCATTTCCAACATGCATGTCAAATATTAGTCGATTTGAAAAGAAAAGTTCTTTTAAAAATGGTTAATTTTCACAGGTTAACCTTTTAGAAATTAACAATTTTAACATAAAAATTGACAATTTTCAAATTAATTAATATTTAATACGTAATTATTTTCCAATATCCTTTGGGTTGGTTTTCATGCGCATTACACTACTCGGCCATAATTTTCTTACACTAAAACATACTTCAATCTCCATCACACTTTCATCGTAATATTTTTGACTACATAACGCGGACTACTTCGAGTAAATTATAATCCCACAAATTCAACCCATATTTAAGAATCTAGTACACACTATAATGGAATATTCCGATTTCTCAACTCTCAAGCTTGTACTTTCACCTAATCCTGATCATGAACGGAATCTTTCTCTTAAAAAGTCAGAGTGTTGACTTGATCCGGTCCCTGGCGTTTTCTTAATATTGAAATCAATCGTTCCCCACGACGGCCAATTTATACTTCATAAACTAATCTCATCTCATCATTTGTGATAATCAAGTTAATTAGTACGCTGATTAAGCTCTTTCCCTCTGAAACAAACTTAATTAGTACAGAGAGATCAGAGATCGGACGGGGAAGGAAAATTATTTGAAAGATGCCGTGCCTCAGCTTATCGACGAACGTCAACCTGGAAACAATTGACACGCCGGCGTTCCAAAACGCCGCCGCTTCCACCGTTGCCGACATCACCGGAAGACCTGTTGAGTATGTGATGGTTGTTGTAAAGGGCTCTGTTCCGATTATGTTCGGTGGAACGGAGGAGCCAGCTGCTTACGGCGAGCTGCTATCCCTCGGCGTCCCTGACGCCGACAAGAACAAGAGACTCGCAGCCGCCGTCTCGGCGATTGTTGAGGAGAAGTTGTCGGTTCCTAAGGACAGATTCTTCCTCAAGTTCGTTGCGACCAAGGTTAGTTTTTATTTATGAGTATTTTCATCTTTTCGTTCCTTTTTCGTTTCGTAGGTCGGGTTGTTGACGAGTTAAACCGTCGGTTAAATCGATTTGGATTCGATATGGAGAACTAAAGTACTTGATCGGAACTCGGCTCGATAGTAAATGAGTTACGTTCGAATCAACTTAGCTCAACTAAATAGGTTGGCGAGGCGTCTCGGTACTTGAGCTCGTTGACTCAGGCTGTCGAATCAGGTTGTGTTGTTATATATTGTGAGGCGGCTCGATTTAGATACCTCTTGAGCATACTCAATAAAAATTTGAAATAGAAATTTGTGAGCCATGTTGGAGAGTCAGTTTGTTTATAGATCGTGAGTCGGCTCCATAGTTGTTTGATTAGTAGCTTGTGAGCTCCATTGACTTTGAGCCAAACTTGGCTGGTTATATTGAGCTATAAATTTTTTAAACGAGTCAAACTCGGATTCAAATATGGAAACACGAACTTGAGGCCATCAAAAGAATCAAACCGAACCCGGATTGGGTACAAATTACTCAAACTCGTGAATCATTTAATCAAAATTCCTTTTGTCCTTTGTGTTTGCAGGGTTCTGACTTTGGATTTAATGGCACAACCGTGGAAAATTGAACTTGGAAGAAGAAGAAGAAGAAGAAGAAGATGACCAAGATTTGTGTTGCCTTTGCTTATGAAATTGAAATGTACAATAAACTTCGAGTTTGCAACTCTTATGTTGTCAAGCTATGTTTTTTTTTTTGGTATCGTTTTAACTGTACGAGATTTTTCTATAGAAGTTTTTTCTTTCATTGTTTATAGTCAGAGTGGGGGCCGGACAAATTTGACCGTCCGAAATCTTTTAGTTTGAGAACGTTGAATTTTTATGTAAAATTAACAAGTTTTTGAATCTCGTTTAGTCTATTTATATAATAGTTAAGTATTAAGCCAAAATTTAAAACTCACTCATTATTATTATATGGGTATCAAATTTAAATTCATAACAAAATTATTAATAAATAATAATAATAAATTTAGTTTAAACACCAGATGGAGAAAAAAGATCAACACTCATGTATTCCATTTCGTTGGCCTGCGTACTATGGTTCTTCCAAACCGCTTCTTAAAAAAGCCAATCAAACGGTATATCAACAAATCAGATAACATAAGATCAAATACTAAACAAGTTTGAAAACCAAAAAGAGAATCATGTCTCCCGCTAGCTAAATAGTCCGCTGGTCAATTACTTTCGTGATAAATATGTCCAATTTCGAACATTCAATCCCGATCATAGTTTCCAAAGTCCAATCCTTTGTTGGTCGAATTACAAAGGCCCAATAAGTTTTCACTTTACCTTAGCGATTAAGGCACTTCGTTGACGTGCAAAATTCCCAAACAGAAACTTCAACCGATCTTCCTTGTGCGACACATGTCAGCTCCTTATTGGTGGAAGAACGTAAGCGCGTGGTGATCCCCGCCCATAAATAAATAAATCTCCCGGGAAAAAACAGAAAAGAAAATCATTCTCTGAAGATCAAAAAGGAAGTCACGCTTTGGTGCTTCCTTCCCCAAATCAAAATCCCCCAAATTTCCCCGTTTCCAATCCCTAGAAATTCCAAGAAATCAAACGATGGCAGCAGCTTCATCCCCTCCAATCCTCCCGATCTCCAACTCACAATCCATCTCCACCAGCACCGCCGAATCCCAGCCACCGATCGCCACCCCAGCCTTCCGCTCCTTCATTAACAAGATCTCCGACACCGTCCGCAACGGCCTCTCACAGCGCCGTCCCTGGGCAGAGCTCGCCGACCGATCCGCCTTCTCCAAGCCGGACTCCGTCTCCGACGCTACTCTCCGCCTGCGCAAGAACTACGCCTACTTCCGCGTCAATTACCTCGCCGCCGTCGCCGCGATCCTCGCCTTCTCGTTAATCTCCCATCCTTTCTCCCTCCTGCTCCTGATCGGACTCCTCGCTTCGTGGATCTTCCTCTACCTCTTCCGCCCCGCCGATCAGCCACTTGTCATTCTCGGCCGTACATACACCGACATGGAGACGATCGGGCTCCTCGCCTTGCTCAGCATCGTCGTCGTTTTCCTCACCAGCGTCGGATCGATCCTCATCTCTGGTCTCATGGTTGGGGCAGCCATCGTGTGTGCGCATGGCGCGTTTAGGGTCCCTGAGGATCTGTTTCTCGACGAGCAGGAGCCTGCCGCCGCTACTGGATTCCTTTCGTTCCTCGGTGGCGCAGCTTCCAACGTAGCTGCGACTACTGCCGCCCGTGTCTGATAGATGAATTGGTCGATCGAAGGTGTTCCGGGTATTAGAATTGTTTCGAATTTTTCGCCTCTTGCGTTTGTTTGAATTTTTATTTGTATACGATAACATTTAGATACATAATTTGGGGAGGAATGGGATAGAAATTTCGATTTCTTTTGCTTTCAATTCAATTCAGGCTTTGGACAATTTGATTCTTGTCCTTTTTGTTCATACATTTGGTTACTTCCTTCTGTAAATAAATGATCCTTATGCTGACTTGGTGGTTTAGGATGTGTATATCATTCATATGTGCAAACCTTCTTCTAATCGATTATCACCCATTTTCTTCCCAACAAATGCAAGTCGGATAACCAACTATAGCAGTAGACTATGAACCACTGGTTTCACCGATTCGAACCCTTCGTGACGACGGATATGGTCTATGTTCTGTCCGGAGAATCGGGTGGTTCAATAAAGATTTATGATCCGCCTCGAGTCATTGCCTCCGACTAGTCGAGCATATTTCGCTAAATGTAGTGCGTTACACGGCATTGTCTTTCTGCGAGGTTCCTCTAACTAATGACCCAATCACGAGCTGATCCCATCGTTGCTAAGAAGACTGACCATGGACCTTGTCCGCGCGTGTCATTTTCCTTGGGACCGACATAAGAGTAGGCCATGATGCACAACAAAGTATTGAATACCATAACCAATGAAGCATAAAGTGTTGCTCACCTTGTCTCTAAATTATGATGTCGAGAGTTTGATCCTACTTCATAAGAAATGAAGTACACCTTGCAAAGATCGATACAAAGTGCCCAATACCTTAACCAACTAACCATAAGGTGTGGCACAAAAGTCATTATAGAAGTTCAAGGGTAGACCTCTAACTAATAACCCGATCACGAGCTGATCTCCATCGTTGCTAAGGAAACTGACAATGGATCTTGTGCGCGACGCGTCATTTTTTTGGTAGGCTAGACCTTGTGCGCCACGTGTCATTTTCTTGGTAGGCTAGACCTTGTGCGCCGCGTGTCATTCTCTTGATAGGCCACGATGCACAACAAAGTGTCTAAATATCGTAACCAACTAACCATAAGTGCCGCTCACCTGGCATCTAAATTATGATGTCGGAAGTTTGATCCTCATTCGTAAAAAATAAAATACACCTTGCATCGCTATCAGCAATAAACAAAAAGTGTTAAACACCTTGTCATGTAAATCCCTAAAATTAGACTTGGCAATGGGGCGGGCATCAATACACATCCCCATCCCCATCTCCATTTTTAACAAATATTCCCCGCACTCGTTCCGTAAATATAGATATTCCTCACTTCCATCGAATCCAATAGGGCGATTACTTTCGAATATAAATAATATTAACACGTCTAAAATCTAGCAATGATGATGTCTCTATAAACTAAAACAAAAGGATACTGAAAACAATGCATGATAAAGCACGTGGCGATTCCTAAATTAACGTTGAAGAGAATACAAAATTAAAAGAGTCCAGGGTGAGGGTCCACACTAACCACTTTGTCTAGTAGCGGCAGCAGATCTAATCCAAGAAAGAGAGAGAGAGAGCCGTTGAAGAAGAAGCATATAACAAGACAAAACAAACCCAACGGACTTTCCAGACTCCGTTCATCTCCTTGCCGGCGAAAAAACTAGCCGTTACCCTTCACTTTCATTTATAAACAACTCTTCTCCCCCACCGTCACTCTTCCATTTTCCAATCTCAATTCTCACCTTCAACCCTCTCTCTCTCTCTCTCTCTCACACACACACTCATGTTCCAATGGGACATTACAGCTCCAGCTCTAGAAGCAACTTGTTCTGTTCCCTTCTGCTGCTCCTACTATCCTTAACTTCATCACAGAAATGGGATGGAGTTCCGGTCACGCGATCCGACTACACATCGCTTCGATCCATCAAGAACGAACTTGTTGACTTCCGTGGAGCTCTCCGGAGCTGGAACGGTAGCAGCAGCCGTGGTGTCTGTTCAGGCGGGTGGGACGGGATCAAGTGCTTGAAGGGACGAGTTATTGCCATCGAGCTTCCTTGGAAAGGACTCGGAGGCGAAATCTCGGACAAAATCGGGCAGCTGCACGAGCTAAGAAGGATCAGCCTGCACGACAATGTACTCGTCGGAACGATCCCCTCGTCTCTCGGCCTTCTACAAAAGCTCAGAGGCGTTTACCTCTTTAACAACCGGCTTAGCGGCTCGATCCCTGCTTCAATTGGTAACTGCCTTGCTCTTCAAGCTATTGATGTCAGTAACAATTTGCTAACCGGTACGATTCGGCCTAGTTTAGCAAACTCGACCAGGCTATATAGGATGAACTTGAGCCACAATTCTTTAACTGGAACCGTCCCAGTTAGTTTCTTCTCTCTTTCAACTTCTTCTCTGGTTTTCCTAGCTCTTGAGCATAACAATCTCTCTGGTTCTATCCCAGCTAGTTTAAGCAAGCTAGGGTTGATTCAGGAGATCACTCTTGATCATAATCGGATTACCGGAGCGATACCGGATGAACTCGGAAGGTTGTCGAATCTCCACAAGCTAGATCTTTCCTACAATGCTATCAATGGAACCATCCCTTCAAGCTTTGCCAATCTATCCTCTCTAGTCTCGTTGAACCTGAAAAACAACAACTTCCAGGGCACCATTCCACCTTTTATAGCGAACATATCCACACTTAACGAACTCGATCTGTCTCGAAACGACTTGAGTGGAGAAATTCCTTCTTCCTTTTCTCATCTAGCCTATCTCAACGTTTCCTACAACAATCTATCCGGCACCGTTCCGTCCCTTCTGGTCAAGAAGTTCAATGCGACATCTTTCGTCGGAAATCTTCAACTATGTGGCTATAGTCCATCAACACCTTGTCCTTCATCCTCACCCATCACTCTTCCATCCCCACCACCATCGTCGAATCCATCGATAACTCACCATGCTCGCCGCAAGCTTAGCATTAGAGACCTTATCCTCATCATATCAGGATCAGTGGTGGCTTTCCTACTTCTACTATGCTGCTGTCTAGTCTGCTGTTTGACGATGAAAGGCAATGGTGGATCGAAGCAAAAGAACGGTAAAATCACAGCCTCTGGAAAAGGATATAAGCCATCTGTTGATTCCAAACACGACATTGAATCGGGGAGCGAGATGGGAGGCAAATTGGTACATTTCGATGGGCCATTCATCTTCACAGCGGACGATTTGCTCTGTGCAACTGCTGAGATCATGGGGAAGAGCGCGTACGGAACTGCATACAAAGCAACATTGGAAGACGGCAATCAAATCGCAGTTAAGAGATTGAGAGAGAAGTCAACAAAAGGTCGTAGAGAATTCGAAGTCGAAGCTGCTTCGATCGGGAAGATTCGTCACCCCAATCTGCTACCTCTAAGAGCTTATTACATTGGTCCTAAAGGAGAAAAGCTTCTGGCATTCGATTACTTGACTAGAGGGAGCCTCTCATCCTACCTCCATGGTAATAAAAACTTAAACAAGTCTATGTATAAAATGCATGATTCAATAGACTAGCTTAATTTGAGCATATTTCATTTCAATTGCAGCTCGTGGACCAGAGACGATCATCGACTGGCCAACAAGGATGAACATAGCAATGGGGATCGCACGAGGTCTGAACCATCTCCACACAAAGGAAAACATAATCCACGGAAATCTCACCTCAAGCAACGTGCTCCTCGACGAGAAGACGAACGCACACATCGCCGACTTCGGGATCCCACGGCTGATGACAGACGCCGCCGCCGCGACAAACGTGATTTCCACCGCAGGAACACTAGGTTACCGAGCGCCCGAGCTCTCAACGAAGGTGAAAAACGCCGCCGGCACGAAGAGTGACATTTACAGCCTGGGAGTGATCATTCTGGAGCTGCTGACGGGGAAATCCCCCGGGGAGACGAACAACGGGATGGCTCTGCCGCAGTGGGTGGCTTCGATCGTGAAGGAGGAGTGGACGAATGAAGTTTTCGATTTGGAGATATCCAAGGACTCGTCGACAGCTACTGGCGATGAGCTCCTGAACGCTCTTAAGCTGGCTTTGCATTGCGTTGATCCGAAGCCATCGGCGAGGCCGGAAGCTGGGGAAGTTCTTCAGCAGCTGGAGGAGATCAAGCCGGAGCTGGCGACGGAAGGAAGTGTTGTCGTTCCAGCTGAATCAGATGACGGAATTAAAACCCCGCAAATGACGGATTAGATAAATATATAGACGGTGTCGTTCTAGCATATGTTGTTTTCCTTGTTTTCTTCATATTTCTATATCCATTCGTTTATTCATTTCTTGTACGCATATATAGATTGATTCAATTTACCAAGTGAAAATAATAAGAATGATGTTCTAATGAACTCATCCTTTGTATTTATCTGGATTCAACACTAATTTTTATGGGTTTCTTGGTAATTCCCCTCCAATCAAGTTATGTATTCTAATCTAGTATAATATTTTTTGATAAAGTATCTAGTATAATATTAATGTCCACGATACAATTCACATTAGTTATCTCTAGATATACACTACGTCGAAATATATATCTAGTGCTTTCGTTGTTAACTTTTGTAGGTAATTATTGAAAGTGATGTAAAAAACGGTTTTAACGAAACTACAACGAATGCACATTTCACTTACATTAGGCCAGGGTGGACCGTAGATTCATGGGCCATCAAATTGAAGAACGCTCTAGTGTCCATGGACTTCACCAGCGGATGGGCCCATGGAGAAAACCATTTACAGTAAATAAAGAAGAAAAATAAATAAAAAAAGTCCTTTCATAAGCGACAAAAAAGGTACAAGGAACCCAGCCAGCCACGTCGACCGGACGCGTCCTAAAAGCTAAAAGGCAACAGTCTTCGGGCCCAAGAAACCATGCAAAAAGCAGGCAGCTCGGGTTCCGCCACGTATACAAGCCTCCCCCCTTGTACGTAAGCCACGCCACTATCCACGTCAATCATTATCTCTCCGTCTGCAGCATGGGGTAATCCGGAAAACCCGGTCAGTATCTCGAAAGTCGAAAAGACCAACTTTTCCTTTATTGTTCTGCTTTCTTCGTCCCCAAGTCTCCCAACCAGCTGGCTTCCGTACATATCAGCTTATTCCCTTTCTGATAAACCCTATCACTACCAGACGACGAAGAAGCTCTAAAACCCTCTGTGGCAATCAATCGAGTGAGTCTTACTTTCTGTTATCTCCTCAATCGATTTCCATCGAATCAAAATCCTAAATCTTCTCACAAACACCTTTCCGTTTCAGATAATGGAGGATTTTTCTAGTATTCAGAAGCGAACACAGAGGAGGAGGATTTGCGGAGGAGATGAATCGGTAGAGGAGACTTTAGAGAGATGGAAGAAGCAGACGAAGCTGCTGAAGAAGAAGAATCCACCGAAAGGATCGAAGAAAGGATGCATGAGAGGGAAAGGAGGGCCGGAGAATCTTACCTGCAGATACAGAGGGGTTCGGCAGAGGACTTGGGGGAAGTGGGTGGCGGAGATACGGGAACCGGTCTTGATGACTGGTTCGACCAAGAAGAAAGGGAGCCGGCTCTGGTTAGGAACTTTTGAGACGGCGGTTGAAGCTGCGATGGCTTACGACAACGCCGCCAGGTCCATGTACGGAGGCTCCGCCGTTCTTAACTTCCCCAACGGTGTTGTGAATGATGATGATCAGTCGAATAATCCGTCTTCTTCTCCAGCGACGGAAACCGGAACAGAGATTTCCTCGGCCTCTTTTGACGAGGGAGTAGTGACGATGGAGGAATTGATCAAGCGGGAGGTTGCAGAAGAAGAACCTGAGGTTCAGAATACGAAGATGATGAACGGTACTGAAGGCGTAAACCTGAAGGACGAAGGATTAGACGGGGAGCTTGAGGAGTTCATGAAATACTGTAGCAGCTGGGCATTAAACTCAAATACAGAAGAAGAAGAAGAAGAAGAAGAAGAGAGAATGGTGAAATTAGAAGAGGTGAATGGAAACGAGCAAACGAACAGTGGTGGCACCACTACTACTTCTGATGTTGCTTACCATACGGACTTCGGCAGGGAGACGAGTCTGAATCCTGATGTGTATCCCTGCGGCGGCTCATCTTTCGAGGAGCCATTCCGAATTGATACTGGTGTTGAGTGGTCAGGAGCTGAGGTGATAGATTGGAGTATGGTGGAAGGAGAGCCTGGAGTTCCTCCCGATATGATGCTGTTTCATGACCCTGAATTTGGATTTTATTAGGCTTACAGAGAGCTTTGGGTTATTTTATTAGGGGGTTATATAACTAGTTACACTGTACTAGGACTCGTCGTACATTGTCTTTTAGCAGCTATGGTTGTGTTTGGCTGCTCTAGTTTTCATGGCGTCTCTGAGGCTTTTGCTGTAGCAGTTAGATTTAGCTGTGGTTAGTTAGTTGGTTAGCTCTCCTTTTAAGACCTCAAGCAGTAAAGCAGTAATGTACTAAGGAATACGGCTAAGTTCTAGCCTTATATAAACTTACAACCATAACAGGAGTAATTGGTATAGTATACTGCATTTAGTTTACCTGACTGACAAATAATTATGTACAAACAAAATCGTGTTGTGGAAGTTGAAACCTAACCTCACAATTCGAAAACCTGGCCATGCTCGTGGGAGATATTTGAGTGTCACATATGTCACTCAACACCTTGCTTGGTTTGAGTCCAAACAGCTTTCCACGGTCCGGTTTTGTCGGATAACCTGAGTAGCACAAGACTGATATTAGAAATCGGTTTGAGAAGAAAACAAATAATCAAAGAACTAGTTAATGCTCTATGGATAAAAAAACTATAAGATGAATGAGTTAGTTTACTGTGGAGAAGGAACCATGGGATTTTTGTTTTACCTCCATATTCCAGCAAGTACACGCAAGATCATGAAGAGGAACAATCCTGCCCAGATGCCAGGAAGACCATATACAGGAGCTGCCACGAGCACGAACAATGACGAAACAAGACCAGCTACCACCTACAGGATTACAACCCAGGTGTTCAGTGGGGAGAGGAGATTATACCTCGATACATAATATTTTCGAGTTCAGGGAGAAGAACAAACCATGGAATAGGCAGCATAGGCGAAATCCGAAACTCCATAGTAGAGGCCGTCAATAACGAAAGCTATCGCATTCACAGGCTGTGAACCAGCAACGAACTGTGAAGTCGCATAAAATCGTAGTTAGTGACACGCATTAAGGTTAAGCCATACTTTTAGGCATCATTTGAAGCATAAAACTCTAGCAGTGAGTACGAAACTAACGTTGTTTCAGCATGCATGGTCAAGAAGAAAAGTAATCTCACCCAAACACCAGACCAAGCAATTTTCAGAACTTCTGTATCCGTAGTGAATATGCTAGCAAAAGCTCCAAATCCAAGAAGTAATACCACACCCAAACCAATTCCGGTCACCAAACCAATCTGGGAAAATAGGAATAAAATTTAGTCATACCAGAAGGTTATTATTATACTTGTGGAGTAGCTCAGCCAGAAGACTAGAAGTCTAATAATTTAAAACTCGGGACGAGCTGGTGAGCTTAACCTGCAGCACTTTGTAGGTGACTTGACGTGCTTGTTCAAACTGCCCTTCGGAATAGCTACTGGCCAACAGAGCCTGTAAAAAGAAACTTCCATGAGAGCTACAAACAAAAGAAAATTGTTACCAAAAAGTGATAAACTGAACTTATTTTTGCACCATGAAGTCATTGGTATATATCCACACGAGAAGGTTCGACAAACGTAAAACGGTAGCAGTTTAATGGGCACGGCTACAAACACCTACCTGACCAGCAATTGCTAAGGCATCATTGAGCAAAGATACGGCTAACCAAACTTCCATACAAATTTGATGACCAGCCATAGGTATGGGCCCGCCTCTAGCAGCTAAGGATGTTGAAAGCGTCATTGTTAGAAGCACTGCTATCGTCCTGCCAATGAGAAGACCACCTACAACATTCATGAAATTACGATAAGCTACCACTATAAGTAATTGCATGCACTTAATTTAAGCGACATTTTTCTATTTCCGCTTTCAGCTTTACATATTACAATTTACAAGAACATACCAGAATTCAGATAGCGCAAAAGCCTTCTTCCGTCAATATCTGGGAAAACCAGCTTCACTTGCTCGTTCAATTTCCAAAGAAGGATAACAGCAATTAGATACCTATGACGATGAGATAGATGACAGATAATTAGCAGAGAAACCTAAGCGTTCCAGAATTCAGCCACATGAGTGAAAACCGCTACTACAATTAGGTTTACCACTGCAATGACATACTCAGATATCACTGTAGCTACTGCAGCTCCACCAATACCAAAACTGAAAACGAATATCAAGATTGGATCTAGGATTGCATTCAGCAAGTTGCCAAAACCTACAATATGGAACATAGAAAAATATGAGAAAGAATATAGAAAAATATGGAACCTAGAGTATGGATACAAAGCCAACAATTACAACCTACAATACAAACGAAGCTGCTGATAGAAGATTAAAAAACACCATAGGAACAAGTTATAATACTTGCCAATGGCATATAGAGGTGTCTTTGTATCTTTAAATCCACGAAAAGCTCCTTGTGCTGCAAGGGCAATCACAATAGGTGGAGCACCAATTGCCCTCAGTGAAAGAAACTGCTCCGCTGGAGCTCGCATAGGTGAACCCTGTAAGACAAGAAACGTAATGAAATACATAGACATGAAAGGAGCGTCAATTCAAGTCAGCAAAATCTCAATTTGTAATGCGTTCAGACTCATAACAAAGTGTGACGTACAGCAGGTATACCCATGATATTCATTATGAATCCCGAGCCTACATAAAGTGCAACAGCTTCTGCAACGCCAAATATGGCAGCTAGTGCCAAGGAAGTGGAAACGGAAGGAAGTCCTACAGGCTCAATATCTGAACCTAGAAGAACATATCAGAACCAATGCCACCATAAGAAACATTCAACACTGAAGTAATATCGTTCTTCAACAAGGGAGCTGAGGCTCAAGTTATTACCATCACTACTTTCAGCAGAATTAGTACTATCCCTTGCGCCAAGCAGCAGTGCTTGTTCTTCCGCAACGAAGGATGTCGTTATATTAAGTAAAGGGACATTGAACAATTTCGAAACTAGATTGAATACAGAAACTGATACTCCAACTGCCGCTAATTCAACCGATCCTATATGATCAACGAAAATGAAAACCAGACTAGAAGTTATGAGCAGCTAAGAATTATAAGTACGCCTTCCAAAGCAAGTGAAACCGAAGCTTTTATACCGATGTGACCAACAAAGGCTGTATCGACTAGAGACGTGATGGGATCAGCAGCAAGAGCCAAAGCTGCAGGTAATGCAATCGACAAAATCTCCAAACCCAGCTCATTAAACCTAACTGCGTCCCTGCCAATATCCGAAACACCAATCCAATCATTCAAAATCCAAATCCAGCTACGTAAATTGTAATATTATCTATTGAGCAGCAACTGCACCTGACTCGGCGAAGAAGAGGAACTGGCGATTCCTCGCTCTCGACGCGTTGATCAGAGTCCGGAGTAGGAGAAACTTCCGGTTGCTTTGACGAAGCTTCAATCGGAGCGGAGGCATTCTTCTTGGATCTTGATTTCGGGATTGTAAGCGAACGGAGGGAGCAGTTCACATTGTTTCTAAAGATCATCCGAGACTTCGGGGATGATTTAGCGTGCAACGAGCAGGCGCCGAGGAGGAGCTCGTGAGAGAGACCGGCAGCGACGGCGGCGGCCATCTCTTAATCGGAATCGGCGGAGAAATTGTGACCATGCGGTGGGAGGGAAAGCTGACCAGTGAGAATCTCACATCGGCCGAGACCAGCAGAGAGAGTGAGGTGGTTACTTGGTTACCACAAGTTTATCCGATGAACTGCAGATATTTGAACGGATAGATTTTTATTGGTAGAAATATTTGAACGGATAGATTACCCGCCCTTCTTTTTTATAGTCACCAGATTACCCGCCCTTCAAACCTAAAAAGTAAAATCTGCTTTTGTTGGGCCAAAGCAGCCCATCTACTGACCAGTCTCAACGTTGATAGATCCAACAAGCCCGCAGATAAAATTACCAACTTGTACTAATCCAATCTCAGAAATTAAATATCATTTTTAAGCAGATAATTAAATATCATAATTTTGTTCCAAAAATTAAATATCATAACTAAGTTCTTTTATGTTGTAATATTAATAATGTCATCCATAGACATGGGGAAGATAAATTCTTTTATTTAATGACTCATGAGCTAGGTGGGTTCGAGCTAATAGCTGATGTGTCCGTAACCTAATTATAGATTAATTGGCGCATCCGGTGACATTTTTGGTAAGACGAGTCATTTTATTTCAGCGGTGAATTTAGAGAAGTTTTTCCTAAACCACAGTCTAATATATTTTTGAATTTTGAATTATAATATTATAAAAATATTTATATTTTAAAAAAAATTAATAATTTTTTTATATACAACCTAGTGTGTTTAAAACTATATAAAATTTGACCTAATATCACAAATTTCAAATCCGCTGCTGATTTTTTTTCTTTGAAGCCACCTAGTTTTCGGCATGGTAATGACTATACTCCGTAGTCATCCTGCGGTGGATTTAGTAATTTCATTTTGAATCATCAAAACAACTAAAGAAGGCTTCTAGCCAGTACTTTTTCTGATTTCCGTATGAACACACAAGTGACATTCGAGTGTTAATTATATCATATATATAACAATTATCTGTTAAATTTCGAACTCAATTCAACTATTAAACACTCGACTTGATACATTCAACCAGTTGTTCGGACCGAGCTAGCTATCTCCGTTTGAGTAGCAAATACAATCATCCCACGCCACTGTTTGAATTTGCAGGCCAATTGGCCAAAGCTATGAATAGGGTGAGAGAGTAAATGATCATGTGCGATGGCCGGCCACGAGACAGGAAAATTTAAGTGGAAGACAGAGAGGAAAGCCTATGAATCATGGTTTCAAACCAATTCGATACTCGGTTCATAATTAATCAAACCATTCAGACTCCTTGGCGGTGCCGCTTTGGAAAGTGTACAGATAGATGGCCGTAACTTGCACGGAGTCTGGAAAATATTATTCATATTTACCGATATTCGACCTTATTTGTTCAAACATAATGAAAAATACTTATATGGAACGGAGTAAGAGGCCAGTGCGAGAAATACCCGTAAAAAATTGAACTGAATGGGTCGGAAATGGGTTTAAATACCCTGCCTATACCCTACTTAATATAAAATAATACTATACAACTCCTAATATAATAATTACAAAATATAACCCTAAATGTATTAATATTGTACTCAAGATAATAAACATATTTGAAATATTATTTTATCATGTTTTACTATCAAATGATGATATATGTCTTAAAATTTTTTGGATTTAGATTATTGATAGTCTTATTTTTTAATTTGTAATTAAGTTGTGTGGGATTGGAAATATTGACGGATTAAAAATGGATATAAATAATAATATTCGAACGGATAAAAACCGAAATAGAAATAAATTTTAAAAATAAGTATAAAAGTAGGTATGGATACCCCCATCCAAAACAGCCCATAAATACCATGCCTACTCATGAAACATAAATTAAAATGAAAAATAACTGCATGGTCTATGTTTACACTACATATGTACATTTAAGCTCCTCCCGGAAACATTATCCTGTAAAGGGAAAGCACAATAATTGTCACATGCTTACCATTATCACAGCTTATACAGAAACCCACAAAATTACCCAATAACACATAATCATGGCATTACGAAAGTAAGAAAAATAAAACTCACCGGCGCCGGCGGGAGAGAAACAAATGCAACGCCGCCGGTAAGCTAGCTAGCAAGAAGAAGCGAGGAAACTCAGGATGGATAGCGCCAAACTAAAAGAAGCACTGTAACGACTGTTCCATATATATGGCGCTATCCCTCCTGAGCTTAACCGGTTCTTCCATGCTTTTTTGTTAAGAAACCCAGAAAAAAAAACTGAGAAGGAAGAATGGAGTTTAATTCAGGTATTAATTATGAAGAGATGCAAAGGAAGAGAGTGAGGGAGTCGGATATTTATAGCGGAGGAGGTAGCTAGCTGGGTGGTGGGGAAACGTAAGAGTTGAGATAGGGGGAGGGGGCGGAGGGATTTGCAGACAAACGTCACCTCTTTCCTCCTGCGGCCCCGTTGGTCTACGAGGGATTACAAATAAAAGGCTGGCTCCTACTCCTATTGACTTTTAAATTCCAACCAGCCCCCCCTCTTCTCTTCCATATTAATTTATTTTTTTGTAATTGCTATATTGTTTACTGGTCATTTAAGTTTTGGTGAATGTATGGAATGATCCCCTACGCTTCACATAAGTGAAACATCATACCCGAGAAAGAAAGGCTCCATGTTCTCCAAGCGGTTGATCTTAGTGTGCTACAGTAAGGTAAATTTTGGGATTCGAACATGGAATTTTCAGTCTGAAAACCGACAAAATTACCATCTCGTTCATTCTCATAAATTATGTGAAGATGAGATTGTTTTCCCCAATTCATTTTTTTTTAAAGATAAACTAATTATTATATATCGTGGATCACTTTTTTTGAATATGCAAACATCTTTATTTCATCTCTAATGACAAGTGCATGCCCCTTAATGATCATCATAGCTACACACTCTTGTAAGTGAATAATATAACAAACGATTAGAATTCTCTTGCAACGACTTTTATAAATGATTTAAAACTTTCCGTTTCAAATCTAAGTAGCTCCCACTCTGTATACATAAACTTATTGAACTTGTGCACACCCCCAATACTTCTGAAAACTTCCGTTTGACCGTCAATATGTTAATGAACAGTATAAAAATTAATCTGAGAAATTTGAGTTACCGAGACATGACCCGTGATTGTTATTTTGTACACATCTATAGAGTAAGGGATCGCGAGTGTTATTCACCCATATTTTCTCAATTTTGAAACCGGTCCTTTTTTATTCTTCTTATTCTTTTCGGGGGGGGTATGATTTTTTAATCATTACCATCATATTCCATTGTGGCGTTGGTCAACACAAATCTTTTCTTCTCCTTAGTGCATCTGCCGACTACGGGTACACCCCGTCCGTCGTCGTACAGCACGCTTAACTGTAAACAAACAAAGGTATTATTAGTTTAGTATTATTGTACACAGCAAGGATCCAGAGTTCCACACTTATCGTCGCAGAGATACGTATACTTGTCTGCTGTCCAGGGAGCCAGCCAGTCAACCCAGAAAAAGAGAGCTTTTGTTTGACCGTATTTTTATACGTATATGCCGGTCGTTTGGTTTGGATACCGTAAAATTGTACTGTAGTAATACTTCGTCGTTGTCGATTGGTTGGCATGAAAGGCAAAGCTTGTTATTTTATTTCTTTTGCGTTGTCATTATTACTTCCCGTTTGTGCGAAATCTTCTTGCTCATTGTTACGATGTTGTATTAAAGTATTAGTTTAAGCGTTAATTTAATTTAATTAATTAATTAATTAATATCCTTTTAAGAACTAGCTTTCAGTACCCTGAGCTTCCAGCTGGATCGGATAAATTTCTGAAACTATTATTTTCTTTATGAATTAATTCATGAAATAGTTTTTTCCAATACTCTTTAGCTTACATGCAAATTGCTTTTTCAACATTAATTGGTAGTTTGGTAGGAGGAAATATGGAAGACTGTTTTTAACAGTTCGATTATATTAAATTAACTTGTTTGGTATTGTTTTATTTGGTAGGTCAAATAATTGGTAGTTTATTTGGGGATTTTTTGTAGAGATTTTTTTCAAAATACATAAAACAAAGGAAATTAAAACCTTTGAATTTATGAAATACACAAACTCAGCCCAATTGTCCTATGTATTATCTTATCATATATACCAAAATTCCCCACAAACACATTCAAATTTCCCCTATACCAACGACCCATTATCTATTCTCTTATGCCAAAACGGTTGATAATGACCCGTCAACAATATTCTTAATATAACACTAAAATGATGAAAATCAAGCCACAAAATCAAACTATGTCGATCTGAATGTATAAGGCATTTTATCTCATAAACTTTGACGATGATCTTATCCTCGTCATGACGGAGACGACATTTGGGACATAACATAATTTGCAAATAACCATTTATACAGATCTTCATAGATATTATTGTGCACCTTGTTTGTCTTGCTTGGAACGACCCCTCGCACCTTCTTAACCGTCCTCGCGAACTACATCGGTATCGAGCTAGGGTAGTTCAAATTTTGGGGCAAAGTTAAGAGGGTCTAACAATTAGTCACAAGTCCATTCATTACCAAAGTTAGGCACCCTTGGCTACATATGTTGATGTCAAAACTACATGTCGTCGTTAGGCAATTCAGTGATCACACGCAAACATCCAGATCTAGCAAAGCTGTGTGGTTACACTACCTTTGCTACTTATGGGATCTGTGAAGCTTAATTTGATGTTTACTTTCTTGCAGCAGTACACCGATGATAGACATACCAATTAGAAACTAGGATTACGACGTCGGATTAGGAAGTATATGTCCATTTAATTCCTATATATTTCCATGTTCTCATTGATACTGGCAAAGTCGCTTGGCTTACATGATAATTACAGCAACCTAACAGCTCCGATACACCTACAAGAACGTGTAATAATAGTCTTCAAAATTCGTAAGCGGTCACTAATAGCCTAAAATGATTACTAATAATCTAAAACGGTCATCAATGACTGTAGTAACCAACCATTTATTAACTCTACTTTCTTGCAATTATCTACACTTTTCTATTTCTTACTTTGTCTCACTAAGATGTAACCCTCCATTTACATTTCATTCTCGTTAAACTCGAATCAAATGATGAACCAACCCTATTGTATCACATGTTCACTCACCATATTCATGTCAAGAATTATTTCATCTTAATAGCTCAAGTCGTAGGGAGAGGGTTTAGAAAGGTTTTTACGAACAGAAGCTCTGAAAATAGCTAAGGTTTGCACAACTTCACGCGGTAAATCATGTGCACGAAATGAGGACTAACGGATTCGAAACGGAGACCTCTCGATCTAATTTCCAAGCTCTAATACAATACCATTTACCATTTCATCCCAACAACACCAATTGTTGGGAAAATATATTACGATAAATTTTATAGTTTCACCGAACACTCATATGTATTAACCACAAAACTCAACTTGTGAAATAAATGTACCACTCAGATATATTATCTAGCTAAAGTTATATTTGTTTGGAAAAAAACTATATATATCCATATATTTTTTCAATTATGATTGGGCATTGAATTAAATAATTTGAAGACAGTAGCAGCCATCAATGCTATTAGCAACCAGCTTTGAAGCAAGCCCATATTGGTATCCACTCATTTCAATTTTCCTCTTTTGCCTTCTTAAATGAGTTGTCGATGTGACAAAAACTAAGGAAATAGGAAACGTACGTATTAATTAATGTATTATCATTATTAATGTTGTATTTCGTAATCAAGAGAGCAGACTGTTCAAAATCTGTGATTCTGTTCATTGAGTACTCTTCAAACAATCTAATATTATGATCATTATTGGTTAGATTTGATAATGCATGGTCCAAAGATCATATAAATGTGTTTACTTATAGGTTGATTTGTTGGTCACACTTCGATCCGGTTTAGCAGGTGTACAGTCTTGAATTACCGATCGGGGAAACTACCAAAGCAAGTCTTGAGCTACCCAAATCTCGTAACAACGCGTCATATGTGACTAATTCATAATTAGTTACGGATTCAAAATGGCGCAATACAATTGGCTGAATTGAATACAATTTGAAATGTAGTATGCTGCATATATAAAAAAATATATTTATTTATCTCAAAATATAAAAAAATACACGATATGAGAGCTCTTGACTTGAAGGTGGGTTAGATCGTGACCCAGAAAGACTCCTCTATATCCGCCATTGCCCATAACCAATAATAGTTCAATTTTAAAGGCATTTACTGAACTCTTCAAACCATCAAACTTTCTTAATAGTCAGATAAACTTTAAGATTGTCAATGTTTAATTCGAATATTTATTTTAGATAAATTTCAGAGTTGTCTAGTTCAATTTGAATACTTATTTTAATATATATATGGAAAGTGCTACAGAAATACAACGAAAAATGCCTCTATAGAATTAAAACCTAAAATTTTCAAACTAAAAATGGATTGAACTACCGCCTCAGTTTCACTCATCCCCGACTTCCAACTTTAAATGGTGCGAAAAATATTAAAAAGAGTGTATATAGATATACGTGCTACGTAGAATTAAATCACAGTACAAATTTAGTTACGTCAGTAGCACTGCAACCTAGCACAGTAGAGTGTCATTTTCCTGTACACATTAACACTCTCTCGGGAAAGGAATGAATGAAAACTATATAGTATATAGTTATCAAAAATCCCCGGAGATAAAGGTCGTCTCTGATGAACTCTGGAACAGAATTTAATATAGGAGCTGCAGCAGCAGGAGGAGCAGCTGCTGCAATTATTGTTTTCGAGCATCATGCATGTGAAGATAGTTATAATAATACACAGCAGCAGCAAGTGGTAGATGGAGTAAATTTATGGACGATCAAGGGCCATTTATGGGAAAATCCCACATTCTGAGCAACTCTGAAACCCAAATGAAACTCGGATTCTGGCTCGTTGGAAATTGTAGCTATCTATCTACAATTCTTCTTCTTCTTCTAGCTACTTACTCTGTTTTTCACAGCAGGGCCCTCCACTCGCCGTTAAAAACAATAATAATACATACGCATGCCGCCGACCGGTCAAAAGGCGCCAGAGCCTAACGTACGGCGGATGTCCCCGAATATCATGACCGGCCCATGATAAATCTTTATGGCGCGCATTTGTTTTTGTTTTAAAGTCTACTGGGTTGGTTTGTTAGAGAGTTGATTGAATGTCCATATTTGTGTATTTTTTTAATATATATCGGGTTAGACCTATTATGATTATACTATTATGATTATAGATTAATTGAAAATTTATGTATATATGGAGTGTTAGTCTCCTTTTTTGTAATTAAACCATTATTCTCTCCATAATTTAAAATAATATTTCTTTCTTTTTTTAGACTAGTCGACCTCAAGGTCAAAAACCACGTTAATCTTCAGTGCTATTCCGATGTTGTTATTTATTTTTTATTCCTCATCTATTCATCCTTTATTCGAGTTTTCAGCACTGCTTGTACGTGTTGAAATATATGGTAAAACGATTTGGTTGTCACAAAATTGCGTATGGTCGAAGTTAACAAAATGTAATTTATCATGTAACCACGGTTCAACACATAGAAAGTAAATCAATTTGGAAAAAAAATCAACACTAAGTAAAATATAAAAAATAATTTTTAACTTCGTTTGATCGTTATTTAGAGGGGTTATCAGAGTGAAACTTAATTTTTTAGTCGTTTTTAAGATGCATGTCAAATATTAGCCAATTTAAAAAAAATTGAATTTTCATGTCAAAATGACTAATTTTTGTAGGTTAACTCCTTTGGAAATTGACCATAAATTACATGAAAATTGAATTTTTTAAAATTGCTTAATATTTCGCATGCATATTAGGAATGGCTAAAAATTGAGATTTCACCATGTAAGTCCTTCAAATAATAGCCGAATGAAAGTAGAACATCCAATCAATTCGAATTGCGAACGAAGCCTTCAAAACGTAAAGAACCATTACATCTCGATAACTCAGACCGACTATACGAGAGTTTGAGATCGACTCGAAAATGACTGGTTTAAAGTTCGGCTAGCATCCAAAATATAACACGTAAATGTGTACGTTAGGGCCTCGTTTCGGACATGAAATGATATTTCCCCCCATGATTGGTGAAGGGGCCATACCAGTGAAATTTCATAAATTCAGGGACCTGGAGGGGACCATGATGATGATGATGTGGTGTGAAGTTTGCTCACAAGTTTTTATTTTCCTTGTTAAATCTTAACATTTATGAGGGAAATCTGCCATATCACTGCTGCATATAGAGTTGATGAATGGTGATGCAGTAAATGAAAAAGCTGAACCCTTTAGCAGAAGAGGAAGAAAGGTAGAAGTAAGCTAAGGTCGCAGAGGTTTGATTGGAGCAGAGAATGGGAGGAGTTGCGTAACCTTTTACCTACGTACTACCCACTCACCGTTGCCCATTCTTCAATGGGGGACTCTTGACTTATCATCATACACTAATATTTATGACAGGTTTTCAAATCCTTTTATCATGAAAAAGTTAGGAAAATCGTGACGGTGGAGCTTGTGGTTGATCAAGTGAGCTTAATATATTGTATCGTTCTGGATCCACGAGGTATTAAATTGAGTATATCGATGCCGCCTAGCTAGGATCCATCATCATGCATGCATGTGTCGTTATATATATATATGTGTCAACATGGTCATCATCCATGTAGAGCAAGTTGGTACTTATTGATTATCTAGTTTTTTTCTATGGCTAAGCCTTACCAGTGAAGTGGGTGGTGGAAAATGGGGTTAATACTGTTGGATATGGGGTGCAAAGACCCGGAATCGCTCAACATGTCTCGTACGTGTAACAACATTGTCTCGTGTTGTGACGGTTCACAATCCTTAATATTTAATATCATAACATTCAAGTTAAGTTGTCTCGTCCATTAATTTAATATTTCCCCATATGGTTTGCTTCTATGTGGCAACACCAGGCTAGGTCATGTTACACAAGATGGATAGAATTATATAATATAAGGAATGTAATAAAGCAGAGTCTGTGAGATTTGGATAAAAAAGAATTTCACATGCCATCAAGTGGACAGTGTTGCAGTTGTCCGGACGACGTATGAAGGGAGACGAGAGGGAGATAGCTATATAGAGAACGACACTTCGACCGTAGTTAAGCAACAAGAGTGTCTGGAACATCAGTTATGACGAGTCCGAATAGAGGGTGAAGGAGTTGGGGTAACGATTCTGAGCAACGTAAAACACATGTTGAATCTCAACACATAATTCATTTAGAAGTTTGAATCATGAATGTATATTATTTTTCATCATTAAATTTATTACTTTCAGAGATGTATGTTATTAGATTATATTTTAAATAGCTCACAATAAATTGTGTAATGTGTATGGGCTATAGAGTTTGTGGACATAGTGGATCGATAAGTGGGCCCATCTTGTTGAAAAATAAATTGGACAAGAGTATGGAGCCTTCCATCTCCAGTGGTGAACTTTGTTAGATTTCTTCTTAATTCCAGGCATCAAAAGCTGTTAGTTTGCTGTTACATATAAATGGAACGTATAGAGCTCATTGGGCTGATCGACTTGGTTTGTGTAAGCACATTTTGGATTATTGGTTTTTTCAGTTCTATTGAGTTATTTGGAAAGAGATAAAGCTCCTTTCAAGCTCCTTTGGCCTTCAGTTGCATCAAGAGTAATGGAGGTTCTGTTCCTCATACGTTAGTTGGAGTGACCCGCATATACCCTGTTCTCTACAAGGAGAAGTAAGAATAGATAATCCTGAGTTCATATTTTACTATATTTCGTATCCTGTCTTCCAAAACCGAGTTTAAGCCTTGTTTTCTCTCGGCAGGTTTCCTGCAGGTGGATCTATAGTGAGGCCAGAGAGAATGGAGGCTAAGATCTATAGTGAATTCTGATGGCAGAGATGAGCTCAAAGCAACTTACTAGTTTCGTTTCTTATCAGGAAAAAGTACAGGTGAACTTCAGATTCATTGCTTTCAAGATTGTGCATGATAAGTTTATAAAAAGGTGCACTAACCATAGCTGGTCCAATATTAGGCCACCAAACAAATGAACATGGACAAAGCAATCCAGAAAGCTCTGCAAGATGTTGGCTTAGAGAAGAGAGAGGTCTCTCCCTTTATGAGAGTTAGAGTGGTCAGTTTAAATACTGCCGGAGGAGGTAATCGGCGTCCGAAAGAAGGTTTGATAACAATATGGAATCCAACAGAGAAGCAGGCAAGCTATTTCATTTCTCATTTACTTGCAAGCAAGAGGATCCGGAAACAAATGGAAACCTTTGTCTCCCGCTCAGACCCAAAATTTCGAGTTAGTCTCGTGTTCAGTTCATTAACCAACCAAAGCACATAACCAACCGATTTGTTTGCTAAAACCAGTTGTTTTACTTGCAGGATATTTTTCCGTCCTCGGGTATCGATATCATTATCCAACTTGGGTGAACTTGCATTTGGCAGGTAAGTTAGAATCATCTTGGACCTTGTCTTCTCTAGCCAAGATCTTCTTCTCATACTCTTTTTGGCTGTTTCAGCGAATTCGACATAGCTGCAGTGGTTGTGCACGTGGGCGAGGTTTATGGAACATGTTCATTATCGAAACAGTGGGTGTTTGTAACTGATAACTCCTTCTCCACATTGAATCCAGAGGCTCCAAATTCCTTACTAGTTTTGAGCTTCAACGCCTCTTCCATGGACAAGGATTCAGCTGCACCAGTCAACCATAATCTAGCAGGATCAATTGTCAGTACACCCTGTATTGTATCAGTATCTCCATTTATGTATCTTTCTCCAGAAGCTTCAAAGTTCAAACCTCTTGTCCCTTTTGCAGGATGGCTTTTGCAACATTATCAAGAGAAAGAAAGATAAGAGTAACCAGTTATGGGTAGCTGAAGCAACTGAAAACTCAACTTACTATCTTAACTTTGACTCCCCGAACTGCTCCCATCTCAGAAAGACTTGCCTCCTCCGTTCAAAGCTGGACCAAGACTTCTACCTCGGTATAATGCAACTATACTTGAATTTCTGCTCGTATCTTCGTCCCCCCATTATCGATCTAACCTCTGCAGTCATTACACTTCGTTTCTGCTTCGTGCAGGTTATCAGCAGCCTGAAGGAAAAGGTTCTGAAAATCGTCAACGGATCTACAAGCTAGAAAGAACGAGAAGGTTCCCGAAGCGTCCGCATGAAAGTTGAAGCTTCCTGGTTCATTGTGTCTCCATTTCCAGGTTCTGCTATCTAACACTGAACCTTGCAAATTTGTGAGACAAAATTTGATTGTACATTAGAAGAGTTAATATCATGGCAATTTTTGTGTTATACAACGTTGGAAATTACTCTCATTCCAACTCAAACTGTAAATATTTAATGATTTCCAAATCCGGAATCCCACATTTGGAAATGAAGAAATTTGCATACACTGATTTCGCACTTCAAATTACAGCCGCCAAAAACTTGTTCTATGCCTCTATTGATCTTGCTGTTACTTTGCTCAATGAGATCAGTTTTGACAGAGTAACAATGGCTACTAAGTGCTACAAATGGTGGAAGAGCAATTCATTCCAAACATCAGGCACCCCAGGGAGGCACCAGTGCATGCAGTCAGAGTAACTCGGAGGATTCGCAAGCTGTTCGGGTCGTAACGTCTCCCAAAACTTGCGGTATATCGAAGGGTGCCCGTCCTTTCTATACTCGGACAGCTGTGTTATATTGAGAACAGAAACTCTTGAACCCAGCTTGCCAAGAACTCGGTCCACCATTCGCATCGTCGGTAAATCAGAACCGCTTCCCCAGTAGCCTTCCCGATCGATCGGAGCTTTCTCGTTGTAACAGTTTCCGTCGCTTCCAGGCTGCCATTCTCTGCTCCTGAAAAACTCACACATTGTCCGTTACAAAAGCAACACATCAGTTCATATAACTTGTTATTATTCTCTGGTGCTCACCAGAGATGTGTTGGTGACATTGTGACAAAGAAGACCCGTTTGTCAAGGTACTTCGGCTCGGAAGCGATCTTGTCTGCCCAAGTCTGCATCGACAACTCCATAGCTGGTAACCCGTCGAGTTCTTCACAGGACCCCTCCTTCTCGTCACTCCATCTATATAACAAGTTATGAATAGTGTTATTACAATTAACCTAGATGGATCAGGTTTAGTAATCATTTCACCATTACTTACAAGAGCTTGAGGGGGGGTATCCTCCACCACAGGTACGAGTTGAACACGAGTATATCCGCTTGCTCCCACTTTGACGAATGCTTTACAACCGAATCAGGACGGATTATCTTCTCACCTAGCCTGTGATTCACCGGGTCGTCCGAGTTGGAATCCACCAGCAGCGGCGCCCATAGAAACTCCACAGTCGCATTGTAGTTCTGAAAATTGCAAACCAACAACAACAAGTTGCAAATTTACCGTACCATTACCATACATGCGCGTCAAGCTTACTCTAGCCTCAAGGTCAGCTCGTTAATTTTTAGGTGATTTCAAGTTCGAGTTGGGCTCCCTGAGAATTGTTGACAAGCCAAACTCGAGTTTGGATAGCGAACACCAATGAAAATCTCTCTCAATTATAGCTCAACTTAAGCACTACACACTAAAAATTATCGACGAATCTCAACCTTATCTACCGATAAAGGTCATCTATCGTCATTCATCACCCATCTCGACAATAACTGGCCAAATAATTAATCTAGTTACACATAGTCAAGCCAACTCGCAATCCGAGTATCGGAGGAACCTTCTGCGAGCGTTACATTGGTTTGCTTACCTCGGCTCTGAAGATAGTTAGCTGAGCATTGGGAGTGATGGACCTCTGATCAGCTGGGATCACCGACTGCAACAAACACACCATTGATATCCACTGTCCTCTGTTCAACGAATCCCCTACAAACATCATCCTCTTCCCTCTCAATTTCTCCCACATTTCCACTGCATTCCATCTGCCCAACAAATCAAATCAAATCCCAAAATGGAAACAATCAATATAAGAAAACCAGCAGAATCGATCAGATCATAAGCTTACTTAGCTTACCTCTTCAAATTGCAGCCGCTTGGCTGCCATCTCCATTTCTGATACCCCAAATCAGACCTCCCATGCTTATGGCAAGCCAATTGATCAGACATGTACGGACAATCGGACTCATTATACAGAGGATACGACTTGTCGTCGAAAACCCACTTCCCTGAAAACACATCACACCTTCTCCCGCCGCCGACGGCGTCGGCGGCGGGAAACCATCTGATTTTCTTCCCGCCGTACTGCATAGTAGAGTTACACCTGGTGGAGCTATCCAGTTCTGCAAACAACAAGAAGAAGTAAAAAATCATCCTTAATTGTTTGCAGAAGTGTCGGCGGAGTAATTAGGCATATATTACCTGAGACGGGGTTGAGATTGGGGGTGACGTAAGCTGCTGAACTGGGTTGTAGCCGGTGGTGGGGGAGACGGTGGCGGGCGTTTTTCTCGACGGTGAGGACAGTGGGAGGGTCGGTGAAGAGGAGGGAGAGAGCTATGAAGGCGAGCAAGATGATGAAGACGCCGGCCAGTAGAGGGAAATGGGGTCGCTTGTAGTTACTACTACGGTTCCATCTCTGCATCGCCATCATAGAGCGGAGAAAAAAGATGGAAGAAATTGGGAAAGAATTCAAAATCCAGACGTTTTTGCTTTCTTTTCTTGTTCTTTGTCATACAGTGAGGAAGAGAGTAAAGATGGGGGGACTGACTTGTCAGAAAAAGAAGTTAATGTATGCCCAAAAAAAATATTATTTATATTATCTTCTCTAATTCTATTTGAAATTAAAGATCGTTATATTTTATTAATGTTGTGTCGAAAGATACATTATTTGAAAAGCATTAATAAATTATGATAAAAATAACAACTCTACGGACGGGATGTGTAAAACACCAACCGTCACGCAGCTCGTGGGCAATTCCATTCCGCTTTTTCCGGATAAATGTGAATTTATAATCCTTTCACATTACCGATTAAATCTTCAAATTTAATACTGTTTTATGCACTCTAGGCACATTGCACTATCCGGAAATCACTTGTTAATGTTTATATAAAAGAATTTATCATAAAAATTTCAATGTTACGATTTTACCGTGCAATGTCTGTTTTATATTGTTGCATTATAGTGGGAAAAATGAATTAGGAATAAGTTTACTTGGAAGAAGCTATTTATATTATTAATACTCTTGATTAAATAATTGAGATGTATGTTTTGTCAAATTAATTTTTAGAAGGATTATCATTCATAACGGGTAAAATATGATGGCATAAAAAGTTATTAAAAACGAATCTATTCGTAATACCAATCATTTCAAATAAAAAAAAATTAAACAGAGGTTTACAATCTAAACATTAAAAACTATCCGATCAGAGGATCAAGAAAGAAAAAAATGTTCAAACTGAAAGAAACATTCGAAACTAAGAAAACAGTAAACGACTGGGGGAGTCTGAATTGGGGACACCAAAAACATGAAACACTCAAAGAGGCCGATACCTCGAGTGAGTTTTTGTCGACGAATCAGTCCTCGTGGCAGGACCTGTTATTCAGGCCTGTCGGTGTCAGGTTTTTTTAGTGTTCCTTGATACCCTCGAATGTCGCTGTCTGTTCTTTCTCGACCAACCGCAACGCGTTCGCTTTTTGTCCACTACAATATCCTCTCGTCCTGGCGAAACCACCTCCATCCCCAATTTTTCAACGAAAGACGGAAACGAAACCTTAATCGTCTTGTAATTCAAAAAACTCTAACACGAGCCTCTCATCGATAAAAAAATACTTATATCGCCATAATAACTAGTGCGGGGGAATATGATGGTTGGTGGCGGCCGAAGAAAACGACTATATAAATATAAGATAGAGTAGAGACGGAATTCAATGGCGGGGTGAGAAGCAGGGAGGTGGACAATTCTCTACTATAACCACCATTAATTTCTCCATAGTGGGCTAGTTCCAATCTAATCAAGAAGCATTACAGTTTGGGCCCATACCTGGCCCATTTTAAATCTAACTCACCGTCTTCCCTCGCAAGGATTTAGGTCTTTCCTTCATTCCGCCGGATTCGCCATTCCACCGTCTACGATCGTCAGTCTCCTCTTCATATCGCCGCCGCCAATATCCTTCCCTCGGTACGTATTTCAGTTCGTTTCTCCGGATTCTTCTTCCGTCGCTGCAATCTCTTTGTCTTGTCAGCTCAGCTGATGAGCAACGATCTGAAATCCCGAACTCATATTAGTTCTAGGTTTTTTCCCCCGAACTCATATCTAGACCATCGGTAACTAACGTGGTTTAATCCGATCTCATCTCTGCATGATTGGAGTTCAATCTCTTCGCCTACTCCTCCATTTCAGAGTTACGCAATATCCTGTAGCTTTGCGCGATACCTATCAGTCTAGAGTGTTTGAATTCTGAATCTCTTTTTCAGTTTCAACATTAGTGAGACTTGTTTCCATCAATTGCTCAGTTTCGTATCTTTTGATGATCCAAGTTACCTTTGATTGAAATACTAAGCTTAGCTGGTATTTGATTGTTTGCACTACTAAGTTTCGAGATTGATTTGTGTGATTTGTAAGGCTGTATGTGTTAAATTCAAACTCTCCTTGGAATGCCAGGTACAAACATGCAAGTAATTCCCAGCGAAAACCCTCTTTCAGTCTCTGGTCCAAGGCCAATGGAATGGTCAACGGTTCCTTACTCTGGACTAGGAGGAGCACCCGGTGGTGCTAACGGAAAAGGACGGACTTCAAGCTTGGACTCGCCGATAATGCTGCTCACTGGTCACCAAAGCGCCATCTACACCATGAAATTCAACCCGGCTGGAAACATCATTGCATCCGGCTCACACGACAAGGAGATATTCCTGTGGTACATACACGACGAGTGCAAAAACTTCATGGTCTTAAAAGGGCACAAGAACGCAGTTCTCGATCTCCACTGGACATCCGATGGCTCGCAGATAATCTCCGCCAGCCCCGACAAAACCGTCAGAGCTTGGGACGTTGAGACAGGGAAACAGATCAAGAAAATGGCGGAACACTCTTCCTTCGTGAACTCCTGCTGTTCTTCCCGACGAGGCCCTCCACTCGTCGTCAGTGGTTCCGACGACGGGACAGCTAAGCTTTGGGACCTCCGACAGCGAGGAGCAATCCAAACCTTTCCGGACAAGTATCAAATTACGGCAGTAGCCTTCTCGGACGCTTCGGACAAGATATTCACAGCCGGGATAGACAACGATGTGAAAGTATGGGACATTCGTAAAGCTGAAGTGACGATGAAGCTCGAGGGGCATCAGGATATGGTGACCGGAATGCAGCTGAGCCCTGACGGCTCGTATCTTCTGACAAATGGTATGGATTGCAAGCTGTGCGTATGGGATATGAGGCCTTACGCTCCGCAGAATCGGTGCGTGAAGGTTCTCGAAGGGCATCAGCATAATTTCGAGAAGAATCTGCTGAAGTGTAGCTGGTCTCCTGATGGGAGTAAGGTGAGTGCTGGTAGCTCGGACCGGATGGTTTATATATGGGACACGACTTCGAGACGGATACTGTACAAGCTTCCGGGGCATACTGGGTCAGTTAACGAGTGTGTGTTTCACCCGAGTGAACCGATCGTCGGGTCGTGTGGCAGTGACAAGCAGATTTACCTTGGGGAGATTTGAAGTTAGTAATGGCTTGTGTTCATGTTTTTTCTTTCTGTATTGATCATTGTACTATTTCTGGAAAACCTGAGTTGGAGAAATGTTTCTATGTAGTAAGTACTGCTCTTAGACTTCTTATTTTGCTCTATATTTCTCTTCACGGTAGAAGAAGAAACCCAATGCAGAAAAGGAAAAACAACGGAAGAAAATATAACAAGATCTTTTGGAACCAAAATCGAAACGCAACGGCGGTCGACTCGGCTAATTTGGAATTTCACAGAAATGGAAAACCCACATCGATACGTTTCGGATTCTCAAACTGAAATCGAAACGCAAGAAATTGGCGAGAAAGAGAAATTGACGATATGAATATATATCGGAAGACGTATTGACTTTTTGCGACATATTGACCGGGTGCTGGATTTTTATATAGGTTGTTAGTTCTAGGCCCAATTTGGATATATCTGCGGCTGCGGCTGGGCTGCCTTATAAGGCCTAAGTTTGCCCCCGGTTGGACCCGGGTCCACAGGCTCAAATCGAATTTACCAAGAAAAAGGAAAAGGAAAAAGTAATAAAAACAAAAAAGTATGGAAGTCGTGATCGTCGACAAACGACAATCAACGGCGAACCATAGCTCGGACGTCGCTGGCCGGCTACGAGATTTGGATAGTGATCGGACGTCGCCGGCGGCTAGGAAGGAGCGTTAATGCAGTATAAGATTATCACATTGTGGGGTTTGGTTGACTGATTGACCCACACAGAAAGGAAAAGAAAGGTGGGCAGTGGAATCATAAACCTGAACCAGATTAAAAGCTGGCCAAAGATTCGATATCCAGTTGGACAAAATAGATATACCTCACCATCCACATATCGTATAACCAAATGGCCGACAACTAGACTTCCAAAACTTCATTATGAATTCGGTTGACCAAAAGCATGTAGTTTGGGTTGAGTTTTTGTATAAGATTATGGTTTCACACGATCGAGGGTCATGAATTGCAGGGAATGGTGCAGTTGCTCGGGCAGAGTAGCGGTTATATGTGTAACGTGGTAGGCCGATCTTTGCGTATTTCAAGTCAAAGGCTCCGAGTTTCAAACTCAGATGTATTAGTGCACGACGATTGATCCATTTTTTGTTGGTTCATGGGTATAGGTTAGTGGCAATGGTACTGTTTTCCGGATCACCACTCGACTCACTTTTGGATATGTAATGTTTGTTATATAATTTATAGATCAATAAATATATATTTTATATGCGATCCAATATTTTAACTTCTTTGTGATTTGGCTCACTGTATTAACAAACCATCCTAGATTTATCGTTAAAACTCATCAACATGTAATGGATATCGATTTTTTGTAAGTTGATGGATCGAAACTAGATCATTACGGAGGAGGGAGCTTATCTATCGAGTGGAGACGTTCATTTTTTTTCTCTATTAATGGTATATAATTATGAAAGAAGAAGATTGTAGCGATTATATATTTCCCCACTTGCAACCACCGGAAGCAAGTTGCAGGAACACCATCGTCCTCCCAGCCAAGCATTTTCCAAACAAATCTCCGATTAATTAATTAATCAGCAAAAGATTAAGAAAAGGGAAACAGAGAAGAAAAAACATGTGTACTAAATTAAATAGTCAGCCAGCGAAGCCAACTTGCATTATTTTTATCGTGTTCTTCTTTTCCTTTTCGTGCATACAAATGAACAGCAGCAGCCTGCTGCAACTTGCACAAATTGCTCTCTCTTTTCCCTTTCAGTAGTAATCTACTTTACCACTTCCCATGGTTGGTGGCCTGTGAACTCTGATTCTCTTCACGTTATTCCCACCTCTACTTTGAAAATTAGATCATGCATCTCTTCCGTTTCAGATTCGGGTAATAACTCTCTTAATGGTTCGTCGATGAGATCTTAAATCCTCGATTCATGAATGGCTACAATAGTTTGTCGATAATCAGTGATGTGCTAAACAATTTTTGAAATGCACATAATCTAAACCCTTCAATTAAACCTCTTTTCCACCATCATTTCAGCTTCCCCACCTTAATTAATTAGTACATTAATCAATTCATTAGACATATATGAACTAGAGATAAGGTTATGCCCACCTTAATAAGCAATTAGTAGCCCCCACTAGCATTTTAATAATCACAGTCGGTGTGAGTAATGACGCCCTCCTCAAACTCAGAAACCACGTTAATCGTTTATATTATGTTTTAATTATTTCTCCGATATTTTATTGTTATTCTCTTTTCGAACGAAACGAAAATATTACAAATCGATGCTCTCCAAGAAGACGGATGTAAATTAAATGAAATCATATTTTATTTTACAAGAGGGAAAAAGATAATCAAACAAAAATTAAAATTCCAGCGTGCAGTTTGATGATCATCATCTCCATTTAATTTTCTTCTGCAATCACACACAGTATGGCACCAAAAGCGACGCCGTTCCTTTTCAACGACGGTGGCTTTAAATCGTGTGTATATCTATATATAGCGACAATTCGACAACTTAACGTCGGCAAAAACAAAACAAAAAAACTTACGCCGCGAACGACGCCGTTTTGTTGCTCCGCCGCGCGGAGTTCTCGGCGATCTGAGCCAACGACTGAAGGTTACACCTTACGATCGTGTCGACGAACACGCACGTGTCTTCCTTTGTGTTCCCCGGCGGCGTGTCGACGACGTATGACTCCACCACCACCGTGCCGGATCCCGACGGAGCGGGGTGTAAAGTTGTTACCGACCGGTAGTTAGATAGCCTGTGGTCCCCACCCACGACGCTGAAACTGATGACATGTCTTTCGTCGTCTAGGATCTCGAGCCGCTCCGTACTGTTGGCGGCTGGCAGGCCGGAGATCACGTGGACCTCGCGGAGCGTGCCCACGGCCCCGTCACCGAGGATGACGTGGCAGCTCTTGACGAAGTGCTTGTACGCCTGCGGGTTGTCGAACCGCCGCACTACCGACCAGACGGTGGAGACCGGGGCGGAGATCTGTTGGACGACGGCAGAGCTGCACTGGTTGGGCCCCACCGAGTGGTTGTGGTACTTGGCGACGGCGTCAGGGAGCGGATTGGCGGCGGACGGGAGGTGAGGAGTGCATGACCACCGTCGCTTCTGGCAGGCGGCGGCGGTGGAGGAGACGGCAGTGGTGGCCGTGGCGTGGACGCCGAGTGAGGATTTGGGAGGATTGGGAGGCATGTTTTTTGTGATTTGATGATGATCGGATTTAATCGGGTTTGTTGGTGGATTTATATTTGGGAGAAATGGGTTTGTTTTAGAGCAAATTGGGTTGCCGGAGATTGGAGTGGGTGGAGGTTGGAATGGAGAACTCTCTAGGATCATATATTATAAAAATGGCGGAGGAGCAAGTTGCAGGCTTGGAAATGACGAGATTGGCCCTGGTTTTTGTCTGTTTTCGTGTGTTTCGAAGTTTCGAATTTGATTATATTATTGCAATTTGCAAGGTGGGACTTTTCGTTTAATTTGTTCTTTGGGGAAAATAAGAGGTTGGAAATTAAGAGTCATGAAGGAATATTATTTTACTTATTTTTTGTGTTTATGATTTTTTATTTTCAATTTAGGGTTTTTTATGAATGTAATTATTAGGCAACTAGGCAAGATATTACAAGTTCCAAAAAAATGATTACAAGACTACGAGTAAAAATTTATAATGAAAACATTCTCTACACAACAAGCTCGAATATTCCAAAAGGAATTTTCATACTTGAGGGTTTATAAGTAGTATAGTTTAGGATGGTAAATTGTATTTGGGAACAAAGGTTTTGATCTGATTTAAGAACGACAGGGAAAACATAAACCTTACTAAATGAAAATATATGTGACAATATCTCATTGGAACGACTTTATTATTTGATTCAAAGTCTCTTAATCAAGCTAGTGAAACTGCTAGCCACATGATCTCACATAAAAGTAATGTGTTTAAATCACATAGTTTTTGTATAAATTAGAGTATTAGACGATATATTCTTTTTGTATTTAGTTTTGTTCCGCTCGTATACTATTTTGTGTATCAGTGTATGCAAGTAATTCGTAATTAAACCACACTAACAAAAAGATGACGTGTAGCATCTATATAAAAATATCTAACAACACTTGTGATTAAATTAATGTTTGATTGTTTCTATATATACATCAAGATGGTTTTTTCGTCGTAATCCAAAAATATGTAACGGGACATATTGAATTATAGTTTAATTACAAAATTTAAAACATATATATTTCTATTAATCCGGTATTTTAATTACTATTTTAACATCCAATTGCAAGTATAGTTGTATAATTGAACTCTCAAAATAAAAATACTGAATATATATATATATATATCTTATCTTTCCAATAAAGTTTTTATCACAAACAAGTTGAAATAAAAGTGAAGGCATGGAAAGGGTAGGAATCCACGTGATTCCCCATATGTTTTTAAAAAGGGTTTGATTTATATGATATTGATATCATCAATTTGCCTCAAATTGACAATTTGATATTGAAATATTATTCAATTACATAAATAAATGTGGTAGTTACAATAGCAAAATTAGAATAATCGTTGGAAAGTACAGAAACAATAGCTTAAGTTTGCCTCACTAATTTCGCCCCATTAATTAAGTAGTGGGGTTTTAAGAAATGCAAAGCACCGCACATCAATAAGCATTTCATAATGAGATTAATTAAGCAAGTTGGTACTAGCTACTATGATATGCTTTTAAATTCACTGGTTTCTGGAATAATTAATGTTAATGGCACCAACTCATTAAATTATATTCAATGTGTGCATTAATTAAATACTTAGCTATTAGCTTCTTGCGACTTAATTATCAAATTTTTAGTGTATAATGAATGACGGTATGTGTCTAGTAAGACTCGATCATTTTAATACTGAATTTTAACTTTTCGTTGACTACCTTACAAAGAGAAAGGAGAATGTTATTAAGGGTTTTAATGAGAATGACAGATTAATTACGGAGAAAGAGACTAACGCTCTTTATATACAGATCTAATTTAATATACATTAACAAAAATAGATGTACGAAATCGATCATTGCTAAAACGGTTGCCGTCGTAGGCAACAACCCTTTTGCTTGTAGACTATCATTCTCATAACTTACAATTCAAACGGATTAGAGTCATCTTCAACTGAAACGTCTTACAAGACTTAACATCGTTTAAAAACTTAGTAGAGACCGATACATAACCTCGAACCAAAGTTAAGGACCTATGATCCATTATTATACTGAGCAAGTTGATGATGTTGAACAGGACAAATAAGAGATGGGAAAAAGACAAATGGAAGGCCAAGGACCAGAGAGCTAGCTCGCAAGTTGATGCCCTTGATTAGATTGAGCACATGTGATTGGAATCAAAGGTACTGAGTTTTGGACCCATTTGGGACTCCCCTCAGACAAAAGCACAAATCGACCTTCTTGTATCTCACCTTAGCTACTTCCCCTTTTAGGGTTGGAAATTTTGGTCCAAGGTTGAGAATTCAGCCAAGTACTTTGACCTCTTCATTTCATTTAATTACTATAAGTTTGAACCTCAATAGAATGAAACATGGGTGACTCCATGACCAACAGATTATTTAGCTACCATATGGTGAACCACATTTTCACTTTGATTCGATTTAATTTCATAACGACACATCATGTATATTAGTTCTTTTCAAATAGCCACCGTATGCTTCATGCTCTTTAACAATCGAAATGACACTGCTTTCGCACTTTTTTGAACTTGCGCATAACTTCTTCTCAAACTTGATACAAACATACAAAAGAGATATATGTATATAAGAATGAATATACTTCTTTGAAACACTTATTACACGTTAAGAATGAATAAAGTAGTTCATCAATTATGAATATTATGACTGGTTCAAGGTCCAATGTTTGGAAAACGCCCTTCCCTTGTTCATGCGGCAGCCTGACTATTTAATTTGTTGACTTCATTTTTTTTAATTACTAGGAAATAAATTAATATATTTGCACATCATATTAATTAAGTAAGCCCGTATTCTTTAGTTTTCCCCATCTTTATATGAAGAATCACTATGTTTTTACTATTTTTCACTTATTATCAGGTTTAGAAAAAGAGATTCATCAACTAATTAAAAATCTCAATACTGAATGAGAAAATTCAAATTTAAAAATTTATGATGATGAGTGCATGTTTTTATCCGAATTCCAATTTCTAGTTAGCTGTTGTTTGCCTTTACGTAATATATTTATTTGGTTAGTAATTGATCGAGTTCTATAACTAATAGATTCCGTTTTGATAAGCTTAAGTATAAACCGGCCGACACTCACTAGGAGACAAATTGGAAGGATAAAAAGAAGCCAACAAATGGACTGTTAGAGAAAAGAGATCACATGTGATTTGGTATAATTAAGTACAATTGATTTCAAAGTACATAAATCATGGGGCCGATTTGGTTTAATAATTAAGCTAAGAAGGGAAAATAAACCATAAACTAAATCAAGAATATAACTGTATGAAATGATATTCTCATATATATTACACTTACAAATCCTTTAATACATAGTGTCAATCATTTGTTCTAATGTTCTTATTCACGAACTCGAATCTTGTTTACAAATTCAACAATACTATATAGTTAGAATTAAAATAAAATTATCACGAGGCAGGAGATGACTAGAAGAACATATTATTCTTGAAGAGTCTCTTTTAGGCCACGACTCATCTCACTAATGGAGGATAGAAAATAGCCTCTCTTGAGCTACAACTCGCACGTCCCACTGACATGTCTAAAATTCCAGTAGTATGTAATGTTCTTAACATTTACATAATACTTAACATTTCATGCTCATTAGTCTAATCTTTAATATACAATCCATCCAAATATATTAAACCATCTGAATTCACATCCATACTACTAGCTGGTATATAGGTAGCATGCATTGAACTTAAAACGTTAGAACTGAGAAGGCCGCAACCAAAAAAAAGATGGCGGCCAACGTGCATGGGCATGGCGAGTTTCTAGTACGTGACGTCGTAACTAATTATTGCACACTCAAACATCGGACTCGCTAGAAGGTCTGGATGTAAGAAACAGCAACCTAAATATAGTTATGTTTGGGGTATTCCCAATGAGGAATATCCTGTCGTCCAAACTGTAGGCAATGAACTGGTAGCCCAAAATTCCAGGCTCTTCGTACTTCTAGACCTGTCAGTTATTGTATGTAGGCGCGGCGGCCATGCATGGCCTTTCGAGCTTCTCAGAAATCGTCAAAACGACCTCTCGGATATCCAAACGACGGATCATCAAATCTCACTTATTGTATTGTTTTTTGCGGCTGGTGAGTTAGTTAGTTAAGACGAGATCTAGCCAGTTTTTTTATATGGCAGTTGTTGTGGGGGTGAAGGTTCTGGATTCTCTGTTATGGAAGGTTAATTATTCTGGCATGCATGTGATAAAATTAAGGACTCGCAGGCTTTGATGAGCAAAGTGATGCTTTACTCTATTAACTATTTCGGGCTGGAATATAAAATGGAATCTTACATTTTTTTTATTTAACAAGAAATTTAGATTTTATGTATTTTGAGAATTAATTTTTTTATTTTTATCCAAATTTTATTATTTTATATTTTTGCTTGCAAGTATATCATAAATGTTCAAGCTTGATTGGTTAAGGTGATCAGCAGGTATATAGCTACAAATATTTAGTGGTTTTAAGTTTGAATTTTTTCTTTTATATGTGGAACTAGAGAGTTAAATTTGATTTATTAATTAAGTTGTGAGCGACTTCTTGCTCCTCAAAAAGAGCAATTTAACTCGGTCAATTCAAATGATATATATATTGTCAACCATGCTACTTATAACACATTAGAGGAGTCCGTGTAGGGGCCAATTCGTAAATCTATCTATCGAGAAATTGATCATCATTGCTAGTAAGATGAATAGTGGAGATTTCGCCTTATAATCCTAGATGACCGAAAAGAAGGATGAACATTTAATAATATTACTGTTTTTAGTATTGGATCGATACAAACAGAGTCATGAACCACTCATCACAATAGTCGATAAAATAACGATTTAATAATCGTAATTCAGTTTTAATTTATAATAATCTAAACGATTGAGCCACATACTAGTCGATTTGGTCATTTATAATAGTCGAGTGAACTACCTACACTCTGACTCTGAGCTGCTTTCTCATTTATATTACATTAATTAATATATGGGGATATTGGCCAACAGTCGGGTTACCCTTAGAAGCCCATAATGATACGCAAGCAAATTCCCAAACTGTGGCCGACCCGGCCCGCTTCCTTCCATCAACCGTCCGTCATTCTCCGTCTCTCTCTAGGAAATTTCCTGTTTTCTTTCTCTCTATCTCAAGAGAGAGATCGAATCGGAGAATAAAAGCAACCACCAAATCCGATTTAGGTGTAAGGAGAGGGAAATACCAGCTTGTTTGTTGTTGCTGATCGCTGTAGCTTGATTTTGATCCTGATCCAGCTCAGGTAAAGAAAAATGGATCAAATATTCAACAAGGTCGGCTCCTACTGGTTCAACCAGAAGGCCAACAAGGAGATCAACTCCGTCGGCGACGACATCAACGTACGTTTCTTCTTCTATGCTTTCGATTTGTTGCTTTTTTGGAATTGAACTTCATCGTTGTTGTGGAGCTGGATCTGTGGTTGGACCTGCTCTGGAAATTGTTGTTCAGTTATTCCTATAGTTAAATAATGTTGCCGATTTTGAAAGAGGATTGAACGTTTCGGTTAAGGATTTAATGCATTGAATCTAGAATCTGTTAGTTTAAGGGAGCTGTTTGGCGTAAATGCCTTCAAATTTTTGAAATGAAGCTTTCAGCCTTCAATTTCTAGCTGGTTAATGCTTAGTACAAGAGGAATCGAAACAACACTCGAGCTAGCGTCCATGGCTAGACTGTGAATTGTGGAAATGATTTCATAGACAGAAAGGAGTTGGTTGAATTTCAATATCATTTCCATTATCAAAAGTGGATAGAGTTTGATTCATGTTCTTCGATTCATATCTTCACGGTGAGATTATTTCAGCTTGTTCAGTGGCTAACTAGCTGATTCAATTCTTAATGTTTTGGATTCATATCTTCACAGTCGTTATCGGACAGTATCGGAGGAGGAGCTAAATGGGTAGTCAACAAGATCAAAGGTTGGTTTATGACTTGATTCCTCTGTTTCCTATACCCTTATCTCTTTTAGCTTCAATTCCTTCATTTAATTTCAGGCCTCTGAATTTTGTTGACGATCTTAGATTTTTACTTTTTAGCATGAGCAATAGAATTGAATCCACTTATGTTCCCTTTCGGCATGAAAATCCATCTACTCGTCTCCCTTTACTTGAAACGTAAACCTAAATTATCCCCATCTTCAATGTAGGAAAAATGCAGAAGCCACTGCCGGACCTGCTAAAGGAGTACGACTTGCCAGTCGGGATCTTTCCACGAGACGCCACAAACTACGAGTTCAACGAGGAGACGCACAAGCTAACTGTGTTCATCCCTCAGATATGTGACGTAGGGTACAAGGACTCGTCAGTGCTGCGTTTCAACACCCAGGTGACCGGATACCTGGAGAAAGGAAAGCTTACAGATGTCGAAGGGATGAAGACGAAGGTGATGATCTGGGTTAAGGTCACTTCAATCACTTCTGAAGGATCGAAGGTGCATTTCACAGCAGGGATGAAGAAGAGCCGTAGCAGAGATGCTTACGAGGTTCTTAGAGACGGACTCCACGTCGAGAAGTTCTAAGACCTTGGTGTTATTAACTTCTCAAAGATTGTTTTTTCCTTCTCTACTGTTCTTCGCCTATTTCTTTCAGTATTTCCTTTCTTCGGTGTGTAATTGTAAAGATACGTATAAATATACAGGAATGTTCCTGTAATTGTCATCTATACTACCATTATGGTCATGAGCCACTCATCAAAATAGTCGATAAAATAACGGTATAATAATTGCATCCAGTTCTAATTTATAATAATCTAAACGGTTGAACCACGTATCATTAGACCTACTAGTAGCTAGAGCCTTTCTTAATCCTCAATCTTCATGACCACGTCCTCCGATGATGACGAGATCTTCACGCATTTCGGCAGTTCCAGTCGTTCCCCCAAAGCCTCCCTGTCCCTGCAGGGAACAACCATTAGAACTGAATATAGCATTGAACACCCTGAATCAATTATCCATTTAACAACATGCTGTAGATTGGAGTGTGGCAGTAAACGAGTTACCTTTTTCCGCAAACAAACTCGTACACATGCCTGTTAATATAAATGAAATGACAATTAGTAATTTGTCACGAAAAATTATTTGCCTATTAATATCGAAACGAGATCGCATGAACACAAACCCAACTACACACAACCATCTCCCGCATGCTCTTGTTGTTGCGTGATATGACCTACCAAGCCTTAAATCTTTTTCAACATTTACTCTTATGATAATACCTAGTTGGTTAGTCATGTCAAAGTTGGGTTAGGCATTTTCCTATCTGTCTCCACGTGCTCTTCTCATCAAGTAAGGTTTCCACAAACCGAATCGGAATGATAGAAATATAAAATTTTCAAAAATTTTGAACTTGAACACTCATTGTATCAACGAATTATTTATATACTTGTAAAAAATCCATTATTTATATAGAGTCAAGATAGTATTTGAATTGGCTCATGAACTATCTAATCAAGTTAGTACTTGAGTTGACTCACATAATCTAACTTATAACCGAGTCACCTGACGAACTCATCGAGTTAAAATAATGTTGTGGATCCAAACCGAGCCACTCGAAATGATTAAAATGTTAACATTTTCCATTCCTATCATTTCAACACTTTCCAAAAAAGAAAAGGACAATTTGCTTAATCGGATAGGGCCACGAGCCCGCCACACGCCGCTACACATGTCAACTGTTCATCCGTCCACTCAAAACTCCATCCGACGGCCTAAAACGCATCTCAATCCACTCTGGAACCCTCTTCTTCCCCAGCATAAATCTACTGCTTCCCCCGGAAATGATTTTTCCTGCACCTTTCAATCTCCATTTCCATAGCTTCGAAATCTCTCTCAGTTCTTAGTAATCACTCAACCAATCATGTTTCTCAGAACTTCTCCTAGCTTCTCCATCACAGCCAAGCACGGCGACAGCTTGTTCGCCGGCCACGGCGGCTTCAGTGCTGCTGCGTCTCCGATTTCAGCTCAGGGAAGGGAGAGGAGGAGTAGCTCTCTGGTGGCTTCTGCTGCCGTTGGCGAAGTCAACTCAGCGTTGACTGGAATCGTGTTCAAGCCGTTCGAGGAAGTGAAGAGGGAAGAGTTTATGGTCCCGATCTCTCCACAGGTTTCGATCGCTCGTCAGCTGTACGTTGATGAGTGCGAATCTGCGATCAACGAGCAGATCAAGTGAGTTTCGAATTTCTTTGAGCTCTGATTTTGAATTTTCTGGTGCTGGAAGAATCTCGATTAAGTATACTGTTTGGTTTGCTGTTTGGATGATACAGTGTGGAGTACAACGCTTCGTACATATACCATTCGCTGTACGCGTACTTTGACAGGGACAACGTTGCTCTCAAAGGCTTCGCCAAGTATAATACTATTCATTTGTGATTCTGAATCTTGTTGAGTAACTTGTTCATATTTGGGTCATTACGGTTTGAGCTAATGGTTTCTGGAATCAGTTTTTTCAAGGAATCTAGTGAAGAAGAAAGGGGACATGCTGAAAAGCTGATGGAGTATCAGGTACTTCTCCAAAATCCACACTTTCAGCTTCTCTGAATCTAATGAATTTCATCTATGAAGAATTATTCTGTTTAGGAATGACATATAGATGAGAAACCAAATATGAATCTCTCTATAAGATGCATCAGTTCTTCACAATTTATCAAAGTCTTTGAAATTCCTGCTTATCATATCTTGTTACTCCCAATATTAACAAAAGTGCGTGAAGTTAAACTCATTTTGATTTACTGCTGTGTTCATGTGGAAACAGAATGTTCGTGGAGGGAGAGTGAAGCTACACTCTATTCTGATGCCTCCTTCTGAATTCGAGCATGTCGAGAAGGGAGATGCTTTGTACGGTATGTCATTTGAACCTCTTGTTCGAGCAATTAACTTTCAGACCTTTCTAATATCGATCGGTTTCCTTGTGATCCAGCAATGGAACTCGCACTGTCCCTGGAGAAACTGGTGAATGAGAAGCTTCTGAGCTTGCACTCTGTAAGTTGCTCATCCTGGCCTTTCTATTTGAAAACTGTTGTTTCCTTATTGCATTAACGATCTTTGGCTATCTATTGTTATCACCAACAGGTGGCATCCAAGAACAACGACCCACAAATGGCTGAATTTGTCGAAAGAGAGTTTCTGAACGAACAGGTATGCTCCCATTTCTGGAATTTAAGCTCCACGGGGGACCTTTCATCTGTCCCCTACCCTTCAATGATGAAGACAAACTAACAGAAACCATAGAGTGAAAGAGAAAGATCACATCTACAGTATCTTTGCTTAATTATAGTAATCGTTTCAGCATCGAGACAAATCTGTTCTTTGAAAGCTACTTAGTTTTGTTTTTTGCGTGATCGTTAGGTGGAAGCCATCAAGAAAATATCAGACTACGTCACCCAGTTGAGGCTGGTTGGCAAAGGCCACGGTATTACTTTCATGCCATCCATTAATTAAAAATTGAATCTTTTCATTAGGGTTCATGTTTGATTGTTGCTTGGACTCTTTTACAGGAGTTTGGCACTTTGACCAGATGCTTCTCAACGAAGCTTGATGCCCGCTAATGATGCTGAAAGTTTATATATAGTTTTTACTTAGTGGAAGATTCTTCTGAACTATGTACTAGATCAACATGGAAAGTGTTAATGGTTTTCTCTTCTGCTGTGTTCCTATAAATAAAGCTGATAGCTACTGGTAGTTCGTGTTGATGATGAAATCTTCTGCAATTTCCAACTCTGTCCCAACCTTGAAGAACTTGTAACTGGTTATATGTATCGATTATGAACTTTTGGATGTATCACTTATCGAAATTATCAAGTGAAGTGAAATGTGATCTGTTTGGCTCATTCCCTCGATTAGGAACAACTTATCGAGTATCGACTCCTACTCCAATTTGTGACTCTATGAACCTCCGATTCGATTGATTGGTCAAGTAATTAACTCGACATATCCAACTTACCTTTAGACTCTTACGTCAAGCGAATTGTGATCTGACTCACTAAATTGTTCAAATAGTAACGTCCGTACTTTAATTTGTGACTCGATGAATCTTAAACTCGTAGATTATCCAACTCAGCTGACCTTTAATGGCATTTTTCTACTTTTCACCCCTCATCATTTCGGTTCTGGTTATTCACACGAACAAATCTTGTTCATCATCCATACGGAATCACAAACAAGAACCTCCAACCCAGAAGACGATTTTCCATAACCAGAAGCAATCAATTGCCGAATCAAACGAACGAAGAACACCCAAAATTTCGACCTCCACTGGATATTTACAACGTTTCTGCATAAAGCTTTATTCTTTCCCCACCAACCTCGATCGAATCAAACACAAACAGGCCTCAAACAAGATCTCCAACCAGGAACCTTCTTCCTCGACGATCGGCTCCCGCCACGACGTCGTCCAGGCGAACAATTAACAGAATGCAGCATCTCCCACATCACCTGAATATCCGTATACTCCCCACATGACTCCATATCCTTATGTAGCGCCACCAACGCCCCTCGTTGCTTCCTTCCTGAAAACCCATCAATCAAATCAATCAAACCAATCGAATTCAGTTAAAGTGAAGAAAAAAAACTTTTTTTATACCTCTGGTGGATCTGGGGCTGGTGGGTTTTGGTTTGAGCGATCGGACGGCGGAAGTGAGCTTGAGGATCGCATGCTTGGTGGAAGAGAAAGAGTTGCGCTTCAAGAGGAGGAGCCTCTGCTTCCAACGAGTGTTCATGGCGGAATATTTGGATTTTTTGGGGGTTGTGATGATGATGAAGGGAATTAATAACGTTCTTATTATATACGATTGCCGTTTCGTGATTAAATGATGATTAAGAATATTTTTGTAGGCTAATTATGGATGTTTTGTAGGACACGCCGCTAACGGACGTTCGGTCCGACACTTCAGCCTCCTGAACGTGTCCTCATGTTCTTATCTACCACTACTGCTCGGTTAATTAATCAAACTAAAATTATATTAGGCAATAAATAAGGTAGAATTTGAACTAAACGTGGTTATTATAAACAATGAGTCAAAGTTGGATTAGAAATAAGAAAATAATACACACCGTAAGACATCTCATGCTCAATACAAGTAAGATAATTAGTTGCGTGGTTGTTCTCTCAATAAATATGAATAAACTCGATCTCACACGGCCTATTCCATCAAATCATGAATATGATTCACATTATATGTCGTTCTTTAATGAAAGGGATGTTGAGGTAGCTATCACAATTGTTTTAGATGTTGGACTAGGGAAGTTAGTGAAAGGGTATTTGGTCCCAATTGTTTAAAATGAGTGATGATACTAGAATTGTAATTGAACTGTCTTGATTGTTCGTTCATGATAAAAAAAAGTATGAACTTGTATAATACATTATCCTCTACATATATATAATCAACTTCAATCGCCTACCTTCCTCTTGTTAATCATCATTTATTTGATGAATAGAAAGCCGTCAACCAAAATCACAGTGACACACAAATCATGACACACCCTCTGTTATAATTACGCTTTTCGACTCGATCATTTCTTTTAAACATTAACTCCTTAGGCATCTAGACGAGCTTTGATACACCATGGATGATGTTTTGACTTGTTCTAATTAATTAGTATTAATGATTTTACTATTGTTTTGTTAATTGATGTTAGTGGGGGGGGGGGGGGGACAATTAGTGAGTAGGCAAAGATTTTTTTGGGAGCATGTAAAATTCAGCTAGTGAAATCACCAAATATTCGAAGGGCGCGTGCTCGTGTGGAATTTGGCAGGAGTGGGGCCCAAAAGGGTCAACCGATTTTTGTTAGGCGTTTCTGTCATCGCTTTCTGTTTGTCGACTCTCACTCACTTCTCCACACTTGGATCAATTCTGATTGGCTTCATGAAACCTTAATCAGATAGAAAAATAAAGGTCAAATACTTAAATTGTCCTATAAATTTGAAATTAGTTATTAAACAATTTTGTAATTTTCAATTGATATAAATTCATTACCAACATGCATATCAAATCGAAAATATTTGATATATATATTGAAAATGGCTAAAAAATCATATTTCATTATAATACCAATATAAATAATGATTAAATGAAGTTAAAAATAACTTTTACTCGATGTTATGTTAACGTTAAGTAAAATATTTTTTAACTTTATTTGGCTATTATTTAAAAAGGTTAACATGATGAAATCTCAAATTTTTGTCATTCCCAACATACTTGATAATATTAACTTATTTAAAAAATTTCAATTATAATGTCAAATATTAGCCATTTTAACATTAAAATTCTAAATTGAAGTAATCCTCTTTAATCCAAGTTGCATGAATTTTGATTGGCTTTATAAAAATATAAAAGTGCATTTGTAAGAAGAGATCAACAAGACTCGAGATACAATTGTAAAAGTGTTTCCATCTCTTAGATCAGACTCACCACGTAGAGAACTATTACCCCCTAATAAATTTGAGTCTAAAAGAGGTTAATAATTGATATACTAGATTGGTCCAAAATGGTGATAACTGATTTTCCATAATGAAGGAGAAATCAACTACAGAACCTCTGTGCATCTGTACACTTACAAAGTCACAAACTACAGAGAGCTTATCAATCAGTCCAAAGGGTAAATGAATCCTATTCAATCGTGAACAATGGCGTGGATTAGAATCGACGCCTCATCATTTGCTCAGATCAACATCTTCTGTACCCAAACAATGAAAGAAACCAAACTCAAATTTGCAGCAAACAAAAAACAAAACAAGAAAACAGAGCATACCTGGGAGAGATTTGGGAATGTGGGAAACAATGTTCTCGATTATCCCGCCGTTTCCTCCGCCTCCGCGTTCCTTCTCTGCCAGCGGCGCATCCTCTGAGAAAGCTCCCCGGCGATGATCCTTATCTTCTTCCGGAGATGAGGCTCTTGGGCTGAGAGGAGCAACCAAGTTGGCAAGGAGATTGTTAAAGATCCCACCTTTCTTCTCTTCGTCTTTGCTCTCCACTACTACTGGATCCGCCGCCGCCGTAGGTTGCTGTTCTTCCTCACGGCCGTGATCTTGTAGTACATCGTCGGTTGGGTAGATATCAGGAGTTCCCATTGCACAGCCTTCCATTTTTTTTTGTTTCTCTGAACTTTGATTTCCTCCAAATCTTGAGCCCCAGCAATTCAAGAGCTTTTGAGATTTTGAGGGACAGGCGTCTGCTATCTATAAGATGAGTATCACAGTAAAGCTTTACACGTAGTTCATGGCTATTCGTTTGATGATGAAAGAGCCAGTAAGCGCACGACACCATATTACCAGTCGTTGCTGCTTTCCATGGGTCGGTGGAAATCTTTTAATTCTTTTAGATATTTTTAGCCTCATCGGGGTTTGGGCATGACGACGGTGGCCGATGGTCTAGCATTGAAGTTCTGCAACTTCAATTGAATACTAAGATAAATCCAGTTCTTCGAGACATCCAAGACTGAAGAGAGCAGATGATATATCTCCCGGCATGTCTTCCCCGCTCAAGTCGAGTCCAACAACAAGACCAAGGCCACGAGCATCACATCTGATACGAGGCCAATCACAACAGTCCGTGCTCGCATCACAACAGTTTGGCAGAGTTTATAAAAGAAGCCATAATGAAACCTTCCATGCCACCGAGGATGGAGCTCTGCGTGAAAAAAGCCTAGGCTAGTAGTGCCAATGTTGTTAGCATACATGCCAAACCTCCATTGTTCTTCGTCTGCGACAAGCATCAGGAAGACATGATCATTACATCATAACATGTTAATATAAGGAAACAGGGCATAAGAAATTGCAGTGGTGACATGGCAGCTATATCTTTCTTTGCCTTGGACAATTATTCTAGTCTTTCACAAAGGCGGCAGTTTCTACCAAAGGGGCACAAGCACAAGGTAAAATTAATAGCAACGAAGCACAATCTGCAAGACAATGATGGAAAAATAAGAAAAACACAGAAGTCTTCTTAACACTCAGCAGCACTAGCTAAAGCTTTATCAACATTAGCCCAATTGATGAGATCCCAAATTTTTGAATTCCAATGAAAGACGTCAAAGTCTAAAGAGGGAGGGCGTAGGATAATACCAATAAACCTCAAGAATACCCTTCCGGGTGGGTGGTTTTCATATGCCACCAGTTGTTCTCGTTGAAATCTTCATCGCCTCTATCGAGATCTACTCGGACTGTCGGTACAGGTTGCCATTCGATAGGACTGATGTTCTTGTCAACGAGTCTAACACTGTCGACCGGATCAACACAATGTATCCACAAATTTATGCGAGTTTCCCACGGAAGGAAAACTTACATGAGAACCACAAATGAACGTCCCTGGAAGCAATACCCTTTGGGACTCACTTGCAAGTGCAACTCCTTGAGGCATTGAGCAAGCATAGTCAATTCATCTTCTTCCTCGATTCTTCCATGACCATTGAAGAATATAAGCCCGTTATATGATATCTCGTCATCGTGGCTTGTTTGAATGGTGGCAACTTTCTTCCAGTGAGTCATTTTTATGGAAGGAATGTTAACGGCGAGGTTGATTAACTCGTAGATTTGGAGGTTGGCTCCGTCTGAGGATGCAACAAAGTGGTTGTTAGACTTGAAATCGAACAGAGCCATTTTTTGTAAGGGAGGGAAGCTTAGAGAAGCAGAGGATTATGGGATTTGAAGATAGCTTGCTATGGTTTACACAAGTGATTCATCTGCAAGCCCGTTATGTGCAAATCCAGTAATCATTGAATTCCAGGACACAACATCCTTCATTACCATTCCGTCGAACAATCTCTTGGAAGATCCCATATCGCCTGCTTACTTTTATACAAACGTGCTAGATCAGCACATGCACTAAGAAGAGTTACAAACGTAAAACCACTCGGCTCAACTCCAACCTCCAACATTTGCATAAAGAGATCCAATGTTCTTTCACTCTGGCCATTTTGTGCGAAACCAGCCATCAAGCTAGTCCAAGCAACAGTGTTCCTATATCGCATCTGTTTAAAGAGACCAATAGCATCATCCAGTATGGATGCTCGAGTACAGGCAGCCACCATCAACGTCCGGGACAGAATATCCCTTTCATTCATCCTGCTAAATACACGGAAACTAACAGCAGGTTCCTAGACGCTAGACCCCCAACTCCAAACCTTACCTAGACCCCAATAACTATACGTAACGTACCCTAAACCTCAGTGTCGAATTACAGCTATAATTAGAATATGATTAGGTGTAGAAATTAGAGTAAGTTAGCTGTATTATTTAATCTTCTAGTCTATTCTATGCAGAATATTAGTAGTAAGTAGTAGGAGAATAATCCCTGATTTATAGGGATTACAATAAGGGGGTTCTGCACCCTAACAGTGCAGACCGTGTATATATGTATAATCAACAACATAGCAATAGAATTATCATACCAGAATCATTTCTATTCTGGATTCTACATGGTATCAGAGCGAGGGTGCATCCAGATCTAAACCCCATTCGTTCACTAAACTTCTGTCTCCATCTCTGTCTCTATTTCTCTCATCCTCACGTCATGACTAACACCAACGCTGAAGCCCCTCGAGCTGGCAGCTCACCACCACAGTCACCATCCATCACTGAAGCGCACAACTCCAGCAGCCTTATCAGAATCAGTCCTAGGCTGTATCACGAATCACAAGCTCAACGGAGACAACTACCTATAGTGGTCGCCCTCTGTTCTGAAGTTCATCTCAGGGAAAGGAAAGAGAGGATACCTGACTGGAAAGACAAAGCAGCCAGCAGAAGAGGATCCGGAGTTCACCAACTGGGACATTGAAGATAATATGGTTCAGTCGTGGCTCCTGAACTCAATGACCACGTCCATTGGTGAGAAATTTCTTCTCCACCAAACTGCTCACGAGATCTGGGAGGGAGCCAGACACACATACTCCAATCAGGCCAACAAAGCTGAGGCCTTCGAAGTGGAGATGCGTCTCCATGATCTCAAGCAGGGGGACAAATCAGTTACTTAGTACTACGATGAACTGAGCAAGTGCTGGCTGCAACAGGATCTGTACGACGTCCACCTATGGAAGTGTACGGAGGATGCAGAACTCTACAGGCAGATCCTCCAAATAAAGCGGACAATCCGCTTCCTCCTTGGTCTAAATCAGGCCCTAGATGAGGTCAAGGGTAGGATTATGGGTCGTCTTCCCCTTCCTTCAGTTAGGGAGGCGTTTGCTGAAATCAAGTGGGAAGAGAGCAGAAGAAGGCTCATGATTCCTGACTCCAAGAACACCCCAGTGGAAGGTTCTGCCCTTGCCACTCAGTACACTGGGAATCAAGGAAGTGCGTACACCAAGTCTGGAAAGCTCCGTCCTCAGTGTACTCACTGTAACAAGATAGGACACACGAAGGAAACATGCTGGAAGCTACATGGGAAACCTGCGGACTGAAAACCTAAGGCAGAAAGGGAGGCTTATGCACAGGCTGCTGCAACTGAACAAGCACAACAGTTTGGTCAGATCACCAGAGAGCAACTCGAGATCCTTCAGCAGATGATGGCTCAATACACTGCTAAGAAGGCATTTGCAGGTCCCTCTGAACCTCACCACAGCCTGTTTGCTAGCCAAGGTATTAAATCTGCGGCTCTCCTTACTCTTAAATCAATTCAAACAATACTGGATATTGGATTCTGGTGCTACTGAACACATGACTGGTTCTAGACAGCTGCTCCACAATATCCAGCTTCATGTAGGGAGAGCAGGAGTTCGTATTGCGGATGGAACCATTGCTCCAGTCGAAGGAATTGGGACAGCCTACTTGACCCCAAATCAGGTTGTATTCCTTGTTCTATATGTTCCAAAGTTGACTTGCAACCTGATTTCTGTTAGTCAAATCACACAAGACTTTAACTGTCGACTAACTTGCGATCCATCACAATGTGTATTGTACATGTGGGATCTCAGAGGATGATTGGCAGGTTTGAACTGTGTGATGGACTGTTCCTTCGAAGGACAATAAGCGAAGTAGGACCAGGAGGAGAGGGTTCCAAGTCAGTCCATCTAAGTTCTAGGTCAAGCCAGTTAGAATGTCCTGTCATGATGTGACATTACCGGTTAGGCCACTCTAGTTTCTCTTATCTTAAAAAATTGTTTCCTAAACTGTTTATCAATAAAAATCTGAGTTCTTTTTACTGTGAGGTCTGTCAGCTTGCAAAGTAAATATGAGTTGTTTATCATAGCCTTCCATATAAGCCAACACACCCATTTTCCATCATTCACAGCGACATTTGGGGTCCATGTTCTATAAAAACAGTCAGCGGGTTTCGATGGTTCATCACCTTTATTGATGATCACACCCGCTTAACATGGACATACCTCATGAAATCAAAAACTGAAACTAAAGAAATCTTCCTAACTTTCCTAAATCAGGTCAAAACTGTTGGACCATTACTAAAGCGACGTCGTTTGACGTTGCTATTAAATATTAGACCGTTAGTTAAACTACAGCGTTTTGAGAAGAACTTTCTAGTTGTTGCATTTCAGTCACTTTAGTCTTAGAATAATGACATTTTAGTCCTCTGTGTTAGTCTGTTGAAGAGCTGCTATTTTTCAGGTGCTTAAGGATGGATCATGGCTGTTTGTTGCCAGATCCTCCTGATCTTCAGGCTCTATCTGCTGTACTTATTGTGAGTGATGTTCATCTTAATTGAATGTCAGTTTGCACAAGTTCTTATCGTTACATTGTGGTATCAGAGCACCTAAAGCAAACTGTAACCAAATAGAGTGAAATCAAGAGAGGCTTAGAGAAGAAGTGATTACCAGAAGGATGAGTGAGGCTAGTAGCTTTGCACAAGTGTGCATATCAAGATTTGATGGTGATTTCGATCACTGGAGCTTGCTGATGGAGAATCTACTCCGTTCAAAGGAGTATTGGAAGGTAGTCGGCGAAGGGTTCAGATCAGGCTGAAGGAAAGGCTGTATCTGAAGTTGAGACCAAAAACCTGGAGGATTTAAGGTTAAAAGACCTGAAGGCGAAGAACTATTTGTTCAGTTCGATTGACAAAACCATACTGAAGACCATCACCAACAAAGACACAGCTAAGGAACTATGGGATGCCATGAAGACCAAGTTCCAAGGCAGTGTTAGAGTTCAAAAATCTCAGCTGCAGGCCTTGAGAAGGAGTTTTGAACTACTGGAGATGCAGGGAGGTGAGACTGTGACGGATTACTTTGGCAGGGTGATGGTGGTGGCTAACTCAATGAGGAGTTATGAGGAGAATCTGACTGATGCTCAGATTGTGAAGAAGATACTGAGAACGTTGACTGAGCAGTTCAATTACGTGGTGTGTGCAATAGAGGAGTCAAAGGACATTGAGCTCCTGTCAGTTGATGCACTCCAGAGCTCGTTGCTAGTGCATGAACAAAAGTTTGTGAAGAGGTTCAAGGAAGAAGAAAATCATGCCCTTAGGGTGATGCATGATTACGGAGGAAGAGGAGGTAGAGGATATGGCAGGAATGGCTATACTGGCGGGGTAAAGGGAAGGCTGGTAGGGGTTGGAACAAGGAGTCGGTGGAGTGTTACAAATGTCACAAGTTGGGGCACTATAAGAGTGAGTGTCCAGATTGGTACTCAAACCAACAGGTTCACTACTCTTCATACTCAAACCAGACTTCTGTGCAAGATAGGTCTTTTGGAGACTTGACAAAAGATGTTATGCTGATGGCATCAGTCGATCAAGAGGAGGAATTTGAAACTCATCACACCTGGTGGTTTTTAGATTCTGGATGCAGTAATTATATGAGTGGAAGCAAGGACTGGTTCACCTCTTTAGATCACAACTTTAAATGCAGTGTGGGAACAACTGCAGACTAAATGTGGTTGGAAGAGGCACGATTAAATTTTCTGTGAACCAAGTGTCCTTAGTGGTTCAGAATGTATTTTATGTGCCAGGACTGAAAACCAATCTGCTGAGTGTAGGACAACTGCAAGAAAAGGGGATCGTGTTTACCATCAAAGAAGGATACTATCAGTTGATGCATGAACGAAAGGGGTTGCTACTGACAACTCAGATGAAAATCAATAGAATGTTTGTATTACACGCAGACACTAAGGAAAACCAGGATGGCAGGGAAAGTGCTCAGTGCCTACAGGTGGAAGGAGCATCAACTGCATCTCTGCAGTTGTGGCATCGCAGGTTTGGCCACTTGAACCAAGAGAGTCTGTTAAGTCTGAGCAAGGGGAAAGGAGTTCGAGACATGCCAAGTCTTAAAGGAGATATTGAAGTATGTCAAACATGTATGATTGAAAAGCAGCAGAGGAAAGCTTTTCCAAAGAGGAGTAACTGGAGAGCAGATCAAAAATTAAAACTACTTCATGCTGATCTGTATGGGCCAATCACACCCTCCTCGAATGAAGGGAGGAGGTATATATTTACTGTTATTGATGATTACAGTAGAAAGTTATGGGTTTTCTTTATGAAAAATAAATCAGAAACCTTTGAGATTTTTAAAAGATTTAAGGCTCAAGTAGAGAAGGAGACTGGACTATCCATTGTGTCTCAGGACTGATAGAGGGGGCGAATTCATGCTTCATGAATTTCACAATTTTTGTGAAGAAGCTGAAATCAGAAGACAGCTCACAGCTGCTCTTACACCTCAGCAAAATGGGGTGGCAGAAAGGAAAAACAAGACAGTGATGAACATGGTAAGGTGTATGATGGAAGATAGCAAGGTTCCATCCTTGTTCTGGCCAGAAGCAGTTGCTTGGACTGCGCACGTACTCAATCGCAGTCCAACCTCAGCAAAAAAAGGAAAAACACCTCAAGAATCTGGACAGGGACACCACCATCAGTGTCCCATTTGAGGGTATTTGGCTGCCTGGCGCATGTTCATATACCTGATCAGCATAAGAAGAAGCTTGACAGCAAGAGTGTAGCATGCCAGTTCCTAAGCATTTCTATGGAATCAAAGGCCTACAAGCTCTATAGTCCTGCTATCAAGAAGGTGATAACTAGCAGAGATGTGATTTTTGATGAGACTAAAGGCTGGCACTGGGAGAAGGATATTCAACCAGTCCTCACAGATATACTGTGGGAAGGAAAGGGGGATGATCTATACAACAGTGATGAGGAAGAAACACAGGAGGACCTGCAGGAGAGCACACAGGAACCAGAGGAGGATACTCCTCACACGCCTGCAGGATCTCAGGCCTCAAGGAGTTCAACTCGACAGGTTGAGGGAGAGGGCATTGGTCAAAGGGTTAGGAGGCCTCCACCATACTTAAGTGAGTATGACTGCAATTGGACAACTACTGATTGGTGTGTTATGGTGGCAGTCTCTGAGGATCCACAAACGTATGAGGCAGCTGCTCAAGATCCTAAGTGGAGTGCAGCTATGCAGGTAGAGATGGAAGCCATACACAGAAACTGTACCTGGAAATTAGTCCCTTGCCCTGCGAGTGTTGTTCCTCTTAGCCTTAAATGGGTCTATAGAACCAAACTCAAAGAAGATGGATCAATAGACAAGTACAAGGCCAGGCTGGTAGCAAAAAGGTACTCTCAGCAGTATGGCATTGATTACACAGAGGTCTTTGCTCGCTGGGACACTATCAGGATCCTATTGGCGTATGCTGCATATCATGGTTTCACTGTGTATCAGCTAGACGTCAAGAGTACTTTTTTATATGGAGAATTAACTGAGGAAGTCTTTGTTGAGCAACCTCAAGGGTTTGAGGTTGCTGGGGAGGAAACTAAGGTGTACAGGCTACAAAAGGCTCTTTATGGACTGAAACAAGCTCCAAGAACTTGGTACAGTCGGATTGAAGCCTACTTTCTGGATGCAGGGTTCAAGAGAAACAATCATGATTACACCTTATTCATCAAGAAGGTAGGGGAGGAGATTCTGATAGTTAGCCTATATGTGGATGACCTGATGTACGTGAGCAACAGCAAGCAACTCATTGAGGAGTTTAAGGGATCAATGAAGGCTGAGTTTGAGATGACTGATCTAGGCAAGATGAGATTCTTTCTAGGAGTTGAAATCACTCAGATAGATGATGACATATTCATTGGACAGCAGAAATATGCAGGAGAGATTCTAAAGAAGTTCAAACTGAAAGAGTGCAATATGGTGAGGAATCCCATGGTTCCTAGGACAAAACTCTCAAAGGCTGGAGATGGAGTACCTGTCAGTCCTACAGACTATAAGCAGTTGATAGGGAGCCTGCTGTACATGACAGCAACTAGACCTGACATAATGTACTCAGTATGCACTCTTAGCAGGTATATGGAGGCCCCAACCAAACAACACATGTTTGCTGCCAAGCGAGTGATGAGGTATTTGAAAGGAACTCTGAGCTTTGGCATTTACTATAACAAAAGGGAGGAAGAGCAGAGCTTAGTAGGATATACTGACAGTGACTATGCTCACAGTAGCTCTTGCCCTTATACTCCTCAGCAGAACGGGATTGCAGAACGCAAAAACCGTCACCTGCTGAAAGTTGCAAGAGCATCACTGTTTGCTGCCAAGGCTCCAAAGAATTTGTGGGCTGATGCTGTCCTCACAGCTACCTACCTTATCAACCGTCTCCCAAATCGAACCCTACGTTTTAAAACTCCTCGTAGCGTTCTTCTCAAAATTTTCCCTCAGTCATGCTCTATCTTCCAATCTTCCCCTTAGAGTTTTTGGATGTACATCATTCGTCTATTTAGATTCATCCCTTCATACCAAACTAGATCCTAGAGTAGTAAAATGTGTCTTCCTTGGATATTCTCCTCATCATAGTGGTTACAAGTGTTACTCTCCAAGTAACCACAAAGTCCATCACTCAAAAAATATCACGTTCTTCGAAAATCGTCCTTTCTACTCCCACTGTCAACCTCAGGGGGAGAATCCTACTAGTGAGTCCATATCTGTTGAGTCCTCCATTGGAAGTATTATTACCCTAGAAACTCCAGTGGGTCTAGAGCCTCCTAAGGTTGTCCAACCCTCTCCCACATAACAAAACAACCAAATTCCTCTTCTCCTGGTTTATCAACGTCGGAAGAAGGCGGCAGTGAACACATATGCTCAGCCTGACCAGGAATTTGATGAGACCACAGCCTCCCAAGAAGGCGAGTTAGAACAAATGGACCAGGGGGTTGATCATGGTGATGTGGTCGGGAATCATGACCAGACAGAGGACATTCAGGCTGTTGGTACAGAGGAGACTCAGGAAGATGATACAGTCTACCTCCCAATTACACACAGGAAAGGAACTAGATCGTGTACAACTCACCTATTGAGAGATGGGTTTCATATGGTAATCTAAGCCAGAGATACAAGGCTTTTGTGGGGACACTCGACGACACACAGATTTCTCACTCCATTGAAGAAGCTATGAGTATTCCTCACTGGAGGGCAGGAGTATTGGAAGAAATAAGTGCACTCCTGAAGAATAAGACTTGAGATACAGTAAGGCTGTCAAAAGGAAAATCCACAGTTGATTGTAAGTGAATTTTCATAGTGAAGTATACCTCAGAAGGCAAGATTGAGAGATATAAAGCTCGTCTTGTAGCCAGAGGATTCACACAGTGCTATGGAGTGGACTACGAGGAGACTTTTGCTCCTGTAGCCAAGCTGAAAACTGTGAGGATTCTTCTAAACATTGCAGTAAATCTAGATTGGCCTCTATACCAACTAGATGTGAAGAATGCTTTCCTAAACGGGGCTCTGAATGAGGAAGCGTATATGAATGTCCTGACAGGCGCCACCACAGAACCGGGAATGGTGTGCAGACTGAAGAAGGCACTGTATGGCCTAAAGCAGTCACCACGAGCATGGTTTGAGAGGTTCTCTCAGTCCCTGAAGGGATACAGATATTATCAGTGTCAAACTGATCATACGATGTTTATAAAACAAAATCAGGAAGGAAGAAAGGCCATTCTCATTGTATATGTTAATGACATTATCATCACAGAGGATGATGAAACGGAAATCAAACAGCTCAAGGAGAAATTAGCACTTGAATTCGAGATAAAAGACCTAGGAAATTTGAGGTATTTTCTAGGTATTGAAGTGGCACGATCTAGTAAGGGACTGAGTTTATCCCAACGAAAATACGTCCTAGACTTGTTAAAGGAGACTGGGATGATTGGGTGCAAACCTGCGAGCACACCAATGGAGCACAACTTGAAGTTTGTTCTTGGCCAAGAAGCAGCGCCAGTAGAGAGGGGGAGTTACCAAAAACTGGTAGGAAAGCTAATATATTTAGCACACACACGTCCAGACATCTCATTTTCAGTGAGCATCATGAACCAACATATGCACAATCCAAATGAAGAGCATATGAAGGCAGTGATGAGGATTTTGAGATATTTAAAGAGCACAACAGGTGTTGGATTGCTGATCCAAAAACACGCTGGGCGCAGAATTTTGATTTATACGGATGCAAGTTGGGCTGGAGACCTTACAGATCGAAGATGTTGAGCGTATTGTACCTATGTGAGGGGGAACTTAGTGACCTGGGAGTAAGAAACAAACTGTTGTCTCACGGAACAGTGCTGAAGCAGAGTACAGGGCACTGGCAGACAGAATTTATGAAGGAGTTTGGTTAAGGCGCATCTTAAGGAAACTCAAGATGAAGGATGAAGGTCTTATTAGAGTGCTGTGTGATGATAGTCAGGCAGCACTAATTATTGTGAAGAATCCAGTTCATCATGATCGTACTAAAGATGTTGAACTGGATCGTCACTTCATTTCTGAGAAAGTTAACAACAAAGAATTCGAGATGGAGTACGTTCCATCTAAGCAGCAGATTGTAGATATTCTTACTAAGGCTCTACCTAGAGATATGTTTGATGATCTATAAGGCAAGCTTGACCTCCATAACATTTACAGCCAAGCTTAGGGGGAGTGTCGAATTACAACTATAATTAGAATATGATTAGGTGTAGAAATTAGAATAAGTTAGCTGTATTATTTGATCTTCTAATCTATTCTACGCAGAATATTAGTAGTAAGTAATAGGAGAATAATACCTATTTATAGGAATTACAATAAAGGGGTTCTGCACCCTAACAATGCAGACCGTGTATATATGTATAACCAACAACATAGCAATAGAATTATCATACCAGAATCATTTCTATTCCGGATTCTACACTCAGTACCTAGACCACACTACCTAGTCTCTAGTGCCCATACCCTAGACCAAGTTGAAACAGCTCCATATTTTCATCAACTCGCAAGTAGCCATGAGAAGAAGGAAGAATGAGTTATTTTTATCATAGAAAAGAAATGAAATGAAAAGAAAAGCAGAAGAATGATGCTGCAAAATGATATCAAAAGCTTTACCAACGCAGGTCAGCAGTTAGAAGACCAACATAGTAAGCAGGAAGCACAGAGTAGCGAAGAGTAAAAGACCCTCTAAGGAAACGTACAGACTACAGAAAAATAATACCATGAATACGAAAAATGAGAAGTGGCAGAGGTGAATTACCAGGGGTGAGTTTAATTATGGGGTTTCATACTTTGACAAGTTGTTGTTTCCCTTGTGTAGTTGGAGCTTGTGTGTTATCAATGCACTACTTTCTCCTTCATTTGAGTCTTCCACTTAGCCCTGCAAATGCAATGAAACTCGGGATCATTCACCATTTCCATCTTATATGAAACACAATAAAGAATAAATACAACATCAACGTTTTAGTTTATCATACCTTCTGATCAGATACATGGTTTCTGCCTTTCTGCACTGATCCTTTATTCTTCTACCTGAATGTTCACCCTAGACGCTACACCCTGGCAACTAGTACATAAATTACCCTTAACCCCAATACCTGCCCAGTAAGTTACAAAAGCAGGTCAGCAGTTAGAAGACCAACATAGTAAGGAGGAAGCACACAGTAGCGAAGAGTAAAAGACCTACAAACTACAACGGAAATCTGGGGAATCTATTGTCTAAATCTTTAGATATTTTTTTATACGGTTTCCTCATCGGGGTTTGGGCCTGATGACGGTGGGTGGCCGGTGGTCGAGCATTTAAGTTCTGCAACTTCAATTGAATACTAAGATAAATCCAGTTCTTCGATATATCTCCCGGCATGTCTTCCCCGCTCAAGTCGAGTCCAACAACAAGACCAAGGCCACGAGCATCACATCTGATACGAGGCCAATCACAACAGTCCGTGCTCGCATCACAACCGTTTGGCAGAGTTTAAAAGAAGCCATAATGAAACCTTCCATGCCACTGAGGATGGAGCTCTGCGTGAAAAAAGCCTAGGCTAGTGCCAATGTTGTTAGCATACATGCCAAACCTCCATTGTTCTTCGTCTGCGACAAGCATCAGGAAGACATGATCATTGCCATCATAACATGTTTATATAAGGAAACATGACATAAGAAATTGCAGTGGTGACATGGCAGCTATATCTTTCTTTGCCTGGACAATTATTCTAGTCTTTCACAAAGGCAGCAGTTTCTACAATGGGGCAAAACCACAAGGTAAAATTAATAGCAACGAAGCACAATCTGCAAGAAAATGATGGAAAAATAAGAAAAACACAGAAGTCTTCTTAACACTCAGCAGCACTAGCTAAAGCTTTATCAATATTAGCCCAATTGATGAGATCCCAAAATTTTGAATTCCAATGAAAGACGTCAAAGTCTAAAGAGGGAAGGGCGTAGGATTATACCAATAAACCTCAAGAATACCCTTCCGGGTGGGTGGTTTTCATATGCCACCAGTTGTTCTCGTCGAAATCTTCATCGCCTCTATCGAGATCTACTCGGACTGTCGGTACAGGTGGCCATTCGATAGGACTGATGTTCTTGTCAACGAGTCTAACACCGTAGACCGGATCAACACAATTTATCCACAAATTTATGCGAGTTTCCCACAGAAGGAAAACTTACATGAGAACCACAAATGAACGTCCCTGGAAGCAATACCCTTTGGGACTCACTTGCAAGTGCAACTCCTTGAGGCGTTGAGCAACCATAGTCAACTCATCTTCTTCCTCGATTCTTCCATGACCATCGAAGAATATAAGCCCGTTATATGACATCTCGTCATCGTGGCTTGTTTGAATGGTGGCAACTTTCTTCCGGTGAGTCATTTTTATGGAAGGAATGTTAACGGCGAGGTTGATTAACTCGTAGATTTAGAGGTTGGCTCCGTCTGAGGATGCAACAAAGTGGTTGTTAGACTTGAAATCCAACAGAGCCATTATTTTGTAAGGGACGGAAGCTTAGAGAAGCAGAGGATTATGGGATTTGAAGATAGCTTGCTATGGTTTACACAAGTGATTCATCTGCAAGCCCGTTATGTGCAAATCCAGTAATCATTGAATTCCAGGACACAACATCCTTCATTACCATTCCTTCGAACAATCTCTTGGAAGATCCCATATCGCCTGCTTACTTTTATCCAAACGTGCTAGATAGATCAGCACATGCACTAAGAAGAGTTACAAACGTAAAACCATTCGGCTCAACTCCAACCTCCAACATTTGCATAAAGAGATCCAATGTTCTTTCACTCTGGCCATTTTGTGTGAAACCAGCTATCAAGCTAGTCCAAGCAACAGTGTTCCTATATCGCATCTGTTTAAAGAGACCAATAGCATCATCCAGTATGGATGCTCGAGTACAGGCAGCCACCATCAACGTCCGAGACACAATATCCCTTTCATTCATCCTGCTAAATACACGGAAACTAACAGCAGGTTCCTAGACGCTAGACCCCCAACCCCAGACCTTACCTAGACCCCAATAACTATATGTACATAACGTACCTAAACCTCAGTACCTAGACCACACTACCTAGTCCCTAGTGCCCAGACCCTAGACAACCCCAGACCTTACCTAGACCCCAATAACTACAACGTACCCTAAACCTCAGTACCTAGAGCACACTACCTAGTCCCTAGTGCCCATACCCTAGACCAAGTTGAAACAACTCCATATTTTAGTCAACTCACAAGTAGAAAGCCATGAGAAGAAGGAAGAATAAGTTATTTTTATCATAGAAAAGAAATGAAATGAGAAGAAAAGTAGAAGAATGATGCTGTAAAATGATATCAAAAGCTTTACCAACGTAGGTCAGCAGTTAGAAGACCAACATAGTAAGCAGGAAGCACACAGTAGCGGAGAGTAAAAGACTCTATAGAAACGTACAGACTACAAAAAATAATACCATGAATACGAAAAAAGAGAAGTGGCAGAGGTGAATTACCAGGGATGAGTTGAATTTTGGGGTTTCATACGTTGACAAGTTGTTGTTTCCCTTGTGCAGTTGGAGCTTGTGTGTTATCAATGCACTACTTTCTCCTTCATTTGAGTCTTCCACTTAGCCCTGCAAATGCAATGAAACTCGGGATCATCCACCATTTCCATCTTATATGAAACACAATAAAGAATAAATACAACATCAACGTTTCAGTTTATCATACCTTCTGACAAGTTGTTGTTTCCCTTGTGCAGTTGGAGCTTGTGTGTTATCAATGCACTACTTTCTCCTTCATTTGAGTCTTCCACTTAGCCCTGCAAATGCAATGAAACTCGGGATCATTCACCATTTCCATCTTATATGAAACACAATAAAGAATAAATACAACATCAACGTTTTAGTTTATCATACCTTCTGATCAGATACATGGTTTCTGCCTTTCTGCACTGATCCTTTATTCTTCTACCTGAATGTTCACCCTAGACGCTACACCCTGGCAACTAGTACATAAATTACCCTTAACCCCAATACCTGCCCAGTAAGTTACAAAAGCAGGTCAGCAGTTAGAAGACCAACAAAGTAAGGAGGAAGCACACAGTAGCGAAGAGTAAAAGACCTACAAACTACAACGGAAAAAATACCATCAGAAGAATAGGAAGAATGACAAGTGGCAGAGGTGAATTACCAGGGACGAGTTTGATTTTGGGACTTCCATAGCTTTGACAAGATGATGTTTCCCCTATGCAGTTGTAGCTTGTGTGTTATCAATGCAGGCACCACTATCATCTGCAACATGTCCACAAGTATTGAAGAGAAGGATGGGGGAAACAGGAAAGATATCATTGAAATTCTTGTGAAGCTACTCGCTGATCATGGTTCCTTGTTCATGGATGAAAGATCTTTAAGAATATCGTTTACCTGACCGATTTGTTGTGAAATCTCTTGTTTGAAAATCTTTCCCAAGTTTGGCGCCTGCAAGATCCTTAGAAATTTTTGCAAATCTTTCGCAAGTTTAGTGTCTCCATGATCCTTATTTTACTGCATTTAGAACAACGAACATGAACCATGGATACGCAGATGAAGCATCCAAACAATTGTTGATACCTTGAACTACGAAACTACTTGTTTATGCTGGCAGAATTCTCAAGGCCTGAGTTGCAAGAGCAACAAGAACACATATACATGTAATTAAATAGCGAGTAAACAATCTACATTTATTGTCCAGATCAAAGAGCAAAGATGAAAACATCATATTAGAGATGGAATACGAACCTGCACATTTTTTGTACATGCTGTCCTTTTCAACCAGTTGTCCAAAATGTTTTGACCATAGACTGTAGACAGCACAAATTACTCCACACCATTAAGATCTGCATGCAAGCACCTCTCGGATGTGAATGGAAATTCAAGAATACGTCACCTGTATAAGCAAAGAAGTTAACTTTCAAATGAATCTAACTTGCCACTAATTAGGACTTTCAAGAAACTATGCTCACACTGGGTAAAAGAAGGAACATTCATGAGATTTTCAGCATTCATCGGACAAAGAATACGTAAGCAAATATGTAGTTTGTAAGCTTACACTTATAATAGGAATTTGCCAAACTGTGCTTGCAGACCCGTACTGAATACTCAGATTTTAACCACACCAGAGGGCAGCACCATGTTTGCTACTTTGTCCTTTATTTGAGACTTCCACTTAGCCCTGCAAATACAATCAAAGTCGGGATCATCCACCATTTCCATCTTATATGAAGCACAATAAAGGATAAATACAGTATTAACATTCTAGTTTATCATACCTTCTGATCAAATTCATGATTTCTGCCTTTCTGCACTGATCCTTTGTTCTTATACCTGAATATGAATCCTAGACGCTAGACCCCTGAATCCAAAAACCAATGAATGAGCAAACATCCTAGAATCATGCAAGGAAAAAGTAGCAAAATGAAGAGGACAAAAACATACAGTCATGTAACTCGGAGAAGCCTTCACAACCAAACACCAATCCACCTTCAAGCCAAAAGGTTTGTAGCAGAACATGCCAAATGGAGAATCAAAAGCAGTTGCACTCTACAGGTACAAAGGAGAAGGCCAGTTATTGCATACCAAAAGAAATGATGAGAGCAAGTGAAAATCAAATTAAGACTAGTTCAAAACCAACCTTAGCAATGAGACCATGAGGCGATGATTGACCATGACCTAAAACTCACCAAAAACACTCAAAAGATATATCAAATGGGACCGCAAGGGTCCAATGACGGAAAACGAGACACAAACAGGATAATAAAGAGGAGAAAATCACTTAATGCAATGAGATGAACGCTATACCCACACTTACACTTTCCTAGAGCTCAAGCAATAAACTAACTCATACCAGTGTAGCTTATCATAACTAAAGAGCGACATTTCACTCAGGTCATCAAGCAATGACTCATGAAGCGTCAAGCCCAACCACACAATTAAAAACCAATGTCCCGCAAAGAAGTACAAGTGAAATTCACACATATCGTGCTAATGAAAATAAACCTTGTCAATGGAGAATATCATTTCGCTTCCATTATCTTACCTTCGTGACACAAGCGGAAGTAGTAAACAATAAGGGAATTCTGGTCTGAGTATTTTTCCCAGACTTGCATGGAGGGGTGTTCACTCATTCTCACCTTCTTTGTGCTTGTGTTAGAGTGCACAAACTCATCACTTCGCTTAGGTGATGAACACCTAACACTTCTTTTACGCACCACCCCCTCTTTTTTTTCCTCAATGAAGGCATGGTTATGACCAAACCCACACGGGGCAAACTCGGTAAAAAAAACCTGAAAACAGGTGGAAACCGGGTCGCCGCCGCGTGTGTAAGCCATAATCACCTCATTCTCACCTTCTTTGTGCTTGTGTTAAGAGTGCACAAACTCATCACTTCGCTTAGGTGATGAACACCTAACACTTCTTTTACGCACCACCCCCTCTCTTTTTTCCTCAATGAAGGCATGGTTATGACCCAACCCACACGGGGCAAACTCGGTAAAAAAAACCTGCAAACAGGTGGAAACCGGGTCGCCGCCGCGTGTGTAAGCCATAATCACCTAAACCTTCAAGACTTTTTTGGTGGCACATGCGTTAGAATTCCCCATCTACTAGAACTTCATAGCGCATCAAAGGAGTTTAAACGGAAAAATAAAATGATACTACTACTCACACTGACAAGATCCAAATCCATTAGAACGATATATGAGAATCTCAAAGTACACTTAAGGAAATATAAATGGAGATTGTCATGCTAGCAAACAACACAAAACATCACAGTCTCCATGATAACTCAAAGCCGTTTGAACCAGTTTATGGCATGATAACAACACGATGCAAACAATAAGAACAAAGATAACCAAGAATAAGCAAGAAAGCAGGCCAAAATGTCAAGTAGCCGAGGCAAATTACCAAGGAAATAGGAAGATATCAATGAACTTCCTGTTTAAGGGAAGCTAGCTACGTACTCACAGATCATGGTTCGAGAACTGCAAAAACCGTGAAGATCTCGTTCACCTCACCGATTTTGAACGCCAGTCGCAGGTTTAGAGTCTGCCATCTCCTTAATTTTCTGCAATTAAAACACCAAACATGAATAATGGAATCAGATCTATGTTCAGTAACCCTAAAATCTATGAGAATCAACAAACAAGACCTAAGAGTTTTATCGATGATCGGACAACGAAAACCCTAAACGATTGGAAAGTAAAACAAAAATTGAAAAGAGAGGCATAGAGAACAGAAATTTACCCTAACTCAAAGACCTACTTGAGCGACAAAGTGAGAAGAAGTGGAAGAAGGCGTCGGCGACGAAGACGACGAAGAAGTTCTGAACTGCTTGATGTGTGGGATCGTTTATATAGAAACTCATAGAAAATAATTGTAGCCGTTGGAAGGTGAGGCAACGACCTCTTTGTAGGAGAAAAGTAGCCGTTGGAACGGTGAGGCACCGACGCATCTTCGTTCGATGGTGCGGCAGTTACGCGGCGGATGATTAAATGCAGGGACATCTGGCGCCAGCTGGAGAAAGGTAACCCTGCCAATTCATCATTTTCGCGACAGCTGGAAATAAAGCCCAATACATCGGCGTTTCTGTCATCGCTTTCTGCTTGTTGACTCTCACTCACTTCTCCACACTTGGATCAATTCTGATTGGCTTCATGAAACCTTAATCAGATAGAAAAATAAAGGTCAAATATTAATTGTCCTATAAATTTGAAATGAGTTATCAAACAATTTTGTAACTTTTAATTCGATATAAATTCATCTTATTTTTTCCTTCTCTATTACGTAGTAGTCCTATTCATAGTGGATGCTCAATTTTTCGACATTTTACCACGTCATCTTCTTCACGTCAGATTATACGAAGCTATTCTTATGTTATTCTTCCTATAAATAACTCTACACAATGAGAGGTAAGTACAAAAGATCCATTACAAGTACCATCATTTGATGCACCAAAGAGGCACCAAAGAGGGGTCGAGACTAAAAAAATAGGCTATGGTGGAATGGATATAAGGTGGCTATCAATATTTAATCACATTTAATCTCATGTGGAGGGGCTAATGTGGCAAAATTATCGGAAAATTGAGCATCCACCGTAAACAGGATTGCTAGGTAACAGAGAAGGAAAAAACGGGACGAACAATTTGAAGTACGAGACTGTTTAGTAACTGACCCCATTATAGGAAATTTAAGTATTTGATCCAGAAAACTAAATGAATTCTGATTAGTAATTTATAAAAAAATGGATAAAATTAACTTTGAAGTATATATTATCCATCCATTAGACACTAACATAATACCATTATCATAGAGTCTCATAAAATATGTATTTGAATTTCATTAGACTATTATATAAAGAGCTTAATATGTTAAATATTAATTTTAGTCATTTCCAACATTCACGTCAAATATTGGTCAATTTAAACTTTTTTAATTTTTATGTGAAAGTGATCAATTTCTAAAGGGGTTAACCTATAGAAATGGACCATTTTGACATGAAAATTTCAAAAATTTCAAATCAACTAATATTTCACATGAGTGTCTAAGATGTCCAAGAAATCATGTTTCATTATGATACCTCTATAAATAATGGTTAAATGAAGTTAATATTAAATTTTACTCGGTGTTATGTTAGCGTTGAACAAAATATTTTTTTAACTTTATTTGGCTATTATTTGAAGGGTTTACCACGGCGAAACCTCGATTTTTTTTCATTCCCACATGCATGCCAAATATGAGCCCATTTGAAAGTTTTTAATATTCATGTCAAAATGGTCTATAAAGGGTTAACCTATGAAAATGAGCCATTTTGAGATAAATTTTTAAAATTTTCAAATTAGCTAATATTTGCCATGCATAGGAGATGGCTAGAAATCATGTTTCATTATGGTATAAATATTGGTTAAATGAAGTTAAAAATAAATTTGACTCAGTGTTATGTTAGCGTTGAACAAAATATTTTTTTTAATTCATTTGGCTATTATTTGAAGGGATTAACACGGTGAAATCTTAATTTTTTGTCATTCCCAACATGCATGCCAAATATTGGCCCATTTAAAAATTTTCAATTTTCATGTCAAAATGGTCGATCCAAAGTGATTAACCAATGGAAATGGGCCATTCTTACATGAAAATTTCAAAATTTTCAAATCGATAATATTTGACATGCATGTTGGAGATGGCTAAAAAATCATGTTTCATTATAGTACCACTATAAATAATGGTTAAATGAAGTTAAAAATAAATTTTACTCGATGTTATGTTAGCGTTGAGTAAAATATTTTTTTAACTTCATTTGGCTATTATTTGAAGAGGTTAACACGGTGAAATCTCAAATTATTTTCATTCCAACATGCTTGCCAAATATTAGCTCATTTAAAAAAATTCAATTTTCATGTCAAATGGTCTATTTCCAAAGGGGTTAACCCATGGAAATGGGTCATTTTGACATAAAATTTCAAAATTTTCAAATTGGATAATATTTGACATGCATGTTGGAGATTGCTAGAAAATCATGTTTCATTATGGTACCTATATAATTAATGGTCAAATGAAGTTCAAAATAAATTTTACTCCGTGTTATTTAGTGTTGAACAAAATATTTTTTAAATTTTATTTGGCTATTATTTGAAGGGCTTAATAGGGTGAAACTTTGATTTTTTGTCATTCCCAACATGGATGCAAAATGTTAGCCCATTTGAAAATTTTCATGTCAAAATGTTCGATTTCCAAAAAGGTTAACTTATGAAAATTGGTCTTTTGGATATGAAAATATCAAAATTTTCAAATTGGCTAATATTTGACATGCATATGTCCGAGATGGTTAAAAAATCATGTTTCATTATGGTTTCTCTATAAATAATGGTGAAATAAAGTTCAAAATAAATTTTACTCGATGTTATGTTAGTATTGAACAAAATATATATTTTTAATTTTATTTGACTATTATTCGAAGGGTTTAATATAGTGAAACCTCCATTTTTTGCCATTCCCAACTTGCATGCCAAATAGTAGCTCATTTGAAAACTTAAAAAATTTCATATCAAAATGATCGATTTCCAAAGGGGTTAACCTATGGAAATGGACCATTTTGACCTGAAAATTTTTAAATTTTTAAATCGACTAATATTTGACATGCATGTTGGAGATGACTAAAATATCATGTTTCATTATGGTATCTCTATAAATAATGATGAAATGAAGTTAAAAATCAATTTTACTCCGTGTTATGTTATTGTTGAACCAAATATTTTTTGTAATTTCATTTGGCTATCATTTGAAGAGTGTTACATGGTGAAACCTCGATTTTTTGTCATTCCCAACAAGCATGCCAAATATTAGCCCATTTGAACATTTTCAATTTTAATGTCAAAATGATCGATTTCCAAAGGAGGTTAACCTATGGAAATTGGCCATTTTGACATAAAATATCAAAATTTTCAAATGAACTAATATTTGACATGCATATGTCTTAGATGGTTAAAAATCATATTTCATGATGGTACCCTATAAATAATGGTCAAATAAAGTTCAAAATAAATTTTACGCGGTGTATGTTAGTATTGAACAAAATATTTTCTTAACTTCATTTGACTATTATTTGAAGGGTTTAACATAGTGAAACCTCAATTTTTTTCATTTCTAACATGCATGCTAAATATTAGCCCATTTGAAAATTTAAAAATTTTCATGTTAAAATGGTCAATTTCTAAAGGTGTTGAATGAAAATGGGTCATTGACATTAACTTTTTCAAATCAACTAATATTTTACATGTATGATTGAGATTGCTAAAAATCAAGTTTCATTATGGTACCTTTATAAATAATGATTAAATGAAGTTAAAAATCCAATTTTACTCGTTGTTATGTTAGTGTTGAAAAAAATACTTTTTAACTTTATTTGACTATTATTTGAAGGGTTTAACATAGTGAAACTTTGATTTTTGTTATTTCTAACATGAACCAAAACTATTTATTCAATAGTAATTCATGTCCTTCTTTTATAGATAGAATTTTTTTTTTTAGAAAACGTATTAGTAAAATGAAAGCGCAAAACAATTTAAGGCATGTCTCATAAAGGGTAATGTGTGAGCTCAAAATAAAGCTCCATAGACTCAAAAGAAAATCCTAATAAACTCAAAATAAAGCCCTAGTAAAATCAAAATAATTTCAAAATAAAACCGTCATAAAAAACCAAATTAAACACCATTCATTCAATACTAATTCATGTTCTCCTTTTCATCATTTATTGCGGTGTATTTGGAAATTTTTCAGAATTTCAACAACTTCCAAAGCTACATCTACCAGGCTTACAGAGAAAGGTTCGCTGATCAGGTGTTACCAGAAGCTTGTAATTCACTTCCAACGTCGAATTATTCGTTGAACGATGTGGAAGATTCGGTCGGCCAAAGTCGAGTTTGCTATCCTCAAGCAAATAGATGATCACTTCAAATGTGCTCAAAATAATTCGAGGTTGTGATTTATGAAAGGCAAAATAATTTTTATTTCAGAAATCCGTACCAGACACACCCTTAACAATTAATCCACTTAAATCTAATAATGATTCAACAAATCATCGGTCAATCTGCTTTACAAAAGGACTACCAATCAAACACATAATAAAATCAAATTTCCCGATATACCCCTGACCGATTGCCCTATTTACTTCAAAAATATATCAATCTTCACGATCGAATAAAAAATTTTAAACACTCTCTGTTTTAGTTCCGCCACGTTGACGATACTTTCACCAACGGTGAACCTTTCCACTCAAGAACCATCTCGTCTCCCTCATCCCCGCCGATTCTAACTCCATACGACGTCATCCTCTCGTTCATCATTTCTTTGGCTTCTTCCAAGCTTTCTTTGCTCACTCTCCATTTTCTCACCGTTGGCGCCCCTTCCTTCTTATTTTGAATCTCACTCATCTCCGACCACCGTCGGAACCATCCCACCGCAGATATAAAAGGCGCCACAAACAGACACTCCAGCGCCATCCTCGCCTCTGCCAGCTCCGGAAAATTCAATTCAATCGACTCCAATAATGACCTGTAATACTCCATATTTCTTTCGAAAAACGATCCAAATCCTGAACAGTCGTTTAAACTCTCCCAAGCTTCACCTTCTCCGCGAGTCACAATCCCACCCGACTCGTTGACCAACTCGTTACCCAACTCGAGAAACTCGTCAACCAATTTCCTGCTCCTTACTCTCCTCATGTGTGGAAGCCCAACCATACAATTGAAAACACACCATTCCAACTTCTTCATCTTCTTCCTTCTCTCCATTTCTTCCCGAAGATCTTCGATTCGGATCCCTCGAATCTCCATTTTCAACCCGACCCGGTTAGAATGATCCCTCAGCCGTCTCTTAACTTCTTCGAAATTCCACATAGCCGGGCATCCTAATTCCGCCTCCGAAAATTCCATTTCTCCCCAATCGTTTACAGCCATTAGATTAACTGACTTGACTCCCCTCATCCGGGAGAGAGTGTCGATCACCGGTGGCCATTGGACGCCTTCCCCAATGTCGAAATCGACAATGTGGATCGACTCGGTTGCGATCGGAATTGACTCGACCATGGCCGAATTGGCCGCGAAATGAGCGAATCTACCGTAAGGGAAGATCTGGTAGAATGCTCTGAAAGCTGCCTCGTAGTTTTTGAGAGCTTCTTGCTTAATGTAATCCACTTCTTTCCGAAGATCTTGCGAAAGGTTGAATGCCAGCCGCTCCAGAGAGTCTCCGGCAGGGCTTACTTTCTCGCTCACGCTCGCCATTATCACCTCCGCTAGCTGAATGTGGTCACCTTCCATCGCTTCCCCGTACGCTTTCAGTAGGTTGAAGACGCTGATCTCGTTCCCGAGTTCGCTCCCCTCTCCCGGTATGTTCAAACTCGCTACTTCAATCGCAGAGTTCGACAAGATCGACGTGCTTGGACTTAGGCTTGGGCTTGGGATTGCGCTACTGTATGCTTCGCTGTCGGTGAAATTTGGGTCGAATTGGTCCAAGCCCATGAGTAGCTCGTCGGTGGATAAGGTGACCATCATATTCATCATGCCTAACCCGTCGTCGGAGTGTTGTGAAACGTCGTCGGTTAACATGGATGAAAACTGGTGAAAGGAGGAATCTGCCATGATGTCATCCATGTCGTCGGACGTCGGCGGAAGAGGGAAATCGGTGGGAGAGTGATCATGACCGTAGGATTGATCATGGTCGAAATGGGAATTAATCATATTGTAGAATGGCCAAGATGACTGATTATTCAAAAGTTCTTCCTGCAAGTTCGTCATTGTTAGGTGTGATCAATTGAACAGAGAAGCTGAAACCTGAAATGATTGTGATGGATAGGAAGTTGGGTATTTATAATTTGTAACGAAGTTTCCAGATAATTAAGGGATTAATTAATTAATTGGTCCTTTATTTTAGTTACGGAATTATTTAACCTTGTTTAATTTTAGTTTAGAAGGAAAGAGAGTTTGGAAGGTTGCCAAATGTTTCTTCTTTGATTGGTAGAGTTTTGCAACTGCTTGTTTCTTGACATGGCAATACTCTCCCAATCTCTTGTCCCTAGTTTTTTTGTTGATTATCTGAATTTGTTAGGTTAGAGACATCTAATAACGTTATATCTCAATAATTTAAATTGATGGAAGGTTTAACGTTAATTTTCTCGACATTCCTTAACACGTAGTTACCTTTAGTCATCCTCCCGCTAAGCCATGTATTGGCATATTATGAGAAAATACGATATATCGAATGTTTGGGTGAATGATAAGTAATTTTATCCATCATTATAAGTGTGACGTTCAAGTTATTAAACAAAGGATGGCCTTCGAAGCTGAACCCGAATTAATACATTGATCATCATTTATACGTTCGGATTATTATAAGGATTGCAACACAACCTTCTAGCTAGTTGATCTCTAAGTACTAACATATAAATTAAACAATTGGTTACATCTTACATTCTAATTATAAGCAATGATCTGAATTGACCTGTCCTTCTCGTACAACTTACTCATAAACATTGATGTGAAACTTGGAGCAAATAATTTATAGCAAACACATGAATTAAAACATCAAGTACACCATATATTATATTTTTTGGTAATGGATATAGTTTATATTATAGAATAAGCCAAAAGAATTTGGTTGATATAGTACAGCTACAGTGGTGTGTGGTAACTGGTAAGGGAGCTTGAGCAAAACTTTGGCTACATCAATAATAGGATTAATTTTCCTGACCAATTTTAACTGAATATAAGACTCTATTATAAGCCTAACAAATAAATCCACCAGATTGCTTGAGCAATTCAAACAAATTCGTATTTCCTACTCTTTAATTAAATTAAATCAATTACTAAACTAATGACGCAAAAGTTTGGAATTAATAGTACCATATACATATTTGTATTTTGTGTATAGGTATATTTCGAGTACTGTGCCAACACCATTTCGGTTCGGCCAAATTAATTAAACCGGAATATCGATGAAACTTCCCCTTTAGAAGTCGTTTCTGTGGGTTTTTATTTCATACTAAGTAGTCGTTTGTTGGGCTTAGGTAGACATAATTCGCGTATTTTACGTCGCAAATAATCGTCGTACAACTCTCTTCAGTATCTCGTCCGGTATATACTATATAGTAATCGGAATTGTCTTAAAAGTAAAAAGAATAACCAAAAATACAAAAGAACACCCCCTAAACTATTTTACCAAACAGACATGGAAGATCACGAATTTGTTTTAGGCTTGATTTCCATGTGGTGAGATTGTGGCACTTGCACAGATATCTTTTCATGTGCCACTAGAATACTGGTACGTACTTTTCCAAGTACAAAAATAATCAGAAGAAATATTACATATAGCAATTAAATACGTCAACTTTTATTTTGTTTTTTTGGGCAAGTCCAAATTGGCGTTGACAGTTGTAATTACCCTTGGTTTGATATTTCAAATCTCTTTGTGCATATATAAAATTATAGAGGAAAACTTGTCCTTTCTCTATGTAATTTAGCTTAAAGTTTTCGATAGGTTTCGATAGGTTGGCCGGATCACGGGTTAGACGTGAGTACAAGACAACAAAACATAAAAGAACTCCTTCATGAAAGAAAAGGCAATATAACAGAAAACTTGGCGATTTTCGGATTACGTTGTAAACAAAGAGATTTATGAAGTAGATAGTAGTCAAATATGATATACACATAGTCACTTACGATACGAGAATCTAAGGCTGCAAAAGATTCCCCGAGTTCTGCATGCATGCATGTATATGTTATTTGCAAGAGTTTGACGTAACTGCATGTTTCACTTTTGTCGTGTCTTTTTCTTCCTTTCTATAGGATGGAAATTTATTTATTCTTTGGTTAATAGAAACCCACATTTGGATCGAATAGATAGAACACGTGATCTGTACAATATGATCATTCGTTTTCTTTTGGGAAAAAACACTCCTCTTAAAATAAACCTTAATTATTAGTTTATAAGTGAATTTTTTTTTGTCTGAAACTGATGAAAACTATGCGATCAAGCTGCCTTCTCCGGCAGATTACATCGTAAGATTTAAAATAGATAAAAGCTTTCCAAATTCACGGCTATGGGATCATTTGTGGCAGAAAAGGATAAGAAAAAGAACATAACTTATAATTCAATGGCTGCTCTTATCCTTGTTTTTGGACTACAATAGTTAGGTTAATTAGAAAGTCATATTATCCAAATCCTGATGTGGTAACACATTGTCTATTTTCCGGTAAAATTTTGTCCGCTTCAAATTTTAAATTTTTATACAGTTTTTTTAGGAAGTGCATCATGGTAAATTTCAGGAGGTCACCCATTTATATACTGATTCTGTCAAGAACCTTTATATTGTTTCGCATGGTAAGCCATGTACACGGAATGAGGGATACCGAAATTCGAAACGAAAACCTCTCGATCTTGTTAGACTCTAATTTCATGCCAAAAACTGTTACATTTCTCAATAACTCAAATTGTAAAAAGAGAGTCCAAATTAATTTTATAGTACTCATTAAAGATTTGACAACCCTCAAGAATTTGAACTTCAGAGTTTTTATGCAACACCCTCAATAGTGAAATCAATTTTTTTACTAAAATACCTTATATAACAGAGAAAAACTTAAAATTGACGAGGACGTAATGCTTTCTTAATAATTCCAACCTTAATTGGAAAATTAGTAGTGGTAATCCGCGTGCATGATCGTATCGCGGATTCATATGAGTGATAAGAGGAATCGTATTATTCAATCCAAGTCCAACGTTGTTGGATCTGACTACTATTATGAAGTTGAGCTTGATGAATCATCCTTTCCAATAACTTGTTTTCTCCTTCTGATCAAACCTAAATTGCTAGTTTAATTGAGTTAATAGAATAATTAGAAACCAAAATCAATTCGTTCAGTCTAGACCGTGTTGACGATTTTGAGTAAAAACATAAGGAAAGGAATCCTTGGACACATACGACACTTGTGTTGTCGAAATAATTTCACAGTTATTTTGGTGATCAAACATCCAAAATCGACATCCACATTGCCACATCCAAATCACCTCCACTCTGCAACAACCTTCAAACACCCTAGCGGGTGGTTTGAGTTCATTATTTCGTGCTTAAATGATAAAAATACATTATCACATAGTAATCATTAACATTTTCTAATTAAACATATTTCATAAAGCAAAATCCTAACATAGGTAACATATTGTCGCAACAACATCATCAAAGATTGACACTCAATTCAATCAATCATATTAGTTGTATTGTAAAATTCTTGAATATGGTTCTTGAAATCATGGTTCTTAGAATTCTTGAACAAATAAAAAAAATCACCCTTTAAGTAGTGTTATGTAAGCTAAGTTTTCTTAGTAAGATATCATTCAACTTAAATAACCTTCCTAACCCAATTTGCCACCAACCATAATCAATCACCTCAATATAACAGGAAAATGTATTTTAGGAATTTTATTAATTACATTTTCAGAGGTAGCATCATAGTGTGTATGTGGTGTAACTTTTCTTAATGAAAATAGAGTGTTAAAAATGGTTGCATTTCAATAATACGAATTGCCGAAAAAGGATTCATATTGATTACTATAATATTTATTAACATACCCTCAAATTAAAGCTCCAAAAAATCTATTTGTACAATTTTCTAAATAATATGCATAGCTTGAAAACTACCAGAATTGAAAACAGAAATATCTATTTTATAAAGCCCTAATATTATGTTAAAACTTGTTGCATCAAACTCAAAATTTTGGAAAAGAGTTCATGTTAATTTTTATAGTATTATTACTCTAAAGTAATATGCTAACAAAATAGAAAGAAGAATATAGCAGCAAGACAAAGTGTTGGAAACTAAACAACAGAGCAGGCATCAGAGCTTAGAGAAATGCCTTAATTATGGGTTGGAGGATGGACAAACACCAATGAGCCAACACATACGCTTTTTTGTACATATTCGACCAAATATTTTTGTTTTCATTTCTTTTTTCATAAATTAATTCATGAAGTAAAAAAACATGATGAAAAATACATGACCTTATAATTTGATTATAATGATCATCAAACCACCCGGTGACATAGAGTGAAATGGTATACCAACATAAAATGTGATGGAAATCGATTAAGAGCGGAATTGGCAAATCTAAATCAATATAAATAAGATCTCCGGACACAATATTCTATATAAATTTCTTGAGAAAAACAACTTAATATTTAAATCCGATACATAATCGACTTTGCAACCGGAATAATAAGCCCATACATTGTGGCTTAATCCTTTTGTTAATATTATTCGTCTCAATTATAAAAAAAAACCGTATTAATAACTAATCTATCCACTTTCTTTTCATTTGGTAGCTAGGGAACGTGAGTTAGAATTTTTCGCATTTTTAATAATTAATTTTCACTATCAGCTGGGTTGACAAATTCAGTAATTAAACCCACACGCTGGCACACAATTATCTCCACTTTTGTTTTCTTTTTCCACTAAATAATCCCTTAAATACAAACAACGTCCAAATTCCGGACAGTTTGTTCCAATCTCAATTCATTTTGGGATTTGGATTTCGCCAACAATCTCCGATCCCATCTCCCACGTCCAACAATGATCCAACAGAAACCAGTCCAACTATCCGTCGATCATGATCAATACCCCAATGGCAATTATCATCACATTCCGATGGACACCCCCCTGCCGATCAACCTCTCCTCCTTCCAAACCACCGTCCCCCAATCCAACGACTGGTTCGATTACTCTGCCGCCGGTGACAAACTCAGCAGTTTAGCTGTCCCCGTCGACCTCCCGCCCCTCGAATTGGACGAATTCGAGCCTCTCAAGCCTGCCGAAATCGAGGACGTCACCGCCTGGCTAAGCGGAGGAGGCGGCGATGGAGGATTTGGTGCGGCGGAACAGCCGCCCCCGCCGCCGCTTCAAGCGAATAATCACAATGCTGCTGCTACGGTCTTCGTCGGAGGACAGCAGCTCACGATCCCGACGGTTGGGGTTCCGATCAATAGCCGGGTGAGCGTCACTCACCTGACGAAGGCCTACGCGGAGGCGATGGAGAACAAGCAGCCGGAGCTGGCAGAGATGATCACCGGACGGATAAGCGAGAAAGTCAGCCCCACGGGGGAGATCAACAACCGATTGCTCTACTACGCTTTCCAGCCGATTGACAAGCAATCGGAGTATCTTAAGCAGGAATCAGGGAAAATTTTTGATAGAGCCTTGGAAGCTTTTTATCGGATTTTCCCCTACGGAATGGTGGCTCATTTCGCCGCCAATTCCGCCATCCTTGAAACGACGTCGTCTCTAAACCCCGACGTCCTCCACATTGTCGATTTTGACATTGGGGAAGGCGTACAGTGGCCCCCACTGATCCTCGCCCTCGCACAACAACAAAGACGAATCCCCCAAATCAATCAAAACATTCAAAATCCTAATTTCTATTACGACACAATTTTGCCAACCACAACAATGATTAAGTTAACCGCGATCAATTGGCGGAGCGAAGAGTCGTTGAATTCGAATTGTAGAAGATTCGAGTCGACAAAGAAACAACTTCAAGATTATGCGAGCTCGTTCGGGGTGACAATGAGGATCGAAGAAATGGAGATTCAAGAATTGAAGAGAAGTTTGAAAAAAGGAGGGAAAAGATGCTTGACGTTCAACTGTATGTGGGGACTACCTCATATGGGCCGGAGGCGGAGCAAGGCCCAAGTTTCAGAGTTTTTAGGCCTGGCGAGGGAGCTATTGAGCCAGCCCGGAGCCAACGGGTTATTGACTTTTAGTGACGGAAATGGTAATAACAGTAGTGACAGGAATAATGATTGCGGATTTGGGGGGTTCTTCGAGAGCTACATGGCGCATTACAGGGCGGTGCTGGAGTCGATGGAGTGGAGTTTTCCGGCGAGGCTACCGGAGGCGAGGCTGGCTATGGAGTATTTATTCGTGGCGCCGTTGATTCACTCGTCGGAGTGGGGAGGGAAGTGGGGAGAGGAGATGGCAGAGGAAGGGAGTGAGTTGGTTTCGAGGTTAGGATTCCAGCCAGTTACGATCACCGCCGGCGATGGGTTGGCGGAGGTGAGGGAGGTTGTTAGGGAAGGGGAGAGTCAGTACGGAGTGAGGATTGGCGGGGAGAATCAGAACGAAATGGTGCTTGAATGGAGAGGAACGCCGTTGGTTAAAGTCTCTGCTTGGAGATGATCATGATTGATCAACGGCGACGTTTTGCTGCCAGCCTCAGATGAAGCTTTTTTGCTGGAGAAGGAAGTTTTCTGGAGAATTGTTTGATTTTTTTGAAGATGGAGCACTAGCCATGTAATGTTCACTCTATTCATTTCATGAACATACCAAATCTTTGTGTGCAAAAAAGATTTGATTTCTCTGACTGGTTTTTCTTTGTGATTTTCAATTGTATACACAAGTTTGTTCTTTAATCTTGACTGTAACTTGTTACTGAAGTGATTAATACTATTGTCTTTCGAGTTCTTACAATTATTTGAAGCATTAAAGGCTCCTGGGATTTGACCACGCTGGTTCACTATTGCAATCCCTCCCTCGTATTGACTCCTGTGTTGACTTTAATTAACGGTTCAGATCGTCTTTCCAGATCTAACGGTTGTGAACTCTTCTTCATTTTTCTAAGTGCCTGTCTCTGTTGGTATACAACAGCCATGTATATTGTAAACTCGAATACACTCACTAGTAAAATGAAAGTATGAGATAATTTAAATTATATTAATTAAAAAATGAAAAATATCACAAAATTCATAAAGAGTAATATATGTAAGCTCAAAATAAAGCCTTATTAAATTTAAAATAAAACCTTGCCAAACTTAAAATAAAACCTTAAAAAATCACATTATTTATTGAATAATAATTTATATCCTCGTTTTATAAATAAAATACGCCTACGTGTCTAATTCTCCATCTCATGGTATGTTGCTTTACGATCTCTAGAAAATTCTAGTCAAGTGAGTGATGGTGATGGGCCTGTTTTGCTCATGATTGCAATGCAAAAGTGAGCTACCTTTCATTGGAGTGTTAAGGTGAGCTATATATTCATTCTGAATGAAGTCATTTGTTTCCTTGTAGTGATATGGTCTTCAAGTCGTTCCCGTGCAAAATGATGTTCATGGCAATCTTTCCTATTTGTTACATTCGTACTTGACATACACTGAATCAGTTTCGCGGCGAAGCGCAGATAGCCAACCTAGTTCGAATTAAGATTTCTAGGTAAATCCTGCAAGCACAAGGATTTCAAACCATCCAGGAATTCAAATGGCCACAAGTCTACAATTTTTCCATTTCATTCTGCAACTACAAATGCAGCACTTCAGGCATCAAGTTGTCTCTCCCCCCTCCATTTCTCCTTCTGTAAAGTACAAATATTTACAAGAAGTTTGTATACATCTCTCACTATCGCATTTCCCAGAGCCATATAAATATAAACCCAAGTGAATAAAAAGGTTTCAAAATTTATCCCTGGTTTTCTGCTGCTAGTTCGATTTTAAGTTAAGCTTTCGCGGCTGCTTTGTTGTACAGTTCCATCACATCGCCGTAGCCGGGATCTAGACACAATGCAGCTCGACAGTCCCGGAAAGTGTTGGCAAAATCCCCCATCGAGTCGTAGAAAGCTGCTCGAAGATGCAACAGTTGCAAGTCTGGCTTGAACGCTATCGCCCTCGTAAGCTCCGCTATTGCTTCACCTTCCTTGTGGTTATCCATCAGAACTGGAAAACCACATACAAACTCAGTAACCAGTCAGTTATGTCCATAAATACTGGGAATTTGAAGCAATACTACAAAAGAAAAGAACACTTACCGGCTGCCCTGTATCGATAAGGATATGTGCGCAACGGATCAAGCAGCGTCGCCTTGAAAAGATCGCTCTTTGCCATATCCTGATCGCAATATTCGGACCGTTTCTCGTAAGCCGAGGCATTGTTCCCGGCTTTCTCGATCAGCTTCGTCATCTCATCGTATGCGGCTTTTCGATCGTCTTTCAGATGATAAACTCGCGCCAGACCTTGGTGAGCTCTCGTGTGCATGATGTTGATGGCTTCGGTGTAGCATTCGGCAGCTCGGTCTAGATTCCCGCAGTCGACATAAACACTGCCTAGGTTATTCAGTGCCTTCACCAGCAAGCAATCAAAGATTCAAACTTCCATACATTTACAATCACATTCAATGGCTTTTAAGATTCGACATTCCGTATTCACCTGTCCTTTACGGAGACTATCTGACGGGCAGCAACTTCGAGCTTCTTCCAGAATTTGAATAACATTCCTTGAAGAGTTGGGATAAGGATTCGAATCTGCTAATATATACGCTTTCAGGAAAAACGCTTCGAACGACCTTTGAATCGAAACCGACTTCTCAGCTTTCGCCAGCGCTTCTTCTCGATTGCCTGTGTCGTAAAGAATCCAACCTTCGTAGACAAGTCTTTCGTGTTCCGTAGGAGAAAAGTTCCTAGCCAACCTCAAACTCCGCATTGCAGCCTTATGATAATTCAACCTAAACAATACAAACTAGCTATTAGAAATATAACTGGTCATAATTATAACTAGTTATTCAAACAAGTTATAAATATACCGTAAGAGCAAAAGAGATTGTCGGAACCAATAGATGCTCTTCTCCGGAGCATAAGCCAACATGTTGTGTACTAAAGCTAGCGATCCAATGTCGTCGACAGCGGACCATCGATCATAGAGTTGCATCCAACAACCAGCATCATCCCACTGATGAACAAGAGGGCTAAGAAGTTCCAGCAACTGATCACCTTTCACTTTCCCGTTATGCACCGTGTAGTAATTCGGTTCCAAAGCCAAGAGCGCCCTGATATCCTTAACAGCACCTTCGTAATCACGCAAACCGATCAAAGTCCAAGCCCGTAGCTCGAGGCAATCAGTAGACACTTTAAAGCCAATCACTTTCCCAAGTTCCAAAATCGCAGCCTCCCGTTTATCACCTTCCACCAACGAGACGGCTCTATACTTGTAAGGGAATGTAAGAGTGGGATCCATTTCTGTCGCTACTTCCAAATCGATCAGCTTCTCTTTCCTACTGCAGTACATTGCCCTCTCCTGATACATCCACCCGGCCGGTTTGTAACCCGAATCCGAATTAATCAACAAGTTCATCGCCTTGTACGCTAGATACTTATGTCCACGCTTGTACTTAGCCCTCGCCGAACCTACCGAAGAATAAACATGACCGGACTCAACCGCAGAATCAAACCATTTCTGAGCGTCTTTAAACTCGTTCCTCTCGAGCATCACGACTCCCAATTGATGATAAGCGATCCGCTTCTGCCAATCTTCGACCGAAAACTCTCCTAGCCGCTCTAGTAGCATGACCGTAGTGTTCGATTTCATATCGTCATCCATCGAAATCTGACTCAGAAAGTAATACAGCAGAAACGAAGCGTGTCCAGCAAGATTCAATCTTTCCTTACCTTCTGAAGTACAGAACAGTTTTCTAATGTAATGATGGTTCATCGAGCTCGGAAGCTCTCGAAGAAACACCTGCAAACAAGCTGCTACTGTAAGATAAGCTGTCTCTTCCAATCCGTAGTCGATAATCGACAATGCTACGTCCATGTCCAAGACTAAGAAAGCCAATCGAGAATCGCAAGTGGCTTTCAATTCGTCGCAGCAGAATCGATTTGCGAATGATAGAATCTCCAGAAGTAAAGGTAGATTATCAACAATGGCTAACTTCTTCGTCCTGCTGAAACTTTCAACTGCCTTCATTCCTTCCGCGGATATAGAATTCATGGAGAAGTATATCTTCCCCCTTCTTGATTCCGTGAAATCTCCGTACAGCATTGCCTTAAACGGCCTGGAAATCGATGCGATCTTGTACCTATTGCAATGAATCTCTTCTTTGCCGATGCAGAACGAAATATCCGCTTCGTCGTAGGAGGAAGTCGAACATTCATCTCTGATCAAAACAACATCATCGGAATCCGATCGTGATTGACAGCTGCAAGGATCATTGGCAGATTCAGGATCGTAACCGGAAATCAAGCATGACTTAGGGCATTCGATATTTCTCCCGCAACAATCCATCGCCGAAGTACCGATCAGCTCGTCCTCTCTCCTCTCGAATCTCAGCCAGGAAGCGAGCACAATTTTGGAGTGGACGTCGACGGCGTGCTGCCGAGCCGAACGGAGACTCCGCCGGAGCATCTTCGGGTCGGGTAGCCCGCGGAAGACGGCAGATTGTTCCAGGTAGAGTCCGCATTTCTCCGCCTCGGAGCAATCCTCAATCCTACGGTACATATCGGAAAGGGTTTCGACCATGTCAAGCGGCTTCAGCCATGGCTCGATCTGCGGCTCGAGGAGATCCGTCTCCGGTAAGCCTCGAGAAAGGAGATTTTCGACGGCGACGTCAGGCGTGTCCTGGACGAGTTTCGAAACGTCCATAGACCTCTCTTCGCCGCCGCAGCTTGGAACCCCTCCGCCACCGGAACCGCCGTTGGACGAATTGACAGCATAAACCTGAGAGCTTTTGCATCCATCTCTGAACTTCAATATACGAAGCGCTTGTGTGATTGCATTGTACAACATCTTCTCCCCCCCTCCAAATAAAAAAGGGGGGAAATGAAAACTTGGCGCTCGCCCTTTAACCCAATGAGCTGAAGAAGATCACCGGCCTATTAAGAACCCTAATAAAATGATGGGAGAGAGTTAAATGAGGTACCTTGTAGCCTGCAAAAACCACCGTTGAACAGAACGGAGGAGGAAGACGATGGTCAATGCAGGCTGCCGGCGGCGGAGAAATCTAGATTTCCCCCGTTTCCTTTACCCGGATAGATTCTCTGTTCTTTGATCTTTCAATTGGGTTTCTTTTCACAGAGAAATTAAGGGAGAAAGGATCTAGGAGAGGGAAAGGAAAGGATGGAAGATCATCAGCGGCAAGACGAACGATTGGGGAAATAGGAAATTTTTCTTTTGGTTAGAATTTTTTCTTAAAAAAGTTTATTGTAAAATTTGCCAAAATATTTAAAATTCTAAACTAATGGGACTGTTAATTATGTTATATTAAAATAATTAATTTGGTCTAAGAAGACAGAGCGTCTTAGCATTGTCGACAGACAACTATGTCGCCGTTACCGAAGCGTCCTCCGACCGACGAGGTGGCCTTTGCGTGTGTTGTCGTCGTCGTCATTTTAAGCTCTCAAAGGTTCAAGTTTGTCGCCAATTATTTTTAATGTAACATGTTGCTTTTCAGTCCCTCCATTAACTCACTAAGCTGGTTAAGTGCAATGAAATTTCATCCTTCTTTTGAGTTATATTTACAGCGTTCATCGATGTTCGTTCGTAATAATTCGGTCGCATATATTTCTACGAACGATTACTAAATTATTAAACAAAATTTTAATTATTATAAATTTTGCTTCGCTGTCACTGGCAGTGGGTGCCACTCGCAGATTTTGCTCCTATGAATGCGGATGGAAGTGGGAACTGAAGAAGTACAATCCGCCAATTGGGACAGACGAGATGGAGCGAATGCTTATGTGGGCCCAGATTAAGAGTTCGAGTTTTTGGTGAAAATGGCTCAATGACATTGGTGCAGGTCCATATATGGTGTCCAATGGACTTTGCTCTGCCATCGGGCCCGCCAGCTATGGGGCCATCGACACTTCATTAGTTAGTAGATCTCAAGTTTGATCGGAGATGAGATAGGTTGAACTTATTTTGCTATTATGGGGAGTATTGGTTACCAATTTGTCAATTAATCATGAGGTTGAAATTTCAACCTTTGTTTATTAAATAGAGTATGTTTTAGTTGCTTATCATCTTGTTCAAGTATTTATGATGAAGAGATTGATTATCACCGTTTGGAACAAAACCAACTAGAATCAATCCAAATATTCAACTTTTTTGTTGAAAATTTTTTAAGTATAGTGTCGTAACCCTTATTTAGAATCATTTTGTTTTCAAAGACACCACGTACGTACATCTAACGACACCAATAAGATAAAACAGGATCATAAATAGGAAGAGAGTAAACACGAAAGGGCATCGCGTGCCCAATGCTAGCGAGGCAGTCTGCTGCATGACTGCCTTCTCGATAAACATGAATAAACTCGATCCCCCACCTTCAGTATCAACTCATGTATCTGATTCACAACAACAGAATGCCGATGAATAATCGCCTTGGTGTATCGACTACAATGCGCAACGGAAATCGAACCGCAACTTTACTTTTTGATATCCTCTCTCCCAAATTATATTAAGACAAATTTACAAATCCTCACCTTCAAACCTATATCAAATATTAAAAAAAATCTCAAAAAAGGATTAATGGGGGAAGAGTATAGCTAATTAAAACCTTGCAATATTATTGGCTAATCTCTTAATCCCAATTTGCCACCTAATTACCCGACCTATGAACACATTGTTTGCCATATTTGGTGCAAACAAGAATGAAACAAACGGTGACTTAAAATCCAATTAACGTATGAAATTTTTTCAAAGTACTCCACCCTGGACTTCGTGTCTCATTCCCATTGGTCAATATCTCTACATCAATTAACACCAAACCCTTGACAGCACCCATTCTTATGTTATAGACAAGTGGATAAAGTTTCATATTGTAGATGATTTTGTTATTTGGTTAATTTGCAGGTTTTATAGACTTTTAAATTATTATTTTTAAGTTAGAAATAGACGGCGAATATTATGTTATAAGAGAAAAAAGAAATAAATATAATATTAATATTTATCTATTTATATATGAAGTATGGTTGGATTCGAACATGATATATTCAGGTCATTAACCACATAACATAATCAATTGCACTATTTTATGGGTGTAGACTTTTGAATTGATCAGAGTTATAAGTTATTCACTTCTGATCAATTCAAATTGTTAACCAATATTTTGTATCGAGACGGGTTTAAAATGGATCAAATCTTTGATGACCGTGAGTAGTTATCTAACTTATTCCAAACGGTCACCTCACTTAATTAATTTCTATGGGTTTATATTTTGCATGGTGTAGGTGTTATTGGTATTCTTTTATGAATGGGATAGTTATTATTATTATTATATATAAGGTTAGTCCAACTACCTAATTGAGTAATTGATAAAAATAATATATATAAAAGTTCGTGAATTAATTATTAACAAATGAAAAACCATGGATGAAAGAAATGAGAGCAGCTGTTGAAGTTTCTCTGAAAGTAGGAAGTTGGAATATTTGTGGTTTGGTTCGAATAATTAGAGAGAAAGCAAAGTATAGTGAAATATTTCGAAAAGTGAAAGTTGGGGTATTGATGTTATGGAGTTGGTTCTCTAAGGCAACCCCTCTATATACATAACAAACTAACATGGAATCGTAAATTAGTGCTTGATCGTTCGCAGTACATGCGCCCCTAATCCAAGACCTAACATGACTGTTTTGTAGAAATAATCAAAACCAACCGAACCGGGTTCATATACCGGGCCAACCGCACTAATTTAGTCAATATATCCTACTTGTGATCAAAGGGCTCTGTAACAACTATGGCGTCATCATGATCATGATCATGCATCAGGGGCTGATAATATAATTATGAAGAATAATATTATGAAATATTAATTAATTAGTCACTGATGTTGATTATGAATTGATGATGATGATGATGATACAATATGCATGCATGGGCCATGGGACGATTACATTGTTAATGATTAGATAATTAAATTAAAAATAGAAAGAGTAATTAATTAATTAAATAAATTAAATGGTGGGGATGGGGGACATGCAGCTAAGCTTGGTGGTATAAAACGACAGACATCCTCATTCTGAAATAATGCTAGAGATCCGCATTAATAGCTTCACGTATTCTCATGCATATTTAAATAATAATTATTATTATTATAATTAAACATAATTAATTGTTTTGGTAATACATAAAATGACAAAACCAAGAGAATATTCAACAGCAGCAGGCAGTGTTAGGAGTTGACCTCACAGGCTAGATGTTGGAGTGAACCTTTCCATCGATCAACCCACCCTTAGCTTCATTTCTTTTATAAACTTCCTCACCATTCCCACCCTTTTTAAAACCTACCCAAATTCGATTAATTCGATCAAGTATTCGCCATCTATTTTCAAACTCTTTTAACAACATGAAAAGACCAAAAAAGTTTTGCCTTGTTTCTCTATCTTGTAAGAGACGGAAGGCCGGAAGGCGCCTTTGATGCTCTTCCAGTTAAAAAGTGAGACTTCGAGTAGCGGATCATTTAGGAGGATTTTCTCCCCTTTTCATGACCCAACGCAAATTTTGGATCTAAAACTTGGACGATATGTAATTTTTATTATGTGTTTAAGTGAATTTGTATGTTTTGTAAATGTGGCTGAGTGTATTAGAACTTTTCTAGTATTTGGTTTCCTTACTCCTATATTAAAAACCAATGGGTCTCAATATAACTCAAGTTTTGTGGGAGACATTCGACATTATTACTTTTACATCTCTCATTGACATGAGCTCCCTTGATTAAACGAAATTTCTCAAAAGAGTACGTATGTATAAAGTTTTGGACATCTTCGACAAGTCATGTGCAACGAATTGATGGTGGTTATGTTTTTGCCCCCTCCGACCAACTGTAGTCTAAATATTTTGTGATGAAACCGGCGAGATGCTTGTGATCATCAAAAGAGGACCAATTTCAAGCAGCTGAGGTTTCTATCTAACCCCTTAATATAAAGGTGGACATTAGTTCATCCTTACGCGTGGGAAGAATGAAAAAGGTTTCCCGACCGTGCATGCATGGCCCTTACAGCCGAAAAGCTAGCCCTGCCTTTTTACTCGGATCACGATTTTGTACTACTTTTCTGTTGATGCCGACGGGTAACTGCCACTGCTCATTTCCACGCCGTGAATGAAAACATACCAACAAGTTAGCAGTCACACTCCCTCAAACACAATCTCTCAGAAGAGTTGTGATTTGCAGAGCTTCACGTAATAAGTCATGTTCACGGAATGGAGGCAATCGAAATTCAAAACAAAAACCTTTTTGATCTTTAAAAACTCTGATATCATGTTGTGAATTAATTTTAACCTATTGATGACTGTGTTACGGCTGGGGTTTGGAGACCGTTTTTGCACTTGTACATTTCGTTGAAATATAGTTATGTCTTCTATGTATTCATTCCTAAAAACCAAACTAAATAAATAAAAAATCGCTGCCTTTCAACGTTGATAGGACCAAAACTGTAACATGAATTAATAAAATTAAATAACAACAAAAACATCGCTATTTACCAAGAACAAACATTTTAGGAATGGTACGTACGACCAGAATTCATGCTTCGTGTTTCGTATTAATTAATAATAATAATATTATACGATGTCGTCTAGATCTCGAAGCGGGAGTGGCGCTGGCGATCGAGCTGGTCGAGAAAATTGGAAACCGATCTTTTGTTGTCAGTTTGTTCTATTATATTTTTTAAATATATATTAAAGCAATAATGCGATTTTTAAGAATAATAATTGAGATAATCCATGTGATTGTTTTCTCTCTGGTTTTTATTGAGAAATGGGGAGGGGGGGAAATTCTATTTATAAATAGATAAGGACGGATCCCTACTCTCCCGTGGTAATGCGAATTTCTGTCTCATTTGTCCACTTTGACTTCCCCTCTCAATTTTCACACCATTATTATATGTGGTTTAATCAAGTCCTGTGTATACTCTAGACATTTCAATCTAGATCAATTCTGGCTCTTTATTTGTATAAAGATGTTCTAGTCAAGTGATTATAGTTATTGGAAGTTTAGAATATATAATTATTTTTCTGAAATTTTTATGAGTTCACATCGCTGGTCTCATCTGAGTTGACAATTGACAACTTCATAGTTCATCTGATGGTTGCATCACCCAATATAGTATCCGTCAAAAAGGCTCTTCATATATAAAAAGAAAAAATGTCTAGCTCGTTGGTACTTATTTTTCATATTGATCCAAGTTGGTAGTGTGAATAACGGTTGCATTTTGTGAGGAGATCGAGTTCATATAACACTTTGTTACATGTCCTTTTAGAGGAAAATCTTAAGAAGAATCGAGACTTCCACGGGTTTTTCACAAGTGTTGTGCAGGATAATTAAACATAGTTATATCGGGAGCTAATCAACGAGATTCTATATCAAGGACATATCTGTTGGACAAATGATATAGCATTAAATAAAGTATCGGAGTAACTAGAGTTATTATAAAGAAGTTTTATATATATATATATATATATATATATATATATATATATATATATATATATATATATATAACTTTAGCACGTCCCATCAGACAAAATCTGTAAAAGGGTTGAAAGTTTGCATACAAGTCCATTCAAACATTGTGCGTGTGAAATGGTTATATTAAAAGTTAACAAGAATCAGTGTTAGAACCTCTCGATATCAAAAGACTCTAACATCATGATTTAATGTGTTAGAAAAAATTTACTGTAATTGATTTATATAACATTCATTAACACAGGATTGAATCTAGAGAGTAACTGCTATAAGCATGTTTTCTCTCTTTTTCAATGACAAAAGTGATAAATTTATTATAAATAATAAATTTTTTATTTTGACTTACAATATTTTAAATTTAACTACACGTGATTTTTAATTTTGAATCCATCGTATATTAACAAGTAGCTCGAGCAACATGGAAGGATGAAGGCCATATCACATATATGCATAATTGGTTTATAATATCATAAAATAAAAAAAATGCAATAATGTAGTTCTTGGTTTTCAGAAGAAATGAATGCGACTATGGTTTGGTTTGTCAAACTCGTGGAAATTGGAACACATAAGTCGTATTAACAAGGTCCCACAAATTCTATTTCTTTATTCTTCTCTAAAAGTATAAAGTATGAACTCATGAGACATTCCAAAGTCACAAGTCTACATACCTCAAACCCATGTCAAACTTTGCGGATTGCTCAAATCTCATTTAAACTTGAAATAATCGACGACCCAGCAACCAACCATCTGCTCGATCAGTAGCCCGATCGACCCGGGTGGTCATCACTTGACAAAAGCCAATAGAAAATATACGGCATTATTGCTTGACAAATAGTGTCCTTCTGAGTAGTGTTACAGTTAGGGTTTACAGTAGAGACACAGTGAAGGGTTTAAATAGAGAACTTGAAATGGCGATTCACACTTGCAGGTTCGGTTTGCATTCATTACAAACATTCCTCAATGCCCCTCTAGCTTCTCTCTATGCAAGCTAATTGAGAAAAAACATTTTCAAACAAAAAAAATTATTTTAAATTGATACAATTATTTATATACACTACTCGTCCTTTCACATCAATAATGTCAATATTATGGACATTTGTGTCGAGCTCACACGAAGTTACGAATACTTATTTTGTACCAACAGAGATATCATAAACTTTCGGTACGTATATCAGGTCATCTAATTATTATAAATCTCGCCATTGATAAAAAAACTACTACAAATCTTGCCTGATGACGGTATCATAAAATGTGATACCCATGGAAGGAATTCATCGTTATATATATAACAAAAAGACTACTACAAAACTAGCTATAAACCGGTTTATCCAAAATATTAGTATAATTTCATTGTTAGGCTAATTGAATATAAACATGACACGCTGAACAGGAACAACTAAATCCACGACAATCTACTTATATCTCTCGTAATCCATTCGAGCCTAAGCAATATCCCTACTACTGTAGGAAAAACATGATCAATAAAATATGTACATTAATAAAGCTCTCAAATCGTTCTAAGTTCCAACCAAGTGTTTTACCAACTCATCAACGATAACAGGATCATCATCAACTAAAATTCGCCGTTCGTCTAAAAGAATTAGAATCCATCTAAATATATTATATACTTATATCTCTCGTTTTCGATCCAGACCCGAACAAACCAGTCTGCTTCAAAGAAAGCCAAAACAATACTTCAATATATTTTGGTCGTATATAACAATTGCTCGTGATCAAACATTTATATACTCTCAAATCATTCTAACCAAGTGTTTTATCGACTCAACTGTAACAGGTCACCGGTCACATGCAAGACAAATACACAAACCATGACATTCACACACATGATGCCCATCATGTACATGCCCCATGGATAGCAAACCATCCATATGCAAACAAGGATATATCGCTACATTTAAAAAAAAAATCCTGACCAAGGACGGATTGGGCTAATATTTAATAATCAGATTTGGTAAGAATAACCAAGTGTTGAATTATCTTTCATAAAAAGAATTATTTTATATATACATATAAAAACAAAACAAATAAACGTTGAATCGATGACCCTATTTGCAGAAAACCCAGAGACCCATTCGACCCCATCTCCCTCTCTCTCCTTCTTCCTCTGTCAAAGATCTCTGGACATAGCTAAAGCTAGGGCTTTTGGATTTTCAAGGCCAGAGGAAACCAAGAAGAAAAAAAAAAGGTAAATAAAAAAAAGGGCTCAGTGGGTAGATCATAATCGTAAAGCTTGTTTTGTTTTTACTGTCTGTCTCATGTTTTGTTTCAATTCCTCTGCAGCAAACAAACAAAACTACTTCTTACAGAGAGAGAGAGAGAAAGAGATGCAGGAATTGATCAGTCATGGGGGAATTTCCACGGGAAGCTGTGGTGGGGGAAAGACTAGTACAAACGAGGAAGAAGATGAGCTGCCCGGGGCCGGGCCGGGCAGCTGTTCTAGCAACAGTACGGTCGAGGAGGAGGACGACGACGACGAGGACGAGGAAGGAAAAGTTGGTAAAAGTAAAACGACGTCGTCTTCTGTTAGGCCGTACGTTAGATCCAAGCTGCCCAGGCTGAGGTGGACGCCGGAGCTTCATCACTCGTTTGTTAAGGCCGTGGAAAGGCTTGGTGGCCAAGAGAGTAAGTAACCACAAATTTAATCCGACGGTTGAGTTTTCATATTGATTTGATCGGGTGATTGTGATTGTATGATCTGGAACAGGAGCTACTCCGAAGCTGGTTCTTCAGTTGATGAATGTTCATGGGCTTAGCATCGCTCATGTCAAGAGCCATCTCCAGGTACTGATCACCTTGAGGGGCAAAACCGTGATTAAATCCTTGATTAATTGTTGGTTTAATTATCTGTCTTGATTTTTTTTCATGATCAGATGTACAGAAGTAAGAAGACTGACGATCCGAATCGAGGTAATTAATTAGAATTCATCTCGATTTAATATTCAAGATCTAGCTAGCTAGTCCAACGGTTCTGGATTCAGGATGCGGTTTAGGGTTGTGGGTAACTTGGTTATGATTTGGGGTCGTGGATAACTCATAATAACGTACGAGTGTAATACATCATATTCATCGAAATTGTTGAGGGAATTTATGAGTAGGGGATCGCTACAATGAGAGAAAGAAAGGGGTTTAATTTGGATAAAGTGGTGAGGCTAGGAGTTCAGGGATGAAGTGTGAGATGGTTCGAGATTACAATAGGTCATTTATAGTATAGTGGCGATTAATCTTTTTTTTTCATTTTAAAAGAGTTTTGGGTATTTATTTTATTCTTTTGAGATGCGCACGTAAATATGTATATGGATTCAGAACGGGAATGGGTGCAAATGTTTTGGTTATGATTTTAGAATATGTATATATAGTTCGAGTTGATGATATATAGAATTTGAAGTATATGTAACGGATATTCATTTTCCATCTCAAACGAATTTGTAGAATGCTTAATTCTACACATTTGAGATGGGACATGAGTAATAATCCGGATTCAAAATGGGTATGGATCGGATACCCATGTATGTCCACCTATTAGCCTCCAACTCCATTCTTGCCTATTAGGCACACGGTGTTTACAATCCTTAAAACAACATTTTCTTATAGTGTTTTCCAAATTAGAACATCGTTAATTTTTCTCCTAACATGTCGGAATTTTGTAACAGTAATATCCGAACAACACCGACATCTTCTCGAGAGTGGAGACCGGAACATATTCAACCTCAGCCAACTCCCAATGCTCCAAGGATTCAACACCACCCTCCGCCGCCACTACCCAATTTACAACGTCAACAAACCTCATTTCAACGACGACATAAATCAACGTCGTTTCCTCCAGTCAAGACTGACCGGACCACCGCCGGTTCCCGACAGGAACATTAATGGTACCAGCAGCTGGAAGTACTTTAGTACCACCACCACCAACATTATTAACTCTAACTTCCAACCCGCAACAACGACGTCGTTTATAACCAGCGGGGCCCACCTGAAGAGAAAGGCCGCCACGTCGGATGATGATGATCACAAGCTTGATCTGGAGCTGTCTCTGAAGCTAAAACAGCCCAAATGCGGAGAGAAGAACGACGTAGTTTCGATGGAGGAAAGTCGACGGCCACCGGAAGTAGGACGGTTACTTGAAAGTGAGTTGTCTTTGTCTTTGTGTTCGCCGTCTTCTTGTGATAGAGTTAATAAGAAAGAGCATGGGAAAAGGACGAGTACTCTGGATCTGACTATATGAATTTGTGGGGAGTGACCCCTGCATTGAATTCTAAGTGAGATCCTGAGGTACTTGTTCCATTGAATGAATGTTCCCTTGAAGTACCATTGAATGAATGCTCTTTTGCCCTTTTCAACCATGGAAATCTTCTTTTTTTTTTTAAATAATTTTAATCGCAACATGTCTAACCTGCATTTATAATCAATTTGTTCTCACAAATAGTGAATACTAATAGGCCAACGATTGATTAGAAATAGAAAATCACACTTATCAAAAGGGCATCATGTGCTTATCACTAGCAGGATAATTTGCTACATTTGATTGCATTCTCTATAGACATGAATAAGCTCGACTTCCCATATGCGTTACATCACCTCATTAATCTCGCTTGTGCATGTCTTAAAAGTTGAAATCGCTATTTAGGCAAGCCTCAATCCACAACTGACAAAGATAAGTTTTTAATTAGTTGATATTGTGTTCATATATATTATTCGTTATTTATCGATTATTCCCATAATAATAATTAAATAAAATGCGGTATCAAGACAAGTTGAAACTATTTTTATTTTTTGATCGGTACAAGATAGCAAGCGAAATGAACATTATAAGGGTGTCCGTTCGTAAGGTGTGCTAGACTCGAACAACAAATAATTAAAATAAAATGCGCTATCAACACAAGTTCAAACTAATTTTGTTGTCGGAGTAGACCTTTCGATTAGTACATGATAGAAACCGAATTAAACATTAACAAGGGTGTCCGTTCGTGTGTGTGCGCTAAACTCGAGCCAAAGACCTGTAGATAACCATCACATAACTCCGCCACTAGAATAACGCCAGTCAGATAATCAAAACTATTTATTCATTTATTGCGTAATTGAGAAGACAAAAACTAAATCAGAAAACCAAATCGGAAAGAACGTCGAGTCTTCGAGCGCTTCAAGGTTCAGAACGGCGTCGGATCATATCATTCTTGAGGCGCATCACCTTACCATCCATGTCCTTCATCACCCTAATATACTCAGCTGCAAACAAGCAAAATAAGCTTAATTGATACGTACCACATTCACTGTTTTGGTACTGGTACAAGCGTTACAATATATATTGTTAATACCTTCTTTCACAATTATCATCGTCTTTAGATTCTCTGTAGATCCACACAGTAAAACGTGATTGTTCTTCAGAAGAAGAGTCTCGTTGCGCGTCTCTTCAATTTTCGATTTCAATTCCGCAATTTTGACCTTCCCCGTAGCGATCTTGTTGCGGAGCGATTCGATATATTGTTGCTTCTTGGCTAAGATTTGCGAGCAGTTTGCGTGTTCGACAAGATCCTATATATAGTGTTCGACAAGATCCTATATATAACAGCACACACAAACACTAACACATAAAGAGGTTAAGAAAAATAAAACTATTTTTTGACACATTAGTAACATGTTTCACACAATTACCTGGTAAGGTCATCTATATTGTTGAATTTGTCCGTTGTGGACCAACCGACACGAAAAATCGGATAAGTGCTCTACTTTTTAGACATTGGGATGTCATATCTGACAACAACATCCCTCTTATTTTGAAAAAGGGTGTTGTTGTCAGATAAGTTTGCTATCTCTCCAGGTGATACATAAATGTCAGAATGTTTTTTATAAATTCGTCTGCAAACACTACTGGGTGGGTTAAATAACGAGGTGGTGTTCGTTTGTATAGAGCGAGACAAGCATCGAGGGTCCAAGGGCAGGGGTGTGGTGGGAGGACGGGGAGAATTTGGGCACCGATAAAGCTGGATCGGACAGATGAGGAGGAGGAAGAGGATGATGATGAGGGGGGGAATATGTTGTTGGTCAAGTTGATGATTAAGATGTGATTTGTGTGTGGAGATGAAGGGTGTAGCTTGTGGGTTTAAATAGGAGAAATAGGTTGACACTTGTGGAAAGCACTAAATGAGAGGATATCTCAATTAAGTCAGAAGGCAAGTACTTCATGACCATTCAAACTAGGTGGACTTTCGCTCTTCATTACTGGATGGGCTTCAAATATGTCGATGGAAGTCCATGGTTGCTAATTCATTTTAGGCCCAAGGTAGAATAAGAAGATTCACAGGCTTCTGACATACAGTCGAGACTTCTATTTTCCAACGCTGGCCCACCAACAGGATCTATAGTGATTAATAATATGTTTTGTTAAAAAAAATATCTAAACTATTTATACTTTTTTCTTCGGCCACCTCAGCATTTTTTACTACTTTTGAGAACTAAAAAACTGCCATAATTCTTTTTATTAGACAAAAAAGAATCATATCTGACAAGTCGAATGCATTAATATCTACACATTATACATACATATAGTTGGTCAAAATAATTCAAAAGAAAATAATAATAATAAAAAGAAATATTTTTTCAGCTGGTCAATATGAATATTCTAGATTAAGTACTTTTCTAATAAGTTCACCAAACCAGATTCCAAATGAGTACAAACATGATAAGTTATCTTATAGTTATTTTTTTGACATTTAGATGCCGTTTGTTTAATAATTCGTAAATAAAGTTGCTCACTTTATAATGCGCCATGTTCCTTTCTTCATACCACTGAGGTAGTGTTGGGCTGGTCTTACAATCTAAATTAATCTTAAATTTATTATATTTTTTTTTACTATCTTAATTTCTCCTATTAAAAACTATAACAAATTAATTTTTAAATTTTCTAATCTAAACAACCGTTGAGGCTAAAATAAGAAACAACTCCACCAAAGACTGGCCGATTCAGTCATCCAATAGTCAACGCAAGTTTGAACATTCCAAATTTCCACCTCACCAAACCCGGGCCCCATACCCCTCCCGGAAAATTCGTTCTTATAAAAAGCTATACAAGAACGACACCAGAGAAACAGAGCAATTCAATTCAGTAAGGAGCTAAATATGAATCAGACTCGGATTCCGATCGCCTACGGCCAGGTCGATCCGGCGGTGCCGGACTGGCTAAACAAAGGAGACAACGCATGGCAGATGACGTCATCCACCTTAGTGTCGATCCAGAGCATGCCCGGTCTAGTCGTCATCTACGCCAGCATCGTGAAGAAGAAATGGGCGGTCAACTCTGCTTTCATGGCGCTCTACGCCTTCGCCGCCGTCCTCATCTGCTGGGTTCTCTTGTGCTACCGCATGGCCTTCGGCGACGAGCTCTTACCGTTCTGGGGGAAAGGAGCTCCTGCTCTGGGGCAAAAGTATCTAATTCGCCGGGCGATCGTTCCAGCGAGCCCTCACCGTCAGGATGATGGGTCAGTCCACGTCATAGAGCCGTTTTATCCCATGGCTACTCTGGTTTATTTCCAGTTCACTTTTGCTGCGATTACTATGATTCTGCTGGCCGGATCTGTTTTGGGGAGGATGAATATTCGTGCTTGGATGGCGTTTGTTCCGCTGTGGCTTGTGTTTTCTTATACGGTGGGGGCGTTCAGTTTATGGGGAGGTGGATTTCTGTACCATTGGGGTGTTATTGATTACTCCGGCGGGTATGTGATTCATCTCTCCTCGGGGATCGCCGGACTCACTGCGGCTTACTGGGTAATTGTTTCGAAATTTTGAATGTTTCGGTTTGGTTTTGAAAGTTTTAAATTTTAAAATTTTGGTGGGCTGGATTTTGGTAAATTTAGGTAGGGCCGAGGTTGAAGGTGGACAGGGAGAGGTTCCCGCCGAACAACGTGCTGCTGATGCTCGCCGGAGCGGGGCTGCTGTGGATGGGGTGGTCGGGGTTCAACGGAGGGGCGCCATACGCAGCCAATATAGATGCTTCGATTGCGATTCTGAACACGAATATATGTGCCGCGACGAGCTTGCTGGTGTGGACGTCGCTGGATGTTGTGTTCTTCGGGAAGCCGTCGGTAATCGGAGCCGTGCAGGGAATGATGACCGGACTCGTTTGCATTACTCCTGGTGCAGGTAAATGTTTTTTGTTTTTTATTTAATTATGTTTATTGAATGTAATTAAGAATATTCCAAATCTCGGTAGTTCATGAACCTCCTCGAGTAAAATTATCAGGAAAAATAGATAAAAATCATGGTTAAGACTTATTAAATTTTCCGAATTCTGGGCTCCTCTAGTTAAAATGGTTATGTTTACCATCAGTTTTGGGCAAATCGATCTGCATTTTACTGATTTTTGCAACTGGTTCAACCGTGCTTGCTAACCGATGTGATGATTAAACATAATCTAATCATATCGGACGGATTGCATTATGGTATATAGTCTGACCGGTTGAACTAACCGGTATGGTATTGTTTTTTAATCAACGAATTTTATTTATGTTTTTCATTTATCATGGGTTAATTAGTAAGTCGGAAAATTGCGGTGGGCAGGGTTGGTACAATCTTGGGCGGCTATTGTAATGGGAATGCTATCTGGAAGCATTCCATGGGTGTCAATGATGGTTCTTCACAAAAAGTCCACTTTGCTACAGAAGGTATATTCTTTCACCCTAGAGAGCCCATAAGAAGCTGAAAGAAGTAAAAAAGCAATAATCCCCTATCATCAAAATAGCTATTACATAGATATTCAACAAGGCAGTCAGTCCTATGATCGAATTAGAGCAGAACGATGATTATTAAGGACCAAAATACAGCTGCATCCAACAGCTAAAAAACTGTGAATTCACCAGCATTGCCAAGTCAATGCTATTTCTCATGTAACTAGTTATACGTAAGGTGACTAACCAAGAAGATCAGTGCCATTCTGTGATTTGTCTGCTACTGTCTCTGCAACTTGTAGCTGAATTCCGGGATCAGAAGGGTCAATGGCAGTGCATCTCACGTAAAGAACGAATACAGATAGAGCCTGATGGTAAAACAAGCAAAAGCACCAGAGGAAAAGCATAAGCAAATGGTCTAAAGGTAGAAAGAACAATCAGCTTATATATGTCACACTCACCAAAAGAGAGTAAACACCAGTAGCTATATATTCATAGATGTCCTTCCCGAGAAACGGTGCAAAGAATGCGTAGTATGCAACCGATAGCAAGAAGAAAATTGTTATAGCCACAATCTGCTCCCCCAACAACAACAAAAGAAAGAGAAACAACATATTATACCAGCAGCAAAAAGCAGAATGTTGCAAATCTGAAAAAGGCCATTTCGTTGACTTTGAATCACTTCCTTCAACTTTTTAGGAAGACCAACATCAGCCACAGTCACACAATTCAACAGAAAGATTGCAACTTTGAAGCGAAAAAGAGTACACCCATTCATGAATTGAGTAAGCAAGATTTGAGTGCAGTGATAATTGACTAATCACGAATCCCATCAACCTAGAAATTGTGGGAAAATGATGGGAATGATAACTCAATTGAAAGCCCAGATGCCACTCATGAAATGATTAAAAAGGAAAGAATCATAGAAGGAGGGGAAAGCAGACAAATATGAGCAAGGGAAAATGGAGGAAACGACAAGTCGACAAGGAATAAAGAAAAAAGAACCTGAAAAGAGTGGACGGGGAGTTGCCATCCATGACGCCTAGCCATGGCTATCAAAGCAACTCTACTAAACCAATAATAATCCCCTTTTCCGTGACAACAAAGGAATGGGTAGCAATCAGAGGAATAGAGGAGTTGCCATAGGCGGCTGGCTACCTCAGAAGGAAGGGTTTGTATGGTTTAGTCTTGAGGAAGTCAAATTAGAGTGGAATAGACATCTCATTCAGCGAAATGTGAGTCTGCATTGTGAGAAAAGAAGGGAGTTGGTGGATCAATTTTGGGGAGAAAGCGGGCTAGAGCGAGAGAGAGAGAGAGTGTGTGTGTGAAGGGAGGATGGAAGGAAGAAGGAAGTTGAGTTTCGCTTTCTAGGGCTCCTCCTGTGGAGAAGACGAGACGACCAGTTGTTGTTTATTTTTCCTTTCCCTTTCAGTTTCTTCTCTGCTTTCTTCTACTGACGGAAATTGAGCAATTATTTTTCTTCTATTTTTTTCTGATAACAATAAAAGTATTTTTTTTATTAGCCAATTAAAATTTTAAAATATCTATTTGATTTATTAATTTTCGGTCCAACTTTAAGGATTTGTTTTATAAGATTGTATATATGTGTCATTTAGCACTAAGGAGATAGGAACTTATATCTCGTGAATGAGTTATAGCAACTAGATCAGAGCGTATTAACAACTTAGTTGATCTACGTAAGATCATAGTTGTAGATGATCGTTTTTTGGATTGCTTCAACAATCATGGATGCTCTAGTTGCTTTCTAAAAGACTTTTAAGAGTTTTGTTTATATGGTGTAGCGTAGTTGGTTGTATTGTGTGGTTTGAAACCTGAAGGTATCAAATTCGATTTTAATTACCTATATTATATTTCTTTTTTTTTATAAGGACGTATTGTTCGGTCTATCTATCTCTAACCAAAATAAAGAACTTGGTCCGATAAGAATGAGCGAAAGTTTTGAGTGTTTGAGCATTTAAATAAGTTTACCACTATATATATGACTTTTCTTTTTGTAATTAAGACGGTATAATTGTGAATTTTTCTTCATCAAAAGTCAACTATGACCATGACAATTTTGAATGCATAGACTTGGCAATAGGGAGGTTCGGAGATGGTTATGACATACTCATTACCCATCTACCTTTGTGGCGGTTATTAACCATAACCATCACCATCACCATTTCTATTTCGGTGATAGATTTCGTTCCATCCTCATACCCACCCGGTTATGGTTATAACCGCTCCTCCTAACGGTTAACCACCAATATGCAAGAAAAAAAAGGAATGAAAAGTCGAAAATGCATACACATTCATTCATCTGAAAAATTTTCAAATCTAATTCCAAACAATAGTAACAATAGCATTCTAGAACACTAAAAGCACTTGTGACTTGTTCTTGAAACTAAAAGCAAAAGTATTGTGTTGGGACATAGGGTTAAAATGTAAGTGGGTTGGGACAGTCAAATGGTATTGGACTTTATTACTTTAATAATATACGGGTAAGTAGAGGGTAAGTTACGGGTTGGGGATGGTTATGGGTATGGTTACGGTGATGGTGCGGTTACTTCGAAACCCATAACTTAACCTTACCCATTCGTAGCGGTTAACGGTTATAACCATAACCGCAAAATACCCAGTCAACGCGGTTAATAACCGTCAAACTTGATGAGGGTATGGTCGGTTTAACAATTAAACGATCAGGATTGCCAACCCTAGATTTCCTTTTATATAAAAACAGATAAGATTAACTGGACTGTGGAAGTTTCCTACACTTAACCAAACTTAGGAAAAGAAAAGTGGTTGTGAATCGTGAGTGTGAAGAGAATTCAAAAGGCAAAGCAAATGATTAAATAATAAGAGTGATGATTAGGATTATGATTATGATTATGATGATGATGTTGTTGCTGGCTGTTGACTTTGCCTAATTGCTTACCTTGCTATGTTCACTCATTATATCATAAGGTTCACTCTATATAATGGTGTTTAATAGACAACAAATATCCTTAGAAATCTCAACATATAACAAAGTTATCAGGGGTTTATAGATTGTATGGGAGGAAGGTTATATTAAAGTGACAGTTGGGTTCATTTTTTATTGAAGGAGGGTGGTGAGGTACAAAATTCTTATGAGATCGTTAATTTTTATAAAATATATTATTAAATTAAGATTAAAAAATTAAAGTTATTGATCGTATTTATTGAGAAGATAATTAAACAGCTTATTTCTTAGCTGGTTTAGGACACTATTGCATGTGTATTGGCGAGACTGTATGTGTATTAGCGTTCAGTAAAGTGTTCATGTTGATGTTAATCCCTTGCTATCTAACGTGAATTCTTCAGTATACTTGGTATATCGAAACTTTCGGTGTTGTCAGTTTTTTTTGTAACGTAAATCCATCACCAACGTTCATTTTCAGTTTGCGATCTCGACGGTTCACAATTATTCGGATATTGAATTTCTATTTCACATTTTATTTTTGATTTCATATATTTTCTCAATTTATAAAATAGTCACTCTCTTTAATTCCTATATACCAATTGATATAGTTGACATGACTAAAGGATTTTGAATAGATAAAATCAATACTTTCGATCATGTTTTCACCATATTGATGAGTTCGCTTTTAATATGGAAAGTCGTGTACAATTTGAAATGTTAGAGTTGTTAATAATAAAACATTAACACTTCAAATTTCGATCCGTCTCAAAGCATCCCAATTCTGCCATTATACTGAGGTTGTCAACCATCTCATCATCATATATAGTAGTTCTGTTTGTGATGGCATCAACATCAGCAGCCATGGAGCTTCCGGGCTATAGGTGCTACGATTTCCCTAACAACGGGATCTGTTTCAGGTGTGATGCAGGGCGCTGCTGCAGTAGCTCCAATTCCTGGTGTAGCAACAATGATTACAGTTACGAATGTAATTACTGTGCATTCCAATGTTTTGCACCTTGTCGTCCACTCAAGCGTTGTCCGCCTCAATATCATCATCTTGGATTAATAATGATACTACTACTATAGTAATCGAAATAGGATGAGCCTGTATCATTGGTATATAGGAATTGAAGAGAGTGACTAGTTTATAAATTGAGAAAATATGTGAGATTAAAAATAAAATATGAAATAGAAATTTAATATTCGAATAATTGTGAACCGTCGAGATCGTAAACTGAAAATGGACGTTGGTGATGGATTTACGTTACCAAAAAAAAACTGGGCACAACAAAAATTTCGATATACCAAATATACTAAAGAATTCACATCATATGTATGACTTGTTTGATATTTTTGAATCTATCCGATCATGAATCAGAGATAAATTGACTGTTCTCAATGAATCATATTCTTGTTGTCTATACACCACTTCATATGATTGTGAGATCACTCCTCAGTAGGCCAGTTATAATATTGATCAGACTTCTTCAGTATAAGACAGAACTCAACTTTCGATATCTGGGTTTCATAATATCCACCTATTTGTCTCATCTGCTGACAGCTTGTGGAAACATTAAAGGCTTCAAATCCCAATTACACGTTTATACATAAACTTTTTTTAATTTAAAAAATAATACGAACTATCTAAATTTTCAAAAATCCATGACATGCTGTTAGTTTTTTTGTTATTTTACATAGATAACATGACCTCTTATTTGACTAGTAAAAAATGTCGTATTAATTTTTTAATTACAAATTAATTAATTTTTAATAATAAAATAAAACTTAAATTAATTTCATCTCATAAAATATCTTTTGCACTTCCTCTTCCTCTTTTCAACGGCGGCGATGAATAATCTCCTCCGGTCAGCAAAAACCGATATTAGCATCGGCTATAAAAGTTGACATGTCAAACAAGAAATGTCACCTTTGTTCGCACTATCACTAATACAGTTATGCCACCTATACAAACTAATAATATGTCACGGGTTTTGAAAGTTTGGATAGTTCGTACCATCCTTAAAATTCAAAAAAAATCATGTAATTACGTCATCTTAGGTTTTAAGCCAACATTAAACTATATGTTTACGGTAATCGATCTTTTAATATAATCTGTCAAGTCAAATCCATTCAACTCTGCTATACTGTACTCCGAAGTCCATCAAAACGAGAGAAAAAAAACATACATGATCCTACCGGGGATTCCCATCCATCAAAGTTGCACAAAAGTAAACTCCGTCGGAAGATTGCCCCGACCCGGATCCGCCGGGGATGGCGGCTTGTGATCGGATCCACCTCCGCCGCCGGATTCGAGCTCAGAGGCGTCGGTATCGGAGTTGTAACAAGGGGCACAAGGGACATCCTCGATGTCCGGTTCATTAGACCGGTACTTGAAATTGTGAAGCAGGTGAACCGGCGACGCCATCGTACTGGGAGTTGACTCCCCGCTAGTCAACACTTGACCGCCGCCGCCACCGCCTTTGAATTTGGGAAGAGGAGAAGTAGCTCCTGACGACGACAAAGGACTTGCTCCTTCAGCTGATTGCCTCAACTTCTTCCTGTCCTGAGCCGCCTTCTGCCATTTCTTCAGCGCCTTTGCCGTCTGCTCCTCGAATATCGCCTGCTTCATGTTCGAACCCATCTGGGAAAATAACAAGACCATTTGAATAAGTTAAAGTTTGCAACTTTACCAAGTTTTTTCAATGATTGGCAGAGTTACTGACTTGGGTGACGAGAGAATAGAGAGGGAAGGTGATGTAGCTGCAGATGAACTGTAGGATTACTGCAAGGGAAAGCCTGACCATGATTGCGGCAGTGTTCTCCCTGAAGCAGTTGTTGAACTTGAATTCATACCAATTCCACAGCACGTAAGCCATTTGGAAGGCATTCTGGAAGAGAGTGTAGTGGATTAAGAGGAGAATCCATTGAGGACGGTTGAACCAGAAGTAACTGTTGTTAGGTTCAACGATTGGAGCTCCTCTCACGACTGTGCTCCTTTCTTGAATCTGTTGAGCCATGTCCATTATCACTAGCTCCAGCTTTGTACCCACCACCAGAAGTATCTGCACCAACAAATGTGTCAGAAAAGCATAGATATATATGTTATTAATCGAAAGTTTTGGTTTGCGATATCTTACGATGAAAGGGACTGCTGTCAGATAGGTGAGCGTGTGCCACCTATGAACGTTTAGAAGCATGAAGAGGATGGCGAATATCCACAGCGGGAAGCTGTAACATCAAACAGTACATAGACGTGTTACGAATTTTTATCAGTATGATCGAATCGTTCAATCTCACTATTTCTCTACCTGATACCAACAACCACTTTGAAGTCATCTTCCATGCATCTCTTTATGTATCTATGGAAGTCAAATTTGGCATTTGCATTTAGATGTGCCTGCATTACATCTCTTCTTTGGTCACCATTTTGACAAAAAAATGAGATGATGATGAGAAACCTACAATTAATAATATACTCACATTAATGAATCCATTTCTCATGGTCAAGTAATCTACTTTCGTGATCGAACCAGTGAACTGTCTAAAAAACGCGACCTGAAAAGGGTGATAGATCAAACAGTGAGCAAGAAAAACGTAATATATAATCAAAATGCGTTATAGGTAGTAATGAAGAGGAAGCTGAATATATTACAATCCATCTGATCCCAGGTGCATTGAAGATGCCAGAGTGCCTCTTTACAAATGAGGTCTGGTGTGCTAATCTGAACCTCGTTGGATCTGCCAAATTAACAGTCGAAATTATCAGACTGGAATAAAGACTGAAGGAAGGCAGTGTAGCAGTACCGTTAGTGAACTGGTACTCCACAGAAGATGTCTCAGACTCCCATGTCTTCCATTTCTTCACCTGATGATCCAATCCATAACAAAATCAGCTCACATCGATCCATATGACCCGAGTACAAGTCACGAACATCGAAATAAGGGAAGAAAGATACTTACTTTAGCTCTGCCAAGGGTCATGGTGATGACACAATATACAATATGGAAAACCGCTAGCACAAACACAAAAATGTGCAGCTGATGCACTCCTGTCACTGATATCAGTGGCACTTTCCCCTGCAAACATCATTACCAAACAAGCCAAGTACCAGTTTGCTTAGTTTCAGAATAAATAAATGAATAGAACTGTTTGTGTACATACTAACTTAAATTGTAAGTGTTGTACCTTAGATGAGCAGTAATCTGCACCACCTTCAGCTCCAGCCAACATACGATGATGCCATGAGTTTCCATCAAAGGAAAGGAGCTTCCTTCTCTCGTGATCCTCACCACCTTCGTCATTGTAGGAGTGATCATCATCGCTCGAACCAGTACTGCAAGGGAGCATCGTTCTACTAAGTTGGTGAGAGATGCATATCCTCGGGATGGCTCTTGTCCCCGCCGTCAGCAGCAGTGATATGAACCCCAACAGCATTAGCTCTACATGCATATAGATATACCCCACAGTTTTCGTTAAGGAGCTGACAACTGATCAAGTTATTTGGATGTAACATTTTTTTTCCAAAAGAATTACTGACCGGCTTTAACCTTCTCGAGAGCATCGATCATGGCCCTCTTCTGCCGCTTCTGGAACCACTGGGATTAGACAACAAAAACAAAGAAACATAATGATTCATGTTATCTAGAACATCCAAGGTGCATGATGATTATTTATACTTCAATAAATGAGCAAGATCAATCCTTTACATTCCCAAGTTTGAGGAGAGAATGTTCTAGAAGAATGGACAAGATGATGAAGATTGCACAGACGGCTGCCACTGCCCAAGTGGGTGTGTCATGCAGGGAGCGGTCTCCACTGCCACCTTCACCTCCAGCCATCAAAATTATTCAAACAAAATCACAAAGGGAAAATGTTATAAATTTCTTTTGTGATGATCAGAGGGAAAAATGGAAGGGAACTGAACTAGCTTTGTGGGATGAGAATGAGATAACTGCTCTGGGTTTTGGGGGTTTTGTGAAGATTAAGAAAAAGGGTAAAAAAGAAAAACTTAAGGTTTTCTTAGTGACGTGTGTTCCAATGCTGGGAAGCTGTCATCTTGTACTACATTGTTCTCTGTTTTGCTCTCCTTGTTTTTTTTTATCATACATTGAAGTTTGAACAGTTTGTTCAAAGACTAATTGGTGATACTTGGCCGGCCAATCTGGCTGGCTGTAGTGAAGACAAAGTTACAGGTTTAGTGTTTGCTTTCCATTTCTTTGCTTGATGCTTTATTCTGTTTAGTTCATGTTGTAAGTTGATCATGGTGAAACATGATTTTCATACACGGGAGACCTATTGTCAACAATCACTATAATTTACAACAAGAATTCAATTTTATCTCGAGTTTTAGGATCTCTTAGCTGCGAGATTTCGATCCTGGCTAATATTTTTAATTTTCGATATAGAGAACCTCAATAAATAACATGCAAAACCCTACCTAAACCGTGTGCGACTAAAAGTTTAGTCACGGTTGTGCGATTCTAATCCCGACTAAATTTTTAATCTCGATCAAGTTCAATTGCAGCCACATGTGGCAACAAGAACCAGTGGTTTGGTGGCTGGACAGTTGCGAGTGCCTTCCTGCCAGCTACCAATCAGTTTTTCACTACCGGAGTTCTTTTCGAAACATTTTTTTGGACAACCGGGGCTATTTTTCATGGACTTTTTTTGGCGATGTATTGTACTCAGTTTTGCTAGACGGTATATGTTTGTACAGAAAATACAAAAGGTGTATGTCTCGGCGGATTCAGAAAATTGAATAAGGGGTTCCGAGTTTATATTATAAAAAATCAACTATATAATAATAATAATAAATGAAAATTTTAAATAAAAATGAAAGACAACACATTTAATACTTAATATTTGTGTAATAACTATAGAATAGTTGAACACATATCATCTATAACGATTCACGGACAAAATTTTATATTTTGAAAATATTATTGAGGCTAAGACTATCTAAAATGGAGTTTTTTTAAAAGAATATTGTAATTTGTGGAGCATGCAAGAAGGGTAACAAACTATCATTGATTAATTCGTTATAAATATACATATGATGTAAAATTAAGTTACCATAAATTGTTATTAGCATCTTATCTGGATTGGTTGAGCACATATGATTTATATCTTTTTAAAATTTACTTATTAGGTTCAATCTTAATAAATCATAAGAACATAAGTGTTTATGACCAATCACCTGATTTAATGTTGCAATATATACAATAATGTATTTTAATTTACCTAATTTCAGTGTGGCAACACCAGATGTGTCACTTTTGATTTTTGTAATTATTTAACACTTAGACCCGATAAGCATATATATGTAACACTTAGATCCGATAAGTATAAATGTAAAAAAAATAAACTTGATTGGATATAGTTGATATTAAATTCCGATAACTTTGTTATTTTTATGTCAATCTATACTTTTTAACTCTCCTACAAATATGATATATACAAAATAAAAATAAAATACTTAGTTGATGTAACACTTAGACCCAATAATTTATATAACGAACAAACTTGATTGGACATGGTTAATAATTAATTCTAATAACCTTGAATGGTTGAAATGTAAAACAAAAAGGAGAAGCATTTAAATAGTAAAAAGGGAAGCATTTATGTAGTTATGATTTTACTAACGCAGATAAGAGAGTTGTAATGACGCAGTCGGAAGACAAGAAGAACTCGCAAGCGTCGAGTCCTGAAAGATAATCAAGTTTGCCAGCAACAAACTCGAAATATAAAGCTGTGGAATCCACCAGAAAGGAAAAATCCTTGGGTTTATTATTCAATGAAAGATAGAATACATGACTACTACCAATGATGTCTTTAAATACTAGTTCTCTAGCTAAAACCTATTAGGATAAGGAAAACTAAAAAAAAGTTTAAACCTATTAGGATAAGGAAAATCAAATAATATTTTAAATACTAATTGTTTAACTAAGACCTATCGAGATAAGGAAAAGGACTAAAACCTAATTAAATTAGGAAAATAACTCAAAGTCAACTCTTTTTCGATCCGGACAGTAAACTCACGGCATCATGTATGAATTAATTAATTAACTTATTCTTCGAAAAAACAATTAACTTTGTTAATAAAAACCGAAAAGTTGGATGTAAAAAAAATTAATAAAAGTTCCGCGTTAACTCTAATTTGGTGTGGGTGAGAGAAATATTAAATAAATAAAATAAGTTGAAATAAAATATTTATCTTGGTTGAAAGTTTAGAAGTAAAGATTGAAGTCTAAATAGGCAGTTATGTCGATATGATTGAATTTTTTTGCAGGTTGTAAACAAAAAGTAAAGGGTTTCAATGATCAAACTTATTAACTATTTGGTGTAAATATTTTTGGTGTAAATAAACTTTTCATTTTTTTTTACCATGTACAGACTTTTTATAACCGAATACACATCTATGTCTCTATACTCGTACAGGTCACAAAATTTTCATCATTATTTCTTCAATTTTAAAATCACTAGATCAAAGTAATTAAATCTGACGGTACATTGCTTCAAAAAGAAAATCTGACGGTACATATTGTACTGGCATCATCAGAATTCAGGAGGTCAATAGGAGGAGAAATTCAGGATGAAAACATACCACGGTTCCAACGGCTGGGAGCGGTCGGTACGGAGAGGTGATGTCCATCTTCGTCGATGTCACTTAAGCACCTAAAACGGCACCGTACGCACAATCCACCTGGACGCCCACTGTCTCTCAAGTCTGCAACTGAACAAACAAAATGGGGATCCCCTCGATACCATCGATAATGGAAGCTCTACTGTGAGTTCAAATTCCTCAAAATTATCAGCCTCTCCTCTCCCTGTCTTCGTCCATCCCGTTTAAAACCCTACTGTGATTGTATCCGCCCGAAGTGCAAAAGCACCCAGAAACCAACCATGTCTTCTTCTGCAATCTCAAACTCCCTTGTTCTCTCCAGAAACCCTCAGCTCTCCAACCTCTCTTCCGGTAAACGATTCCCTTCTCAAGATCTCCTCTTCTTGAAGCAATCCTTCCATTATTTTTCTTATTGAACTTGCTCTGAGGTTAGGATTGCCAAGATATATACACATTTTGCTATGAACTCTGAGAATTGTCTGTTTGTTTCCTTCCATTTCGTGATTAGTTTTGCGGTGAAGATTTCCTCTCAAGTCATCATTTGGACTCATTCTTTTTGCCAGGTGTTGGGCCTACTGTTTTGTCCTTCAACGAAACTCGTCCTCGGAGCCTCCGACTTGCTCAATCGAGAAGGTCGCTCGTCGTTCAAGCTGCCAGGTAGATGGATAAACTAACTAATCCCTTTTGCATCCTCCTAGTTGCTATTAGTGTTCTTTTTCTGTAGCATCTTCATACTGGCTTCGTGTTTATGTAGTGAATTGACCATAACAGGCGTTAGCTTGATTCCATTATGTTCAGAATGTTGATCAGTTTCATTATGTAGTGATTGAGTTGCGAGGAATACCTATCTTCTCTTTATTTTTGTTTACAGTGATGGCCATAAAGGATCAGGCAGTTCGGGAATCTTCATTGGTGGCTTTGTGTTGGGAGGACTGGTTGTTGGTGCACTTGGATGCGTCTTGGCACCTCAGGTCCTATCACCTTTCCCTTTTCTGGATTACTCTCCAAACTCTTTGGTTCGTTTAACTATTGTGATTACTCGTATGCTGTTAAATTAATGTAACGAGTTATCTCCATGGTTCAAAGATCTGCTATTGGCTTGTGATTTCTTGTTTTCCTTTTGTCTCTTCAGATCAGCAAGGCATTAGCTGGGACTGACCGGAAGGAGCTAATGAGGAAACTCCCCAAGTTCATCTATGATGAGGAGAAGGCTTTAGAGGTCAGCTATTTCTTTCCTCTTTTTTCGCAACTCAGAGCTTTTGATAACTCATCTTGTGAATTGGAGCTTCCCTTTTTTTGTAATGGATCCTAAAGATGTGTGAAATTCTGTCAGTGCTTCTCAGAACTGATTCCTGCTAGCTGCTGGTATACCATTCTTTTTATTGTGCATAATCCTGATTTGATACTACAAGCCTTTTCATTTCATACTCTTACTGGATATCTAATCTAGTTCAAACAGTTTCAGGACTTGATGAATCCTTTTTTTTACTGTGATGTCCTCATCAATGGACTTATTTGATTTTGCAGAAAACACGAAAGATATTGACGGAGAAGATTGCGCAGTTGAACTCCGCCATTGATGATGTGTCTGTACAGCTAAGAACAGATGGTGACGATTCTCCTCCTCCCAAGAGCAAGAAGAAGAGTGCCAACCCTGATGGAATCGAAGCTGCAATTTGAGATTATTCTGCAGTGTATTGTTTACAGTTGTGGTATACGGTTCCCCAAGTCATTAACGTCCAGTGATTTTGCTATGAAATAATAACAGCTGCTGAACCCTCATGTTAATGCCTCTTTCCTTATGATTCTTATTAGCTTGTTTCTGTGCTCGTGTGTTACTTTGTACTGTAAAACGGCCGCGGCCAATCTGACATGATTCATATACAATTCTGTTTTGTCTTTGGGCAGGACCGGACCTTTCGGTTTGATCTAAAAAACTTCTAACTTTCTTCTCGTCGATTTTTACAGTCCATTGCTGCTTATTTAAATGGGAAACCGGTGATTTGTTGTATAATCTACGAATATATATATATATATATATATATATGTTGTCTTTTGTTTTGAATTGATGTTACAAGTTTTTAGAGGTGCAATGTTCACGCACGACCGACTCATAAATCTCGCGGTTCGACCTCGGCTTGGTTTCTAACTTGGGATATTTGGATTCGGCGAGTAGTATCCACCATTGGACTACAACAGCCAGCAGCTCATATCGAGAATCTATTAGATGAGATTGACAAGAAAAAAGAAAGGTGAAGAAAAATGTGCCTCTCATTCTGATCATAACAGCAGACCTTATCCCACTTATTTTGTGGACTGGAACTCTCCCCCACACGATCTCCTTCACCAAATGGGAGCCATAAAAGTTTTCACTATATATGTAATCACATAACTCGATCAATTGCTCTTTAGTTGCAGCTAGCAAACCATGGCAACCCAAGCTGCACTTGCTCCTTCAAGAGTTCCAGGCACCACCAGGCTCCTTTCTTCCAGCAGGATTACCCACTCTTTCCCTTCTCAATGCTCCTCTAAGGTCTCTCTTTCTCTTCCTTTATTTATGTTCTCTTGATCATGCAGCAATCCTCCATCAACTGACCTTAGCTACTGATTTCCTTGACATGTTATGCAGAGGTTGGAAGTGGTCGAGTTCTCAGGGCTCCGTGTCAAGAGTGCCACTGATGGATCCTTATTCCACGCAGTTGCTCCCAGGGTTGGTATTTCTGTGCAGTCCCCGCATTTATTTTTATTTGTTGACTGCATGTTGTGATGAACATTGACTGCATGTTGTGATGAACATGGAGCTGTTAGTTGAATCAGGATTGCTGGAGACCTTGGCAAGATTTTAAGTTTTGGAGTTAGTTCGAAAGCACACTGGACAAAATTTGAAAACACACTCGGCCAAAACTTCAAGTTTGAAAATTTTACATAGAATTTCGTCATTTTGGAGCTGAGTGACCCTGGGTAGCGGCCTAGGTTCGCCCACCCCTGATTCCGCCATATTATAAGCTGACTGTTGGTTAGCCCTTCGCACCATAACTAGCCATGCTTACACTAAAAATAGGAAATCGACCATAGTTTTTAGTTTTTTCTAAGTCTTGAATGTTACTGTTAGCTAACTGTCAACATCACCATGGAACTAGGCTGCAGGATCTCCCCCTGCGAGGTTGGAGCCAGTTGCTAAGTTGAAGGTTGCAATTAATGGGTTCGGACGCATTGGTAGGAACTTCTTGCGATGCTGGCATGGTCGCAAAGATTCTCCTCTGGAAGTTATTGTCGTCAACGACAGTGGTGGTGTTAGGAATGTAAGTATCATGACTGCAATATATACACTTGATGTTGCTGGAATGAGAAAACCTGAAATCTTTATCTATGTAACAGGCTTCCCACTTGCTGAAGTATGACTCAATGCTCGGAACGTTCAAGGCCGATGTGAAAATCGTGGATGATGGCACCATCAGCGTTGATGGGAAGCTCATCAAAGTTGTCTCTAGCAGGGATCCCCTTAAGCTTCCATGGGCCGAGCTTGGAATCGACATTGTCATTGAGGGAACAGGAGTGTTCGTGGACGGGCCTGGCGCTGGAAAGCACATTCAAGCCGGTGCGAAGAAGGTTATCATCACTGCTCCTGCTAAAGGTGCTGACATTCCCACATATGTCCTTGGTGTTAATGAAAAGGATTACGGCCATGATGTTGCCAACATTGTCAGGTTTGGTTTTTATCTCATCTTTCAAATGGAGCTTTCTCCCCCAATCAGCAACATTTATGTTTAAAATATGATGACTGACTAATTTTTCCACATTGACTCTTCCCAGCAATGCTTCTTGCACCACAAACTGTCTGGCTCCTTTCGTCAAAGTCATCGATGAGGAATTCGGTAAGCTGACTCCCAACTGAAGCAAGCTTTTGTTCTTATGGGTTGTTTGGGTGGGTGGTATTTTGGAGCAAAATGATGTAGTAGTTGAGAATGTGAGATTTATGAGGTGCAAATGGTTTGTGTGCGGGAATTATCTTGTTTGGCTACTTTGATAACTGGATAATCAGTTATTTCAAATGCCATAACCCGAGATGCCACATATTTTTTTTTTAATATCAACCAAGTTATTTAGACAAGGTATCTGAAATAACTAAGTGAATTGTTTGAAATAATATACTACGGTTCGAAATGCCACAAATTTTGTGTTAGATGTCAAACGAGTAACTCATCCAAATGACCTCTTACCCGATAAAGACTGATAGGAAAGCGTTAGTTTCAGGTACTAATCAGTAGTGATTGATTGATTTTGCAGGCATTGTCAAGGGAACCATGACTACCACTCACTCCTACACCGGAGATCAGGTACTAAGTCTCGTTATAGTAACTTACTTAACTTTGTTGTTACTTAATTTTTGTCATGGTTTCACAAGTTACGTAATTCGATTGGTTGGTCTCATTTGAACGACACATAAGATTTTGCTATGTCACTTTGTTTCCTTTTGTTGAAGTACCTTGTAATCCAAAGAGATAGGTCTAATGATGATATGAGGATGTAGATATCTACGATACCCTTTTAATCATATAGATAGAATCTTTAGGATGGTAACCACTGCAAAGTACACTCAGTTGTAGTATATATCTTCAAGGTGACACCTTTTTTGGTCAGAAATACCGAAATCTAGCTTAAAACTGGTTTGGCATTGTAACCGTGCAGAGGTTGTTGGATGCTTCGCACCGGGACCTGAGGAGAGCAAGGGCTGCAGCTCTGAACATAGTGCCAACTAGCACAGGTGCAGCAAAAGCCGTGTCACTAGTCCTGCCTCAGCTGAAGGGGAAACTCAACGGTATTGCTCTCCGTGTCCCCACACCCAACGTTTCGGTTGTGGACCTAGTCGTGAACGTTGCGAAGAAAGGGATCTCCGCCGAGGATGTCAATGCTGCCTTCAGGAAGGCAGCAGAAGGACCCCTGAAGGGAATACTGGATGTGTGTGATGCTCCTCTTGTGTCTGTGGATTTCAGGTGTACCGATGTTTCGTCGACCATCGACTCCTCATTGACTATGGTTATGGGAGATGATATGGTGAAGGTTGTTGCCTGGTATGATAATGAATGGGGATACAGGTTAGTGTTAGAACACAAAATTAGACCATCTCTTTTTTGTTACAAACGTACAAATAAAGTGAAACTAAAATGGAGTGTTCTTTTGGGTGATTGAACAGTCAAAGGGTGGTGGATTTGGCACATTTGGTGGCGAGCAAGTGGCCAGGAGTTGCTGGAGCAGGAAGTGGAGATCCTCTGGAAGACTTCTGTGAGACAAACCCTTCTGAAGAGGAATGCAAAGTTTATGAAGCTTAGATTCAATGTTTTCTGTTTCCATTTCCTTTGTGGGTTTGGTCGTTTGTTATGTCGGGATATTGTGAAGAGAGATCGGTGCTAAGAGCAAAACATAGACTTCATGCTTGCAAACAAAAATAAGAAAATTGTTGTTCATAACAGGAGCTCTTAAAAGGTAGAGATGGCAAAGGGTAGGGTAGGGTATGGTGAGTAATTTCAAACAGCAGACACAGGTCGGATTCAAATGAGGGAGTACCGAGTACGAATTGTTGCTGCTGTAGATAGAACTTTGAAGACTTGTGGCAGCTGTAGGTTGCAGGTTTCAGACGAGAGAAAAAAGCGTATCTGGATTTGATTCGGTAGCAACGTCGCTTTTTCTTCATGCCCCTTTATCATTGTGTCTGTTAATTTGCCTTACGGACCCCACATCTGTATGGATCACAGTCTTGACTGTGTGAGGTACTAGAGGCGACGCAAGTGAGTCCACAGTCCACACTGTCAAACCATTTCAACAATGGCTCTTGCTCTTCCCCTGCTCCTCATTTCCCTCTTCCTCCTCCTCCGCCATTTCCCCACCGCCTCCGCCGTCGGAATCAACTACGGAACTCTCGGAAACAACCTCCCTCCCCCCAAAAAAGTAGCACAGCTCCTCCAGTCAACCCTCATCGACAAGGTCAAAATCTACGACACAAACCCCGATATCCTATCTGCCTTCTCCAACACCGGCATCGACTTAATCGTCGCCGTCGAAAACAACCTCCTCGCCAACCTCTCCGCCGACATTCCCTCTGCTGACTGCTGGCTCTCCTCTCGAATCCTCCCTTTCCTCCCCGCCACCTCCGTCGTCGCCGTCGCAGTCGGCAACGAGTACCTCACCACCGATCTCGACCACATGAATCCTAATTCCCTTCTCAAATCGATGCAGAACCTCCACTCCGCCCTCCAGTCCCGAGGCCTCGACCGGAAGATCAAGGTCACGACGCCGCACAGCATGGCGGTCCTCGCTTCCTCTTTCCCGCCTTCCTCCTCCACTTTCGCCGCCACTCTCATGCCTGTCATGACCTCGATAGTCGAGTTTCTCGCCGACACCGGCGCTCCTTTCATGATCAACGCTTATCCTTACTTCGCCTACAGAGATAACCCTACCTCCGTCGATCTGCAGTACGCCTTGCTTGGGAACGCCACCACCGCCGGAGGTGGAGTCCGTGACCCTGCTGGTTATGTGTACAGCAATATGCTGGACGCCCAAATTGACGCGGTCAGGTCCGCCGTAGCCGCGCTAGGTTTCGGGAACAGGATTGACATTACGGTATCGGAATCCGGATGGCCGTCAAAAGGAGATCCCGGAGAAAATGCAGCCACGCCGGGGAACGCCAAGGCTTACAACACTAGGCTGATTGAACGTACTCAGTCCAGCAAAGGCACTCCGATGAGTCCTAGAGCCAAGGTGAAAATTGAAAATTAAATTGTCTTTTTCTTTTGCATCCAGCACAACCCATCCTACCATAAGTCCCATGTTCTGCTATCGCATAACCATTGAATTGGAAGCAGGTGGAGATATTCGTGTTCTCGCTGTTCAACGAGAACAGGAAAGAAGGGGGAGCGAGCGAGAGGAACTTCGGGATATTCAACGGCGACGGATCCAAATCCTACCAAGTGGATCTGAGCTGCCAGTTCTGCAGTGGGTCCGGAACCGAAGGAGATGAGCGCACCAAGACAGCTGGCAGCAACAACAACTTATTAGTGGCGAGGGGACCGTCGGTGTGGTGCGTTGCGAAGCCGCACGCCGACGAGAAGCTGCTGCAGTCGGTGCTGGACTTCTGCTGCGGCGGAGGTGGCGTTGACTGCAGAGAGGTGTCGGAGAGCGGTGATTGCTACTCGCCGGGAAACAAGCTCCACGCTCACGCGTCGTTTGCCATGAACGCTTATTACCAGATGCACGGGAGGAACTACTGGAATTGTGACTTCAGTGATCCAAGTAATTATTTTCTGATAATACTGATTAATAAGCAGTTAATGGTGTTGGCAATTAACGATGGTGTTGTTAATTTTGGTACAGGTTATGGGAAATGCAGATATCCGCAGCAGTGATTCCTTAGGAAGGGTATGGTTGTATTTTAGCATTTTTATTTTTTTATTTTGTGTAATGATAGATGTATTAGACGGCGGGGATTGAAGATTTGAAATTTGGTTGTCTGTCGGCCTAAAGGACCGGACCAGAAAGCTTCTTCCCTTTGTCGTTGATATTTTCAGAATCACCGCCATCAAAGGTTCTTTTTACTGTTTTTTACGGCGGAAAAAGAAAAAGGTTTGTCAGCCCGTCAACCCGCTTGATAGATTCCTTTTATGCTGCGTCTCCTTTTCATTTAATAAATTTTTTTTGGGCGGTGCTATTTTATTAGTAAATGGATTATTATATTTTTTTGAAAAAATTATAAACTAAGTGGTTCATTTTTAGTCTAATTTTATCTTTTTGTTATTCAATTTTATTTCGAATATTCCGTTTTTATTAATACAATCCTTTTTATAAATAAATATTATGAAAGTTATATATAAAAAAAGAGTTAAATAAATATTAGTTACCAAGTAATCTTCAAAAATCAACATATCATAATAAAATGATTACAAAAATATATAAATAAAAAATAAAATATATATATCATCCGTATATTCAAAAAATAATAACTATTTCTTTTCAAATTTTTATTTATAATTTTTATTTTTTAAAATTATAAATAAATATATTAAATAAATATATGTTTTGAATATTGTAAAAAAAATGGATTGTAATTTATAAAACGGACTGCACAAAGTAAAAACGGACTGTACGAAGTAAAAATGGACAGTATTAGTAAAAAAAGACTGCACAAAGTAATTTTTAATTAAGGATATTTTAGTCTATTTACGAATTGCACGAAATAAAAGACGGACTGTATATAGCATTGGACATTTTTTTTACCGTAAACCACCATTTAACAATTCACCTCTTTTAATTGGTAATAATTCCTTTCAATATAACAAACTATTAGAGAAAGGAAACATCAAAGGGAAGGTTATCTTTTTTTGGTTTAAATCTCAATGCAAATGTATCTTAACCTTCATTCAAAATTAAACGAGATTAAGAAGAACTAAGTAAGTCATAAAACAATCAGTACAAAAGTGTTGGATCTAAGAGCTCAATACAATGAAAACCGAAAAAAAAGATGGACCCTTGTTAGTTAGGTAATTTATAACATAATTACATTTCCGATGGACGTGTAAAATTTGAACTTTCCACTCAAGGCGGATGAGGGTGGCATGGGCCTCTTTTATTGTCTGAACTGTTTAAAGAAAAAGGAAGTCCAACGATTGCCGGCAAACGGTCGGCGACACCAGAATCTAAATTTTATGTTTGAATTTGATGTCTTGTGATCTTACAAAACTAGAATTACCAGAATCTCACAGCCCATATTTTTTGGGCAGGTTACGGCCGAGAGAGATATGTTGACACCATCCTCTATCAAGTAAAACATGACGATTTTCTGTCATCGAGCTTTGGTCTGGTACATTTTACACTATATGGCACTAGGGTACTAACGAAAATGGAAGATTCATCGTGGAGCTCATAATGCATTTGGATAGGTTGATTTGCATTTAGTATTTGGATCAGTACTTCAAATCAACAGACCATCAATGCAAAGTGACAAACTATGTTGGTAGATGATAACAACGGTTGTACAACTAAAAGAAAGAATCTGCTAGATAGATGAATAAATGCTCTGTGGAAAACAATCTACAATGATACATAATATGTTGAAATCAATCAACTCTAAATAGTGAGCATGCATGAAGTAAATAACGAATGCTACCCCAGTCCAACCAAAGGGAATAGCCAAAATGTGTATAAATATGTACAACAATGGAGATAAATCATAATTAAGGGAGCGGCCGTACATCTTGGCAATAGAAAAAAATGGATGAATGTTGAAGATGTACAAGCTTTTTTCTGCATTTTCAAAAGAATCAAATGGTCAGCTGGTCAAAGCTTCTGTCACAAAACAAAAATTTCTAACCATGAACGTACTAGGTAAGGATCTGGACAATGTCTGTCCCTTCAAGGCCTCGGAGGACTCCCATTTCACGAGTTTTCGTTTTCGTCCAGCACGCCCTTGAGCAAGTTCAGACCTTCCAGCGATATGCTTCGTCGAACTCTTCTATGAGGGACCTCAATCCGGGGTGGTGGATCCCGCAAGAAGCATACAACTACGGCCGTTAGATTATCACACGTGTTTCGCTTCAGAGCTTCCCTGACCAACTCCTTCGAACATTTTTCAGGATCATTGTGAATCATCAGTTCTTTCCGGACAATGGTCACCGCACACTGGCTGCTCATTACATCCCACAGGCCGTCGCACCCCAATATCAAGAACTCGTCTTCCTCAGTCAAGCTCGTTCCTTGCAACTCGGGCTCAGCGCTCAGTGGGCATACAGAGCCCTTAGTACCCTTCATGTGCCAGTCACCGAGTGCACGCGAAACTGACAGCTGTCCGTTGAGGTATCCGTCGTAGATAACCCCGCCGAGTTTCTCGATTCTTAGTTTTTCGGGCGTGCAGTTAGGCTTGTGGTCTTTGGACATTTCGATCGCTCTACCTCGTCTTCCCAACACCGCGCGGCAATCCCCAGCATTCGCAATAATTAACGTCCTGCATGCAAAAGGATTAACAACTCGGTTTGATCTTCAACCATTTTGAGATAAAACTCATTTCGAGACAAAAAATTCACTACATGATCATGAACATCAGGGATGGACAATTCCAAGCCTCTAATTCCACTTTTCTACAATTCTAAGGTATTGTGGAATACTGGAATCTGTTTGTTAACTTCATGAACATCAAATCACAATATTATGAACTGAAGAATTGTCAGAAGAAGAGCTGGATTATATGAAATAAGTCAATAACATGTTATTTACCGCTCCAAGCCTCTATTTCTACCTTGCTACAACTCTAAGAACATATAACAGAACAAACTTCCCCATGGTAAGTTGGTAACGTGACAAATGTTGCCTAAGCTATTGTGGAATCTGTTTGTTAACTTCATGAACATCAAATTGCTATATTCAGAACTGTGGAATTACCAGAATAAGAGCGGGAGTATGAAAATAGCAGGTTATTTACCGTTCAAACATAAGGGCAGTGATGGCGGTGGTGCCGGAGGAAATGTCAACTGAAGCATCATCAGCAAATGCAAAATCGGCTTTCAGAAAAGCACTCTTAATGGCCTTCTCTACGCAAATAGGAAACTGGGAATCCTCAACTATGAATCTCAATATATTCTTTCTCACGAACAAAGATGCATCTGTACCACCATGGCCATCAAACACCTAAACAAGCAAAAAATTAGTGATATTGGGGCTCTTCTTATGCCATTGAAACAGGTGATCCGTTAGATTACCAACCCCATAGAAAGCTCCAGATGAAGATAAGTTGGCAGTGGAACCGAGATGCTCGTTGAGATCATCTATGCAGACATGTTCATCCTCCATGTACTGCTTGGGACCTTCTTCGGCGCAACTCCCTGACCGGAAAACCGGTAAATAATCAGCCTTGTCGTCGGTAGGCGACTTATTGACGACAATCCCAACCTCCATTGCCTGGAGAACATAACCGGACGGAAAAAAATTCAAGAAACGAACGAACTTCGGAAAAATCACAAAGGGAGTCGAAAATGTGGGGTTTTACCAGATCGCCAGCGGCGAGGATGGCGTGGCGAGAAACAGAGACGTGCCGGGGAGGCTTCCCATTGGGCATTCGCTTGAGCCCTTCTGAATTTTCGTCGGAGTTAGGGTTCTGGGAAGCCGGCGGCAAGACATTTCTACTGGTAATATCCTTATTGTTACCAGAATTAGCATTGTAACCACCGCCTTCTAGCAAAGCAAATGGAGGCGAGAAATCGGTTCCGGCAGCCATATCTCTTCTTCTCCAACAAGAAAAAAAAACTCAAGTCAGGTGCAGCGGAAGATCAATTGGGTGAATTTTTCTGCTTTCCGGGTCTTCTCGAGGGCTGTTGAAGCTTTTGAGAATGGCTTTTTGGTTGTTTTTTCCCTCTGTTATCGGAGTTGATACAATCCAGGAAAGATTGAGTTTGAGAGAAAGCTAGATAAAGGGAATCAGAAGCTGGTTTTTTGCGGGGAAGGGAAAGGGAGGCTTAGATTCGTGATTTTGTAAGAGTGGAGGAGGAAAAAGAGGGGAAAATTATCGATGATCCAGGGAGGGAGGAAGAAAGGAGAAGACAACCCAAAGAAAATCTAACGATTTTTTGTTTGGATAGCTGTCACTCTCGTGGACGGAGGTGAGTGACACGTGCCCTGTTTTGGTTGGATGAGTCTTCTGAATTGACCCACATTTTTCAGATGGCCGTCTTTGCGTCTCGACCGTTGGATGGATCTAACGGGGCTGGAGCTCTAACTGCCCCCTCCCGCGCCTTCTATATAGAGGAAGGAAGGGAGGTTCTTGGATTTCCTAAGAGATACGTGGCCGTTTATTATTGGACCAGTCTGGCTAAGATCAAAATCTTTGTTGGGTTAGAACAGGCGACAAGGCGGCGGCAATGGTCGGCCCAGCCCACTATTGGAGGATGGGGAAGTAAAATTATATCGCGTTTTATTTATTATTAAATGTTGGTGGGCCGCTGAGCGGATTCTGGAAGCTCAATAAGATAATATCATATGGTGTGGCCCAATTAAGCTAGTTTTGTTTTATTTTTACTTTTTATCCATTTTTACAATAAAGATTACGTTTGAAGTTTGGAGGATGAAAAAGAATTTTCAGGCATGGGAGGCAAGTGGAGCTGCCCATTATAAATTAATCATTTATTAGCCGTCATTATTAAAGTTGAGTTGGCATTATTAGGAGGTGGATGAGGAAGACTTCGTAGCCGTCGTGGTAATTACTGATATTGCATCAAGTTTGACGATAAAATTTAAATAGATATGTTGAGGGGGAGGAGGGATATTTGGTTTGGAATAATCGAGATTTAATATGATTAAAGATGGATGGAGTATGGTAGTATATCGCTTGACTTTTGTCATGTTCTACTGTTGGGCTTGGTTGTATATTGGTGGCTAAATAAGTGGTTTGGTTTGTAAAATTGGTTGGTCAAATGAGTTGATCTTGAATGTATTTTTTATTCATATTAAAATCGCATTAAACGATTCACTGAAAAATCGGTAAAGAAGATAAGAAGAAATACGTGAGTGTGAATAATTGGTAAAAAATTGTGTAAGAAAGAGGGTAATAAGTGTGATGGGTAATGAATATTAACTCCTTTTTAATGAGGGGTCATTTTCCATTTTATAATCTTTTGATATTTAAAACAGGCCATCGTATATTAAAAATTGATTGATGAATCAATAATTATAATGATTTAAACGATTAATTTAGATCGCAATAGCCTAATACTATATTTTGTTTATGTTTTGGACCTCATGAGCCCATTGGGACTACATTGCCTACCTAATGAGTAATTAAATAGTAAAATTGTTAAAATTATTGGACCAATCATCCATGAATTAATCGACAATATGAGCCATCAAACTTCCAATCCCACCCCACGTCCTTTCTACTAGGCAGTGTTGCCGTCTCCTGCTGAAATTATTCCTTCCTAAATTTGGCTGAATTTTGTAGCAAAGGGGTATTTTCCTAACACACATTACTATTTTATTTAATTAATTGATTTTACGTATTAATTAATATTTATTTTCCGTAACTTTTTTATTTAATTGATATCTTTTCCATAAAAATTCGGATTTAAATAATTTTTGTGCCAAAATCTTAACTTTTCAAAAACGATTAAAACAAGCACAATTATGATATAGTTTCGACGAACTTTTTTTCTAAGGTCAAAATTCATGAATTGACTGGCTCAAAACTAAATTTGATATCTATCATCAAATTACATGTAGTTATTGATAAACTTATACGTAGTTATTAACAACTTGGACGTTCCTATTAATAACTTAGAGGTAGAAGTTGGTATCAACAACTTAGATGTAGGTATTAACAACTTAAACGTAAGGTAGATATGTATGCTCAATGAAAACGTAAGGTAGATATAAGGGGGGGACACATATATTATCCAATTAGATATAGTTATGGAGGGAATTCATATGTAGTTAGTTAGTAGCTTAGAGGTAGTTATTAACTACTTACTGGTAGACGTAGTTATTAGTAGATTAGAGGTAGTTACTAACAACTTAAATGTAATGTGGATATAAGGGCAAACCATTGTTATTAGCAACTTAGGCGTAGGTATTGCAACTTTGACATAGGTATTGATAACTTAAATGTATGTATGGTGGAGGAAAATATAAGGTAGATATAAGGAGGGGGATTGTAGTTATTATCCAATTGGACATAGTTACTGAGGGAATTCAAACGTAGTTATTAGCAACTAAGATGTGGTTATTTAGCAACTTTGATATAGTTATTAACAATTTTGAGATATTTATTAACAACTAGTGTGTAACGTAGTTATTAGTAGCTTATAAATAGTTATTAGCAACTTGAACGTAGTGTTCGTTTATCCCATATTTACCGCAAAGTGAATTGTGATGCGAATTATTTGGCTAACTTAGGCCATTCTTTTGACTTTGGTTTACATGTTTTTGATTCACCAGATAGGAGTCTGTTCCACTGGTTATATTATGATCTCATATGTGTCTCGCTATCTAGAATTGTGAGGGTTTCTAATAATAGTTAGCGCGCTTCGGCGTCATATTTGTAACATCTCAGTTTTACACATTAAAACAAACGAGAAATTTATCCCATGACGAACACTTGATAGACTAAAAAAATCGAATTTGGAATGAAAAAGCTATTTTTGAAATAAGGTAAAAAAATATTTTTTTAAGTCGTCGAAACAAAATTAGTATTCTTTTTGTTAATTTGACATTTGAAAGAGAAGTATTTATATATAAAGAAATTTAATAACATAAAAGTTGGATTTAAAATTAAAAAGTTATTTTAATTTTAGAACAAAAAGAAAGAAAGAAAATATATATTTTAATACCTAAACTACCCTATTAAATATAGGCCTTTAGATTAAAAAAGCCTGAAAAATTAAAGACTAGCTGATGGTGAATCCAGCATGAAAATTCAGCACATCATGCCCTCTCGTACTAAACAATCATCCAAAATATCATGAAAGGAAAGCACCTCCAAGCTTTAAACTATTCACTTTTTTAATTTACCATGAAAAGATAAGGTGACAAAATGATAATGTGAAATTTATTCGATCCGTAGAGTTGTATGTTGATAATGAGTTCGAATTCAGTTTTATTTCATATAAGGCCGGTGACAAATTGAATAATTTTGTTTCATTAATCGGAACCGCATTCAAATTACTTAATTTTGAAACAACAGTACCCTATTTTCAGTTAAGTCTTACCTTTTACCGTCCCCGCGCCCCACCTCAGTATATTCAACAATACATAAACAACCAAAAAGTCAGTAAAGCTCTGCGACGTCTTAGTCTTTGTCATTCTGCAGAAGGCCAAGACCCACCAATACCCATCTTTATTCATTCACTCCATCCTTCTTGCCGTTTTCTCCAAACTCCACACGTGATTTTCTCCTTTCCTCATTCTTCCTCTCTATTGTGATTGTCAGCTGCCGCTGCTGCAGCTAAAACTCCTGCGCAAAGCTTCAATCTTTTCCTCACCCATCAAACCCCAACTCCTATCCTTCTCTTTGCTTTTCCACACTTGCCGTCACCACTTTCTGTGGCCTCCTCCCCCCCACTTAGCCGGAAAGAATGAATAAGATACCCACCTGACGATTTTGTAATTTAATTCACAAAGCAGAGCCCCGCCAAAAGGTTAGTGTTCTCAATTGGTTGTCAGCTGAGTTAAACTCCATTTGTCCTACTTCTTCCAGTTTTCATGGTCCATTGGTTGCTACTAGTTTTGTGGGAAAAAAGCATTTCCCTTGTGCAAGTTATTATTAGCAGATTCCCTCTTTCTCTGCTCCTTTACTTCAGCGTGGATCTTAAGTCTCTCTACTCACTTTGTCTGTTCCTATATTTCAAATCTCCAGCTAGATTCTCCTGCCTCCTTTTTTCATTTCTGACGTAAAAATGTCGGGTTTTTCTGTGCATGGGCCTCCATTAGTTTTCACAGTCTTTTGCTTTCGTTTCTTTACTCGCACCGTGTGTCATAACGTGGGTTGTTTCCCGAAAGCTAAGAAATTTGGTTCCTTGATCGGACTAGATAGAGCCCTTTGTGTACTGTGTAGTAAATGAGTCTTTAATCGGAGAATTTGATTCTTCTTTCTGCTTGCTTAACCCTGCCATGTTGGGTTTCCTTTATTCACCCACTTCTTTCATGTTCAACTCTTTCGATTGGTTGTTATCACTTATGAGACAAACATTGAGTGGGAAGTTTGAAAATTGCTCAAAGTATCTATCTTGAAATTGGATAAGTTTGTATTTGTACTTGGCGATCAGCTGTTTTAGTTTCTTGTTGTGTTAGCTTTTTTGTTGACATCAAATTTGATTTCCAACTGTCATATTGATCCCCAGATTCTATGAGCCCGGTTCGACACGAGTTTAGTGGTAGCATTCTTCATCTGAAATGAATGCAATCAAGGATCTTCTCCTTCTGTTTCTGTTCTTGACGCTATTCCCTGTTGGCCACAGTGGAAATGGTACCTCCACTTCCAGGCCTAGTGTAGTAAACATTGGGGCCTTATTCACGTTTGAATCTTCCATCGGAAGAGTTGCTAAGATTGCCATAGAAGAAGCCGTCAAAGATGTGAATGCAAATTCCAGCGTCCTCCCTGGAACCAATCTTAAAGTGCAGATGGCGAACACGAATTGCAGTGGCTTCTTAGGCATGGTTGAAGGTAACATACTACCTATCTACTTGTTTCAAGTTGTCAAGAACTGTTATGTCCCAATAATAACTTGAGTTTTTGGGAGGGTTCAGATTGGTTTTTATATTATTCATTAAGATATCTGAACACTCTTGGTTTAATCGCGTCCCGTTGTTGTTGCTGATCTTTTTATGGCAGCTTTGCAATTCATGGAGACTGATACAATAGCCATCATTGGCCCACAATCATCTGTAGTTGCCCACATCATATCCCATGTTGCAAACGAGCTCCAAGTTCCTCTCCTCTCATTTGCAGCAACTGATCCCACTCTTAACTCCCTCCAGTTCCCCTTTTTCGTCAGGACAACACATAGCGACACTTTCCAAATGGCTGCTGTGGCCGAGATTGTAGATCATTACGGTTGGAAACAGGTTACTGCCATTTACATAGACGATGACTATGGCCGGAATGGCTTGTCAGCTCTAGGTGATAAGCTTGCCGAGAGGCGCTGCAAGATTTCGTACAAGGTAGGCATTCCTCCTGAATCCGGTGTCAGCAGCAGCGACATAATGGATCTTCTTGTCAAAGTCGAAATGATGGAATCTCGAGTTATTGTACTCCATGTTTATCCTCAAAAGGGTCTCGAGGTTTTCTCCATGGCAAACTATCTTGGAATGATGGGAAATGGCTACGTATGGATAGCTACAGATTGGCTTTCATCTGTACTTGATTCTACTCCGCTCCCTTCAGAAACAATGGAGAAAATCCAAGGAGTAATCGTTCTACGCCAGCATACACCAGATTCAGACCGAAAAAGATCGTTCCTTTCTAGGTGGAACAAGGTCACTGGAGGCTCTATAGGGCTGAACTCTTATGGTTTATATGCTTATGACTCTGTTTGGCTAGTTGCACACGCCATCGATGCATTCTTCAACCAAGGTGGTGTCATTTCATTCTCCAACGATTCGAGATTATCTGCAGGAGGAGACAGTAATCTTCATCTAGACGCTATGAGCATTTTCAACGATGGGAGACATCTCTTAAAGAACATACTTCAACAGGGTGATCTTGTTGGTTTGACTGGTCCTATCAAGTTTGGATTGGACAAGTCTCTAAACCGCCCGGCTTATGATGTTATCAATGTGGTTGGAACCGGGTTTAGAAGGATTGGTTACTGGTCAAACTATTCTGGCTTATCAACTATCCCTCCTGAGAGTCTTTACACGAGGCCACCGAATCGTTCAGTTGCAAACCAGCATCTGTATAGTGTCATTTGGCCTGGTGAGACCTCATCCAAGCCTCGTGGATGGGTTTTCCCCAACAACGGGAAGCTGTTAAGGATCGGAGTCCCTCTTCGAGTGAGCTACAAGGAGTTTGTATCGCCCGTTCGAGGAACATCTGATAAGTTTCAAGGCTTTTGCATAGATGTGTTCACAGCAGCTGTGAACTTGTTGCAGTATCCTGTTCCGTATCAGTTTGTTCCTATTGGAGACGGGAAGAAGAACCCGAGCTATACGGATATTGTGAATTCGGTCTATACAGGCGTAAGTTACAGTAAACATTCTGCAAAGTTAGCATCTTTCTGCAAAACTTTTACTGTTTTTTTGTTGTTTTGAACTTTCTAGAGTCTTGATGCTGCAATTGGCGATATTGCGATTGTTACAAACAGAACGAAGATAGTAGACTTCTCACAGCCTTATGTGGCGTCTGGTTTGGTTGTGGTGGTGCCATTTAGGAAGATGAACACAGGTGCTTGGGCTTTCCTTAGGCCATTTAGTCCCCTTATGTGGATTGTCACAGGATGTTTCTTCCTAGCTGTTGGCATTGTTGTGTGGATACTGGAACATAGGATCAACGACGAATTCAGGGGCCCTCCGAAAAGACAAGTCATAACTGTTCTATGGTGAGTTGTCTAACTAATCTCATTGAATACATATGAATGAGCAGTTTTAATTTACTGGATTATTATATGTTTGTTGGAAAAATCTTTGCAGGTTCAGCCTCTCAACTTTGTTTTTCGCCCACAGTGAGCCCTAATTTTAATTTCTTTTTCAATCATTTTGTGTTTCAAGATTGTTCTGTTGATCTCTTTGGGTTTTAACAGGAGAGAACACAGTGAGCACACTTGGGAGGATGGTGCTACTAATATGGCTCTTTGTGGTTCTCATAATCAACTCAAGTTACACAGCCAGCTTGACATCAATCCTCACAGTACAGCAGCTGTTTTCTCCAATCAAAGGAATCGAAAGCTTGAAGAAAGGCGACGACCCTATAGGATACCAAACCGGTTCCTTTGCCGAATACTATCTAACAGAGGAACTAGGAATAGCCAAATCTAGGCTGATTGAGCTTGGGACCCCTGAAAAATACGCTGAAGCCCTCCAAAAGGGACCTAAGAACGGCGGAGTCGCTGCTGTCGTTGATGAACGACCCTACGTCGAGATTTTCCTCTCGTCTCAATGCAGCTTCAGAATCGTCGGTCAAGAATTCACGAAAAGTGGTTGGGGATTCGTAAGTACCTTACATTTGTTTTGATCAAGAAGTACCCTTACATTAGAGAAGTTAATTAGCTTGCTTTAGTTGGTTGCTTGATCCTGAAGAAATCACTTATTTACTTCTACTCTCCTTTTTATTGCACTGGAAGGCATTCCAAAGAGACTCTCCACTAGCTGTGGACATATCGACCGCAATCCTGGAGTTATCGGAGAATGGAGATCTGCAAAGGATCCACGATAAGTGGCTGATGCAAACCAGTTGCAGCTCGGACACGACAGAGATCGAATCGGACAGGCTGCATCTGAAGAGCTTCGTGGGACTGTTCCTGATATGTGGGGTAGCGTGCTTTATAGCTCTTGTGATATACTTTGCGCAGGTGATCCGGCAGCTGTATAGGTCCCACCCTGCAGATGAAGCGTTGGAGTCTGGTCATGGAAGCTCTTCGCGATCTAGGAGTATCCATCGGCTGTTCTCGATAATGGACGAGAAGGAGGACATTTCGAAGAAGGGTAGTAAGAGAAGGAAGTTGGAGCGTTCATCGTCGGTTAATAGCAAGGAGAGTGAGCTTGGAAATAATGGGAGAAGGAGCGGAGTGGATCCACCAAGACGTAGCAGTAGCATGAATGGGAATGGGATCAACCCTTGTGAGTAAGAAAGAATTTGGTCCCTTTTAACCAAAGTAACTGTACCCCCACGGTTGTCAAAATGGAAGGTCAATTCACTTCGATCCAGGTTGAGTTTGTAAAGCTTAGTTACCGGTACTGCTTAATCTAGTTTGCAGAGGAGGATCAACCCCCCCCCCCCCCCCCCCAACCCCCCATCAAGTAGTTGGCCCAAAAGCCCATAACACAAATATCACACTTTCGGGATAAGAATAATAAATCTTACGCTCAATTAGGATCGTTAAATTCTAATAATTTAAGCCGTTAGGTTCTAATCCGTTATACACTTTTAATGTAGAAAAGTTTGCACACATTTACCTTGTCTTCTACAAGTGAAATTGGTATAATGAGAACTGTATAAAGTTGTCTTGCCTCATGCGAGTGAATAATGAAAACTAACCGGGTCTAAATTCACCTAAGATTATTCACGAATCGAGTCGAGCCGAATTTCATTAATCTCAAGTTTGACTCGTTATTTTTTAGTTGAACTTGAACTCGATATAGAGCTTGAGCTTGAACTTATTTGAGTCTATTTTATTAACTATCTTTAGCGAGGCAGACTCGAACTCTAAAAATGTGTGAATTACCAATAATTATTACAATATTTGGTGGATGAACTAAGGCATTTTGAAGTTTTTCGGTAAATATGATTGGAGAGAATGATGGTCTTACAAACTAACCAATTTCGGATAATCGAAGATCTTTAAAGGAAGTTAGAGAGATAATTGTTGAACCTTTGATTGTTGAGGATTCCATATTAGCCAGATTTAAAGTCAATTGATGTTAGGATTTTTATAGACAAAGAGGTATATTTTTTTGGTAGAAAGATAAAAAAAAGGTATATAATTTCATCTATTTTAGTGAGTTTAATTTTGAGTGTAAGGTGGTGAATACCAATTGAATACATTTTTTTGGGTAAAAATACCAATTCAATACATAAATCAGTGTTTAGACATTTTAATTTTTTTTCATGTTTGTTTCATCATATTTATATATCATCAGAGATTTATTTAATCTTTAATTTGATATATGATATTGATAATTATAATTTTTCAGTTATGGATTTCTCGCTTACAATTTATCTCGACATTTATATAGAGCAACATGGTAATGTTAGTGTAAATATTTGGAAAATAACATCTTATTTATATTTATTTTTTATTACAACTAATAAATTATGCCCCCTCACTATAAGAAATTACACTCTTAGTCACAATGTTGGCTGCTTCAATTCACTCTCACCACCATTGAAACTATATACATAAGCAACTTGCCACCACTAAAATTGCTAAAAGGAATCAAGGAACCATTTTAGTTCCTAGCTAATTAAGCTACTTGCCATTCAAACACCTGATTGAAATCATACATTCCTAAAACCCTAAATCTAATTGAAATTACAATAACCTGAGATTGACAAGGAAGAAGAGAAGTTAGCTACGCGGCCTGACTTCCGCCGCCGTCAAGGACCCGTCATTCCCGAAAGAAATTCCGTTAAATATGAGTTAACGAAATTTAAAATTTCAAAAAAATAATGTCATTTTTTGTAACATCGCTATAAAGTTGAATTTTCTCGGTCAATTAAGCCAAATATCAAACCTTGAAAAGGATATTTTAGTAAATTGGGCCCCAAGTACCCGCACTTAGTCAAGGTCGTCGTCTTAATTTATTCATTTCCATACCCTCCCCTCCGGCAAGCGCTTAGAAATTTCTTTTGCACTAATCATCTTTTCCCTAACAGCTCATAAGCCATACTTAACAAAAAAATCAAGAGATTAGAGATGTATACACAGTAATAATATGGCTTCAACTTCTTCTTCTTCTTCAAGCTCCGAATACCACGGGCCATGGGAGTACGACGTTTTCCTCTGCTTCCGCGGGGAGACAAGGACCTCGTTCACGAGCCACGTCATGGCGGCGCTGTCGGAGAAGAAAATAAGGACCTTCATCGACACCATGCTGGGGAAAGGGGACAGCATAACCGAGCTCCTCTCCGTCCTCAAGCGCTCAGCAGTCTCCGTCATCATATTCTCCGAGAGGTTCGCGGATTCGCCCTGGTGCCTCGACGAGGTGGCCACCATTTCCCGGAGCATCAAGGAGTTCGGCCACAGGGTGCTCCCCGTTTTCTACAACGTTGACCCGTCGGAGGTTGACGGCGACACCGGGAGCTACGCCGCCATGATTGAGAGGCACGACCGGGGGAAGTACCCGCCGGCGGTGAAGATGAGGTTGAGATCTGCGCTCAAGGAAGTCGTCGATAAGGCCGGGCTGACTTCTTACGAGATTAGGTGCGTAGTAATTTTATTTTATCTATTTTTTATTTCAGAAACGACATATCGGTCATTTAATATTTGTTTTAAAATTCAAAACCTCAAAATTATTGATTTTTCAACACAATTTTACTAATTGATTAAAGAAAGTCGCTTATAACAATAAATCGAAAAAATATAATGATTAATTTAGCGATTAAAATTATAAATTTGATCAAATAAGTAACAATAATAAAATTAAATCCAAATTATTAAATTTAATAATTTTTTATTCGTAATCGTTATTGAAGCGGGTAGGCAGTAAATACATTAACCATCACCACCATCCGAGGTTATATGAAGAACTCTCCGCTCTTCCCGTAGGCTAACTGTTTTTCCCGCCGGCCGCCGGGCCAGAAGGATAAACCCTATCTCGCCGACCTGCCAGCGCTTCATTCTTCTCCTCTTATAACATTTCCTCGACTGCGAGGATAGACCTCTCTCTCTTTCTCTCTCTGATCAGGAAGCAACTGATGATGGAGGTAAAAACCTCCTTCCTCTTCCCCCAAAATCCAAAACCCACCTTCCACTCGCTTGCTCTGCATCTCCACAAACCAACCTAACTACAAGTAAAGGAGAAGAAAGATAATAAAAGAACTCAGAGTAAAGATGAAATTGAAATTAAGTCTTCTTCTCTCCTAAGCCCTGAATCCTCAAGACACTAGAAATGCTTTTCTTTTTTCTTTTGAGGAAGGAGCTGAGGTGTTCCAGTCCTCACAATTCCACTGCAACATCTGCAGGATTACCATATCCCCTGCCATCAATTCTGTTGGATTCATTTTATACTGTATTGTTGTAGGTAATCAGCATTTTTGTTTTCATGCTTCAGGGTTGCAATTGTTGGTGTTTACATTGTCTACCCTCTGTTGTGCTGCTTGCTTCATATATGTTCTCTTGCTCATCATGTATTTTATGTGGTTTCCAGTTTATGTTTTCTCTATGTTTTAGTTACTCTTCGATTAGTACATTTTTCTCGCTCCATACTCCAGCATGTTTATATGTATTTTGTCCCTTAATATATATGCAGACTCGACTCACATTTGATAAAAGCGATAGTGGACAACGTATGCAGAGAACTGGTAGACATGTCTCCAAGTCTCAAACCCAAGAATTATGTTGGTATGGATTCCCGCGTGTGGGAAGTGGAGCGGCTGCTTGATATAAACCGCTCTGATGACATTCGGATTGTGGGATTATGGGGCATGTCCGGGATCGGCAAGACCACGCTAGCCAAGGCCTTGTACCAAGGGTTCACCAACTTCTCAAAAGAAGATGGTGGCACGAAGCATCACTTCGTTAAAGACATTAATGCCAAATGGAAAGGTCGGCCTGACAGCTTAGAAGGACTCCAAAAGGAGCTTTATGCCACTCTCCTCTCCGAGCAAGACAAGAATATCACTTCTAGTGACCTGGAGACCAGTTACCGCAGGGCTCGCCTTTCCCGCTTGAAGGTGTTCATTGTCCTCGATGATGTTGAACATTGGTCCCAGCTCGAACAGTTACTCCTCGGTGATGTCTTGAACCTCACGAAATTGTTCGCCCTGGGGAGCAGAATCATAGTGACTACGAGAAACAAGAAGGTGCTTGAATTGGCGATGGCCCGAATCTACCCTGTGGAGAAGCTTAACCCTCAAGAGTCACTTCGGCTCTTCAGCCTGTACTCCTTCAGGCGGGAGATTCCGCCAGAGGACAGAAGGTATCTGACAATAGGGAATCTTACCCTACTGTGCAATAGCAACTCCCTCTCTACTATTACATTCGACTCCTTAATACCAACATCATGTATGATACTTTTTGTGTTACAGGTATCAGTCGATTACGGCAGTGGGGTATTGCCAGGGATATCCACTGGCGCTGACGGTGTTGGGGTGTGCGCTGTTTAGGAAGAACAAGAGCTATTGGCAAAGTTACTTGGAGGGGTTAAGGAAGACTGCAAAGCAGGAGATTCACAGCGTTCTGAGGAAAAGCTACGATGAGCTGGGAAGGGACGAGAAGCGTATTTTTCTGGACATTGCCTGCTTTTTCAGAAGGAATTATTCGAAATCGAATGTGATTAAGATGATGGAGGGTACCTATTACTCGGCGTATAGTCGGGTGGAGGACTTGATCGATAAGGCTCTGTTGATATGTGATCAATCTAGTGACAACAATGACGACCAAGGTAGCACTACTGATGACAGTGGTGGTCAAGTTATCGAGGTTCATGATTTGCTGCACCAGATGGCTTGGAACATCATTGGCGAGGAACCTGAGATTGGAAACCGCTGTAGGCTAGAGAATCCCGATGATATCCGCAAACTACTCACCACTCAGAAGGTAATGCGCTATGTAGCCGGTAGATTATGGTATTAGACAACTGAATTGTTATTCGTCACCCTCACATTTGAATTTTGGTAAATAGGAGAAGAAGGCAACGGAAGGCATAAACTTGGATCTGTCTAAAGCTGAGGAGATGCATTTGGCGTCTAATGTCTTTGTTGGGATGGATTGTCTTAGATTGCTCAAATTCACTTTGCCGGATTCATCATCATCTCCTGACAGGGCACTGACTAGCAAAATCTATCTCCCTGATTCCGGCCTGGACTCGCTCCCTCCTGCGTTAACAATGTTGTGGTGGGACGGCTTTCCTTCGCCATCGCTACCGTCAGAATTCTCTCCACACAACATTGTTCAAATTCGGATTCGTCACAGCCCTCTCACACAATGCTGGGATGGAGTTCAGGTAACCCCCAAAAGGATTCGTGGCTATCTACTTAGATATACTTATTAAAAAGTTGCAACGTACTCTGGACATGTCTTGTGCCCTTTCATTGTGTTTGTGCGCAGGAATTTGTGAACCTGAGGTGGTTTGACCTGTCCTACTGCGCAAACCTGACCGTTGTCCCAGATCTGTCGAGGGCCACTCATTTGGAATCACTAAAACTCGCGGGATGCAAGAGCATAGTAGAGCTTCCTTCCTTTGTCGAGTATCTCGACAAGTTAGTCATTTTAGACGTCGAAGGCTGCGAAAACCTCGAGATCCTCCCGCAAAAACTCGGCTCCAAACATCTCAAACATGTCATACTATCAAACTGCTGCAAAATAAAACAATGCCCCGAGCTCGTCAGCAACTGGGACAACTTGGACTTGCGTAGTACTCCGATCACGACCCTGCCTTCTTCAATTTACACCGTCAAACAAGCTCAAACGCTCTGCCTCCACGGGCAGAGCATCACCGCCTTCCCGGAGTTCTCCCCAACTCTAAAGAAATTCCATCTGTGCCACACCGCTATAGAAAAATTGCCACAGCAGCATAGCGATTCTCAGAAGTTAACCCTCCCGAGAATCGCTCAGTTCATTTGATTAGGAACTCCAAACTCGTTGAATTTTCCAAGAACATCTGGAATGTAGTGACGACGGATCTCGTCATCGTCGGTTCCCCAATACTTGAAATGTTACCTGAAATTCCTGGAAACGCCACTGCTAGAGATCTGAGGCTGCTGGTGGTGGAACAGTGCGACGCGTTCAAGCACTTACCGTCCAGCATCAACAGCCTCAAGTCCTTGGAGGTAATGTCGCTAACTGGATCCAGTATCAGGGTGTTGCCTTCGTCTATACAGGAATTGGAGCAGCTCCGTACGTTGGATATGTCTCATTGTAAGAGTTTGGAGTCACTTCCGAGCACGATGAGTATGCTTGGCAAGTTGTCACAAATTTACTTGGTGGGTTGCCTTAGCCTTCGTTCTCTGCCGGAACTTCCCCGGAATGTCAAGACGTTGGCTGCCGGCAATTGCAAATCGTTGCAAGCTGTTTCCAGCAGCAACTTCAGGAAGCTTCATTTCCGCCACCTCAGCTTCGTTGGTTGCAGCCAGCTGGACGAGAAGTTGCTTGGCCGATTGATGGCTAAGTTGCATCTTCATGATCCCACATCACTCCAATCTCCGGTATGCATGTTTCCACGCTTTGATTTGCATGCCATTTCATGTTGTCAACTTAACATGACAGTATGATGTAGCGTTATTGTTGTTCAGTTTTCATGATTCGATTTTACGGTAACGATTTTGTTGACAGTACGTTGGGCGCATTGGTGAGAGACACCCAACGACGGCTCTGTATCCTGGTAGCGAGCTTCCGGAATGGTTTGCTTACAAAAGCACGGGGGATTTGGTAACGATCCCTTTGCCTAAAAACAGCAAGCGACTGAAGGGAATCTCTTTTGCCACCGTGTATAATCTGGGAGCTTCCGACGACAAGGATACTGACATTCATCTCCACATGAAATGCGAATGCTTTGTGAAACCGGCAGGCGGTAGCCACGGATGTGTGAGCGATGATGTTGGTGGCGCTGTGGAGCCATGGATTGTATGTATGAGCGACTTCCATGATTGTGTATCGACGGACCATGTTTTCCTGTGGTCGGGCCACCGACCTGATCAGCCCCCATCATCCGGTGAAAGAGATGAAGGTGAAGGAGGAGAAGCTTGGTGCGTCAAATATTCTGGACAGGAACTTTCTTTCAGGAGATGTAAAGCACTGTAAAATTAAGTGGTGTGGCGTCTCCCTGACGTTTCATACTGTTGGTAGTCTTTGATCTCCGATTCCAACCAAGCAAGGGAGATTTGCAAAATAGAGTGCATACATAAAATCCGTTACATTACATTTCATATCTCTTGTTATTTATTCGAAAGTCGGTCCAAACAGGATCCAGTGCATATGAAACTAATTGAGAATGTGTATCCAAAGCACAACAATTACATCTCTGGGAAAAGAATCAAGAACAATTTGTAGTCCATGCCAAACTTGGTGAAACAAATGTTAGGAAACATTGTATATTTCTTAACACAAAAAGGCAATTCGAAGCAGAAACTACAACATCTCCAAAACTCTACAGTCCAATCAATATCAGCTCACACTATACAGAAGAAGTGAACAAAAAGGTGTATACTGAAACAACAAAGAGAAGTGGTAAAACCGAAATCTGCAAACCTTAGAAAGCATTCCAATTGTCCGAGCTTTTCTTAGGACTCTGATGTTCCGACGACGAGGTAACTTTAAACGGCTCGCTAGACCCGAATAGGTCGCCATCGTCGAAAGAAGAAAATGAACGATTGTACCCGCTGCTGCCGCCAAAGTCTTTGGTGCTGTTTATAGAGTCGAATCTGGTAAGCTTTTCTTTCTGCGGCGAAAACCCGCTGCTTTCAAGCATGCTTAAGGAATCGAATCTGGAGAAGGTGTCAAACTGGTCACCGGCTTCACTAAACCTTGGCGAGTTGGCATATCTGGACATGGGAGAGCCAGCAACGGATTCCTCGAAGAATATGCTCTTCTTCTGGGACATATGGTCCGTGGTTGGAGATCCTGAAGTCCTGATTGGCTTCATTCCAAAATCGTCGTGGGAACCAAAGAAGTCTTGATGCTTCTCTGAATCAGTGTCCTGTTAAGAGCAGTATGTGTGCGAAAAGGAGTTTGCTTTAGAAAAGGGTGGCTAAAACTTATTCATCCCTTCTGACATCAATATCTATCTATAATCTCAGGTCAGGTTCTTAAGGAGGTTTAGGGACAGACCTTGGTGCTTGGGTTAAATCCCCATACAGAATCCACATCGTCATTAGTGTCAAATGCTGCACCCCATGCCGAATCATCGAAACTTCTGTTTGCAGGACAAGTAAAAGAGTCACGTATCAGATCGTGCATGACACTGCAGTAGAGTGAAGAAACGCAGAAAATGAAGGAGTAGCATACCCATGTTCTTCTGAATCTCCTACAGTGCTCTTCGCAAAAACATCAGAGAAGTCCTGTGATGGCCTTTCACGAGTAATTCTTCCAGCAGGGCTGCCTTGGGGGCTTCTTGCCGATTCATCTTCACTGTGAATGTATGCAGATTCATTCTCCTCAAGGGTATGCTCATGGGTGTTCCTGAAGTTCCCAGATTTTGCATCACCATTGTACAAGGAATCAGGAGTTAAACTACCATCTGATGATGCTTTCCCATTCTGCACAGCATTGGGCTTTCCATTGGTGGTTTCGGCGACGTTTTTCGCATCAATAGTAAGCTCATTGGCAAAACCTGAAAATAAAGATGCTAGATTCTTAGCTAGATTTGCACGGGAACTTAGTGACAATGTAGATACTAGAACTGAAAGGGCTTGAGACTCATATATGTCAGGTAAATTATAAGTGTACTGAGAACTTTTCACTAAATACCCACAAGCATACCTTCATCTTCAAACTTATCCCATTCTTCATCCCAAGGAGCTGCAGTCTCCTGAATTCCAGGTTGCCATCCTTAACAATCATCAAAGGACAAAACACGGAGCATGTCAGACTGATTCATAAAGTATGATCGAGCAACTGTCATCTTAAATCCCACATTTTATAAATAAGTGAAATAAAGTTTACTAGGAATGGGAGTACCAAGGGGAAGCTCAATCAGGGCAGATGACTTGATATCCAAACTATGCTTCTTGGAACGCTCAACCAAGACCTTAATCAATTCATCCAGATCTGACTGTATACGATCTGCACGGACCTACAAAATCCACCAAATATACCAACAAGGAGTTAGGAACGCCTCTAGCATGTTATAGTGAATGCTTGCAGTGATATACCTGAAGAAGGCCATCTACACTGCCACCTTGCTCCATGTTAACAATTGCTTGATGCAACTCTTTCTTTCTTTCCTAAATATTGTCAACAATTTCTGATCAGCCTTTCGAATATACAGGTTATGGGGGTTGACCGTTTACCCTATCAAGGGTAGCTAAAACTTCAGAAAGTGATTGAACAAATTCCAGGTTAATTTAAACATATGCACAAGATGGTATCCTTTGTGACAAACACTAACTTGAAATAGTCCGAGTTTGACATACAAAAACTGCAGAACCATTAACGGTTAGGCCACAAGATTAAATGTTACACAATGTTAATTATCTTATTCATGTATACAAGAGCTGAATCTGAAGAAGAGACTAATGGAACGATCTCACTAGACCAAGCAGTGAGGCAGTACTCTGTACATACTCGTCTTTAAATAGGCTACAATAGAATCGTTGGCACAGGACAGAACATTTTGGCAAATCAAATTTGACAACAAGAATCCACTGGATAAACTAGAAGATCTAGGAAGTCATAAAAAGAACTTCTGAATACCTGGAAAATGAACTTCTTACCTGAATATCCCTAAATTGGGCCTCTTCAATAGTTAACTTAGAGACCACTTCCGCTACTTGCTTGTATTTTTCTTCATACTTCTTACCCAAAATCTCAGCCTACCAAGCAAATTTTCAAGCACTCAGTCCTTTATATTATTTCTCGTGAAATGAGAAAAAGAGAGTTTGTTTGAACACTCTGACATACCTCACGCTTATCTGCTAGTGCTCTTTCTGTGATTTCATTCAGCCTATTATCACATCTGCTCTTATATAGAACCTACAATACAATCAAGATAATATAAGAACTAGAAATATCGTTATAGAAAAACGATATTATTGCTTGGAGAATTCAATTGGACTAACCCACATATAATTAAATTATACAACGCAAAAGAAAACATGATGTCACGCTTATACAACGAGAATAGAAGTCAAGACCTAGAGCTGACTCCGAGACCAAATTGTAATAACACTGCCAGCAAAAAAAACTAGTACAACACGTTGGAAATTAAGCATTTTTAACAGCTTAGAAGTTTGTAATTGGTGTGAAGCTACTTTCAAGTTTACCAGAAAGAGATTCATGATTTTACATGTACAAAATGTACAATAGATGAACATTATCAAGGAAAATCAGGATGATGATAGTTCTTATTCTTAAGCTTATTCCTCTGAGTAATTCTGAAACGAACTGCTTACATCTATATCCAGACAAATATCTCTAGTAACTCTTAAGTGTACACAGTGCACACACCTTTGATTTTCATGAAATCAAGGCTTTCAGTCATCGACAATAAGTCAATAACAAAGAGTGAGATGATAGATATAACTTACAAGATCCTGCATCTTACTGCGGTAGTACTCAATTTTCTCTCTGGAATCCAATATCAACTTCTCTGCCTGCATGATATTGAAGACACTAATTATGTTCCTAACATAACTATAGTGCACACAATCTATAGTCATAATAAAATGATACATGTATAATTCTGTCATTCTTGTCACAATGTATGTACGGTGATGTCTTGAGAAGTAGCTCAAGGTGAAATGAAAAGAAAACTTCCGCAGGACAGATGAAAATATCAATTGGACAGAGATCAGGAGAGGAAAAAATTGCCTTTTTCTCTGTAGTTGCTCCATCTTCCACCAACGAGTTTGCAGAATTCTGCTCGCCATTCTCATGCCTCAGAAAGGAGTCATCCAGCACAGGAGCTGCTTGCTTGCTCTGACTGGATACTGCAGCAACATCATGCTGAGGTCCTGTTACTGGAACTGATCGAGAGCCTGTTCCTGGTTGCTGAGCAAAACCTAATTAAATAGCAACGTCATAAATATCAAGAAAATTTTAGATGCCAAAAAGAAGAAGCAATCCAAGAAGAAAGTCTTACCAGCACCAGGAGCCCATGCAGCATTTCCATATCCCGCCTTAGGTTGGCCTGTCATGGACATCAGTGTCTCGTCGAACATCACACTACGAGGTAAGGTAGCTGGCAGAGGACGACCTTCCCTGAATCGCTCCATTAAATAAAGAGCAAAGCAAAATTCCCTTAAAGAAAGCATGCTATCACTGTCCTGATCAGATAAATCCCAAACCTGCTTCAAAACCTCTGAAAGCAGAAATTCACACTGTTAATATAGTGATGTATTAAGTGCAAAGAAATTAAGATCAAAGCTTTCCAGTTTTATGTGGTAACATAACCACCGGGGCACGTGATAAAATCAAGTATAACCATATCGTCTGAAAATTTGTCACAAGCAGCAAGAAAGCATGCATGGAGTGAGAAGAGAAAATTTGTCATAAGCTTTCCAGTTCTCTCTAATTACATATTCTCTAGTACGCTACTTCAACATATACCATGTTGGAGAGTACACAGGAATAGAGTGAGGAGAGAAGAAACATCATAAAGTGAAGGGCAATTACCTCTTGGTAACCTCCAGCTTAGAAAAAGAGTGCGTGCCTGCTCACCAGTAATCTTTCCATCTCTGTCCGTGTCTACTTCTATGAATACCTTCGTGTACTTCTGAATTTCTGCTTGTTTCATCTTTGGCCACACAATCTGAGAGTTGTCAGTGGTACTTGCTAGTCCAACAGAAGTTCCAGGTGAAGCAGGTAAGGCAGGACCTGAAGTTGAAACCTGTTGTCCTGTTGTTGGTAATGATTGCGCCCGTTGAAGTCCCCCCAAAGATTGCATTGCAAAGGCATCCTGCAGTGAACCGAGTGAATTGGACTTGGTAGGGGCTTGAACAGAAGAAGAAACAGGAGCCAGAGCAGATGCTGCAGGTGCGTTAGCAGCAGAATATGTTGGCTTAGGAGGTTCTTGCTTTTTTGTAGAAGCCATCACTGAAAACATGTCGTCTCCAAATGAGGAGGTAGTTGCAGACATACTGCCAGAAGGCACTATAGCTTTGGAGTCTCCAACAGTAGACGGGGAGGACAGTGACGTTGGACTTGGTTGCTGCAAACCTGAAGAAAACGAAGCTGGGCTTGCACCTCTGGAGCCAGCACCAGGTACAGGTCCACCCATTTTTCCACCCAGCCAATCAGTTGAGATAGTTGAGTTAGATGTGCCAAAACCAGAAGGACCACCAGCCATGTGTTGGAGGGGCGGACGATAAGCATTACTAGTAGGCATAGGCTGAGAGTTAACCATCAAGCTAGCCTGAGGAAATTGAGGAGCAGCTGCAGGAGGATTCATCTGAGGTGGTCGAGGAGCGACTACTGGAGCAATTGCCTGAGGAGGTCGAGGGCCAGACACAGGATGAGTTCTCTGAGCTGGTCTCATGAACTGGTTTTGTTGAGGAGGAAAGTAATGGGGACTCATAGCGGAGGTTGGAACACCCTGCGGTCTAATGCCAGGAGTATGAGCTGGAGCAGAGCCGGGCATACCCATTTGTGCAGTGGAGCCGGGCATACCCATTTGTGGATTAGAAACAGCACCCATTGGACGTACTTGAGGTGCAGGAACTGCTGCAAGATTAATTTGTGGTGCCGGGATTTTGGCTGCAGCAGGGCCATATAGAGCAGCCTTTACAATCTCCGGGGTCAGTTCTCGCTTGCTCTGAGCAACCGTCACAAGCTTTAGAGCATTGTAAAACTCTGGGCGACCAAGGAAGCCACTGCGGCTCTGATCAGCATGCATCCATATCTGCACAGTCGACATGACATAAATATTCATCACATGTCCATAAGCAGAAAGTCGCCATTTAGCACTCAAGTAAAAGGCAAGCAGCTTGATAATTCCCTTAATGAATCGTGTGTGTTTCAGTAGGATGGAAAGATCAGAGATCAGATTGTTGGTACACGGCATCTCATTTCCCACTTGAGCTACTATGCCATTGCTCTAATCTCATGACACCCAACAACGATTGGCAGCTTACTCCAGCTGAGATTCTAGCACTGCTTAAGAAGATATTCGCATCCAGGAACACGTCTGCTACGCCATTTCCCAACTCTCATACAAACAACTAATCACCCAGCTACAGATCTCACTCCGTTCACCGGAATAAATACCAATCGAACGTCCAAATTGGTGGTAAACGGGAATGTCCACAAACCTAATTTAGGACAGCAAAAAAGAAGAGAAGGGGAAGCAAGGAGGAAGAGGAAGTAACCTGAGCAAGGACTTGCTTGGGCAAATTGGATCCTTGAAAGAAACCGACAGCCTCAGCTCCACTGATCTTGCCGTCGCCATCCAAATCTGCTCTTCTGAAGTAAGCATCGAATTGATCCATGCTCGCCATGCCGGCTCACCCCGGCTGCGATTACCCGCGAATAACCGAGAAGTGGAGAAGGGGAGCTAGAAGAGTTGAGGTATGGTCAGATCGCCGCAAGAGAGGCGATAGAGGATAGTGAAATGTGTCGGGAAATTGAAAGCATCTCCGATCGTAGACTTAAGCATCAGAAGACGGGGAACAGACTTGACGGAGATGAATATCACTTTTCTACCGGTTAATTTAATTCGTGTAATACGTTAATTAGTAGATCGAATTTTTAGTTCGTATTATTGTGGAATTTTAGTATGCATCATTACAAGTTACTAAATTAGTTGAAGTTTATTTTTATTTTTCCTCAAACCCTTTATAGAAACAAGAAAGATAATAAATATAAAAAAGTTAAATAATTAATTTAAAAAATTATTATTATTGATAATATTTTTGGGAGATATCTAAAGTCTCGTGTGCCATGTAATAGACGATTTCGTTACATGATCATTGAATTATCTAAAGTCATATTTTGAACATGGAGGTTAAAGGGGAACAAGTCTCTGAAATTTACTATTCGTTGACAATATGATTTGTCCCTAAATGAGTTTAGCATCAAAGGGTGGAGCTAGACATAAGAGTGGTCATAGAACCCCACTTGATCAAATAAAAAAATTTGAAAATTAATGTATAAGTTTTATGTTAAAAATCTAAATCAAATTTAGGATTCCATTTAGATAAATTTCATGAACTCACTTGCATAAATTCGATGACCCCATTTGGAATACGTTTGGTGTAGATGAATAAAGGATCGAGGAAATTAGAGGTTTGAGGAATGAGAATTTGTAAAATGATAAATTTTTATGGAAAGTTAAATTTATTGTTTAGTTGTCATATTTGAAAATGGTGATATTATTAAGGAATTGTAGTAAATTGACCCCTTATTTTAATTTTATTCCTCACTCATTTATAATCAAAGGTTTTGCATCTTCAAGATTTTAATAACTAATTACTATTCAAGATAAAATATAATAATTCAATATATATATATATATAACAGTAGCAACAAACTACTTTTAAGTTTCAAAATACATATCACAATGCATAAAGCCATAAACCAATACTGAGTTTCAGCAACAACATAAACCACACATTTTTTGTTGGCACAGATGAAATTATTCTCACCGAAATTAAAAAATCATCAGATGCAACTATACCAATTGAAGATGAGCTCTATTATAAAGAGAATGAAAAAACAAGATTATGGGTTAAATTTTTTGAAAGAAGCAATCTTTGATGCAGATTATTTCAAAGACACCCTAATCTCAACCGTATAATCAACATGGCAAGATTAAAACTTTGAAAGTGTTGATAATTGAAACGGAGAACCCAAAAGGAAACAGTAGACCTTTTTTCAAGTTGCAGACAAAGGAAGGAAATAAAGGATGGACCCAGCCGTTGTTCAGAGATTAATTCCAGGAAAATGGAAAGGTAGAAACGGAAATCAAAATGTAGATGAAGGTTGGGTCCATCAAAACTCGTGGGATCTGAGATATGTTGGTGCTTACCAATATTCATGGGAATATACTTTGGACTATAAAAGTGGGTCTAAGGGAATTTGTTTCCCCAATTACACAATCCTAAAATGGCCTACCAAACAACGATATCATTAAAACACCCAGTTTTCATGAAATAAGTCTGAAAACCCTATACCAACCAAACGTGGCCTTAGATAAATTTGATGACCCCGCTTGGATAAATTTGATGACCCCGTTTGATAAAGGCAAATCTCAACCAATCACAAACTTGCATCGTTTTAAAGTCGTCTTATTTGCAGTTGCAAAAACTGAATAATCATATCGATGATGTGAAAACTGAATTACTATGTTGTGTAGCTTGTTTATATCTGATGATTGTTTCGTTGGTTTAAGCAAGGTTGGTTAGACTTGCTAGTTTTTATCCCTAGGAATTCTATGCTCGTGATATCTCGGTCATTTATTTTCAATTGGATACTTATACTTCTAAGATGAAGATTGATGAGAGATTCAAAAGTTTTTCATGACCCATGTTAAGAACAAGCTTCACAATCGACTAGGAGATGAGATGTTGAATGATTGTTTAATAATGTATATGAAAAAGATGATGTTTGCAGTTTAAATAAAGAATGTACTGTACAATATTTTCAAAACATAAAACCTCATCTTAACGAACTATAAAAAAATCAAATATTTGAATTGATTTTATTTTCTCGTTATATAAGAACCCCACTCGACTTATTTTACCAAATTAACATATCACCGTTATAATATTAAATAATCAAATTACTCATCTGTACTTTAGTCAACTTAACAAGTAAACTCTTTCACTATTTTTCTGTCATTTTTCTTTGACTAAAATGTGACATGCAAATCCGTTAACCAAGTCTTCCGTTCAGAGTCCAATTAAGCATTTCAGAATAGTTTTTCATTTTGTCCAATAAAATGTTGCATCCAAGAGCATACATGTCCCCTACATTGAAGCATCAACTTGTCGATAGAGCTTTTGCATATAAATCGATTTATCAATCTTCGACTCAAGCTCTAGGTCGAACCACCCAATTAGAGGGTGATTAAGATATTAATCACAATATTTAATTTTTTATTTTATGTATGTTCTTGATTATCACATGTCTGATGTATCTTTCATGATGATTAATTCTTTCAGATAAAGTTTATGATTCTTTTTAGGGGAAAAATATAATCTTCTTTCATGATGGAAAACCCCAAGGTTGGACCCACAAATGAGTGTTTTTTTCTTCTTTTTAACATAAGAAATCAAAATAACAAATAAAAATTAATAGTTGAAAATAATCTAAATGGTAAAATTGAAATCACAATAACTTAAAAAATATTTAAACATGATCCAAAAAATATAAAAAGATTTTTGTTGACACTAAATGAATAAATTAGCCTAAAGATACAAGGCGATAGAAAGTCGTCAAGAAATCCAAGACATCTATAATGTTTTCGCCGTTTGTCACCTATTGAGTGTTTTCGACTGAGTAGCCAATAGAACATCAATTTTGCGTCTCGCCAATATCCACATATCAAACCTTTTATCATTATTTAATATTCACATGACCGAACTCTTATACTCTTTACTATAAACCCTATAAATATTAAAAAATAATGTTAATATTTCTAAATACAAAAGTTTAACCCTCAAATATTATTTGATACACTCAAACTCTAACAACACAAACATAATTATTAAAAATCTGTTATGAAGATAATAATGTAGTGAATGCCCAATTGTGTAACTCTCATTCTATGATTAATGTATTTTATTCCCCTCCTTTATGTGTATGATTCAATGTATTTCATTCCCCTCTTTTATGTGTAATAATATTAGAGAGTGTAGGTTATGATTTCATGAGCCTATAAATAGAGCTCTCATTTGTAGCATTCTATACACCTCAATAAGAAAGTACTTCTCCTCCCATGTTCTTGTTCTCTTCTTTGTTCTTAGTTTTATAACACGTTATCAGCACGAGTGCTCTGCCTATTTTCTTGAAGTTTTCACGAAGGTTGTTATTTGCTATATCTTGTTTTCCAAAGTTATTATTATTATTTATCTTGTTCTTTTATTTGCTTATAAAATCTTCTTTTTCAAAATTAGAGTTAGAGAAAGGAATCCATTTCTATTTTTTTTTATATGTAACAAATGGTGGTCTTTCTCATTTTACCGATTTCAAAAACTACTTTGTCATTTTTCTATTGATGACTATAATCAAACGTTTATATTGGTCAAATATCATGTCTTTATAATCGGCCTAAACGTTTAGTTATCATCATGTATATTTTATAGTATATATTATTATGACCTATCATATTTTATATCTTCCGTTTCGTTCCATAGTGTTTTTTTTTGCTTGTATGTTGCCTTTTTAATTCATGATCAATTCTAAAATAGATATAGTTTCTATTTTATTATGGCATATGCATGAGTATCTCTTCTAGGCAACAATATTTATAAAATATTTTATGCATTTTTCTAAGTGAACTCACATTATATCGTTAGCATTTTTTCCATCCTATTTTAAATGATCATATCCATATTTATCATATATATATATATTTTCTGTTTTTTGTGTAAAAAAAAACGCAAGAAAATATGAATTTCAATTTGAATGAGTGACCTGCAATGATGCCTAACTAGGTAGTTAGTAAACTCATTTAGTGTTGGCCATAATTCTTGCTACATATATAACGTGCTTGAATTCTTAATAATTAACAAAGCATTCTAAAAATATATATGTTATTTTAGCCGTTATACAAATATATTAAAATTTATCATCTCATTATAGTTAACTCTTTTGATTTTGTGCATTTTATTTATAATTCATGAATACCTATGTTTTTTTGTTCCTACCCAAAAGAGAAAACCTTTATCACTATTTAAATGTCTATATAGTTATGTTTCAAGATGGGTATGCCACTATTATTATTATTATTATTATTTCTTTAAAGCATTCTTTATTTTTATGTTAATGAATGTTCCATTACCGTTACTATTTTAATTATTATATCATTTTCATATGTTTTATTATTTGGCTTATAATATATTTGTAATTCAATTTGCTTCTTTTATAGCATGTCGAATATTTCCAAACTTGAGTTTGTGGCCCTTGACGTTTCGTGCAAAAATTACCTCTCGTGGGTCTTGGATGCCGACATCCATTTGCAAGCCAAAGGGTTGGGCGACACGATTAAAGATGAAACCGAAACATCGCCCAAGACAAAGCCAAGGCTTTGATCTTTATTCGCCACCATCTTGACGAGGGCTTGAAAAACGAGTATCTCACCATCAAAGATCCTCTCGAATTGTGGAATAATCTCAAAGACCGATATGACCACCGGAGAACGGTGATTCTCCCTCGAGCTCGTGATAATTGGGTGCATTTACGCCCACAAGATTTCAAATCCGTGAGCGAGTACAATTCTCGCCCTCTTCAAAATTTGCTCGCGATTGTTGCTATGTGGCGAGAAAATCACTGATAAGGAAATGCTCGAGAAGACATTTTCCACTTTCCATGCTTCCAATATAGTTCTCCAACAACAATATCGGGAGAAGGGCTTCACCAAATATTCTGAATTAATATCATGTCTCTTAGTGGCCGAGCAAAACAATGACCTCTTATTGAAAAATCACCAATCACGCCCCACTGGTATGGCTCCATTTCCGGAAGCTAACGCGACAAATGGCCACAATTTTGATCAATATCGTGGCCGTGGCCGTGGTAGTGGTCGTGGTCATAACCGTGGTGGTGGTTATGGTCGCAATAATGTCTATGGTCGTGGACGTGATTATGGTCACGGTCGCTTTCAGAGATTCAACCACTCTCCTCGTCCACATTTCAAACGGGATGGACGAATAAATAAGGAACGAGGTGGGCCTAGCAACGAAACTTTCAAAATATGTGTACTAGATGTGGCGGCGATCATTGGACTCGCACTTATCGTACACCTAGACATCTTATCAATCTTTACCAAGAGTCAAGGAAAGACAAGAAGGTTGAAACCAATATGGTCATTGAGGAAGGTGTTTTGAACCATGGCCAATTTGACACCACTCATCTGGATGTTGCCGACTTCTTTCCTCCTCATGATGGAAATGTTGAGAAATAAGATTGTTGTTGAGATATCTTTTATTACAAAAATGGTGCCTTGATGTATGCACCTTATTATCGTTCTCATTTGATTTGTTTGAGTTTGTTTTTCTTGAACGTGTTTTCTCATTTTTTTTAATTTCTTTTTATTAATGAATTTCCCATCATAATTGTCCCTTCTAATATGGATTATCATTTTCGTGTTATAGCATGGATACTACGCCATCCACGACAACATAAAAAATGAGGATGTGTGTCTCATCGATAGTGCTTCCACTCATACTATTCTAAAGGATAAGAAGTATTTTTCTCATCTAGTGATGCGAGAAGCTAATGTTAGCACTATATCCGGTAGTAGTAATTTAATTGAGGGCTCTGGAAGAGCAACCGTGCTACTACACGAAGGAACTAGAATGCATATTGATGATGCATTATATTCTACAAAGTCTCACCGCAACTTATTAAGTTATAAAGATATCCGTCGTAACGGATATCACATCGAGACAATTGAGGAAGAAAATAAAGAATATATTGCCATCACAAGTATGGTAGATGGTAACAAATGTTATCTTGAAAAACTACCATCTATTTCTTCCGGTTTGTACTACACTTTTATTAGTACAATTGAATCACATTCCATTATAAACTCCAAGTTTATGGATCGTGATAGATTTGTAGTTTGGCATAACCGGTTAGGCCATCCCGGAACAATTATGATGCGTAAAATACTTGAGAATTCCCTTGGACACTCATTGATGAGTAAGCGAATTCCCCAATCGAATGATTTGGCTTGTATTGCATGTTCTCAAGGAAAATTGATTATCCGACCATCATCGATAAAAGTGAGAAATGAATCGCTCACATTTTTGGAACGCATTCAAGGCGATATTTGTGGACCAATTCATCCATCATGCGGACCATTTAGATATTTTATGGTTTTAATTGATGCATCAACTAAGTGGTCACATGTATCGTTATTATCCACTCGTAATTTGGCATTTGCGCGATTACTTGCTCAATTGATCAGATTACGGGCACAGTTTCCGGATTATCCGATAAAAACGATACGCCTTGACAATGTTGGTGAATTTACTTCACAACATTTTAATGATTATTGCATGTCTGTCGGAATTGATGTTGAACATCCTGTAGCACATGTTCATACACAAAATGGTTTAGCAGAATCTCTAATCAAACGCTTACAGTTAATAGCAAGACCATTGTTAATGAAGGAAAAGCTTCCCACTTCATGTTGGGGGCATGCTGTCTTACATGCAGCATCATTAATTCGCATCAGGCCAACAAGTTATCACGAGTATTCCCCCTTACAAATGGTTTTTGGTCAGGAACCGAATATATCCCATCTAAGAATATTTGGATGTCTTGTTTACATCCCTATTACACCACCACAACGCACTAAGATGGGACCTCAAAGGAGGTTGGGAATTTATGTTGGGTATGAGTCTCCCTCGATTATAAAATATTTAGAACCAATGACAGGAGATTTATTCACGGCTCGTTTTGCCGATTGTCACTTTGATGAATCGGTTTTCCCAACATTAGGGGGAGAAAATAATAAGTTGGACAAAGAGATCGGTTGGAATGAATTAGCATTATCTCATTATGATCCTCGTACTAGACAATGTGAACTAGAAATTCAAAAGCTAATTCATTTACAAAGTTTAGCGAATCAAGCGCCGGACGCTTTACCGACCCACATCGAGTAACCAAATCTCATGTTCCAGCAATGAATGCTCCATCAAGAGTAGATGTCCCTATTGGACATCATGAAAATACAAATGAGTCTAAAGCACGTCGAAGCGTGGTAGACCTATCGGTTCCAAAGATAAAAATCCTCGAAAAAGAAAAGGAGCTGTAAATCAAGATGGTCCAATCGAGGATAAGCTACCAAACATTCCGATATATCGACAAGAACAAACATCGGTACCCGAACATATTGAAAATAATGAGATCTCAATCAACTATGTCTTGGATGGTAAACAATGGAACCGCAATACAATTAACATCGATGAAATTTTTGCTTATAATTCGGCCGAATGTTATTGATGAAAATGAGGATTATGAGCCAAAATCCATGAATGCATGCAAAAAACGAAAGGATTGGCCAAAATGGAATGACGCGATTAAGGCGAATTACATTCTCTTGAAAAACGAAAAGTTTTTGGACTCCGTGGTCCTTACACACGATGGTGTCAACCCCGTCGGGTACAAATGGGTTTTTGTAAGAAAACGTAATGAAAATGGTGACATTACGAGGTACAAGGCACGCCTTGTTGCCCAAGGATTTTCACAAAGACCCGAATTGATTATGAGGAGACATATTCTCCGTGGTGGATGCAACTACTTTTCGTTATTTGATCGATTCGGCAATTCGAGAAGGATTAGATTTGCGTCTCATGGATGTCGTAATCGCCTATTTATATGGATCACTTGATAACGACATCTATATGAAACTTCCTGAAGGATTTCATTTGCCTGAAGCTTACAAATCAAGTTCTCGAGAACGTTATTCGATCAAATTGAATAAATCCTTATATGGATTGAAACAATCTGGCAGAATGTGGTATAACCGCCTTAGTGAATATTTGATCAAAGAAGGATATGCAAATGATCCGATATGTCCATGTGTTTTCCTAAAAAGATTAGGAACCGAGTTCGTTATCATTTCGGTTTATGTTGATGACATAAATATCATTGGGACTCCAAATGAGCTTACAAAAGCAATCACCGCTTGAAAAAGGAATTTGAGATGAAAGATTTGGGGCGGACAAAATATTGTCTTGGTTTGCAGGTTGAGCACCTACCAAACGGTATTCTTGTACATCAAGAAGGATACACTACTAAAGTGTTGAAACGATTTTACATGGATAAATCACACCCATTGAGTACCCCGATGGTTGTCAGATCACTAGATGTGAAAAAAGATCCCTTTAGACCTCGGGAAAGTGATGAAGAACTACTTGGTCCCGAAGTACCTTATCTTAGTGCAATCGGTGCACTAATGTACCTTGCCGGTCATACAAGACCCGACATATCATTTGCCGTTAATTTATTAGCAAGATATAGTTCTTCTCCCACACGAAGACATTGGAATGGTGTCAAACATATACTTCGCTATCTGCAAGGAACACAAGATATGGGATTATTCTTCTCGAATGAATCAAAAGCAGTTGGTAGGATATGCGAATGCCGGATACCTATCGACCCTCATACTAGCCGATCACAAACCGGTTATTTATTCACATGTGGTGATACAAAGCAATTTCTTGGCGCTCCGTGAAACAAACACTTACCGCCACATCATCTAACCATGCTGAGATTTTAGCAATACATGAGGCTAGTCGTGAATGTGTTTGGTTGAGGTCTATAATTCAACATATTCGAAGTTCGTGTGGATTAACTTCGAAAAGATGGCTCCGACACCCTTGCATGAAGATAATGCTGCATGCATCGTACCATTGAAAGAGGGATACATCAAAGGAGATAGAACAAAACATATCTCTCCTAAATTCTTCTTCACTCATGACCTTCAAAAGAATGGTGACATTACTGTCAAATAAGTACGTTCAAGTGATAACTTGGCCGATTTATTCACTAAGGCTCTTCCGCCATCAACATTTGAGAGACTAGTTCGGAAAATTGGAGTTCGGCGGCGAGGGACTTCAATTGATATCATCATTATGGGGAGTTGATACGCACCGCACTCTTTTTCCCTTAACCATGGTTTTTCCCATTGGGTTTTTCCGGTAAGGTTTTTAACGAGGCGATATCAAACGCGTATTCAAAAAATGATGTATATCGTTAACCAATGGACATTCAAGGGGGAGTGTTATGAAGATAATAATGTAGTGAATGCCCAATTGTGTAACTCTCATTCTATGATTAATGTATTTTATTCCCCTCCTTTATGTGTATGATTCAATGTATTTCATTCCCTCTTTTATGTGTAATAATATTAGAGAGTGTAGGTTATGATTTCATGAGCCTATAAATAGAGCTCTCATTTGTAGCATTCTATACACCTCAATAAAAAAGTACTTCTCCTCCCATGTTCTTGTTCTCTTCTTTGTTCTTAGTTTTATAACAAAATTTAAAAATAAAAATTAAGAAAAAAATAAAACTTTGGGTTGTTTGCCGCCATCCCGCCACAGTCAAAAAGTAAACTCATAAATTTCCCGCCAAACCAGAGCACGACCTCCGGATAATTCTTGGCAAATGACTTTCTAAGTACAAGGCCTAATCTCTCATTTTGCAGCTCAGAATACAATTCACCGATCCGCCGGCAGTTATGGCGGCTACTACTAGTAAATCACAGTCTCCGGCGGCGCAGAACCCTAGCTCCAATTCCAAAAGGGCTTACTACGTCGGCGGGATCTCCGTGGAGTTTCCTTACCATCCTTATGGAACGCAGCTCGCATACATGGGCAAAGTCATTTCCACGCTTGAGCGAGCTCTGAGGGAAGGCCACTCACACGCTTTGCTCGAGTCTCCAACCGGCACTGGCAAATCTCTATCGCTGCTCTGCTCAACTCTCGCATGGCAGCAGACCCAGAAGCTGAAGAATCTCTACGCCAATCTCACCCACTCCAAACCCGATCCTCAGGCGATGGCCGATCCTCTTGCTCATGGCGGCGGATTCGTTCCTGAAACCCAGCCTTCGAGTAAGCGTAGTAATTCATTCTCCCAACTTCACATTCGGGTTGGTTGAAGAAACCCTTATTTTAGGCTTCAATTTGAGTTGTTCAGGAAATCTGCCTCCCTCGATGGTAGAGCCAGGTAATCCAGCACCGGGGATGAAAAAGAAAAAATCAGCACCTACCATCTTCTATGCATCGTACGTGTTTAAATTATCCCTTTTCTGTTCGAGTGATTACGTTCAGTCAATGGAAAACCATGGAAGATGAGTTCTTCTTTTGTTTTTATATTGTTGTTGATTGAAGGAGGACACATGCACAAATTTCTCAACTGGTGCGCGAGTATAAGAAAACTACATATCGCGTGCCAATGACAGTATTGGTGAGTATAAACGAACTCGTTAAACTGCATTTCAGATTCTGTGCTTTTTTTAGTCTGCTCAGTTCCAACCCATTTCTTTAATGTCTTGAAAGTAACATATTCTTTAATATCATAATTCAGTTTGTAGTTCATTAAAAAGATTATTGATTCACTTCCTGATGTTTTATCTTCATAGATGCCGTCTGAAGTTTGAATCTAACACAGTGATGGCTTTTTACTATATCTCTTTCAGGCTTCGAGGAAACATTACTGCACAAACAAACTTGTAATTCAGACGGGGAATATTGATGAAGAATGGTCCATTTTTTAGCCTCGCAGACTTCTTTCTTTACTGTGATGGAAGGTTGTTTCTGTGTTCCTCATATAGAGTACTTTGCTATTTTTTTCAGTAAGCTGCTAATGAAGGATATTGAAGATGGAGGTGGATGTTCATACTTCAAGTAAGCAGACTTCTCAGCTGTGTTTCACTTTTTTTAAAAAACTTCTTTATTTGATTCGTTTGACCCTCTCCTCCTAAAAAACCAGAAATGTGCATAAGCTCAAGGCTCATTCCTCACTTCAAAAGGGAGGTTGCTACGAGGTTCATGATATTGAAGATCTTGTGAAAGTTGGAAAGGCTGTTAAAGGTTCCTTTTTCTCCTTTATCACCATTTGTAATAGTAGTGTTCTCTATAATCCGCATATCACTTAGCTTCTCAAGATGCCTCTTTCTATTCAACGTATCCTCAATGGTTTCCTATATTCTCAATGCTTGTTTTGTCCATGTTGTACTTAGAAAACCTTTTTCCTTTTTACTTTTCCTTTGACATATACACCTTGTATGTGTAAATGAACTTTTCGTATGCTATTGATTTCTAATATTTTCTCATGATTCATAAGAAAACACGGTTGCCTTCTGTTCCAGGTTGTCCATATTACGCTGCCCGCTCAATGGCAGATGACGCGCAGTTGGTGTTTTGCCCCTACAATTACGTAATAAATCCAATCATTCGAGGTGCGATGGAAATCGATATCAAAGGAGCCATTATTGTACTCGATGAAGCCCAGTACGAGTTGCAATCTCTCTTTAACTATTCAAGTTATTAGCTAATCCCAAATGACCAATCAAGGTTTGCGCATTTGGAAGAGGTTTTGTTAAGTTGTCTTATGATCACAATTTTCTTGATCTGCAGCAATATTGAAGACATCGCTCGTGACGCTGGTAGTGTGGATCTAGAAGAAGATGTTTTACAGAGTAGGTCTTATGTATAAACTTTCTTGATCCTTTTAATTTGTAGTTATCTTCATTACTTATTAGTGTTGTGTGTCATCCAAGAATTACAAACGGAGTTGGAAGAACTTTGCTCAAGTGATGGATTAACATACCAGCCCTTGTACGAGATGACACAGGTACCTTCTAATGTCATTTACTCATTATAACGTTTGTTTAGATTTTTTCCATCCTTATCTTTCCAGGAATATAATTAAGGTCTGACGTAGGGCCTAATAAGTTGGATGGATCGGAAGAAAAGTACGCTTGAAATGCGTGACTTTCAGCAGTACTATTCTTGGTGAGCTGACATTCAACCCGTTTTGTTCCTGTTGCTAGATAGCAAATAATGTATCAAGGTCTCCACGTAACTTGTTCTCAATAAATATTGCATATAGTTTATGGCCTCGATTGCATATTTTCCAAGTTAGACATTTCGGAGTATTTTCTACTTAATCTATGTTGCCATGTTGCACTCGCTTTCAGTTGGAGCGGTGATCAAGCTTTAAGGGAGCTTCAAGAAGCTAATATTTCACAGCAGTATTTCCCTATCTTGTTAGAGTGTGCCCTAAAGGTTCTCCATGATAGTTTCGATTTTCGTTGTTTCCGCTTTCCATTTGCTTGCTTCTTACCAGCTGTACGGTGCATTGATCTGTTATATCCAGGCTATTAAAGCTGCAACTGATGTGGAGTCAGAATTGCCTCTTTTAAGCGGCATGTCAGTGACAATTTTGGAAGGTGATATTCACGGTCTCTGCTTATTCGACATTCATTGAGCTTCAGGATTTCCATTTACTGATTCTCAAAATGTGAGCAGGTTTGTTCTCTGCGCTCACATATTTTTTTGCAAGAAATGGATCCCATATTTCTGATTACCAGCTTGTTGTGCAACGAAAGGTCAAGAAAGACTCAAGTAAGTGATAACACAACTTTTTATTATTAGTTTTGCTAGTAATTCTATTCATAGTGATGAAAATTATTCTTTTTCTTTTGCACTAGAAAACGATGTTGGTGGCTGGACACATATTTTTAGCTTGTGGTGCTTGAATCCGGCTGTTGTGTTCAAGGACATTGCTGATCTATCTTTGTCAGTCATCCTAACATCCGGGTAAGTATTAGGCTATAGCACTTTCTCCAGTAGACATAAAAGTCTTGTTCGATTTCTCTTTTACTTGCTCACTAGATTATTAAAGTTCCATCCTTTCGTTCAACTAGCGTGCATTTCATTTGAAAATGGTGACTTGCAAGCGGCTGCATTTCAATTTCACCGACTGGGAAAATACGTTTTTGGATAATCATTTGATTTGTCTGATAAATCATGTGGGCTACCTATCCAAACAAACCTATGACTTCACTCTTCCAAGGGGTGTTGTTTCTTAATGAAAAGTTTCTGGTTCTTTCAGGACTCTGTCACCTATGAATTCCTTCTCATCTGAGCTTGGAGTGAACTTTGGAAATTGTCTAGAGGCCCCACATGTGGTTAATATTAAATCACAGGTACTATTGGATTTCTATGTCTATCCTTCTATTCTGAACTCTGTTCTGTTCAAGTTTTAACATTGAACTGTAGGTGTGGACTGGTGTAATATCCTCTGGTCCTGGAAACTATCCCTTAAATGCCAGTTTCAAGACTGCAGGTGCATTTTCCTTCCAGGTATATGTTTCTTTTTAATTTTGCTTTAACAATCCAGAAGCCGTCTTGCATCAGTCTTTAAAAGATATCGTCTCTGCTTGTAAAGGATGCACTTGGGAAATCTTTGGAGGAAATTTTCAAAGTTGTTCCTGCTGGTTCCCTTGCCTTCTTCCCAAGTTATAATTTGCTGGAAAAACTGTCCAAGCGGTGGCGTGAAACAGGTCAATGGGTGAGACTTAATGCGCAGAAGTCCCTCTTTGTCGGTAAGGCTTTTGCATTTCTTTTGTCCTTTTTCGATTTATGAACATTTTTGTGCTTTTAGAAAAGTTTCTTCTAGATCTGAATACTGAGGTTTGCTGCGATTTGTGCAGAGCCAAGAGGAGGAACTCAAGAGGATTTTGATTCTCTTATAAAGCGTTACTACAATTCAGTTTCCCGGCATAGCAAAGTTCCTGTTGGAACTAAGAAAAAGAACAAAAAACCAGATCTAAAGAACACTAAGACACCTGAGCCTCCCACGACTTCTAAGAAAGATGGAGGTGCTTTTCTTGCCGTTTGCAGAGGAAAGGTGCAGTGACTCATCCATTTTTAGTGATTTATCAAAGAGTTGGAACTTCATGAATGTACTCTTACATAGCCTGCCTTTTTTTTCAGGCCTCTGAAGGAATAGACTTTTCAGATGATAATGCCCGAGTAGTTGTATCCTTGATTGTCCGAGTTAAGTTGCTTTCTGCAAATTAGATTGCTATGGTTAATCCGTTTCAAGTTTTATCTCTTCAGTTAGTAGTTGTCGTCGTAGGTAACTGCTTTTATGAATCGTTGTATCATGTATGCTCTGTTCGTTCTTGATATTGCTCCAACATGGCATCAACTTCTTAATGTGAGCCTTGACAGTCCCAGATAATAGTCGGCATTCCCTTTCCAAACATGTAAGGATCCTAAAGAAAGCAAATAGTCTTTGCAAACTTGATATCCTCTGTTCTAACTGAAGTTGAAATTTCTCTCAGAAAGGATATCCAAGTCTGTTTGAAGAAGAAATACAACGACAGTTACAAATCAAGTAAGAACCTTCTAAGTGGGAGTGAGTGGTACTGTCACCAAGCTTTCCGAGCACTGAATCAAGCTGCAGGTATGCTCCAATATGACTTAGAATTTGTGTTCTTCTTTACACTGCCCCTTCATTTCTCTATCGATCTCTCTGTCCCTTGTCGGGATGCACATAGATAAGTGTACTTAAAGTGCAGTCTTTGATCTTTACGTTGATTGTTAGTCTCTTCCTAAACCTTATGCTCTTTAACTTAATCATCTCTACCACAGTTCGGTGACAGCTTTCACAAAAAATGGCATCTAGTCGCATTTATTCACGAATACGATTAGCTTGCTTTAACAGGATTCTTATTAATTTATTGCAGGACGTTGCATACGGCATAAGTCTGACTATGGAGCCATCATCTTCTTAGGTAATTTATCTTCTGAAGTCATCTTCTTAGTATAATTTGGCACTGGAGTTGACATAACCTGTTTCGTAAAAAAGTCAGCTATTTGGTTCCCAGATTCTGCTTCTTCAACTCCTTCCATCCTTCCCAAGTGGATGACCTCTTTGTTTTTTTGCAAGCAGATGAACGTTTTCAGGAAGAGAGGAACACAGTATACGTTTCCAAGTGGCTCAGACAGTCCATTCAAAACTATAGAAGCTTTGATGAGTCACTTGAACGATTGAAATGCTTTTTCAGAGACGCCAAGGTGTTTTACCCTTTATCATTCTGTCTTTTGCATGCAATATTACATTAATTTCTGGTTTACGTGTATTTGGCTCATTGGAAGTTCCACTTTTTCCTTCATGAACTGAATCACAGAATATACTTGGTGAAACTACACCTACTCCAGTGCCAAATTATACGGTTACGGAGGAGAAAGATGTACCTAAAGATCTAGAGAATAGCTGTACTGGGGGAAGCTCTCATAGATTGAGTGGACCTTGTTGCCGTGGACAGAAGCTAGTTGCTGCACCAAAGTGTAGCCCCTCCGTGAACTTAGACCTCGAGCCTGAAGCCCAGCCAATCGTAATAGAAGACGACGGCATTGAGAGTTGCCCAGTTACTGATCTAGAATGTAATTCACCAATGGGCACAAGGTAAGAAAACGCACGAAATTCTAGTTGGACAAACAAAATTGTCTCAGTGTTCTTCTCCCATAACATCCTGGCAACAACAATTTCCCTGACATGTTTCAAGGTGTAATGATGAGCCTTTTTAATGTTTGTTCTTCTGAAGCAATCTCAAATTCTTAATCTTGCCTGCAGGTTTGATGATGCATTAACCATTGTCAAGGAAACTCCTGATATAGATAGAAATAGCCCAAAAACTTTATCTACAGGTATGGATTATGGCTCAAGCATGATTGAACCCTCTTATGAGATGACAACTCCCACAACAAGCCTTCTCCAAGTCCAGGGTTCATCAATAGGCAGTCCCAAGAAACTGTTCTCTATATCCACCTTCAGCCCGTCAGAAGAAGTTGAAACTTCTCTTATTCGAAGTGTTAATTCTCGCACCCAGAAAAGAAGGAAATTGGTAGACTCATCACCTTTGGTTCTTCCTTCAGATGACAACTCTGGTATCTGCAATGTCGCAACTTTGGGATGTGTCAGTTCCGAAAGACGTCCTTTCTCTGGTTTGGAGTTAAATGGCACGATGCAACGTTTATCTTTTGGTCCATCTGTAAATAAAAACCTGAAAATTTCCTGCTTTCTTTGTGAAAAACCATTGGGTCGTCCAGAGAACGACCTTTTTGTTGAGTGCCTGGCAACTTCGTCGTCAAAAGTTCATTTAGTGTCCCTTGCAAAGGACGGTTTGGGAGATGAAGCGGAGAATACTTCAACAAAGGTGCCTGTTGTAGTAGCAGAAAGACTATCAGTCGATCATATGCTATGTAATAGTGCTCGAGAAGATGTTCCTGCTGAAGGAGTTTGGTGCGAGGAAGATGGATGTGTTTTCAAGTCAATCTATTGTCCATTCTGCACTAATCCCCATTGTCTTGGTGTTCAAGTCATGGCAACTGATTCATCAAATGTTCAGTTACTTAACAAGGTCAGTCGAGCTCGATAGTTGTTACTCTGATTCAAATTCTGCTTGTCCTCAATTTCTATCGGATATCACTGAACTACTTATGGCGAGCAGATAGTTCTTTTGTACGATCGCCTCCAAGTCCAGACTGTGGGTACTTCAGAGGACAAGGCTTCAAAAAATCATGTAAGTTTGCTCTCTTTTTAACTCAGGAAATGTGATGTACTAAAGGGTTGAAATCCTAACTTGATTGCAGCAGAACCACGTCCCAGTGAATGGTTGTGTTGGTAAAACTGCAGACCCGGATCAATTCAAGCGATTTTCATTTTCACCACAACCGAATTCTAATGGCTGGAGAAGTACAAAGGTATAACTAGAGTGCATTAAGCTTTTCATTAATGGACATTCATCCGTATTCAGAAACCGTAATGATGTTTCTTGCTTCTCTCAGTTCGGACTTCGGAAAGACAGGTCATGACGATGAAGGAAAAAACTTAAAAGACTGTTCTGTCATGTTACAGTTTAGATTAGATGGTTCATCAGTAAAACCAGCTTCAATTTCAACAGAATATTTGCTTATCTTTCTCTGTAAATATCATAAAATATTCATTCGTTCTCCGAATCTCACAAGACTTGTATTTGCTGCACTAATCTTGTACCTGGACTAGTTTTGTATGAGATTCCAGTAATGTAAAAACCACTCATTTACAATCCAAGAAGAAACAACTTGGGGCAATGCTATACTAACAATTATCCTCTTCTTCACCAATCTAAAGGGAGACACTGGGAAAGCCTTGCTGATCACAACCAACTGGGCAGACTTAGCTACTTACACAAGCTGCTTTGTCTGTCCATGTAGATCTAAACCTTAAATATTTCGAAACTTATCTTACATTTGATGATCATTCACTTCTTAAGAATGTCAAGTAACTACCAGCCATGAGAATGTACTTCTATAGCTTCTGATAATAAGCTTTCAAAACAAGGCAGCAATCATGAGGACGGCCCGTTTTGCTGCTCCGGGTAATATAAATTGAATCCTTCACAAACCTCCAATTTGCCAATCAGTTGGTCAATCCCTGCATCCAGATAAGAAGATTAGTTAAACATCTAACATTGCGAAAAGAAGCAAAGATAGAGTCTTCATCTCAGTACCAATCTCAGGAGTGTGGAAGTACAACTGGTCGACGATAAGTGGGGATTTGTGATTATCATCATCCTCTGGGATCTTCTGTTTAGCAGCAGCAGCATGGTCGACCACCCTTGCAGCAGCTTCGACATCGAAATTCCCCGTTCTGGGGGCTGGTGCTGATTGCTTCCTCTTGCAACGAGCCCTCCTGTTCTGGAACCAGTTATAAACACTGCTCTCACTCACGTGGCCGTATTTCAAGAGCTCAGCAGTTATCTCCTTGATTCTCTCCTTCCCTGGATTCGAGTTGCACTCGGAGAAAATCCGCTCCAGGATCTGAAGCTGTGACTGCTTTGGCGCCCATCTTTGCCTCGTAGGAATCTTGGATGAACCACAAGCTGACAAAGGATCACCATATTGCAGCATGCCTACAAAATTGATACAGAACAAACTCCTAATTATGAATCTTCACAAACATATTCCAAAGTCCAACTTCTTATTCCAAGTAGCTCAAATTTTCAAACATGATATCAGAATCAACAATCACAAGTATAAAAAATCCCAAATGAGCCATGTTAAGACAGAATCACTACGCATAAGTAATATCTGCAATACCAAAATACAGTTACAAGTGAACCAACGAAGCAAAAATGGAGACACCCCCATCATTCCAATTTCCATAAAGCTAATGACTTTGTCTCCTCCAACTCTCCTAACACCATCCTTTTACTTTTTTTCTCTGATAAAAAATTTCAACAAAAGACAAAACAATTGAGAAATTCATTCCAGTTTAGCTGGAAAGCTGCAATCTTTTTCTACCTAAAGAGAGTCGAATCACGAACCAAAGGGGAAGAAAAAATAGAAAATTAAAAACCTAGAAGAGCGAGAGAGAGAGAGAGAGATATAGAGAATCGGACCAGGAAATTCGTGGCGATTGAGAGCTAAAGAGGTATGCATCTGGACGAGACGGTCGCAAATGGTGGAATAAACAGAGATTTGTTTGCGGAGCATCTCCATCTGTTCATCCGTCATCACTTTCACTCCTAATCCATTCCTAATCAACGCCGCGCCATTGTTGTAAATTGTTCCTTCTTCTTCTCCTCCTCCACCATTTCCCAATTGTGGCCTTCTATCCGGCTGCTGCTGCTGCTGCTCCCTCATCTTCCAAGTGATTTGACTCACTCACTTGTGTATAAACAGAGTGAAGAGGCCGAGAAAATGGAGAGAAGCAGAAAAGGGGAAAGCAGATGATAAATAAAGCAGAGACGACGGAGGAGGAGACTGGAAACTTTTGGCGTATTGTAGCCGGCGGGGCGCACTTTGGCATTGATTGCCCGGGTTTCCCGCGGTTTTTTCTTTCTTCCAAGTCCAACCCGATATCTTTGTTTTCCTTTTTGCGTTCTGAGTCACCAAACCGTATTATTATGATACTCTGAAATAAAAATAATTATTTCCGATTTTCTTTTTGTTTTTCCATATTTACTTATGGAAAGTAAAATATTTAATATTCCCATTATGGTTATTCCCTCCCATAATTCTTTGCACAAAACATGATTGTAATCCTAAATAAAATAAACAACAATCCTAAAATTTACTAGGAAAATCATCATTTTTATAAATCGAGAAAATTAATTTTATATTTAAATTTTAACGTGAAAAATCTTAAGATCTCAAAAGCTTAAGTTGTTGATTTACTAAATAATCAACTGACCTAAAATTGCCCATCGAGCACGGTCCACTATCAACTTACCTTGATCATTTGGTTGAAATTGAAAATTTCATTTAAAATCTATTTCATTTCTTTATTTATATTAGTTGAGATTTTTCTTTTCCACTCAGTTAACTCCGTAAGGATATTACAAATAATAATTTTTATTTATTGATTTCTATTTTATGCTGATTGAAGATATCTACTCAACAGGAAAAAAAATTATGAATAATAAATAATAAAACATAAGTCTCTACCGGGATGTGAGGACTACCTTTTGCGGTTTGAGTTTTGATTCATTATCGAGTTTGGTATTATTTTTTTGAGTGTTTATTGCCGACAACAATAATTGATCCCTTCGTTGTGGGTGCTTGCACAAGATAGTAAACAGCTGACTAAAAGGTGTACTCCATTCCCATGGACCGCATAATTAAGGGATAAAGTGATTACTACCGAGTTCGGTATATTATATATAATAATATACCTTGCAACGGTTGGGTTGGGTTGTGTTGCTGGTCGCCCGAGATCGACAATAGCGCATGTAATCTATTGGATCCTAGAAATAATACTTAGCCACGCTCCCGTATGGGTCACACAACTAGCCCTATTTTAACAATTGGACTTAAATCTACCGTAAGCCCAATATTTCTGGCCCATAAAGCAAGTCTGAAGATAACACAAAACACAAAATAGTCTTTTGTCAGAGAGGATCAGGCTTGCACTCGCATTATAGAGAAGAACCTTGGTCTGTTGCGACACTATCTCTAGTTCACTACCAGGACTAGACATTTCATGGATGCCGTCTCCACTAAAGTCAACTCAAACTGCTTCATTACTCGTGACGTGAGATAGGCGAGCAATGCCCGAAGGCATGCTCTTGAATTCTGATGCACGCTGCTTAGCAGCAGGGCATACCGTTAGCATGAGAACTCGCTTGATCGAGCAACTGTAACGAACATTTCAATTGAGATCCTAATTGAGATCCTACTTGCACTCTTATGAGTTCCCAATTTCCTTGAACTGCTGAATTAGGCAGGAACCGGGTGGCCAAACATGTCTATTGCTGATTTGATACTCGATGTTTTTGTTTGCTTTTGCATTGTACTACTGTATCCGGTGTTTGAAATGTTTTCTTTCTTTCTTTCCTCCAATTGACACGACAGAAACTTGTAAAAACAACAGGGCAACATCAGAACAATAATTGGCACAGCTGACAACCTAGCATTCTCATCACTCACATGACCTCCAAGGTCAACCCTTCAAACGACATGCCCACATTTTGAAGCCATTTTCCCAGACAGGCTTCCAGTGAAGGAGTGACATTCGCAAACAGCAGTCAAACATTACAGATATGAATCTACAAAGGATAGCTCAGTTAGCTAAATCATCATAAAAACCTTGATTGAAATTTTACAGGTACACCCCAGTTATCCCCATTCTACAACAAACTATCAAACTGAGGATGAACACAGGGGAGAAGATTTGTTGTCCTCCTTGTTTCAGAAGATAAAAGGGTAACTGGTGAAGAGGTTAATGTAACAAGTAAAGATATCCAGCCAATTAGACATGTTCCAAAGGGGAGGTTTTTGTAAACCGGGCTCTTTCTACATGGCTAAAAAGCTACTCTTTCTTGTCCATTCCTACTCCTCATCATCCTCCTCCTATCAAAGATGGTAAACAAATCTTTGTATCAGCTAAAGCTTTGCACAACTTCCATTTACAAAAGATATAGAATTCAACTGACCTCTGCACTTCCCTCTTCATCATCCTCATCATCATTCACCTCGGACATTGACTTCTCAGACTCCTCTTCATCCTTGGTTGCTGCCTCGGCCTAAGGTTCGTTCCAACGCATCACAAATTAGTTTCTGAAGATTGATACAGCACACACGCAGTGAACAATTCCAATAGAACCATAAACTAACTAAGAAAACCCCCCACCTCTCCCTTGTTGTAGGCCTTCATTTTCTTCTCATATTCAGCCTTCCTCTTCTCAGCTTTGGCCATGTAGGGTTGTTTCTCCTAGCAATTACCCCAGTTTATGACAAAAATCAGCAAAACCTTGACCAGCCATTGACATAAGCAAGAGTCCAAAGCAACCATGATTGTCACATCGTTAAAAGGTACTCACTGCGTCGGTCAATGACTTCCATTTCTCTCCAGCTGCTTTCCCAACCTGAGGGTTAAACCAACAAACAAAGAAACAAACATACAGAAAAAAATATCCATCAATGAACCAGCAGACAAATCGTAAACCCAGCTAGCATACAATTGCACACCACTTACAGCAGCCACTGATTTATTCTTAGGATGATCTTTCTTAAACTGCTCTCTAAAATCCTCCCTGAAGTCGTCAAGCCAAACAGTCATATCATTAGTCAAACAACTATTCTCAGGAATTACAATTCAGTTCATTCATTTCCAGAAATTCAAAATTCAAAACCTAGAAACAATGGGAGAAAATGGGAGAGAAAGTTACATGAAAACGAAGAAGGCGCTTGGCGGCCTCTTAGGCTTGTTGGGGTCCTTGGCTGCCTTCGCCGCCTGTTTCGTCGGCTTAGCAGGCTTCTTAGTCACAGACAGCCTATAATCCAACCATTATCAATAATAGTACAGTTTCCTCAACAATGATCTACGATGCACAAGCTGGAAATCGATTCAGATTCCTCAATTATAAAATTAAAACGATGGAGATTATGAAACTCACTTGGTGTTCTTGGCTTCCGACTTTGATTTACCTCCTTTCATGACGGAATTCTGCAAGAAAAAAAATACCATATCAGAGCTGAATCCGCAGCGAAAACGAAAACAAATCGACCGGAGAAAAGAAAACCCACCTGAACGGCGTCCGGAAGGAGGAAGGAAATGGCGGGTTCTAAGAGAAGGGGGGAAATGCGTGGAATTGATGAAGAAGAAGAGGAGGAGAGAAATGAAGGGGAAAGGCGGAGGGAGGATATTAAGTGGAAACAAAAACAAAAAAAAGAGGAAAATCGAAATTGAAATTCAATTGCGGACGAAATGAAAGTGGAGGGGTTTAGGCGGGATTTTACAAACACTTGCGCCAGGTCAGCGATCCGTGGCCTCGCCTTATCTCGTGTCTCATTGGTTGGGTTGGATGAGGAGGTTTATGCCTTGTGCTTCTTGTGGACAAATCGGTCAGTGTTCTTTATAATTATTTTGTTCTGTTTTCAGGCTTCTGTTTGCTGCCCCCTGCCCGGCATCATACAAAAGGGAAAGGTGATTCCTTTAGGGCACACCAAGGCCTAATTAAAAAAGAGTTTGTAAATGATGATGATTACAATATCAAGTTTATCTTTTCAAAATTCCCACTAAATAATTTCAATAAAGACAAGGACCAACCGAATGAAGCAGAAGGAATAAGTAAAATCCCCTTTGGCACCATCATCTTTTTATTTATTAATCCATTTGTGTGATAAAGATCTGCCATCAAGATATTTTCCTCGATTCTTTCTGGAATGAACAACTCATTGTACGAGTATAATGGCCATCGCAGTAGAATCGGTGTGTTTGATGATTCAGATATTTTGGGTTCGAATTCAAATACCCTTCGAGCATGTGTTAATAGGCCTGTCCCGCCGTCTATCATAGCCCAAATCATCAGGTTAACCAAGGACCTGTCCATCGGGCTTCATTGTGAAAATGGGCCCATCGTGCCATCTTTCGTAGTTCAAAATTCTCGGGAAGACCTAGAACGAAGAAGCTCAAATGGTGGCCGGCAGGGAGTCTTGCGTTATATTCCAAGCTGAAACAGTGACAGTCCATACAAGAAAGAAAGAAAGCTTTCACTTCTTCCCTTTCCGCTTGGAGCTTTGACCTCCGGACGGTTGCTTTTCTTGTGTTTCTGTTACTAGGTGTAAAGTTGCTGTGTTTGCTTTCTGTGTTTTCTTCTGTTTCGTGTTTCGATTGATAACTTCCGATTTATGGCTAATTTACGGCTTTAAAGTTTGGCGTTGAAATCTGGGTGCAAAGTCAGTTGGCAAGTGATGGTTTACACTTGATCTCTGAACTCCAGGTAAGTTTTTTGTTGACAAGTTCATATGCTGATGCCTACTTTTGGCTTTGCACTCTGCCTTTATAATGAACAATGAGATGGATGGATAGTCCAAGTCTTACAAGCATGCTTTTTTTGCTTTGTTTTGTTGGAAAGGGCTGTTCTTTGTGTTGAACTTTGAAAGATTAAGGATGCACATTGTCTTAACGTGATTTGATTTACGATTACAATGAACTGTTTCAAAGGTGAGGATTATTAGCTTAGTGGTTGGTGTTGTAGCCCGTAGGTCAAATGCATAATCAAATGAAGATTTGAAGGATATAGGATTCCATTATATTAACAGGTACAGTCTATTAGCACACTCTCTGGTCAGTCAACATATAAAGATTGACACAACCTTTACTGGCATTGAGATGCAATCGTATCCCTCCCTTATTTATTTGTATGTAGATTAATCAACTGTTGAGCTGTATGAACTTTTGGTTGCTTTGGATCCGGTAATTGATAGTTTTCTCCTTCCAAGTTCCATCTTCCAGGTAGGACTCATGAAAGTGAACTTCCCCACTTCTTTCCACAGCCAAAGCAATAGTGCTCCTTGTGCCACACCGTCCCTGAAGAGTACCCAAGCCACATGAGTTTTATTAGTTTCACTGAGCTGGCTACTGGACCTAAAGTTTCATTCTTTACCAGTGGGGTGTCGACTTCAACGAAAATGGAGCTTAGAGCATACTCCCAATCGGCAGAACAAATGCCAGGCAACCTGTTCTTCTCAGCTTTGGATCTGTCCCTCATCAGCTTCTTTGCTATCTCCTTTAAATTGATTTTGCCATCCCCCAGCTTAACCAGCTGTTCTTTGAAACCCTGACGCAGCTTCTGCTCCTGCAAATTACATGGCTCAATTGAAACCTTTGAAAGGAAACTGAAAACCCAAACGGTAAAAGAATGAGGACAAACCTTGGGCCAAGGTGAGTCGAGGTGTGCATTGGAAAGAACATGGATGCCAGGCGAAACATCCTGGACGATGAAGGCTTCTTCGCATTTAGCCCGGTTGGAGATGTACACCATGGTGTTTGACAAGATGTCAGCAACAATCAAGTTAAAGCCGTTGTATTGATCGGCCTCCTTCGCCACTCCCTCCGCAAATTCCCTTGGACCCTTGGAGCTCTGCACGGAAAACATAAGCTAATCACATAGATTTTTCTAACTGTTCTATCCCGATGAACCCATTTTGAACAAGCTATCAAACTTTTTTTGTTTTGATTTAATTGTGTTATGGTGTTGACTGTCTCAACAGAAACATGATCTCTCTTTGTAGCGCAACTCTCACAGCCTGACGAGTAAAGATGATGTTTAATATTCTACTCCAACTATTTGGTTTCTGAGTATTCACCTGGAGGAAAAGAAGAGGGAGCTCCCCACGGGACTTGGCATCAGGGCGCTCGTGGAGCTCCATAACGTTAGTGAGGAAAACCACTCTGCCTCCTCTGGAACAAGCCAGCCATGTCCCTCCGGCTACCTCATCTCTTCCTCCTACTATATCGATCTCGGTCCACCACTCAACTGCTGATGTAGGCCTGAACTTAAACCCCCACACAAAAGTAAACAAAAACCAGATCACCAAGAAAAAAGAGAAGGTAATTAAATGACTAAGCAAAGACTCGTTGCCTTTTGTGATATTCATCTCTGTTGTGAAGCAGAAGCAGAGGGTAGAGCGGGTGAGCTCGCCATAGAAATGCAGCTATGCACATCTTGTTTATATTTTTTGAGGCGGTGAAGTTGAAGAAGAACAAAGGTGGTGTATTTTCGTTTTGTCTTGGTCTTGCATGTCGATTTCTGGATATCTTTTTGGCAGCCAGTTTTATGAAGGAAATTTCGGATGGGATCACAATAGTCGTTATCTTTCCTTTTGCCTTCTATTTTCAGAAATTTAATAATGAATAAACTAAGTTTCTTACTTGAATGTTCTTATCTTCCGAAATTGTGAATTACTTCCAAGTTGCAAGCTTTCAGAATTCATTTCAGAAGGTGCTTGCTATTGGCTATGGATGAAACCATGTGCGTAGGTTCCTGTAATTAGCTAGTTTTCCCTCTTGTATTGTGATTTGTCATTTTCAGTTGACTAATCATGTAAAAAGAGTTGACTCCTCACGATTTATCCTGAATAAGCAGAGCCATTAAATTTTATTATAGCACATCACGTAGTAGGCTTTCATATTAATCGCACATGTTTAGCGGTTAACGTTGTTACAATGCACTGTATGTCGATTCTGCCGAATATCTGTTAACGTTGTTAACGATCTTGACTTTCGATGCAGATTTTCGAATGCTATATTTTCTTTCGGTATAGGAGCTAGGGAGTCAATACTCACAATCCTTGATGAATCGATTGGTATTCTTCTTCATTCGAAATACATATAACTACGCTTTTTTATATTTTTGAACTCATGATTTCAAATATGTTAGAAATTACATACAGATACTTACAAGTTACAAAATCCTGTAAACACTCTCATCTGTAAACACTCTCATCAGTCAACTCATCATTTGTATTGATAGAATGACAAGTGATTTATTTGTGATCCGTAATGTAAAAGTGTACGTGTACAAAGATATTGTGCATCTACAATCTATATCTCAATCCATAAAGTATAGACATGTATGAATCTGATCAAATGACAGTATAGTATTGAGATAGTGCCATCTCCATCTCTGCTTTATTTGGTATGCCTATTAGTAATCTTGGGACCATTGCAAGTTCAATTGTTGGAGTGTTTGAGCTTGTGATGGGTGTTCTGAATTCAGTATTTCATAGTCTTATCCTTCCATGTCCCATCTTCCAAGTAACTCTCATCAAAGCTAACTTCTCCATTTCTTGTCACAGCCAAAGCAATAGTGCTCCTCGTGCCACAACTTCCCTGAAAGTGAACCCCCCAACCCCAACCCACATGAACGTTAGTTAGTTTACTGTTAAACATGACAGTTTCTTGTAATAGTTGATTGCTTTACCAGCAGTGGAGTGTCGGCTTCGACAAAAATGGAGCTCAGAGCAAGCTCCCAATCCACAGAACAAACACCAGGCAATCTGTTCTTGTCAGCTTTAACTCTGTCCCTCGCAGTTTTATTGCTATCTCTTTTAATGGAATCTCCCCTTCCCCATACTTGAGCAGCTGTTCTTTGGAACCCAACCCCAACTTCTGCACCTATATTACAAATGCCATGATTTCTGTCTTTAAATAATTCCAACCCAAGTACTAGAACAACAGACAGACAGAAAGGGAAATGAAAAATTAACCTTAGGCCAAGGAGAGTCGAGGTTTGCATTGGAAAGAACATGGAGGCCAGTGGAAACATCACAAACCATGGCGTTGGACGAAATGTCCGAGACGATCAAGTTGAACCCGTTGTACTGATGGATCCCCTTAACCAGACCCTCCACGAATTCCCTAGGACTCTTGCAGCTCTATGCAACAAGTACAATATGTAGATTGTTGTCATTTGTTCGTTAAAAAAGAAACATATTAATGTCGTTGGTGTGGAAGCGAACCTGGAGGAAAAGGAGAGGGAGCTCGCCTCTGGAGTTGGCATCAGGGCTTTCATGGAGCTCCAAAACATTAGTGAGGAAAGCGACTCTGCCTCCTCTGGAGCAAGCCAGCCATATGTCCCTCCGGCCAACTCATCTCTTCCGCCTACTATATCGATGTCAGTGATAACTACGCTTGGTGTGTGTGACTATGCTGAAGTGTGGAGACTTGAAGAAGACTTTTTACGGACACTGGTTTCGAATTATGATCTTTATATTTGTCTTAGTGATAAAATTTTGCAAATCAAACAGAGAACTAAAAGTTACCAAAGGAGTGTTATGGTGGAATACGTGTATGAGTATTTGTTCTTTTTCTTTTGTCCATTGGGTTTATAGCTTCTCATCGGATGAATCGTCAAAACACAATTGATTTTAACACGATCAAAGGAGTTTGTTTTGCCATTCTATAAGCAGGTTTGTTAGCATTATTTCGTTCCACCTACACATACTACTGAGAACACGTTACTAAGAAAATCAACATTTTTGTAATGATTACTTTATTCCGTCACGCATCTCGTGTTCCATTAAGATAATCGGGAAAGGACTAGTTCTGCGTCACCTTTTATGTTTCTTTGCCGCATTATCTCACTGAAAACACCAAATACAAGTGTCGCGAACAATTATAAGTTCCAAGGCATATATATAAATCAAGCAGTCCTGGTTACATTCTTCCAATATCATGTATCGCCTCCCCATGCATTCTGAAGTCCGAACCACCAATTCTACCGCACTACGAATCGATTTAGCCACCGCATCATGAATATTAACTTTAAGCCGCGGAGGTTAAACAACCAACGACCGATGTCGGGAGGAGCAACCAGTGGCCCTCATAGGCCAAGGGAAACAAGTCAAACTTCGAGATCTGGTGAAAGAACTTACGGTGAATGAAAGTTGATAACAATTAGCCGTGTTTAAAAATAACCATTAAAATCTCTGTTAATAATTCAAATCGTTTGGATACATAAAGTGATTATTAAAATATTTCATGACCGATAATTTTTATATCAAATTTCGATGGTGCCCAATATAACAATTTCATACCAATTTCCAGGTCTGGCATCGAAACTGACTCATTAATGTTAATATAGCAAACATATTGAGTCAGCACAGCAGTCAGTCTATTATCACAATTTCTCAAGAGCTTTATCCATTCCAAAGTTAGCTCACTCTGCAACTGTCTACCTTTTCCCCCTATTGTCCTAGTTCCACATTTTTTCATCTTTGCCAAGCCATTTTCTCCCCGTCGCCGAACCATTTCCGCGCCAGCCACTGCAGCCGCTGGTCCTTCACCTCACAAAACCGCCGCTCCCAATCCTCAGGCTTCTCCTCCCGGAACCCTAGCCCCGGCGCCCTGTCCTTTGACGCAGGATTCACAGCCTTCTTCCAGTCAATTACGTACGCCGACACTCTCCTCCTGAATTTCGCCCTGAACTCCGACCACGCCTGGTACTTGTAGTGGTTCACCACCGCCGTCTCTAGCTTCACCTTCTTCCACTTGTACTCCCCTCCGCCGCCGAGCCGGAAATGGTGCACTGCGTTCATCAGCGAGTAGTCGACCGCCTCCAGCAGCACGATCGACTTGTGACGGTTGTCGAATTTCCTCCTGCAGTCGTAACCTTGCGTAACCCCTTCCTCCGGGTGCGATTCCTGACCCGAAGGCCCGAATTCGTTGCATCGAATCGAAACCTGTCCTACCCGGCGGTGATTCGGAATTAGGGATTTCAGCATCCGATTCAACGGATGCGCGGCAGAGCTCCACCGCGGCGAGAACACGAACTCGTCCACGTCGATGTACATCATCCAATCGCACGTTCTCTTGGCGTAGACGGCCAAGTGGGAGAATCCTGCCTCCTGCGACTTCGGCCATATCCACGGCACCGTCTCAATCTTATACCCTTCCCGATTCAACTCTCCGACTACTGATTCAATGTCGTCATCGCTGTCGTTGTCGTATAGGAAAAACTTCTCGACACCGATTCCTGAATGATAAATTACCCACTCTCTCAGGAACTTGGCGGCGTTGTACACCATCGTCCCGACGCAGATTTCCAGCTTCTTCGGCTGCTGCGCCAGGTCCACCATCGTACGCTGCCGAGAAGGCGTATAGTACGCCACCGAAGGAACAATCGTTTTCCCGTTGACCCCGGACTCCGAAATTTCCAGCGAGATTTTGACTCCCGTTGCGTTGAGACCTAACGCCGTCATATCGGGATTACGGCAACGGAAAACCTCTTGCTCCGAGCTTGTGACGGCGGTGGTTGTCGTCTTCACGGCATCGTTCTCATTGCTGAAGAACACGCAATTCAGCTCGTGAACAGGACGATTGAATCCTTGTTTATTGTTGACTCCTTTAACGAATAGAACGACGTCCGATTGAGTGGAGAAAGACTCGTAAGCGAGATACGTCCACCTCAGCAACCACCGTGGCGATTCCGCCGGATGAGGAAAAGATGCTACCGAGGACGGAAAATAAAATCTCACCAGCACCGGCTGTTTCATCTCCTTCTGCCGCCGACACCTCTCCGGCAGCAAGCACTTGAAAATCGACTGATTCGTCGACGAAAGAACTCCAGAGAATCTCGCTGGCGAACTCGCTCTATTTGGATAGAGGCACAGAAATTCCTCCCCACCTGAAATCGACTGAATAATGATATCGCTGGAGACGATCACGAGAACTTGCCAATCAGGGAACAGAATCGAAGTGGATTCGATCAGATAATCTCCACGGCGGCCAGCGGGAGAAGGCGCTGCAGGAGTATGATCAATTGAGGTCGAATTCATTAGTTCAGTACTGATGAGCCGCTCAGTCTCTTCTCGGACGGCATAACTGGGGAGAGCGGCTACGACGGTGGAACCAGTGGCGGCGGTGAAGTTGGCGCCGCTATAGAAGAACTTACGGCTGGGGGAGGAATAAGGGGAGATGGAAAGGAGGATGAAGATGGAAAAGAGGAGGAAGAGGAAGAGGAGGAGAGCGCGCATGGACTCAGGGAGACGGTGGAGGAAGTGAAAGGAATTGACGGCGGGAAGAGGAAGAAGAAGAGGAAGAAGGCGAGGAGGAGCCTTCATGATTTTGATGAAACGTAACAGAGATAGAGAGAGAGAGAGAGAGAGAGAGACAGAACAGAGGATATGAAGGTGTAGTGTGCGAGTGTAGGTGATGAACCAGTAAGTGTAATTAGGTAATACATTTGAACAAATTGCATTCCTAATTCGATACTAATTATGGAAAAGGAAAGGAATTGAAGGGGTTTATTTTATTCATTAGTTAACGTGTTAATGATTTACTCTTTTTGTTAATTTATAGCAAGTGAATCCATGTACAAGTGAAATGTTATTCATTTCTAAATTAACAAATCAATTCATGGACTATTGCTCGATTTTTTCTGAAAATTATATGATGTTTAATTATATTATTCGATATCAATTTAAATGTATTTGATGTTTTAAAGATAATAGCCAAATGGAATAAATGATGTTATATGATGATGAAGTTTAAATAGTTATAAAATTTGTCGTTAAATTTTGATTGAAAATAACAATTTTGTTGTTATATTATACTACCGCGATGAACGATAATCATACTAACACTACAAATTTTTTTTTGAAAATGATTAGGTTTAAGTAATATGGTTTACTCTTTTTGAGTGATAAGAACAGCAAAAAGTGATTTCTCATAAGTTCATGTACTTATGAGAAATAAAATGTAAGTTTGAGGACTTGTTTGGGTACTTTATTCTCTTTTCAAAAAAGCGGAGGGTTTTGTGGATAGCTTCGTCGGCCTTTGTCTTATTGACCGAGATGGGTTGGCCACGGAATCCATTCCCGGGACGTCGGCTTGGCCTATGCATGCTTTGCTTAGTTTTTGGAGGTTTGTGATAATGAATGCTTATGACCAACGTCTTCATTAATTATGTCTGACTGAGGTAACTCATCACTGTACGTAGTAGTGTGGGAAATGTGATGACTGATACAAATTTGTGAGTCTTGAATCTGACACAAAGTTGCAGTATGCCATTGCTTCTCTATGTTAAACGTACGTACGTCGTCCCCCGAAATCACATGCAAACACAAACCTTTATACTTTAATTGTACCATAAGTTATGTCTCCACCCTCCATGTTCTTCAGTCTTTAGTTGGCTTTTAATTGATACATACTTTTTGTCTTCTTCTTTCATTCTTCCACGGATATTCCCTCAATTCAATGACACACCACCATCAAATTATACGTGGTTTGATCAGTTTCAAACATACACACCAAACCCAAATATGGCTTCACTTTTTCTAATTACATCGTTTACGCTGATAACGACGACTAAACCTTTCGTTAATTGCAGGTGCTTTGCATGAAACCGCAAAAAAAAAAAAAAACTAGCTTCATCAGCATTGGTAACTTGTTTTTAAATTTGCTATCTCATAACATGAGAATTTTAATGTTTACAAAAATAAAATAATTAAAAGGTATTGAGTTCCAATCAAGCACATCCTACGACACAAATATCAATATAAATTTTATTTTGTGTATAATTTATACTAACTAAAAAATTTAATCCAAAAAGAAAAAGCAAGACCATCAACCAACCTACAATATAGTATTATATATAATACCATTATTTTTTTGGGTAGAATACGGCGCTGAAGCAGGGGCGAAGCTATGTGTGTCCTCGGAAACACTATGGCGGCCTCCAAGGATTTCGAATAATCGATCTATATATATTGGAACTGTTGTGAATTAACAAATAAATTGTAGTGAGCACATATAAATTTGACTTTTTGATGGCGAAATGGTAAAGGGGTTAGTTTTGTTTGCAAAAGATCCAGGTTCGACACTCAGCATAGGCTTCTTTTTTGTTATTTTTTTTTCTTTTCTCTATCAGTTCTTTTCATTACCTTTTTTCTGATCAGCTTAAGTAATTTTATTTTGGTTCCGTTTTTAACTTTTATAATTTATGTAGTTGCAATTAGTATGAAGGTAAATAAAAAAAGGATTTTTTTTCCTAATAGTTTTTATAAACATAATGCATTGAATATGATATTATAAATATTTTTTGTAGACTCGTTTTAATTATATTAAAGAATGTTATATAAAATTAAAATAATATTTATTAGAGTGACTCTCATAATTCTAAGTAGCGAGACACCTATAAGATTATAATATAACCAGTGGGACATACCCCGATCTATAAAATCAAAAGAAATCAAAAAATGGTCTAAGTTAGCCAAATAATCCGCAACACAATTCGCTTCACGATAAATATGAGATAAACGAACCTCCCAAAGCCGACGGTAGAGGTCTTGAAATTGGAGGACTAGTGCAGCGTGTTGATGATCCAGGTTAGTAGCATTAGAGAGAATCAAAATAGTCGTCATAGAATCCTATTGAACTCTAATCTTTCAAATTCCTAAAGCCTAAGCAAGCTATAAACTTTTAACAATGTCACATATCTTTGTACGAGTGATAAAGCAATACCGTAAATTAACGGTAAAAATGAAGACCCTCTATCGTCATTAGATGAAAATATATATATATTCCCATTAGGCATTATTTTTATGAGTTGTATACAAAAAAAAAGTCCAATTGGGGCTTGCTATTGCTGTGTCAAAACTCAACGTCCACTACTTAGCCTGGCCCACTTTGGGCCACGATCTGGTCCATTGGGCTCAAGCTATGAGAGACAAACATTCTTAAAAGTAGGCCCAAAGCTTCAGTCTTACTTTACGGTAGTTCCCGCCAAAATAAATATCATTGATTTGCCGAGTTCCCATCAATTTTGGCCGTTGGGTAACTTGGGCTACCATGGGTTGGAGTCTGGTTGGAAAGGTTGATAATCGATAGATCGATCGGTTGGTTATAACTTATAACCATGAATGAAATATGAAAGAAGTTGGTTAAAGATCATCTCGGTAAACAACATCCAAATCGCTAACCGTTTGGCCGGTCAAATGTTTTTCGATTATGTTGGTCAGTTATTTGGTTTTAATCGTCAACAGTGACCGATTGGGTAGGAGGACTGCTGTATTTGCGCCTTGAAAGCCAAAGGCCAAATCACTCTACCAAACGAGACTCTAATTGCTTATTTATTTTCTCCGCTGTTTCTCTGAGCTTCTTCCTCCCTAAATTTAGGCAATGGCGGAATCAGATTATACAAAGATCTAGCACTTACAAATGTGAAGTGGAAACCGTTGAAGGCTAGAAACAAACAAAAACTGATCTGCCCTATTCTCAAGGCGGGAGGAGGATTTGTTTTTAGAAAATCATGGAGCTCCTTAAAGAAGAAAACTGCCAATGGGTAGAAGGAGGTCACCCAAATCACCAGGAGCTTCGCTTCTTTTTTCCCCCGCCTCTCTATCTTTCACGATAGAAGGCGGAGGTGGCTGCCTTCCTCCTCGTCAAATTTCTAGGCTTTGTTTCTTCAGCTGATTGAGAAAGAGACGGGAAGAAGGCCAAATGAAGAAGTGCTTCTCTTGCATTAATCATCGCCGCAGCGATGTTAAAATCGACATCGTGGAAGCCCCTGGCTCCTCCAAATCCCGGATTTCCGAGTCCGACCCCTCTGGTCTGTTGCCTTAATTTGAATTGGATTTTGATAAGTGTTCGTCTGATTAATTTCTACCCCGGTTTCGTGATTTGGTGATCGTGTTATTTTGCGTAGGTAGCGTGAAGAAGAAAGTTCTTGAGCTGAATGTCAATAGCGCTCGCAGTTTCTCGTTACGTGAGCTGGCGGCTGCCACTCAGAATTTCAGGGATGCGAATCTGATCGGAGAAGGAGGGTTCGGTAGGGTTTATAAAGGCCGCCTGGAAACTGGCGAGGTACAGTCGACATTCATCGTTGTTATATTATTTCCCTATGCATCCTCGTTTTCTTTTACCCTAATGCATAAACAATTTATGTGCACAGATTGTTGCGGTGAAACAATTGAACCAAGATGGTATGCAGGGGAATCAAGAATTCATCATCGAGGTTCTTATGCTGAGTCTCTTACACCACCCTAATCTCGTCACCTTGACTGGCTACTGTGCTGCCGGCGACCAGAGACTGTTGGTTTACGAGTACATGCCCATGGGAAGCTTGGAAACTCATCTTTTTGGTAATGTGGAATTCCCTTTTCTCCATGATTTTGTTTTCCCTGCATTGCGTGTTTCTTGAATGGTTGGAACTTTCTATTCTTGATGTTTATGATGCTTTTTAGTATATAGATGCATGGTGTTACTTTGAATGCAGACGCGGATCCTGGTAAAGAGCCACTTAGTTGGGGCACAAGGATGAAGATTGCCGTTGATGCAGCAAGAGGCCTTCAACACCTGCATTGCAAGACAACTCCACCAGTAATTTACCGCGACCTGAAATCAGCAAACATCTTGCTAGACAACGATTTCCACGCGAAGCTATCAGATTTCGGGCTAGCGAAACTAGGGCCCACTGGCGATAACACCCACGTTTCAACCAGGGTTATGGGAACGTACGGCTACTGTGCCCCAAAGTATGCCATGACTGGGAAATTGACTCTCAAATCCGACATCTATAGCTTCGGTGTCCTTCTGTTGGAGCTTATTACTGGCCGGAAGGCTATGGATTATGAAAGAAGGCAACGGGAGCAGAACCTGGTAGCTTGGGTGAGTGAACCATCGTTTCTTTCTAGCCTTTGTTGCATATGAACTCAATGCTTTCTTTTGATTTCCCCATTGATGTTTGCAGTGTCGGCCATTTCTGAAAGATCCGAAGAAGTACTTACAAATGGCCGATCCACAGCTTCAAAGACGCTACCCTCGCAGGTGCTTAACCTACGCTGTTGCCATAACCGAAATGTGTCTGCACGAGGAAGCACATTTCCGGCCACTAATCGGGGACATAGTAGTGGCCCTGGAGTACTTGGAAGCACAGAGTCTACAGGCTGTGCAGAACACAAGCTCGAAAGAAAGGCACGAAGCGACATAGTATTACCCACCTCAAATCCGGAAGTAAATGAGCAGAAGCAGCTATGAATGCCCTTGTCCAAGTCAGGCAGAGAGGCTAGCCATCAGGACTCAGTTGTTTCCGCTGCCCCTTCTTCTTTCTGAAGATGTCATTGATATAAGGTATTGAAGTTCCGTAAGAGTCCTTCCATGGACAAGCCCGTAGCTCGAATGCTGTGGAATGATTGCCTGCAGATATCTTGCAATGGTGACAGGAGGAAGACTGATATGACTATGAGATTCTTGGTAGAGTTTGTATATTCACTTTCTGAGTTAATCGGCCTAACCGGCTAGTACAAGATCATTTCACTAATAATGTTTGGGGGTAGAAAGGAGTTCTTTAAAATAAGATCACCATTCTCTTCTTGTTCAAGTACTTGTACAAAAGATCAGGAATAGTGGATTGTTGTATAGTGATATTGTATCCTATCAATGAAAGCCAGAGTCGTTCATAATGCAGAGCAAGAAGAATCGAATTGATGTGTGTGCATCATGATGTATAAGCGTAATTTTAACTGAAATTTGAATGTGTGAAATTAAATACTTTAATACCCCGTAAATACAGATATACAAGTCAAAGGATGTACCATTATTACTTGGTCTAAAAGGAGGTTTTTTACCGGGTAATATTAATGATTAGTGTACTAAATTTTATCATAAAGAATTTGAAAGGTATGAAATGGAAAAATAAAAGATATAAGAATAGACTAGACTTGAAAAGGGAATTCTTAAATTGACAATGGAAGCTTGTACTTAAAATTTTTTTCACAATATTTTTCAAGTCGTGACAAATTTGGCTACGTAAAAGCGAGTGCTGGACTTGGTTTGGCATACAACATGTTGTGTAATGGGTCAATGATATATATATGTAAATAGAATAAGGTGGAAATTCTGAATTATACATCTTGCCCCTCCTACTTCTAGATTTCTATCCCTTTATTATTGTAAAGTAGGCAAAAAAGTAATGTTGGCTTCTAGGCTCTAGCATCAGCTGCAATTAAATCTGGTTTAGTTGATTTATAAAGAGATAAATATTTATAAGTGATTTGTTTGGAGACAACGAGAAATAATGTCTTTCCGCTTAACATGAGTATATATGTTTGATTATCATATTCGAGTTGAGGGCTAATGTGATATAATTTGGGAGTTGTGAGATTGAGTATCAGAGAATATAGATAAATCGATTTTTGATGTGCAATTAGCATACTATATTGAGAGAGGGATGATGGGGAGTAGTTTTAATGGATTGTTTGGATATGTGATTTTGACAGGTGATTTAAAGATGATTTGGATTTCTAAAGAGATTTCGTTTCAAATCACATGTTTTGGACATTAAAAAAAGATTTGGGGAGATTTGAAATCACTATGGGCCCGGAGAGAATTTCAAGAAGTAGAGATTTCAGAGGAGAGGAGAGAGTTGAGAATCTTAACCAAAATTATCATTTATTTCTTTTGATGATTGATATGACCAGATATAAACTGAAGGTATTTTCGTATTTTTATTTTTTATTGTTGTTTTATTTCTCTCTCTCTATAAATAATTACATTTAAAATCACCCACCATCCTAACGGTCGATCTCAAAATAGCAAGTTTCATTCAAATCTCTTCTATTTCATATCTCTAGCTATTTCAAATCTAATATCGTTCAAATCACCTACCCAAATGACCCGTAAGAGATGTTGGCCATTAAGATTACTTACGGATCATTTGCCTAGAAAACTTGAAATAGCTAGAGATTTGAATGGAGCTTACTATTTTTGAAATATACTATTTGAGTGGGAAATTGGTCGGTGATTTTTAATGTAGTTATTGTAGAGGAAGAAAATAATAAAATAAAAATATTAAAATGTCCTAGCTTATTTATTAGTATATCAACTATAAAAAAAAGTACTTTTGGTTAAAATTTTGAAATCTCCAATCTCTCATCGAAATCTTTATCTCAAATCACCCACAAAATTCTATTGGGTATCACAAGGTGATTCTCTAAATTTCTTTTCTTTTTTAGTGTTCAAATGACTAAATCTCTATTGAAGTCCAAATCACTTCCAAACTAACATCTTATCAAAAGAAATTCCAAAAAAAGAACCACAATGAGAGTCGTTCTAGGAAAAAAACCCTATGCTCCCGTCGCACTGCAACCCTAATAGTTTTCTGCTGCCCGATCTCCTCCATTGATCCCACCATTTCAACGATATTCAGCATCTATTCGTCGTTGTAGAGTCTTCCCTCGCATGAGGGTTTGTTTTCCTCTCGTTTCTGGGAGCCCTTTAAGTTTATTTCCGCACCTGCCTCGACCGCCCCACCATACCATTGTGGCCGATTCATTGGCAATAACGTCGGCAGTCGTCGCAACAGAGAAGGAAGACGAATTTTTTGCCTTGGAAGATAGTGACGATGAAGAGCTAGCCATGGCCGAGCTCGTATTGGCGTCTCCCTCATGGGATTATGTGTTATGTGTTGTTAGACGGCACCAAGGAAAGCATCTGAACCCGATGGACACAGACGAGGCTGCTCGTTCCAAACCGTCGAAGCCGCCAAAGAACATCACTGCGGATGAAACCACCAGAGTACAGGTAGGCCAGCCCTCGGCGGCCTGCCAACCGATGTGAGGTGTCTTGGCTGTTGTGGTGGTCGGAACCTCGCGCAACTGAGGCCGTGAGCCATCTCCTCCCATTTAGGCGTGTTAATATGTTGAATCATATAACAAATTTGTGTCAGCATTAATAAATTGATCAGACTTTTACCTTTTCCTATTAAAAAAAGTTTAAATTACTTTCAAATGATCCATCCAAATTATTTATCCAAACCATCTAATATATTTACAAAATAAACAGTCATGCACGTAAATAAACAATTAGTATTGGACATTAATTCATTAAACATAGATAATGTTGATGTATTCGTCTCATTATGGTTTATTTGGTGTATTTGTTTGACCTTGAATCAAAATAACATGTCGGATTTTTAAAAAAAAAAAACACACACAGCTATAATTGTAAGAGAATCAAGATTAGCCAATCGTATATAAAGAATTAAGAAGAGGTCGTTTATTTCGCCGTGGTTTCCTCCAAAATCTTCAACGTCTACTGCATTCCAGCTGGTTGTTTACTCCTTCACTCCATTTCCAGCTTCGTCAAATTTCCCCGGCCAATTTTACCTCCGCCGTCCCGGTTCCTTTTCCCGCATCCTGCTGCGAAGATCGGCGACAATATTAGTTCGCGGCCGCCGCAATGGGAAACTGCCTCGCAGCTCCTCCGGCAAACCACGACCACAACCCCCACAGCACCACCGCCAGTCCAGGTTTGATTTCAATTTCATCATATCCTCTGATGTCGATTGACCGTAGCTAGCGTCGATTGATAATGATTCCTCATCGAGATTCAAATATAGGAAACCTAATTCATATGAGCAATTAGAATGATTAGGCGGAGGTCGGTCGGAGTTGGTTTTTTCTGATCCCCAATTTTATTTGAAAAAAGTACTCGCAGAAACAACTACTGCGTCAAGCGACGTCGTTGGGCATATCAACGGATCAGGAAGCGGCATCAGTAACAGAACCGAAACGGCGTCGTCCGGCAACAAGAGTAGTAGCAGTAACGTAATAAAACCGAGCTTGCCGAGCCTGAAGATATTCAAGCTGGTAGAGTTGAAGAGCGCGACGAGGAATTTCAGGCCGGACATGGTGTTAGGGGAAGGCGGGTTCGGGAAGGTATTCAAAGGCTGGATTGACGAGAAGACGTTTGCTCCGTCTAAGGTTTCCGCCGGGTTTCCCGTCGCCGTCAAGCGCTCTAACCCCGGCAGCTCTCAGGGCCTCGAGGAATGGCAGGTGAGTGTTCGTTTTGCTTTTTAAATTTCAAAATTTAAATTTCTGGAGTGTTGAGTTGAGCCGAGTCAAAGTCAATGACGGGGAAGATTGATTAGATGAAGAATTGATGATCATAAATGAGCATCAGGATAGAGGAACTTGTCAACGAATTTCAATTCAGACCTATTTTAATCTTACTGTCACATTCCAAACAATTTGTTTTTTGTTTTAGAAAAAGTGGATTGAAAATCAATATATTCTTCCTAATTCTGTTGACCTGAGAAAACAATTGCATGTTTCTTGATCCCCTCCCATAGCTAACGGCTCCGACTGGTTCTCTGTGTTTCGTGGGGTTGGTTGCAGTGTGAAGTGAGGTTTCTGGGAAAATTCTCGCACCCGAATCTGGTGAAGCTGTTGGGTTATTGTTGGGAAGAGAGTCACTTCTTCCTCGTCTATGAATTCATGCAGAAAGGCAGCTTGGAACACCACCTCTTCAAAAGTATGCTGCTCTCCAATTATAAAATTCCAAACCTTACGTACTACTCCAGTCAATCAAATCAATTGTAGACTTTTATAATATAAATTACTTCAAAATTACTTATACTAAAGAATACTACTTGTAAATTATGCAGAAGGTGCAGAGCCACTACCATGGGAGATCCGCCTTAAGATCGCTATAGGCGCCGCGCAAGGACTGGCTTTCCTCCATTCCTCCGAGAAGAGTGTCATCTACCGCGACTTCAAAGCTTCCAATATTCTCTTAGACAAGGTAAAGGCCATTTACTAACCACCAAAGTACTAGCAACCGGTTCGGCATTATTTTACTTTTTAAAGTTTTTCGGAATGCAGTCCGATAATAAACTACCAGCACTCGAGTGAACTTATTGGTTTGACTCGCTAGGCTTGTGAGCGTGATGAGTCAGACTCGCAATCCGACTTGTTTAGACTTCAATATTTGGCTCGATATGGGTTGTATAGCTCTCGATAATTATTTAGCTTGCGAGCTAGCTCGATTTTTCGATTGGCTCATTATATAGTTAATCGAGTATTTCGATTTCTAGGTTCGTTAGCCTACTTCTAACTTTTTGAACATACGACTTCTTCCCACAGGACTTCAACGCCAAGCTTTCGGATTTCGGGCTGGCAAAATTCGGACCAATAAATGGAAAATCTCACGTGACCACCCGGGTCATGGGCACCCACGGGTATGCAGCACCCGAGTATGTGGCGACCGGACACCTGTACGTCAAGTCCGACGTGTATGGGTTCGGAGTCGTACTCCTCGAGATGCTAACGGGCCTACGAACTGTGGACACGAATCGGCCCAGCGGCGAGTACAAGCTCGTGGAATGGGCCAAGCCTTCTCTGTCCAACAAGAGAAAGCTCAAGAAGCTAATGGACCCAAGACTCGAAGATCAATACCCATTAAGCGCTGCGCTGCAAGCGGCCCAGCTGATACTGCAGTGCTTGGAGACCGATCCGAAGACCAGGCCTTCGATGGAGGATGTTTTGGAGAGGTTGATGAAGATAAACGAGATCAATGAGCTTCCTCAGGAGGGAAGACGTGGTGGCAGAGGCCGACGTGGCAGTCAAGGTGTTAATCATGCATACAACCATTCCGGACACGGTGGAAATTTAAATGGGCCTTCAGCCCAATACTCAGGTGGTAGGTAGACAGGCTCGTTTATGAATATGTGGCCCGTGAGAGTGTTTGCATGGGCTAAAAAAATGTTATGAGGAGGATGAAATCTTGATATATACAAACCGTCAAACCGATACGATCGTTTTAGACAGCGTGGTTTGGTATACTCTATAATGATGGTTACTCACACATGGAAACCTTATTGAACAAATTTTGTGTAGATGCATTGCTATAATATCATGACCCCATCCATTCTTATGTCCGGTTATCGGTGGATTTAAGATGGTTTAATGTACCGGCCGAATCGTATAATAAAATACACCGGATTAGGTTCTACAAAATGTGTTAACAAACTTATAAATATAAATAAAATTGCATAGTATCCAAGTTCAACATACAAAAATGGGTTTCATCGCGATCCGGAGGATGCCCCCTTGTATCCGCTAATATGCCCAATGCTTCATTGGGTTCGAAATTAAATCAGTTTCTTACTCGCAACCTTAAAGACAAAAATAAAATACTAATTCAATACCTCTAGGTATTCATAGCTCCACCAATCAAGGAACTTCCCTGTTAATTATATGTCATGTATATTTTCACTTACGTATTGTACGGGTCGTTTGAATGAAGTAATTTAAATATATGGTATTTTGGAAAAAAATATGGGCTATTTGAAAATGCAGTATTTGTGAAGTGTAAAAGCTTTGGGATGTGATAACTATCTTATTTGGCTAATGAGTTATTCAATATGGTATTCGGTAACGGAAATATCATATTCTCAAAATAATGAGACATTTCAAATACCTAGGTGGCAGGAAGGTATTTGAAATAACTACAAAAATGAGAAAATGAGTTATTTCAAATACCACAATATCCCGAAATACCACATATTTTGTTTTAGCTGTCGAACAAATTATTTTGATGAGGTATTTGAAACAACTCAGAATTATTTGAAATATCACGATCCAAAATACCATATATTTTATACCAAATACCAAACGAATTATTTTAACCCAAATAACACAGAATAAATTATTTCAACCAAAATACCTTACCCAAATAAATCATCTAAATAACTTTCTCTAAACGATTCTCATAATGATGGAATGAACTAAAAAAGGAATTACAGATTCAAAATGATGAGAGAGATGAAGAATGAGTAAAACCTAATGGATCACACGACAAAGCCTATAATGATGAATGGTGATTATATGCAATTGGCAATTATAGTGTTTTCTTCAAGGATGGAACGTGGCCAGCTTTTACCTATGAGCGTTGATGATATATATATACTAGATCGTGTCTGATTTGTTGGCCGAAATTTAAATGAACTAAAACATCGTTTGTTTGAAATTTTTTATAAGAAAGATAATAAGTATAGTACATTCCAATTAATGTGCTTTTTAGGCAAAATCCTAAAAAATGAGTAGCCCGCACATTATCGCGACTTCAAACACATTAGTTAGTTAATCCTTCAGGATCCTAATGTGATCATATAAATTTAAGAATCATTAGAAATTTGAATGATACTATTCACTATTATTATGATTACTCTGCTAAACCAAAACGGGTGAAACAAAGTAAATTTTGTAGAGTACTTTTAGGGTGTGTGTAGATACAAAAATTGTTACATGCACGTACAGGTAAGATGTGGATAGTAAAGTATCATCTGTTAACCCGTAATAAAACATTAAATGTTCAATCAAATTATTATTTGATTAAGTCATTTAATAACAACATACTAACGATTTCTAAAGCAAAATTGTTTGAATTTATATAGTTTATATATTTTTCTTCGTTAATTTTTGAATTTTTTCATATTAGTATAAAAAAACATATCTAAATTTTTTACTATTTGAAAACTATTAAGGGGATCATTACCCCTACCCAAAACTACAATCATCTAATTATAATCTATCTAAATCAAATGATTAGCGTAATAAAGTTAAAGATGGCCTAATTATAAAAAATAAGTAATCGATTTAATTTTGTTTAAATACTTGTTGTATTTTTTTTAGATTCAGCTTCTTTTACCTAATTGTTAGTTCTCGTTTAATATTAATTATTTTTATTAGTTAACGAATAAATAAATTTAGTTATGACCAATGTTCTCAAAATTTTATCGGGGACTGTATAAAAAAGGTTAGTTGTAAAAGGCTTGATGGTTCAACTGCAGTTCTATACCAGTTGAACAATATGTAAAATTAAATATATTAGTAGTAAAATATTGTATGGATAAATACTCGTGAAATGGACTTAAATATGTAAAAACTTATCTAAAAAACATATAGTAAGGTTCAACTTGTTTAATATATCGGACCAGCCAATTGGCCACTTGACCATTTCAATAGATTCAATTTTTATGTACGCTATGATTTTTGAAACCCTTGGTTCGGCATGACTTTTTCACATCGTTTTCAAAACTGAACCGGAAAAAAGAACCGATGGGGCTGGGGTTCAGGGTGAACAAAAAGAGAAAAAGAATTTTCATGTTGATTAGATGCCTACGATTAACTTTTGATATTGATCGTCAAGCATCTATCTCGTTAACCTTTTCTAAGATGTGACAGATCTAGGGGAGTTTCTCTGGAGCCACGACTCGGCTTATCTTGAGGTTTAGAACTGTGACAATATGTTAAAATGTCTATATTAGATGTTGATTATGATGTTTGCTAAGTCGGCCCGTCATTTCAAACTCTAAAAATCCGGCGTAGCGATTGAAAAAACAACAATTTAGGGACAAAATTTTTGAGCATTGTCGCGATTACCGAGTACATGAGGTTATGATGGGCCAGAGGCAATGCGCGGAGGCTAGCCGTAGCCCGCTTGTTGCTACGACACAAAGCTTAGTATTGATACATATTGAAGGAAAAATTATAAAAACTAAGAAATTATATTCTAACTATTGTTATGGTACTTATTTAGATTTAAATTTGCCAAAATATTATAAAATTGTAATGGTATTAAGGTGATTGTGATCCATATAAAAATGAACAACTATAGTTTATGTGAATGTTACTTGATAACAAAGTTAATATAAAGTAATTTTTAATGATGGGTTGATTAAAAAAAATTGTTTGTCATTTATATGGTTTTGTAGTGTAACAATAATTAAATAAATATTTACTCATAATTATGTTACTTTCAATAATTAAACTTAGGTTTGGCAACGGTTTGGTTATACATAAAAACACTAATAAACCTATGATCAAATTATATAAATGTATGATTTGATTATTTCATACATAATAATTCATAAAAATTAAAATAATTAACCATGAAAAAAATGATTGAATATAGTTGAATTTTTTTATTGCAAGTACTATTTACGGGTTTGTTTATGTTTTGGATAACTTTTATTGTTGGATGACTATTTTTTATAAAAAACAAATTAAGCATATCAAAATATGATGTCGTTGGATTTGAAAAATTATAATGAACAACATTTTTTAAGATAACAATATATTTTAAGAAATACATAAAAAGTTATGGAAGGAAAATAAATTTAAAAGGAAAAATTGAAGAGAAAATAAAAAAGATAAAATATAATTGGTGGGATAAAGATAAAAAATGTACTAATAAAAAATGCCGAAAATGTCACATATCAATCTATTTTAATTATATTCATATATATATATATATATATATATATATATATATATATATATATATATTGTTTGTGATCATGAAAATCATTAGTTTAGGTCCATATGATATGTGGGCAAAAGCATAGGCCACACCTACCCAACTAGGTGTTGTTTCCAATTACAAGGTCGCTATTTGATTTCAATTGCATATAAACAATATATATGTGAATGAAATATAAAAATTAATCTGAACACTCTCTGAATAAATAAATTTGAAGTCTTGACACAACAATATTAAAGTAAGGACGACTATATGTGGTCTTCATTTCAATCTCACCCAAATTGACCAAAATATGACTAGCTAAAATTTAATTTAAGATCGCCGCAATCTTCTACGATCTTCAAATACTTACAAATACCTTCAACCTGCATTGTAAATAAAAGCTGACTAGCTAAACTTATAAAAATATCATAATATAACAACAGATATATTCAGCAACTAAAATATTAGGGACCATTTTGTGTGTGTATAGTGTAATAATCAACCCACGTGTCAAATGGCTGGATGCCCTCTTAGCCGTGACTGACTCTGTTGATCACCGAATAGACGTTTAGCGGTTCCTTAGGTAAGTTATAAGTAGCCAGCTAGCTGGGCGTGCCAATATAAGAATGCCATGCATCCAAACACCACACGGCAAACCCCATGCGCGGGAAATGAACCCTAAGAAAATGAAGAAGCCCACTTATTATTAGCTTTTCCATGCATGCACTTGTTCCTTGGCCGGTTTCATTTATATCACATTAAAATTTGTTTTTTCTTTTAGAATAATGGTACTTGTTTCTCTACTGTTTCAATAATTTTATAATAATTCTGGTTTTCGTTTTATCCAAAATAATGTAATGGATTGAAACCTTAAATGCACATGGGATTTTTTTCAATTATGGTACTCGATCTTAAAGATAAAATATTTTTGTATATGGAAGGTCCTAATCCAACCCATTTATCACTAATCCATGTCAGATTTTATCAAGATGATTTGGCTGGAGAATTTGAGAAATTTTTTATCGGCTAAAAATCCTAATCCAACGCACCCACAACTGACTCATTGATAAAGTCAATTTGGCCAATCCAAGAAATTTTAGTCGACTAACTGTACTGAAATTTAAATTGGGGTCGAATTATAATATTATTTTTTCATAATTAGTGTTATGTATTTTCTACTTAATATTTTAGTTTGGATTAGGCTAAATACAAAAGAAGATGTGGGAAATGTTCCACAAATATAGTCAATCCTGCACTTAGAATTGATAATCCTCAAATATGTCACCTCCATTGATCAATATGTACATACACTAAGACCTAAATTAGATTTGGAATTTGAGATTAAGACTTTAGACATCTAATTTATCGAAGCTTTAAATAAATATATAATAATTCCTCTTTCTATAAAAATGCTATTTAATTATGTAATTAGTTAAGGCCATAAATTTCTCAGAAAAGTCGTCTCGTTGCTTATCATTTTATCACTTGAATATTAATAGAAGTTAACACAACACGCTACGTTTTGATTTTTTGACGTGGGCTCGCCAAATTGAAGCAAAAGGTGATGTGGCAACATTTTTCTTCTCAATTGTTTTATATTATTCTAAGATATTAATGTACTAGATTAAATCTTATAAAATTTAAACTAGATTGCATATATAAAATCTAAAACAATTCACAAAAATAAAAATAAAAATAAAAAGTTCAATATTATCAGAGTTCTATAGACATTGGATGGGGTAATAGATCGTAACATGAAGGAGGCTGCATCGATCGATATTGAATTGCCGCTAGGGATCGATGATGACAACGAGAGCCCATGCCCAATCTCATTTCCAACCTATAAGTGAGGTTTTGTCTGTCGAATGTCTTGTATGAAAATAAGAATTGATGTCGTTTTATTTAGAAGAGACCCGTGATCTATAATCCCGTCTGTGAGATCTGCACCTCTGATAGACTTGTGTCCGCACCTCGTTCAACTTTACTATATTTATGAATTCCCTCCAAGTTGGGATTTTGGTTAGAAAAAAATGATGACCAACCTGCCAACGTGTAAGTAGGGTTAAAAATGGAGTAGATTGGGCCATGTCGAAGGCCCCATTAACAATTGTCCTGGTCAGGTGGTGTAGTGGGCTTGCTGGGCACCCACAATATTTATTGGGCCATTATCTTGGCTTCTTCCAGCTATTTGGGTGATTAATTAAATTCGTAACAATTAATATTTGCTGACGAAACTACGTGTTTTCTGCGTAGAATTTGCTGACAAAACTATAAATGTGAAGAGAATTATTTGCGCTTGTTGTCGCTTTGTTTGCATGGGAATGGATATGGCCCCTTCAACGAATCCAATGAACATAGTCAGCCCATATTTCCTTCAAACAAAAAAACAGTAGAAAATACTTATTAAACTGTTGAAATATAAATATATATCTCTTCATCAATCATTCCTTTAAACAATATTTTTCTTGTATATGTTTCTTATTGTTAAGGTTGTATAGCAACGTAAGTATGAGGTATACTAAAATTTTCGTTTCAATTTTTTTGGTAACGTAAATACATCGTTATCGTCCATTTTCAATTTGCGATCTTGACGGTTCACAATTATTTAAATATTAAATTTTTATTTTATATTTTATTTTTAATCTTATATATTTTCTCAATTTGACAAAAAATCTTACTTTCTCAATTTGACAAAGGAGTTTTAGCAAGCTAAAATAGCAGCTCAGAGAGCAAGAGAGGGAAACGAAGGAAACACAACTCCGAAAAAATTGCAGCAAGATAACAAAATCCAGGTGCTTCAAAACAAGACTTGGGACATTCTACAACTGAAAAATCAAACAAAACACCACGTATGACACCCCAAAGTGACAACAAAAAACAGCAACAACAATTTCAATTAAACGACATGAAATTTTTTATTTGAAATCACATGAAATTTTGGATCAATTACAATCCAATTTCAGATTGAAAATTGAAATCAAAAATAAAATGTGAAATAAAAATTTAATATTTGAATAATTATAACCCGTTGAGATCGCACACCGAAAATGACCGTTGATAATAAATTTACATTACCAAAAAAAATTATACACACTCAAATTTTTGATATATCAGATACGGAAGAATTTACCTAAATAAGGAAAAGGAGATTAGAAGGTGATTAGCGGTGAGGAGGGCTGCTGCTGGATTTGGCCTTGGCGAGCGTAATGATGGTTTAGTGTGATGGGGGGGAAGGTGGTGGGCCCACTAGCAGCTCTTCATAAAACTTTTTAATTTTATTTTTACTTTTGGGCTTTTTATAAAATTGTATGGGCTCTCCGCGGTTTCCTTTCTTAAACCATTTTGCCTTTTGGCGCTTTGAAAATGTTTGGGGGTAGTCTTTGGTTAAGTAAGTAATCATTACGAGCCATTTGATTCAATGATTACCAGCGAGGAATCTCTGAGCTCCACGCCTCCATCATGCAACAGCATAACTCCCCAGATAAAATTAAGTAAGGTACTAAAATTTGGGAACGTACGGTTGGTTAGATGTTACCTCATATTAATTAATTTGGTACTATAGTCTTATATGTAGGGCTAATGATGGGATAGCGTGTAGAAGCACTGCAGTGAGAATACTACTGAAGGACGTATCTCTACCCATCATTAATTCTGTAGACTAATAATATTGCATGCATGTTGAAGAGGCCGGGGGGTGGAAGTTGTGTTTGTAAATCAGTGCAGTCACCTGATCTGTTGAAGTGGTTTTTGTGTAACGTATATACATCCAAAAGTCTCTATCGGTTACCAAACTTGTTGTTAGTTTCTGCACTGAGATTGAGAGCTCTCTGCACAAGAAAACAACAAAGCAACGGGTGTTGGAAATGGGCATATGTGGATGGACAAATTAATGTGAAAGGAAGAATATTGTAGATAAGAAGAAGATGGAGTGGTTGTCAGTGCGGTTAGTGACAAATGTAGCACTGCAGAAGGGCTCCTTTCTGGATCGATCGGTTACGTTGCACCAGTACTTCACATTTCCCCACTAAGAAGCCAGCATTTCTTGATCACTTTCACACGGCAATCAACCAAAATCCCAAAATGATACGATGGATGGTTATCCCACAGCTGGCGGGTCTGACTAGCTTCTTGGAAACCATCTCTTCGTCACTACGTACTCTAGCTAGCCTCGGATCATTACCCTGTTTACAAATATGTTTGTTTGTTTGTAAACAACACTGTTCATCCCTAATGATGAACAAACGATATTTACATGAAATGGAAGGTGTTAGGAAAATACTGTGAATTACAAAAAAGTTTAGTGATGTTTGTTCATTTATTAGTGATGCTCATTCTTGGCATATGTAGCACTAAATGGGCATGAAAGAAAATAAATCGTTTCAACTATTAAGCAACTTTAAATTGAAGAGTTAAAAGTGACATGCCAGCAGCCATCTATCTTCCACTCATTATCTTGTCAATTTAATGTGCCCATAATATCGCAATGAAGATTACGACAGTAAACGCTGCCTCGTAATTATTAATCAACCATCCAATTCCGGAAACACAGATTCTCCCGTGCCGTGACAAACTATGTCGGTGTGATTGTGATCACTAACTAACGTTTCGATACCCTGGACGTATCGGTATTTTCGACACTAATAATGTCACATTTTAAGATTTAAATTCAAAAGATAAACTCAAACTCTAAATTGTATCACAAACTCTAATTTTTTATAATAAATTAAAATTAATAAGTCCTAATTCCAAAAATTAGACTCTAACCCTTAATGCTATATTCTCAATCCTAAATACAAATTTACAACCTAATAAATCATAATTTTAAGACTAAAATATAGTATAAAAGATATTGCTACCTTCATGATATCGAAACGTTTTCCATATATATATACTAGTTTGTAGAGTTCTGTTTTCGGGTCTTATCACAGAATTTTTATATATTCGACGTTTATTTATTATTTTCCACGACATGTTTCGACTCTTAAATATCGCCATACAAAAATTTCGATGGATCTCAATCGTAGGTTGATGATTAAGTAATGTTTTGGATGTCTCGGCCGTATACTCTTGTATTGTAATGAAATTATCCAAGATAAAAAGAAAATCTCAAATCGATCTTAATAAAATATTATATATATATATATATATATATATCATGACAAACATAAATAATATGATATCATATTGCATCAGAAGGATCCATTCCATGCACCATCTAACACTACATATGTTGTCATGTGCTGCATATTTTTATTTTTTATTAGTTTTGTCATTAATTGGCTATACAATTTTTATCAAATTGGTATTCACGTACGGTAGGTGAAGTTTAGGCTATTAGAGAGTTATTGTGGGATAATGAGATACGATTGAGATCTGCCTTCTCATCCCACTAATTAATTCCCACGTTTCAGCAAAAAAGAAAAATTACCACTAATTAATTCCCATGTTTCAGCGAAAAAGAAAAATTACCAAGAGTGATGTATGTCTTTGAAGTTTTTGTATTAGAATCAACACGGTCGTGGAAGCAAACGTTGTTCTCTACAACCCTGATGGATAATAATCAAAGGGCCATGAGTTTGTGATGGTCAGACCTGAGTCCAAGTTATATTGTCTGGTCCAACCTTGTATATAAATTATTCACAAACCGAATGGTGTAAGATGGTAAGCTGAAAAAACGACGTAGGATTACTAACGGGAGGGAGAAATGAGTACATATTGAGCCAATGTTCTTTATCAATTTGTGGAAGTCTTTCCTGACCAAAGTGTTCACGACAGTATTCATACTCTTGCACCGAGCATTAAAGTGGCTCAATCCCAACGGTTCGTATGACCATATCTATCGATCTATCGGTCTGAGGCGAGTCGCTAAAATCACCATATATATGTTCCTGCAACCATTAACCAAACCGTGTGATGAGTTCAATTATTAGTAGAATTATTCCCGTTTTAAATGACGTTTTCGGATGTTTTGGATGTCTCGCTTTGATCGTTTTAGGGTGTTTCATGAGTATTTTGTTACCCTTTGCCCTTTAGAGCCGTATGATGTTGTTTTCCATGTTTCTGGTGCGTTTTAGGTGTCATACGACATCAAGAGATGAATGAAGACATGACGGGGAGACCGGAACAACTCAATACGTTCGATTTGGGAAGAAAACGTCATTGTTTAGTATTTTGAGCATAACTCATCGCTCATAAGTCTAATTGATGCAAGGTCAGCAGCGTTGGAAGATAATTCGATTGTCTACAAATTTTATGTTGACACCGTGGTCAAATTCCGTATATTTAACGAACACGGCGTGTTCTAAGGGAACACGACCGTGTTCCTCCTATTGATGCCCATGGCCGAGAGCTACAGAAGAGTGGAATGCGGCCGTGTCCCAGTGGAACATGCCATGTTATTTTGGAACACGCCATGTGCCTCTTTCTGACGAGAGTTTTTAGCTTAATCTTTCTCTGACTTGGTCCATAAGCCTATAAATACCCCCGAGAACCCCTATAGACTAGATATACTTCAATATACATTATTCTAGCCAGAGCTTTGAGTTTTTAGAGAGAGAAAGAGTTCCAGAGGTCGATTGAAGCGAGAGAAAGTCAACGACTGGAGACGGAATGAAGATCGGCGACAAGTCAGAGATTTCTCGACGGAAACATGTTTTCTTTCTGGGTTATTTTCCTTTCTTCTAGCTTTCTTGTTTCGCTAACCATGAGTATATAAACCTTTCGTGTTGTTTGGATGAGATAAAACCTTAGTTTAGCTTTTATATGGATGATGAATTTTTAACCCTTTAATTATGTTTTTTATGTTATTTAGGATATAGTGCGTTCTGCTTGGGTGTAGATTAGCTCGAGAGAGGCGTCTACGGTCGAGCTGGATAGATCCTTAGAGGTGCGAGAGTGATCTAAGGTTATCAGAGGAAATTGTCAAGCCATTATCACCTGTTTAGTTGAGATTGCATATCGTTCATCCATGCATTGGTAGCTTTAATGGATTTGAGTCCAATCAACCTTACATCCTATCTTTGAAACTCGATTACTTGCATTTGACTTTCTTATAATACAATTCTTAGTTGATAATTGGATACAAAAGCATTCAAACAAACAATCGTTTACGATTACTTGGTTTAGTTAGCATAATCAATTTGAGTAATAGCATTAGAAAGACCCTAGGAAAATACGATTTCATTAGTTTATTTTAGTGGGTACTTGATTGGCAGGGTAAAATCCGCTCGTCACAATGATGGACTAAGTCTGATGGACTTCTAAGATCGGTCACCCAAGTGCCTCTAAATTGCGGTTGAGACTCACTAGGACCATACAACCAATTAGTCAAACCCAAATAATAAAATTTTGAATAGGATGGTTCGAAACATTATGCCATATTTTAAATTTAATAGTTTACAAACTTAAGTTTTTATATAAAAAACTTGATACAAACTTTAATTTCAATAATTTTGCATGCATAAATTAAAAATCGAATCCTAAATGCTGAGCCACCCCAATTTTGCCATTGAACATTGATAAAGTTGAGTCTTCTCAAAGAAACAAGTAGACAAATGAATAAAAATGTTTTTTTTTCTAACATAAATGACTAATCATACGTTGTTTGGATATGTGATTTGAATAGATGATTTGAGAATGATTTATATCTCTAAAGAGAGTTTATCCGCAATCACCCATTTGAGACAACTAAAAGAGAAGTGATCAAAATGTTTAACATCATTTTATGGGCTCGAAAAAAATTTTATGGATAATTTTAAATCACCTAAAAAAGATAGAGATTTCAGGAAAAGAGGAGATTTTGAAAATTTGAACAAAAATTATCATTTGTTAATTTTTATGATCATAAATAAACGGTAAGAATTTTTAATATTTTTTTATTCTTCTTTTATTTTTTTTCCAATAATTGTATTAAAAAATAATTCACAAATCATCCATCCAAACAATTTTTTTCAAAAATAGCAAGTTTTATTAAAATCTATTTTATTTAAAATTTTAATTATTTTAAATATCTTTTAATTCAAATCATGTACTCAAACGATACATGAAAATAAACATAATAATAATATTTATTTTATAAGGTATACTAAATTCAAATTCAAAACCTCCATAATCACAAAACATCAAACATAATTCTTTAGCCGAGCAACTTCACACGAATAAAAAATTATCAATATAACTGAAATCTGATTATTGTATATTAAAACCTCGATTACGATATCTACGGAGTTATACACAAAAAAAGTAGATGGAATTATGGGAAAGGCACAAGCGTAAATATTGAGTCATAGCTTGCCTTCTTTTGTACTTTCACAGAGCCGTTACCAACTTCTCAAAGGAAAAAAAAAAAAAACAAATATAAAAAAGGGAATGTATATGGATTTTGGTGGGTGTGCTCAGCTCTGGCAATTCTTACTCTGTAACTATAAATTCAACGACTAACTTTACGCTCTCTCGGAATAATCACTGTACTGCTTTTGCTTGTTTGTCTAATCCCATTCACGCAGAAGAACCTCAGTTCTCTTCTCTTTCTTTCCACCTTTCTCCGGTGGCAATGAGGACACCGCGGCCCCCGCCGATGATGGAATTCCGGCTGCTTGTCTCCTTGTTCCAGGCGAGAAAACTCTGTTCTCACTCCTCTTTCTTCTTCGTCAACCCACTTTCTTCTTTGCTTACGGACCGTGGTTGACGAAACAAAAAAGAAAAAGAGAAGACGTAATGGTGAAAATTGTACGACGGTTTTGTTTCTCTTTCTTGGCGTTGTTCTGTCTACGCACTATTTTCTTACCGGCGGCGTTGTTTTGGTGGAGGAGTTGTTTGGCAGCTGAGAAAATTTGAATTGTTTCAATTTTATGTTTTCCTTTGGAGTTGGCTGGTTGCTCTTACGAACTCTGAATGACCGTTACTGCCATTTGCTTTACTCTTTGGTTAAACTATATGTTCAACAAGTTTGCACTGGAAATTGTGTTTCGTCTCCTCTTAAATTCAGATATGGAGAAATGCTGCTAAAAGAATACGTGAATTTTGCTTGCAGGTCTTTCTATTGGCATCTGCAGTTGCTGCAGATAGGTCTGAAACTCGATTACTTTTAACCTCCAATGGCACAATTGGGTGAGTTGTTTGGTGGCCTTCACTCCTGTTGACTTTTGCTGATTTTTCTTCTCGAATGTAGAGTAATTAGTGGATTCTTTTATTTTTCTTCCTTCAGGGGAAGACATTCTGAAGAGTATTGTGCAATGTATGACATATGTGGATCTCGTGAAGATGGGAAAGTGCTCAACTGTCCGTACGGTTCCCCATCTGTCAAGGTATATGCGGAGATAACTCAGGGAATAATGACGTATTGGAGTTCCTACCACCATTCCATTTTTGGGCTCTATGAGGTCTTTTAAGTGTTATTAGCTGTTTCCCCTTTGTTTTTTCCCAGCCTGATGATCTGTTGTCACAAAAGATCCAAAGTCTGTGCCCAACGATTACAGGCAATGTGTGTTGTACCGAAGGTCAGTTTAACACATTGCGCTCCCAAGTTCAGCAGGTAAGATAGCTCTTCCAGCAGCAAGTGTAGCTGTTTGTGAGAACTTTGTTCCCATGTTCTCCCTCAAATTGTGGTATTCGTTTGTGTATGCTTCTGCAGGCAATTCCTTTTCTTGTTGGCTGCCCGGCATGCTTGAGAAATTTTTTGAATCTGTTCTGTGAGCTTACCTGTTCTCCGCATCAAAGTTTGTTTATTAATGTAACTTCTGTATCCAAGGTCAGGCTCCTTTCTAGTCCTTCATGGTTACATCTCGAGTTTCCTTACCTTAGGGGAAGCAGCATATGCTGAACACTTGCAATGTAGCGTTAGACTGCATCGTAAAATATGCAAACGAGCGTCATTCTTTTCTTATAGATGAAAGATATTTTATTTTTTTTATCAATGCATATGAATAATTTATTACCAGTGCTTCTTTGCCTTCAACAACAGGAAATTCTTTTCTTAGTGGAACTTCTTGATAATTCAACATTCAATATATACAATTTTTTATTGATGCAGATGAAGCATTTATTGACCAGTGATTCTCTGCCTTCAACAGGGTGAAAGTGTTTTCTGATTGGCATTTATGTCTTACTGGATAACTTAACGTTTAATATGTAAATATGCAGGAAAAATTACCTTCATATGAGTTCTGCAGCGTACTTGATATATGTGGTCTGGGATGAGTTAGCCATCCTTTCATGCATAAGTATTATTGTCTTTAACATAGTCCTCTAAGGCTGCTCCAATATGGCAGGATTAGTTTGAACTTAGCTTGAGGCGGCTGAATTTCTGATTGATGTCATTATAATGAGCTTTATTCGAGATTTCTTATCCTTGTTTCAGGCCAAGAACAATTCGACTGTGGATGGGATTGATTTCTTTATAACCGATGCATTTGGTGAAGGTCTATTTAACTCTTGCAAAGATGTGAAGTTTGGTACTATGAACACACGAGCTATTGACTTCATTGGTGCTGGTGCTCATAACTTTGAAGGTGAATTTGCTCTTGACCATGGCTTCTCTTTCTTTATCTGTCTGTCTCACCTTTTCTCATCGCCCATTTGTTATTTTTGGCTGTGCAAAGCACTGAAGTATGTGAATAAGCCATAAAGTGAAATGGAGGGGTGGCTACTTAGTTATGCAATTTCTTGTTTGTGCATTTTCAAAGTCATTATTTGAAATATGGAATTAGGGGTCTAAATTTATGAATTATCTTTCCTCTGTGATAATTTTTCTCAGAGTGGTATGCCTTCATTGGTAAAAAAGCATCTCAAAACACACCAGGTTCACCATATGCCATTCAGTTCAAGTCAACTGCTCCCAGTTCTTCTGGAATGAGACCTATGAATGTCTCAACCATTTCTTGTGCTGATACTTCGTTGGGATGTTCCTGCGGTGATTGCCCTTTGGCTAATGGTTGCACAAATGCTGCACCTCCTCAAGAGCTTGAGGAAGGTTCATGTTCAGTGAAAATTGGCTCGCTTAAGGTGAGGCCGTGGAACTTCTGAGCTCTCTTCTCTATTATGGTTGAAAGCATGATGCCCCGACACAAAAATATTTTGTTAATCTTCACCAACTTAGCTTCTGCTGTTTGCTCATGGAGCTTCATTGTCTGATTTTTGCAGGCTAAATGCGTTGACTTTGCTCTAACCATCCTCTATGTTTTATCGCTCTCAACTCTTCTGGGGTGGGGATTCCTCCACAGGAAGAGAGAAAATAACCAAACTTCTAGAATGAAGCCATCGTCAAATGTAATTGACGGTAGTGATATCCATCCCGTCCATACCCAGAAAGATGAGAACCATCCGATTCAGGTGCCTTAAAAAATAAATCTGTTCGATTAGTCTGTGTTAAAATTTAGCTCTAAGTGATGGGCCTGGGAACCTAGTGCATGCATGTAGCTCTAGTTTTTAGTGCACGTAAGGGTACTAGCTACACGTGTTTTCTGATATTTGACTTACATGCTTAAAATGAGACCCTGTCAGTCTGCTGACAAGTATAATTCTGATAGTCTTGTTCTTGCCTATTATCATCAGGTTCCTGAAGGTTCTCCCCAAAGCGGGAGGAGGGTTCAGCTTTCAATTGTCCAAGGATATCTGTCCAAGTTTTACAGGTATCTATCTCCCTACTATCACTAATCTCAAATAGGTGAATAAAAGAGACACTGACGTTTTCTGTTGTCCTTTTCTTTCTCCTTTTCCATAGGATATATGGGACTTGGGTTGCCAGAAATCCAATCCGTGTGCTGATTGTGTCATTAGCTGCAATTCTTCTTCTTTGTTTGGGTCTTGTCCGGTTTAAGGTGGAAACAAGGCCGGAGAAGGTATGATTCTTCATAGGCTAGATTTTGTAATTTTTTCTATAGTGGTTCTCTTTTGGCCTAACTTCCTTGTTGGTGTCTCACTTACATGGAGGATTGTAAAAATAACCTTTTGTACTCCATATTGCCAATTAAGTTTTAATTGGAAAAATGAATTTTGACAAAAAGTTCATGCTACCTTTGTATCTTTTACCAAATAATGATAATGTGTCTGTTAAGATTTTGTGAGTTGTGATCTTGGATACGTTAGTGAAGAAAACACTCAATGAGGTGCATATTTGCAGCACTTATTCTCCTATCCTTCTGTATTTGGACTGTCCATGTCGTGCACTACAGCCATTTTATGATATCTATTTTCCTTCACCTTGTCTGGTAAAAGCTAATAATGCAATTCAATTCACAGCTATGGGTTGGACCAGGGAGCAAGGCTGCAGAAGAGAAACGATTTTTTGACACTCATCTGCAACCATTTTACAGAATCGAACAGGTTCGAGACAGGATGATTTGTATTCTCTTGGTTGATTCCAAAAAAGTTTTATGCATAGTGAGAACCGATGTTCTGATTTTTTCTCAGGTGTCATTGACTATATTGTTTTAAGTGTACAATAGTGTCTCCGACTCTTTTAAGTATCAGGAGTTACGTTGCAAGGCATAATTTCCTTGGTGTAATAACTAACAATGTCATTTTCTACAGCTGATTATAGCAACTATTCCAGATCCAAGAGATGGAAAGTCTCCGAGTATTCTGACGGCGAACAACATTAAGTTACTATTTGATATGCAAAAAAAGGTGGTTTCAATGTCCTTTATAACCTATTTGAGTGAATTCCATGATTTATTTGGGGATGTTATTGTAACTGATGTAGGATCTATATTTTGAAACACCTATTTTCTTTTCTCACTTCGTGTAGTATACTTGAAATTGCTTCACGTTCATAATTTATGGAACTTCAACCTGTATTTTCATATTTATTTATTAATTGTTGGTTAGACTTTCTTGACTAAATGGCTCTCAGTTTTAACAGGTTGATGGTATCCGCGCAAATTATTCTGGGTCAATGATTTCGTTGACTGATATTTGCATGAAACCTCTGGGTGAGGATTGTGCAACACAAAGTGTTTTGCAGGTTATTTTCTTGCTTTGATATGGACTTAATTCCCTTGATCTCATGGCTTAGGATAGTAGTTAGACGTACTTTTAGTTGTGGTGCAAATGGAGTTCTTCATCTTGTATTGCAACCACCATAATGCGACGATTTCAGTAAGATCTATTAAAATTTTCTTGTGTCTAATTACTCTCCTTTCTGGCTATCAAGTATTTCCAAATGGATCCTGCAAAATATGACAGCTCTTCGACAGTGGATCACATACAATACTGTTTACAGGTATAGTTCACAATATCTGGCTCCACATAGACTAAAAGTCTAATCCATGAGACGACACTTCTCTTGTACATTGGCGTAGCATTTTCTCGAAGTATTTGTTTCTTTTTAAATGTTAGAGATGATGGGTGAAAGCAGAGGGATCTTTTTTCGCATATGTAGTACATTTAGTCCCTCAGAAGTCAGGAGAGGTGGCTGCTGAAATATATATGTAGCAGCTGCGAATCTTTATTTGTTTATTTTTTCTTACTGTGCAGTGTTATTTTGGGTCTTAATTTTTGTGTTTTGCAACATTCCAGCACTATACCTCTGCAGATGATTGTAGGAGTGCCTTCAAAGCGCCTCTTGATCCAAATACCGGTTTAGGAGGTTTCTTGGGGAACAACTACTCAGAAGTACATCATCGTATTCTCTTTAAAGATCCATTTGGAGTAGTTGTGAAGCCTTTAATCGTCTTGGTCTTTCCTTTTTGAGACAGGCCTCTGCATTCTTAATAACCTACCCTGTAAACAATTTCATTGAGGAAAAGGGGAACAAAACTGAAAGGGCTATTTCTTGGGAGAAATCCTTCATTGAGTTGGCAAAGGTCTGTGTATATAGTCCCTATTTGATGCTTCCATATATTGTTTTATGTATATCTTCTTTAATCTTAAGTATAGAACCTATGAAGAATTACCAAAGCCATACTTTAGCAAAAAGGTTCTTCCATTTTGAGAGTCCACAAGCCAATAATAAATGCGAGGAGGATATGTGTCTTTTATGAAAAAGCGCACATTGTAGAATAGGATTTTGGTAGTTGATGATGATTTAGCTTAATGCTAACTTTTACTTTACTAAGGCTCTTCCATGTATTTTTTATGAAACAGAATGAATTGTTGCCCATGGCACAATCCCAAAATCTTACTCTCTCCTTTTCTTCGGAGAGCTCAATTGAGGAGGAACTAAAGAGAGAAAGCACTGCTGATGTTGTAACTATAGTGGTCAGCCTTGTCTCTTCTCCTTGGTCGATTGTTTCATATATCTGATTGCAAGCAAAAAATTAACATTTATTTTTTTGGTACACCAATTTCAGATTAGCTATCTTGTGATGTTTGCCTACATATCTCTTACATTAGGCGATACACCCCATTTATCTTCTTTCTACATTTCATCGAAGGTATTCATATGGGAACTCCAGCTTATCTTCTCTATTCCATGTAGTAGCACCTTATATCTTGAAAGTGTTTTGTACATGATTCTGAATTTCTTTTTGTTGTTCAAATTGGCGAAATTAACTCAGATATTACTTGGTCTTGCTGGAGTTCTGCTAGTCATGCTCTCCGTTCTTGGGTCAGTGGGTTTTTTCAGCGCTATTGGAGTAAAGTCCACTCTTATCATCATGGAAGTCATTCCTTTTCTTGTTTTAGCTGTAAGTTGCTCATACTATATTCTCCAACTTATATGTGTTCCTTCATTGTGTCTTGACTAGTCTTGCTCGGGATATGATTCCTGTGCCCTGTGGTGTTTTTCTTCAATTCCTTCTAATATGAGAATTTACAGATCAGCAAGCTCATTTATTGTAATTAACATGTTTCACACGCACGTTGCCTTTGGATTAGAAATCTGTTCTCTATTATCTTGGCAATTCTTTTCTTAATTTTCATTTTATAAACTTTATGTGCCACCTCAGGTTGGAGTAGATAACATGTGCATATTGGTGCATGCTGTTAAGAGGCAACCTATGGAGTTGCCTATCGAGGGGCGGATTAGCAATGCACTTGTAGAAGTTGGACCATCAATAACACTTGCCAGTCTGGCCGAGGTTTCAGCTTTTGCTGTTGGAAGTTTCATTCCCATGCCAGCATGCCGTGTATTCTCCATGTTTGCTGGTCAGATACTTCCATCCACCCTTTCAGAGATTATTCATGCAGCTTCATTCCGATTTCTGATTCTCAAGGCCTTTACACTGCTTTGTCACCTGCATCTGCTACAGCGCTGGCTGTTTTCTTGGACTTCTTGCTGCAAGTCACTGCTTTTGTTGCTTTGATAGCGTTTGACTTTCTTCGGGCAGAGGATAGGAGAGTAGATTGTATTCCTTGTATAAAGATTTCGTCACCAAATGCAACCTCTGACAAAGGTACCAATGGTTAGTAGTTTATGATTATATTCAGTTGCTGTATTTCACTTCTCCTGCAAGATCGTTATAAAAATTGATTTGCCACACATGTTTTTGTGAACTGATTAAAAGTTTACTATGTGCAAGTTTAGGCATTGGTGGAGGAAGAAGACCTGGATTGCTAGCTCGATACATGAAGGTAACACGTTTTCATTTAATGTCATTAAGGTTTATAAAATTGCAACCCATCTGAAGGCCTTCTTGCTTCATATGATTATGTTCACATTCAGACCGCAATGCAATGACAGCTTCAGTAGTTCTCTTTGTTTCTTTCTGAATAATATGCTTCACTTTTGCACCTATATTGCAATTTTTGCTTCCTTCATATCCAACGGTATTCAGTGATGGTTATATTATTTTAGGAGGTCCATGCACCAATACTTGGTATTTGGGTGGTGAAAATAGCTGTGATCGCTATCTTTGCTGCAATTTCAGTCGCTAGCATTGTGAGTATATCCAGATTTGAGAGTCTTACTATCGTTTTTTTTAGTCTAGAGTGTTTATTATTTCGTTTTAGTGATTCCTTTAGATGATACATTAATATTTCATATTTCTCATCCTTATAGGCACTATCCACCAGGGTAGAACCTGGTTTGGAACAACAAATTGTTCTTCCTCGGGACTCCTATCTTCAGGTTATTGATTACTTTCACTTTTGCAACCTGGTGTTGTTTGTATATGCTTTCTTTTAATAGTTGTTTGAATTTTGTCTCCACTCTGCTACAGGGATACTTTAATAATATCTCAGAATATCTGAGAATTGGTCCACCGCTATACTTCGTCGTGAAGAACTATAATTATAGGTGATTCAATGAACTATAAGTACTGTTGATGTAGCATAATTTCAACTTCCATAATATTAAATAATTTGTTTAGATTTCAGTTTGCGTAAGTTTCAATTGGTAACTGATGATACCTTTGTCTTATAAAAGAAGACAGGGTTCAATTTTTCAACTTCCAGATGCTAATTCTAGTCATGCATTTTAAGTTATTTATTATATTTTTCTTTTTATTTTGATTAAATCACATGACATATATTTGTGAACAATCAAGCTAGTTTCGTTTCTTAAAACGAATAGTTTTCTCATCACAATTCATCTGTCTGTTATTTTTACTTCAGTTTGGAGTCAAACCAAACAAATCAGTTATGCTCCATCAGTCAATGTGATTCGAACTCCCTCTTAAATGAGGTTCGCTTTCTTCATCTCCCGGAAGAGTCTTTTTGAAACTTGTTTTCCTTTTTCTCTATAGTTCTTGTATTTGTTATTATCTCAGACAGTTCGTCCTATGTCACTTTAGATTGCAAGAGAATCCTTAAGACCGGAATCGAGTCACATTGCTAAGCCAGCTGCTTCATGGCTTGATGATTTCCTAGTATGGATATCTCCTGAAGCATTTGGTTGCTGCCGGAAGTTCACCAATGGGACTTATTGCCCGCCCAATGATCAGGTCACAATTTTCTAATTTATATCTTCAGCCTGCAATTTGATGATATGCGTATGCCAAGTTATTATTGGACTACATCACTATGTATTTAAGGCTGGGACTACAACTATCTTGCAAGTTTCAAGTGGCACGATTCATATTTGACGCTAGTAGTGTTGGGAAATGATAATTCTTCTCCATATCTATTTGAATATATGGTAAGCTAATCGACAAGTGATGCACAAGCATTCATGTAGTCAACCCCATTGGTGGCTTGATGATTGAATCTACAATATACTCATTGACATTTTTCACCCAAGTGGCATAAGTATTAATGATCTTATGCCTATAGAAAATCAATATTGGATGATTCCTGGACCATATTTAAGCTGAAATCAACAGTGTTCTCTGTGTCAAGAGGGTTGTTAGTGAGGAGTTTTTGTACGTCCATGCAATTTCCTTGCGTACCCTGAACATTATTTGTTCTCTTTCTTTATCTCTCTCGTGCAGCCTCCTTGTTGTGCTTCTGGTTCAGGATCATGTGGTTTGAGTGGCTTATGCAAAGACTGCACCACGGTAATCTACATCCCGTATTCTAAATAATTTTAATTTGTTGCTTAACATGCCATGATGTTTTTTGCATTTCACTGTCAAAGATGCCAACTGTTTGAGATGGTTTTACAACTATTAACCAGTTTAAGATGCTTTCAGTGCTTCCGTCACTCTGATCTAAACAATGAACGCCCTTCTACGAAACAATTTACGGAGAAACTTCCATGGTTCCTCAATTCATTACCTTCTGCTGATTGTGCCAAAGGTGGTCATGGTGCATACACAGGCAGTGTGGAGCTGCAAGGTTTGTTAAACTTAAACTGGAAATTTTATCTTTTTCACATCCATATATGAATGTATGCATTGTTAGTTCGAGTTCATTCATTTGGTATTTGATTTTTGCTCTCTCAATACTGACCAGGCTATGACAATGGGGTGATTCAAGCATCGTCCTTCCGCACATATCATACTCCCCTTAACAAGCAGGTCAGTGGTGTCCTCTGGTATACGTACCTATACATAGCATCCGTTGCAAATGTTGTTATTATTCATGAAACTCGGTAATAATAACACGTGTTTCATTTTAGATTGACTATGTCGACTCATTGAGAGCAGCTCGAAAGTTCACTTCCAGGATGTCCGAATCTTTGAAGGTATAAAAGTTCTGTTCTGTGTTTTATCAAGTTCTTTAGATGTTTCTATCCTTGAAAAAAGACACACCATAGCTTTAATTTGTACATTATCTATGTTGACTAGGCATTGGATGAAGTCGGTATGCATGTTGGTCTAAATGCCTCTGAAGATTTTATGTGAAACTGGGTAGTATATGCTTCATACAGAAGTTAAATTCTTAAACCGTATTTGTTTTCCTCTGTGCAGATGGAGATCTTTCCATATTCCGTGTTTTACATGTTTTTCGAGCAATACCTTGATATATGGAGTACTGCCTTGATCAACCTTGCCATAGCCATCGGTCAGTATCTGGGGTTTGGTTCGCATGTTTTGAATTTCCCCTCCTTCCTTTGGACAACAGTGACTGAAAAGACATGTTGAAAGCATGCCCTACCTCCATTGTCAATTGTTGTTTCTATTACGATAAATTCTCACGTTAAAAGACTTAAAGCATGGCATCCCTAGTAGCTTAAACTCAGTGGATTTGGTCAACCACGTTCTCCTATGGATCATTAATCTCTCTTATCATAAACCAACACTAATAGTATGGAACTATACACAAGCCTTCCCTTTCCCTTCGTAGACAAGTAAAGAATGTAACATGAATCTACATGCATCACTAAACTTGTATCGACTCTGTTTCTCTGGATCGCTAATTCGATCTACTTTTCTGATGCATCAGGTGCAGTATTTGTCGTCTGCTTAGGGATCACGTGCAGGTAAAAATGTCTCCTCCTTTTACATTTTTCAACAAGATCATGTAGTCATTTGCACGGCACCAATTCTATCCGACACTAACTACCGATAAAATTGGAATGGAACTATTAACTAACTCGTTATCCTATTCTCTCTGTAATGAAGTTTCTGGACTTCAGGAATCATCATGTTGGTGTTGGCTATGATTGTGGTTGATCTCCTGGTAAGCTCTCCCTTAATGATTATACGTTCCAGGCTCTCCTCTACCTTGTTCTCATCTCGTACTTTGGCTTCATTAATCATGAGTTAATATCTATACAGGGTGTGATGGCAATCCTCAACATTCAACTAAACGCAGTCTCGGTTGTTAACCTTGTTATGTCAGTGGGCATCGCTGTTGAGTTTTGTGTACACATAACCCATGCTTTCACAGTGAGCACTACCACTTAGTTCTCACCATTCTTCAGAGTGGTTTCTTTTTCTTCTTCCTCACACATTTCATCTTCCAGGTCTGCATCGGAGACAGAGAGCAGCGAGTAAAGGAGGCTCTGGGAACAATGGGGGCTTCCGTGTTCAGGTTCTTACTCTACCTCAGGCTTGTGGGAACTTGGCTTCGTAAGATGATTCCTTGGTTGACGGACTCTTATTTTTGTCTGTGTTTTGGGCAGTGGCATCACTCTAACAAAGCTGGTTGGAGTCATTGTACTTTGCTTCTCAAGAACTGAAGTTTTTGTGGTTTGTTACCTCTGATACTTACTAATACTAACGCCAGTGTCACATTAGCAAGCAAACTTACCAACCTCCTGCTCGTTAATAATGTCGTTCCACCATTTTTTGTCTGGTTCAGGTTTACTACTTCCAAATGTACCTAGCATTAGTCCTTCTTGGCTTCCTGCACGGCCTAGTTTTCCTCCCGGTAAGTCGTGTTATTTTCACCATCTGGTCAATGGAAGTGCCGGCAACACATCCATTAAAGAATAGAAAGTGGACCTTATTTGCTTTTCCATATCTGAATCAAAGTTCGGTGTCGATGAATTGGAGAGTGAATGTTGTGACATAAATGAGAAGAAACTCCTTCTGTAACTAAGAAATTGGTAGAAGTGTAGAACTGTAGTTTGTTTTTGATGGACTGGTCCTGAGTCTGCAACAACCCCTATTTATTGCAGGTGGTACTGAGCATCTTTGGCCCCCCGTCAAGAAGTAAGCTTGTGGAGAAACAAGAAGATCGGCCTTCTGTTTCGTTGAGGCCATGAGTTAGAGATGATTGCAGCCATGGAACGTGGCCGTTATTTCTGTAGAAGCAAAGCAAAGACGAGCCTGATGATATCAGCCAACATCATATCATGACCTCTTCTCTCTGTAGAGTTTGCAGCTTTTAAGTTATTATCATTATTAGTGATTGTGTGCATTGCATGTATTATTGATCTTTAACAAGTACAACACTGAAAACCCAAAGGAGAAAAACAGAAGATATGGCTTTCTGACATGTAAAGTTAAAGAAGAGGAAGAAGATAACCAAGAGATATAGTAGGTTGTGATTTTGTCTGTGTTCTACCTTGTGAAGAAGGATTTTTGTGCTAATTTCTACCAAATTAATGGTGAAAGACAAGACGCTAAACAGCTGAATGAGAAAACAAATGCAGAGACAATTTACTCAACATTTCAACTAAAAGTGTATATGGAAATCAAATGCATTCCAACCTTTTCAACTGTGAACACTATTTAACAGTTCGCATCATTTGCTTACAGCAGAATAACATTCCCAAGTTTATTAAAGTTCCTTGAAGAATAATGAATCACCGAAACATACTTCCTTCCTATCATTTAGAAAGCTGAAAACTGCACTACCTAAAAAATCCCCCTTACACAAGGATTCTCAGAGAACTTATTACTGTTCAACTGCTTCAAATCAAAACCAACATCTTACACTCCATCCCTCTACCTTCCTGTACATAATAACCAGCATCTTCCATCTATCTACACTCTTCATGAAAGGCAGCGAGAAGAAACCTGAAGCAAAAGCTTGATAGTCTGGCTCTGCGAACCTCTGCAAACTTCCACACATTCCTCGACATCTTCGTCGCAAGTTAACAGAACCCACTCCGAGTCGTCATCCAAGTACTTCACATCGAATCTACTAATGTCCTCTATGCCAAACCGCCTCGAAATCTCGAGCAACAAGTCTGTGAATCCCCAGTTTTTCGACATCCGGAACCTGACTATCTCGTTCCCATACGCTACTTTCACCCTTTGAGCATCTGCAGCATTCCATTTCGGGACCTGGGTGCCAGATTTCGCCAACTGATGAATTCGGTTCCCCAAGTTAGCCTGTTCGTCGGCCAGAGACTGATGACTCTGAGCTCTTGGAAGAGTCACTTTGGCTGCTGCTGCTTCTACTTCACCAGAGATGCGAAGCTCAGCTTCACTTCTGACCCTTTTCACTAAACCATTCGTAGCCGATTGGTCGACCAAGGGTTTGTGTTCCGATTCTTCTCCGAGTACAGCGAACTCGGTGGCTGACTGTTGCTGCTGTTGTGATCCGCTGGAAAGTGAATGGCTTGAGCTAGAACCTTGACTGCACGACGAAGAAGAAGTTGATTTAACTGTAGCATTAAGCAGTGTGGCTGATGGTTCTTCTGGATTATGGTCTAGCTTTGAAACTGGCAAGGGGCTGCAACTTTTAGAACCTTGTGGAGAACCCAGCTCGGGGAAGTTTGTGTAGAAGGAGTGGATATGTAAAGCACCAGAGGCGCCTTGAACTGAGTCCATCACAACTTGAAGCTTCTGCAATGAGTGACCAACCTTCTTTAGTTTTCGAGATGGCCATCGAGATATCCCATGTTGCCTGCAAATCCTTTTCAGGGTTGTTGGGCACACTGCAGGAGAAGAGAGATGATGCAAGAAGTTCAGCAAGAACAAATAGGTTGATCACAAAACTATTTCTGAGGTTGAAATACTTTTAACAGATTATAAAGATGCTGGCTTTAATGAAACTGCAAGTGGATTTCAGTAGAAGAACACTATTTCTTACTCCAATGCCTCAAATTGAATAACCCTTATTTGTTTTGGCAGTAAAAAGGAAGAAGGCATACCAACAGATGATAAAGATGCTGGCTTTAATGAAACTGGAAGTGGGTTTAGTAGAAAAAACAGTATTTCTTACACCCAATGCCTCAAATTGTACAGCCCTTTTTTTTTTGGTAGTATAAAAGAAGAATGCATACCGCCAAGACTCTTAGCAGCATCTTTTAAGCTGCCAGCAAAATGTTGCCTAAGAACATCCAGTGTGATCTTTTTCTCCGCCTTGGTTCGTTTTCTGTCAACTTGTTTACCTTCAATAGTGCTTGAGAAACCACCCACACTAAACTCACCATCAATCTCAATACTCCTTTTTTTATCATCTGGAGATGTCTCCAGCAATTCCATACCTTTTTCAGCTGATGGAACAGTAATGACATCAGTGAGATCAACAGAAGGAAATACAACTGAATCCGCCTCCTCCTCTAATTCTTTATCCGTTACGACCCTTAAGGTCTGGCAAACGTGTTGTATGATGACAGAAAGCGAATTAAGCATCTTCTCTTGCTCTTCGGGAGTCCTGCAGTCTGCAGGAAGGAAGAACTCCAAGACAAAGTCTGCAGCACCTGTGTGCACACTTCTCAACCGGATTGCGACGGCTGCACATAACCCAAACATTCTAGCATGATGTGAAAGTGGATATTCGGTCTTGCTGTACAAAGTTATGTCACTCGAGAAGCAAGGCTCGTTCGTGGTAAAAGCTCGCCCCGCCACCCCTTGACCCTTCAGCAAGTGATGTTCTGAGCAAGCCTCATGGAAACCTTTTATCTGAGGATCTGATACAAAGCAAGCTTGATCCACGGTTGAGACACAGTGGAAGTAATTCTCATCTGAATGTCGACTACCGCCTTTTCCTTGTTGGATGCATGGAACCCAAGTCTGAGCTAAGGGTAAGTTGTGAGTCTCACATGCAGATTTCAGCACCTGTTGGATTTCTGGCAATGCATCTTGGTAGGCTATATCGCGGGACTGCAAGAATTAGAGGCAGAAGGAACAATAAAAAAAAAGGATTTTAGTATGATCTTGTTGGGAAAAAAACATTGAATTTTAACAGCTTCATCAGTTTCTAATATTTACCTTCATACTTTGTGTACTTGGAGTTTCTGAACTCCTAAGATCAACAGCCTGCAAGAGAAACAATTCTAAAACTCAGAAATCTCTTGGTCATCATCACTTCTTTCAACCTCTCACAAAAAGCTATGATATGACAGCACCAATGGAGGAAGACAAGAGGTAACCTACATAGTTCAAATAACTAAATATGTTGTACACAATATATCCACATATCAGAAAGAGGGATGTAGAGCAGATAAAGCATCGACTAGCCATTTCGGTCAGTAATTGTTATAACGATAAAAGGACCAAAATGCCAAAAGAATGAATATAAATGCCAAGACAACACTTTTTGGCGGTAGGCTAGGACAGCCCCTAGAAGGCAGTGGTATGTTAAACATGTCACACCATTCCAATTATCAACTGCAAACTATCTTCAAAGATCATAACTTTTAGGCACATCAAGTACCTAATAATTGCCAGTTTGCAAATCCGAACTGAAAATTGGGAAGAAAACTGACCTCGAGTGCTTTGGAGATCTTTTCAAGCTCGGATTGATACTTGACTTCTTGCCTGGTTGTAACAATCTCAATGACGCCTAAGCAGACTTTGCTGCGTTGCTCAAACACTGGAACAGCCAGCGTACCGCATACATTATACTGTCGAGCATGATCAACTCGCGGGTACTCATCATTTCTAAAGAACCGAACATCGGGAGTCCACTCAGGAACTTTACCCAAGAAAACACGACCAGGCATCCCTGCAAAGTCCTTGGAGTCACCACCCTCTTCAGCTGGGAACTGATAGTTAATAGAAATGTCCCTATAGTTTGCCAGTCTCTGAGAACTGCCATCAACTGCAAAAGGTTGATCAAAAGTTGTCAACACACGCCTCCCCATTCTGCTGTCCGTGGGCACCCATATCTGTATTAGGGCATCCTTATCTTTTATCAAGTCTCTAATGGACCCAATTGCCCCAACCAATCTATCCTTCACTGTACTACCAGGAATTGGATTTGATTTAGGTCCAATCCACCACCTTTGGCTGAGACCAGAACCTTCAGCTGTGTCATCATCATTCTCCCTCCCAGAGACACCAGCCTTGTCGAACACCGACATTTGTTTGCTTTCTTCCTCGGTGTTCCTTTGAGAAGTACCAGCAGACATATCAACATTGTTGATATCTACAGCAGGCGATAGTACAGTTGATGGGTGGAAAGTTGCAGTAAATTGATCAGATGGAGCAGGATTAAAGAAGTCTGAGCCATCAGTTGTCTCCAGCCAGCAGCCATCTAGCAGTAACTCATCCATGTAATCGAAATCCATAGATGTATCCGCCAGTGAGCCAAGCAGCATACCTGATTGCCAAGAAGAACCATCCATGATGATGAATGATCTACCTTCCTTCCAAAAAGATTCCTCCTTTTGCAAAAAGTTCTCTCTTTTTTCGATGTATCCTATGACCTTAGCCTCCTTACTTGATCCAAATCTCCGCCCTAGACTACAAGAGTACAAACATCACCAAGTTGTTTCCACCATAGTCAATACTGCATAGGAAACTGCCAAAAACCAAAGGAAGAAGAAGAAGCCAGATTGAGAAACAAATAAGTTCCATAATTGAGAGCTCAGAAAGAGAAGAATCACATTAATAGAGAAGGAGTTTGACTCTACTTCTTTCCATAGAAGCAAATTACATTGTGAGTCAATCAAGCAAGTTTGAAGAACCCAGCTAAAAGGAACAGAAAAGAGAGACAAAACCCAATTTATCATCAAAGTAAAGGAGCACTATATCAACGATGTAGACCCAAAAAAGAGAACATATAAAAGGTGTTATGATTTGGATTCCCCACAGGAGAAATTTTTTCTTACCCTATTGATTCCTTATTCCAATTTGAGACCTAGACAAACAGATTAAAAGAGACACACACCCAAAAATGGACTCTTTTAACAATAAACAACAGATGAAACAGTTCATACCCTTCAAAACAGATCTCCAGTCATGCCCATGTATAGAAGAAGAAGAAGAAGAAGAAGAAGAAGAAGGAGAGGAAGGAGAGAAATTAACTCACTTTGGGCGTCAAAGATTCTTGAAGATACCCACCGATTCTTTTCGTATTATTAAAAAGGAGAACCCTTGACCAAAGCTAACAAAAGAACAAAACAGCTGTACGTATACTAAGCAGCAGATATAGAGCAACAGAACGAACGATCTCATCATCCTTGAATCCAAACACCTCTCTCCCCCTCCCTTAATTAACCACCTGTCTGCTGAAATCACCCAAATGGTGGTAGAACATTATTAAAAATTCAATCTTTGAAAAGGATAACCTAGCAGCAATTCTCATCCAATCACCGTTTTTGCTCATTCCCAATGGCAACCCGCAAAGGCAAGATTCCTTGACTTTGACCCCACAAGAAGAAAAGTTTCCATTTTTATGCTTCCATCTGCAACTGAAGAAGTGTAAGAGATGGGAATGTTGAATTTGCAGACCAGATGGGAGAAACAATGGAATCTGGATTTGTTGGGTACTGAGGAGGCAAGTGGGTTAGTGAGCTGGTAGGCGTAAAAATGGAGGCTTCACAACGTCAGCCGCTACTAATCAATCTAGCTAGCTTTGCTTTTTTTATAAAATAAAAAATGAGCGGTTGCAGATGGAAATTGAAGAGAAATGGAGAAAGAGGAGGAGGAGCCAAAAAGGGGATCGTCTTGGGTCCTCCTTCTGGTTGGCTGTTTACGGACTGAATTTTCACGGTGTTCAATTGTCTCTTGTCGTTTATTTTCTTTCCTTGTTCTGCAACTGCAAGGGCGGCGGGAAAAGTTGCTACAACACCACAAGTGAATTGATTTTAACTCCAGAAACTAAAAAAAAAACTGATTTTAACTCCCACTGATCAAAGGGAAAACAAATTGGCCGACTAGTCTAAGTATGATACCGTTACTACCACCTTGTTAATTTCTACAAGGCCAAATCACTAATACCAATTTTAATTTCTATTTATATTTTTAGACCAAATTGTTAACTTATTTTGATAAAATTGAACAAATGCTTTTATAATTTTTAATATGGATTGACGATGCAGCGGAGCAAACGAGGTATATAGTTAATATGGTGTGTGTTCTTTTAGTGAATATATAATAGCTGGTGTTGTAAGATATTCTCACTCCAAAAGTTAGCTTAAATGTTAGGTTAGCCGTTTTTGTATCCGATTTGTGATAATCGGATCGCCCTCCCTTTTGAACATTGATCTCTCGCGTTACCGGCTTTAACCGCATTATAGTTGGGCACTCAGTCGGTCAATTTCAATCACTCCCACTTATAACATCGGTCAACATCTTTCACCAGTCGGATGATGGAAAATTGGTGTTGTCTATGTCATAGATAAAAATAATCTCTTTGTCACCTTTTTGTTAATTGCGATTTCGCTAGAAAAATTTGGACGCGTAAATTTAAATACGACCTGAATTTAACCGATCAAATGCCTATAACACATGGTAAATGACACTTCCAAGATGTTGCCACTTGTCTATCAAAAAATATATATTTTAAGAAAATGGAATGAGATTCAACTTGAGGAATCAGTTGCTGTTGTCATTATTAAAACCGAATAAACAATTGGAGACAGACTATAATACTTAATTAAACCATTAATTCCGAACAGCTATGACCACAGATTTTAATTAATTTCCACTTTTCCTGCTGGTACGTACACCTAACCCTAATGCTCTCCACATTATTAACTTAATTAATCCATATAATTATGATTAGTTTGGTACTAATTAACTCTCTCGGATCTGCCTAATGAAACAACGACTACTTCAACGAGACGGACACGTACATCAAGACAACCCCCACCAGGCCACCACCACCCTCCAAATTTTAACTCATTGTTATTTTAAATCTAATTTAATTACGACACTTCAAATCAAATAAATAAATAAGATGAGCTATGCAATTGAATAGCGGCATCTCCCGCTAATTTTTTATTTCGAAAATATCTCATTTTATTATTGAAAATAGAATCGATTGAGGGCACAAAATTAGATTTAAATTTTATTCCGCTATTAAAACCACCGTGTTCTATTTCAACCAACTCTTTTGCTTATTTAATTAATTAATATGCAAATGATGTCAACTGTTTGATAGATATATGCCACATCTTGTCAATGACAACATGCATATATATATATATAGAATTTCATTTTCTTCTTTTAATTATTGCACACTTTTATTTTTCCTTTTTTATCTTAGAAAAAGGGATTGATAGTTACGTCTATATATGAGTTCCAAACTCTATATTTAAGTCATTTAGTTGAGTGTTTGTGAAGTGTTACCAAATCAACTATTGCATTGAGTTTACAGAGTTGGTAAGTTTTGTGTGATAGATAGGGTCTATTGAGATGTAAAATATGAAACATCTCGATCATTAAAAGCTTCAATATAACGTCAAGAACTATTGTATTTTAATATAACTTTTTTTTTTCTGAATCAAGTTTGAGATGGCTTCAAAAGTCCTCTCCGTTAAGAATTGGAAAACATTACAAACATTTTTTTGCTGTCAAAACTTTTATTTCATCATTTCAGCGTCGAAAAATCCTATACGATGACCCGGATTAACCTACCCCTAATTTTACTATTGTCTACAGTTATAAATGTCTAACTTATTATGTACTGAAAGGTCATCTACCAATTTCTTGCATTTTTTAAAATTGATATTGAAAATGTGGTTGTTATCATTTTCCACAGTAGTTTGTCATCTCTCACTCTGTTTCTTTCTCCGTTGGTATTTGTCCTAATTGCATTATCGGCCCACATTTCAAAATTTAAATTGGACTAATCTATCCGCCAAAGACAGCCCATCTTTCACAACCCCACATATCGGACGGGCCTGACCACTCATTTGTAAGTGGCCCATTTAAACCCACGAAGCACCGGTTGCCTTTTTCTGCCGACTGTCCGAGGTCCAAACTCTAAAATTTCCTTCTCGGATTCAAATGCGACATTTTCGAATCACCAACACACAACTCTGCTACCGTCTACCAAAGCAACTCCACTCGACTCACTCTACCTATCGTTTGATGCAATCTACTTATCATTCGAACCAATAATTATAGAGGAAGAAGGTGCATAGAACATGCTTTATTAGACAGCATTACATATATAGTTGTTTTTTTGTCAAATTACTATCAGACAGTAACACCAGAGTTGCAGACACACACAGAAGACACACAGTTCGATTCAAGACTGAATGTATAATTACAACATTACGGGTATGGATCAAAGTCCTCAGACTCCTTCAAATGATATCTTCTCTCAACTCTCCAGCACACCGTGTCTCAAAATCATCTTTAAATGTTTGGCCTCACGTTGAGACGGTTTGCCAGCTTCTGACCAAGTGACTGATCAGCCTGCAACAAAACCACACCACAGTGTTAGGATCATAACACACAAGTCGTTTACTTCCAGACGTTATTGAAAAAAGAAAGGGTTTTCTGACCTGTGACCAGTATGATATCCAGATACTGCGGATTTCATGAGTGACGCGGGGATCAGAAAGTGCGTCGATCCATCGGCAGATGAATCTTTCTTGCCTGAATACACATTGTGGATTTAGGAACTGTTATGAATAGCACAGAAACACATTTTACTGCAAGAGAATGAATGGTCAGGGTTAATGGATTTTACCTGTCAGCCGGCCATGAGCGGTATCTCTCCCCAGGTTGCTTGAAGTTGTTCTCCTTGGTTATCACACACTGCAATAAACAGCCAAGAGAAGAGCCATACATGTAAGTTTAGGTTCTTACTGAAGACATTCGTGATTTCGTGCTAATGTGCACAAGATATCAGTGGATTTTTCTCTTGCTCCAACACAGATAGGTGCAGACGCATGCAAGAGTAGCAAAGGTAAAAGCGCAGCATTAAGCGGCTAACAGTGTTGTTAGAGAAATGAACATATTTGACTACTGTCTAAAGCCTAACAATCCAAAGTCATAAAATGAAAAGAATAACTAGCATAATAGCTGACCTTCTCACGCTTTCCAGTGCAGACTTGAGGAGGAACAGGGAATTGCTCAGCATGGCGAACTGGATCATACCTTGATGGGAAGTAATTGACCTAAAAAGTAGCATGAAAAATGGGGTTACAACAGGAGCAAAAACAAGGGTTTGAATTTTTCTTGGTTGTTTGTGATTACTCAGTACAGGATGAGGTTTGAATATAAAGGTCATGCTACGGAGAACTAAAAGGTCACTATAGTCCAATCATATAAATTATTTATAGGTTGAACGAGAAAAATACCTCTTCATCCCTGTGCATGAAATTCATGAAACCTTCATGGTGATTGTTGTGGTGAGAACACTTGGGAGAATTAGCAGGGAGCTGCAGATAGTTTGGTCCAAGACGGTGCCTCTGAGTGTCAGAGTAAGAGAAAATGCGAGTCTGAAGTAGCTTGTCATCTGAATAGTAAACACCAGGCACCACAAGTGCTGGGCAGAATGCAAGCTGCTCATTTTCAGCAAAGAAGTTATCAATGTTCTTGTTTAAGACCAGGCGACCAACTGGTTGAAGAGGTATGATATCTTCAGGCCAGGTCTTGGTCACGTCAAGTGGGTCAAAATCAAATCGATCTTCATGATCAGGATCGATGGTCTGGATGAACAGCTTCCACTCTGGGTAATTTCCAGCTGCAATTGAATCATAGAGATCTTGGGTAGCATGGCTGTGATTAGCTCCGCCAACCTTGATCGCCTCATCCTCCAACAGACTCTTCACTCCACAAGTGGGTTTCCAGTGAAATTTGACATAGTAAGCTTTTCCAGACTTGCTCACTAATGTATAGGTGTTAACGCCAGAACCCTCCATGTGTCTGTAATCTTGAGGAATACCAATATCGTCAAAGAGGAACGAAAACATGTGCAGACTTTCGGGATGATGGGAGAAGAAATCCAGGATTCTCCAGTTCTCCTGAATGTGAGATTTAGGATTTGGCTTCAGGGCATGTACCATGTCGGGGAACTTCATTCCATCACGAATGAAGAAAACTGGAAAGTTGTTTCCAACCATATCAAAATTTCCCTGCAATAAGAGCAAGGAGTAGTAAGATATCCAAAACTGAACATCGAATACTTCAATGAGCAGGTTGCTAAATGAAGATGGATATGGTTACTCGAGCAATTACTAAGAAGAAAACAAAAGAAGCCCTTTGGCACAAACATAATTAAAGGGTCTACACATATGAGGAAAGAAGAAACAAGATGGCACGTAGATTAATATACTGATAGAAAGACCACCAGAAAAATACAGACCACGCCACGAATGATGAATCTATTCTGACGACAAAAGTTTAGCTACCTCTCTGGTGTAGAACTTCACTGCAAAACCCCTAGGGTCTCTCAGAGTTTCAGGGCTACCACGTTCATGGATAACAGTGGAGAACCTGACTATCACGGGTGTCTGAACTCCAGGAGCTCGGAGGAAATCAGCACAAGTGAGATTAGAGATATCGTGGGTGACTTCAAAGAAACCCTTTGCACTTGCTCCCCTGGCGTGGACAACACGCTCTGGAATGCGCTCCCTATCGAAGTTGGCTATCTTCTCCACCAAATGATAATCCTCAAGGAGAATCGGACCTGTTAAAACAAAAACAAAATTACAAGAAGCCATGAAGAAGTTGAAATCTCCCCTTTTTGCTTCTACACAAATAACACTCAAGCTTATATTCATACAGAACACCTCTTCTCTATGGAGAAAGTCCCAAACCGCCAAAATCATACCAGATAGAATCAAATAATTGTAAGCACGCAACTTAATTTCTGAAACCCAATTCAAAATATCATAGCGCACAAGTCTGACACCCAAAAAGACATACCAAACAGCACAAAAAGTAAGCTAAAATCACAGCCCATAAGAGGATATGGATATCAAAGTGAAACCAATACAGTATATTGACCGGATTCTAACGAAGACTACTGAGATTATAAAACAGTAATAGGGACCCAGCAATTCAATGGATCAGTCACGTTAAGAATTTTGACAAGGAAAAGAAGTACCTCTAGCTCCAACAGTCATGGAAGAGTTGTTGTTCCATACTGGAGCGCCGGAGTTGGTAGTCCAGAAAGGAGAGTTGAAAGCACTGGAAGGACGATGCTGCAGATGGAAAAACACCACGCCCAAAAAACCAAACAACAAGGCTCCATCAATCAATAATAGACTTAGAACAACAAAGCTAATCACCAGTAACAGATATTGATATAAACGGAAATGGAGGAAGCGTAATCTGAAATCCCAACAGAAATTAGGGTTCCGGTTAAACTGAAATCACCCGCGAATAGATAATCAAAGCAAAGTCGCTACGTACCTTGTACGGATCCATGGCGCAAGAGAAGGATTGGTCGATGAACAACTAGGAGAGAGAGAGAGAGAGGATACAACTGATTGGAGCTCGGGAAATGGTGGATAATATCCAAGCTTATCGTCTGAGTTGGTAATTAAAACTTATAGCTCGTGGCTCGCACAGACGCACAGTCGACAGAACCTTTTTTATTTTAATTTAATCAATTACCCCTTGGTTTGTTTTTTCGCGCGAAATATATTTATCCAATTTTTTTTTATTTCCTACTTAAAAAACGGCTTAATATCCCATGTGGTCATTATTCTATTTGGGTTGTAACAACAAGGTCATCAACTTTACAGAAATAATCTATATACCACTAACCTATTTCAATTGTAACCATATGTGTTGTTTCAAAAACTCTTTGTCAAAAAATTCAGTTAAGTTGACAAATTATTGTGTCTATCAATTATGTCTATCATTATCACCTCATATCATGTCACATATATGACTTAGACATAATCCATCCAACCAGTATAACTTAACACACTCCATGATCCAACTTTAACTTAGCTCAATTCATTCTAAACAAATCAATTCGAACCAATTGAAATTAGTTTGGTTCAGTATAAAATAGTTGACATGCTGAGATGACGTGGACATAAATGTTGAAATGGTAAGTTGGCATGTTGATATGTCATCTTAACGTTTTTGGACCGAAATTCGAAGAATGGACAGATGACCATGTTATTAAAACTTAAATAGGTTAGTGGTGGGTAAGTTACTTTCTAAAGGTTGATGACCGGGTTGTTACAAATCCATAGGTTGATGACCAGGTTATTAAGCAGATAAAAAGACCAATTTGTTATTTTTTCATTAAAAGATAATTCATTTATTTGCATGATGGTTGAAGGGCTGAAATAAATTAGTTCTGGATTTTAAAAAATGAGATAATAATTGAGAACGTCATGAATTCATGTTTCCTTATCCAAATAATTTGGTCTTATGCGCTTAAGAGGCGGGGGACTGACGGACGGAGAATGACATGTCCCACTGCAATTGGGCCACGTACGCAAGTTTGAACTTGAAATGCGTGCCGCAGATAACAAGAACATACTAGGACAGTGTGAAATCTGCCGAGAGAGGAAAGATGCTTTACCCAATCCAGTTCGAACCAAACCGATCGGGATTCTTATACTGGTTTTCATTATTTCTCACTCTTTTGTTAATATTTTCCAGGACAAGAAGATCACTTTGCTATGAACTTGTACAGCCAACCAACATGCATGGGTCGCCGGAGACAGAGCTCCGGCCACTTTCCTCTGCTGCGGGAAACTTCTCTGCCTATTATTCTCTGTATAGTTGGAGCTTCGATTCATTTAAAAACCAATCACTACTACACCACTCTTGCCAGACTTAATTTATATTTTTAGATGTTTTAATTTTCTCCTGTTACTTCAACTTTCTTACCCGTATATCCTGTTTATATTTGTGCACATACAATCTATACACACCCACGGCGTTTTCAGCACTCTTTGTAAACAAATACAAGTGACTATGTGAGTGTATAAATCACTTAGTCGTACATACGCATTACTATTTTGATACATGAAAACAACTCCGACAATATAAGTTGCATAATCCAATAATTGAGAGCGATAAAATTTGACGAATAAATTTCATAACGAAGAAAAAGGTATGACTCGAATTCAATGTACAAATATATGAAAATTAATTTCAAAATTACAAACAAGCATTGCAAATAATGTGACATACATAAGTGACCATGTTAGACTCTTCGAACCCACCAAGGGCCAAATGGTGGTTTGAGTTGGCATAAATTTAGAGAGATATTCTTTTAGGGGAAGTATATATTTTTTGTGGCCTAGTTTAGTTTTAGTGTTTTGTTGTTAAATTAAATTAAATCTTGACCAGAAAAAAATGAAAAGAAAGAGACAAAGAATGAAATTGCAGAGCACATAGTTCCACGTTTAACTTTGTTCTATCAATCCTATATTGCACGTCGAAAAGAAATATCACGATTAAGTTTATTATGTACGCGGTAAATTCAGAATAATTTAATATATTAAACTGAATTATATAATTTGTATATAAAAACACCTTCAAAGATAAAAAGAAAATGGTATAAATATAAAAATTTTTGACTTCAAAATAAATTGGACCGTTTTTTTCTTAAATAGATTCCTTGCGGAGACAAGAATATAACAAATACACACAAATCTATAATCAACCAGAGGAGTGAGGAGTGAGGAGTGAGGACTACAAGCCATACTCTTGGGCGATATTTAAGAGCCATATGAGCCACACAACATGCGACACTGTTACCTGACCGTCGAACTGTCTGGAGAGTGGAAACGAAACTCCGATAAGGAGGTCGGAGATCTATTGGATTGATGATAGAGCTTCCGATTGCAAGCTTGAGTGTCCGGCGTTGATGCGGGCCGTCACCGTCTCTGGGTCTCCTTTGATACTTACCGTTTTAGGGGAAAATTATAACGTAGGGAGGTCTGTTACCTAACCGACAAATGCAAGTCTCTGCGGTTCCGAAAATCCATTATATAGTGGCCATTGAGGATGAAGCCATGGTTTCTCGTGGAGGTTATCACGTACACTGCTTTGAACTTCCATCGGCAACTGTTCATGCATCGTCGACCACGGTTCCGACCAAGTCCTGCTTCGTTCTCGCTCAATCTCATTATCGCGCCGTCTGTATTGATTGTCGCCAATATCTCACATTATCAAAGTTCTAGTGGATGTCGCTTCTTGGAGTATCTCCACCAAATTTTGGTGGTTGATTAGCATTCTGGGATCTCGCGTTTTTGTTATTTTTTGGGCGGTGGTGCCTTGATCTGCGTTGATTGTTTCTCATAGTGATCTAGAACGAAAAACTGTACGCGTCTGATTTTGAGGTCTGGAAGGAGACGAGAGAATCGGCAGGGACGGTAGGTGGATCTGGTCGAAGAAGTTGGCGTCGGTTTTTCAAGAGTAACTGCCTCATAGCGAAAGATCCTTTTGTTAAATCTTTCTTAACAAGTCCATGTGGAATAGCTGAGTTGGCAGGGCTATGTGATTGATAACTTAGAAGTCTTGGGTTTGGATCTAGTTACACCCCACGATGGACACCCTTATACATTCTCTCTTCTTAAGTGAATCTATCGCCCCTGTGCCGCTTCGGGCTCTCGTACGGGCTTGTCCGCCTCGGGCTTTCCCGTACGGGCTTGTCCGCCTCGGGCTTTCCCGTACGGGCTCATCCCCACCAACATGGCCCATTGTGGGTCATTGGTTTTCCATACCTTGTAGACGATGATATGAACATACCGAGAGCTCCTTGACCTCTATGTCTTGGAGCTCGTGGATGTTCGTGATGTTTGTGTTTGGTGTTTCCTACAGGTATTTGACAGGTGGACATTAAGGGCAATGCTAAGGTCATTCTCTCCCGATTCTCTCACCGGTGCAAGCGCTATGGAGGGTAGCGATGCATCAATTCATAGGTCTTGGCCTCCCTGACTACATGTCTTCAGCTCCATGTGTAGGTTGCTCAACGATCTGCTAATGGAGCTGCCCACTTAGTGGTGCGTAAAAACCTCGATAATACCTCTCAGACTGTGATCCCACAATCTTAATTGTTTGCTATCTTAATTTCTCCCGTTGAAAGGGAAATATCTACGAGAAAAATAAAATTCTTAACAAAAATAAATTGGACCGTTGGCTAAGAAAAATGAATTACCTTGAAGATTGAATTAACATACTACACAACAAGATATAGAATCTAAGAATTTCTTGCCGACAATTTAACAATATACACATAGATGCAACGCATCACGAACTTCAGTCTCGCACTCTAAAGAACATGAAGTGATCAGCTATTTTCTTTAGCAAAAGAACATATGTGCATGTACACAACCCATGAAACCAAAAGGGCAAAACAGAGAGCATACTAATTATCCACATTTGTACAAACAACAATGAATCAAATTAAAGCTGTTCAGTTCTGCTCATCAACTGAAGCAAAGAATTAGCCTTCCTCTTCCCTCGATCCGTCCCGCTCTTACTCAACTCCACCAAATGCTCATACGCCCCGAATTGGAGCGCCATCAGCATGTAGTTCGAATTTCCCGACCCGAGCTCCAGAAGAACCGACGTGGCACATTCCTTGTTCTTCGGAGTCCCCTCCGCCATAAACTCCACCAACATCTCTATGAAAGGAAGCTGCCCCACGGCGTTCCTTCCTTCCGGGTGCGAAGCGAGGAGCAGGAAGATGGATAAGGTCTCGTCGATCATGTTCAAGTTCCGGTCTTTTAGTAGCTGGAGCAGTGGGTCCACAATCCCGGCTTCGATGGCTTTCTCCTTGTTCGAGTCGTTGAGGCAGAGGTTGAACAGCGCCGTCAGCGCGTCCTTCTTCCCTCTCATTGTCCCGCGTTGGAGGAGGTCGACGAGCGGTGGGATTCCGTGGGAGAGCCCGATCGCCACCTGTAAATTAATTAAATGGATAATTCAGAGCTAATCCAATGTCAAACCTTTCGAATTTTTGTTCAATCTAGTAAAAAACTATTAAACAACAAAATTCGATTAGTTAATCAGTTAACTTAAAATAATTCAGTCGACTAATTAATTAAAATTTGGAGGTTTTTTTTCCAATCACTTTATTTTTGTAACTGAATCTCTTTATTTCTTACCTATTATGGCCGATCAACCATAACTGTCAAATTTGATCGGTTAATTTGATAAACACCATATTAATCGGTTAACTAATTAACCTATTTTTATATCATTTTAATTAATCAACTGATTATAGTTAGTTATTAAAAGCCCCGACCGAATTCCACCCCACCCTTAAGTATGATGGAAATCAGGTATGGATAAGCCGAACCCCATAGAATTCCGAGTTGATCCAAACTAATTATACTTCGAAGATGCATAATGTATGGGTGGGAATCGAGTCGGATCTGATCGGATTTTGTTTGGCCCGGTCAAACCGAATTTTGCGTAACTCAGACCCCAAACTAAATGGGATCATATCTAGATTGGGTTGGCAAAATACATAGTTTAAGGTTTTACCCGAGAAAGCCCGGCTGAGCAGAGACCAACCCTACCCGATTATCTCCCTAATCCATATTTGCCCTTAGAGATGGAAAATCCAATCAGGCTTAGTGCCGATTCGACCGGTCAAATCAAACTTTAAATAACCTAAAAATCTGAACTAAAAAAGATCGGGTTGGAATTAAATTTGCAAAATATATAGATTTGAGTTATTAAATGATTCAGATAAAACTTGAACCGGACAAGAGCGCCGTTTGATCGGCACAAGTAAACCCGACCCGGCCAATTCTCTCCCCTGTTTGACCATAAAAATCGAATCACTAGCCATTAGCCAAATAATAAAGCCAAAAATTACCTTGTTCTCGTCCAACATGGACAAGCTGAAGAGAGCAGCAGCAGAGTTCTCCTTAGCCTCTCTGGACCCACTCTGCAACACATCAACGATAGCAGGTATGGCTCCAGCCTCCGTTATAGCCCTCTTATTCGTCTTATCCAGCGACAGGTTCAGCAGCGCCGTCACGGCGTGTTCTTGGATCTTGGAATCCGGGTAACCCAGCAAGTCAACGATGGAGGAGATCCCACCGGAATCCGCAATGGACACTCTGTTTTCGGGGCTCTCCTTGGACAGCATCCGGATCTCCTTCACGGCTCTCCTCTGTACGTCCAAGTTGCTGGAGGAGAGTTCTTCCACCAAGGTGGAGACTTGGTCGATGCTTCTGCATTGGTCCGGATCGGCAGCGGTGGTAGCACTGGCGGCGGTAGTGGTTGACTCTTTCTTGGGAAGCTTGAATTTGTGCCTGTCGCACCAATTTTGGATGAGGTTCTTCAAGGCGTAGTTTGGTGCGATGGATGTGTTCTCCAGCGTCTGCCTTGTCTTCGGACATGTCACGTGGTTTGCGTCTAGCCATTTCTGGATGCTCTCCCTTTCGTATGTCTTTGCAGAGAAAAATATACGGTCATACGTCGAATTTTTAACTACATTTAATTTGGCTACATTGATCATCAAAATTATTACGAATATATGGGTTTCATAACTTTGAAGGGACCATGGACTCGAGTCAAATATAGACCCAGCTGGCAAATCAACTATCATGAAATCAATTTTGTGTCAAAGTGAGACAAGAAATTCTTTTCCTAGCAACGTTATTAGTTCACGGTTAAGTCTAGGAGCGATTGGCCAGTCGCTGTTAATTAGATGCCAAAAATTGGAACAAAAATATGAAGGAAGGAAGGAAGGAAGAAAAATGTACCTGACCAGAAGCAATGATGACAGGATCCACCATGATCTCAAGAGTAATGGGACAAAGGAACTCGTGAGGGATGATCAAAGACGGACTCTTGGATAGCGATTTCTTCCCACCACAACAACCACCACCACCACCACCACCACTATTTAAATCACAACTCTCTTCCAACCCCACCATCTTCCTCATCTTGTTCAGCATCTCAACCATGTGTTGCAATGTCTCGTCGTGATCTATCCCTCCCCTCCCCCGGACCAAATTCCTCACCGCTATGGTCTCGTTCTTCACGTTCTCCACGTCGTGGAGCTCCAGCTTCCTCGCTATCCTCTCTATGATGGCGCTGTCCGAATTCGACTGGTCGTCTTTCTTCGACAGCACGAACATCAGGTCCATCGCCAGCTCCATGTCTTGCGCGTCCGAGTCCCTGCTGTTGTTTGGTCGCTTCAACTGATTCCTCATTAGGTCCACTTGTTCTCTTACCTCGTCCGATATCCCTAGATCCTCGTACGGTATTGATTCTAGCACGCTGAACAACTTTTCGTGCACTGCTCGAAATCTCGATGTCACCGCCTCTCTCTCTGCGGCCTACGGAACACAAATCCAAGTGCAACACAATATCATCAAAAGGAAAAACCATCAAATGCCAACTACTAATGTTTTCTCGAGCATTACATATCGTATATGTTTTTCTTAATCAGCTTATTGTCAAATAACAGTAAGTTTATTACGTCAAAATTGAAAAAGATAATAAAATTTCATTCAACTCTGTACGTACTGAATATTTAATATTCAAGCTTAAGAAAAAGATGAAAAACCATGCATGCATGCAACAAATAGAGATTTTAAATAATATTCAGAACGTAAGAGAATTGAATGAAATATTATATATATATATAGTTACGTTATATTAATCCTGACCAGGTAAATCTTGCTTCCTTCGTTACAAGTTTTGAGAAGCTTTCCGGCCATGACGAACGCAGCCTTCAGGTTCTTCAGGCATTCGATCCCTTCCTCCGAAATAGGTGTCGTTTCGAGGTCTCGAACCTCCTCCAGGAACGGGAGGAAGGTTTTCATGCGCCGGACAAGGGCGATGCATTCCCTCCGGTGGGTCCCTCTGTACCCTCCGAACCTCGCAACCGATTCGATCACTCTCAGGATGGATTCGACAATATATTCTTCTCCACTTTCCTCCTGCAGAGACGTGGATTCTATCTCTTCCTCTGAGGATGATGATGATCCTCTTCCTGATCCGTTTTCCTCCTCGTTCATTGCTGATGATCCTTTAGTTTATATATGCTAGATAGGGTTTAATTAATTGATTTTGGTTTAGGAGGATGTGTTTGATCAAAAAAAAATCTGAAATTAGGTTTTTGTCTGTGTGTTTGTGATCATCATGATCATGGGTATAGCTGGGTTTCAGATTTTGGCGGGGTTTCAGGAAGGAAGGAAGGAAGGAAGTTATTTGGAAAATGAAAAGTTAGTTACTTTCCAATGGACATCGATCGTGTAATGAGTTTTAGGGAGTGAGAATCAGGTTCGAAACCTCTAGCTAGTTTCTTTTTATTACTAAATATATAACTAGTTTCTGTTGTTGTTTAATTTGTTGATATATAGGACTGCTCGAGGTCCGTGTGCCTGGCTCGAGTATTTTTGGTGAGCTCGAGCTTAACTTGATGTATTAAGAAATTTGTAGCACAGACGATTTGGATTTTGAGTTTGAATTTTTTATTTTTAAAAATTATCGATAATGAGTACGTCCCGATAACCATGACATGTTTAATTTGGCTTAATAATCGTAACCAGCCTCCCTCTTTCTGTTTAGGAAGGTCTCTGTTTCTGTTTGTGTTTCTGCCTGGAATCTTTGCTGTAAATATTTAATTCAAACAATTCTTCTTTTCCCTGTTAAAATATACACGCACTTAATAAATATTTAATTCAGTAACTATAATAAAGAGCTCGGGCTCGATAATAACCATAACAAACTTAACTCGGATTCAAAATAAAGAAACTAACTTTTATAAGCTGAGTTTAAATATGAGTTTGAATCAAATTAACAAGCCTACAATTAACTAGTTAATCAAGTCATTTCGATCGGAGCATACTTGAGCAGGCTTACAAGCCACCAATGGAGCCCCTATCAAGCTGTCAATGAGTTTCAATGAGTTTATGAGTCGAGTTAGCTTGCGACCCTGATCGTGGTCGCTAAGAAATCTCTGAAAGACGGACAAGGAAGAGCATTATATAAGAGAGAGTATAAATGGGTAAGTGTATGAAAAGGAAACGGGAGACACAAAAGTACAAGTGTACCCTTTTAGAGGTTGACCTACCATTAGATTAGGGTCTAGATATCATAAAAATCATGGACAAGGAGCCTTAGCTTTTATGCGGCCATGGTAACATGGGCGTGCGCATGGCTTCATGTGACTCATTGTAAGTGGGAACTAGGTGCAACCCAAATTTAAGCCATTGAAGATGAACGACTTGGGATTACATGAGCTTGTCATGGAGTACTAGGTAGGCGATTCACTCTATGTGGCGGTGCGCGCCTGCCCCCTTGATAGGACTGAGTGATAGCTGATGGAGGTAACTAGACGGACCTCTCCAATCACACGAGTAACATGTTTGCCTGTCAAGTTTCTAGTTTTTTTGTTGGCTCGGACAACCTGGATTGATTGGTTTATTGAATTAGGCTTTGAGTGGCCGATAACTAGGAGCAGGCCGTTAGGCTAGGGCCCATCATTTAACTTGTGCTCGACTCGTTTACTATTCTTTTTGTATAAACTTATATACATTTTTATCAATGTATAAACTTAATTTTTTATATTAGTAAAATATTTAGTCATAAACTCGTTATGCATATTCCGTGCCAAATTATAAAAATAAAAAACTGCCCCGGAACCATGGCCAATTCTGCATAAATATACACAATCTCTGATCGATCTCTCTGGCACATCACAAGTCTGTTTGGAGGCATGTTTACTGCAAAAAAGTTCCCACCTAATCATTCAAACTCTGCTAAACACCATTCAATTCTTTTCAGTTTCCCTTCTTGTTAAATGATTATTTAATCTAAATAGTTAACGAAGCTGGAAAACACTGACGCCTGCAAGTCTCTCCAGTCCTGTCGGGTTGAAGGACAAATGAAATTATTGAAGACCGTAGCCGTTGTGAGGCAGAGGCTCAAGTCCTGTCCTTTTCAACATTGCAATGCTTGAGATTAAAACAATCCGCACTTTACTACAACGACTTAAAACCTCGTTTGTGTTTCAAAATCAAACGGCTGGATCTTGCGTGGACTTTCAATTGGATAGATAAACGAAACGCAGTGCTACGTCCACTTGAAACTATGCTGTGTTTGTTCTGCAAAAAATAATAATATACGTCGTGCTTTACCATGTCCCTCCACGTGGCAGCTACTTAAATAAAAAGATCGTGTGAAAAAGGCACGTTGGCCCAATTTTTTAGTCCTTCAAACTTACAAGAGAACCAGGAGCGTAATTACTTCTATATATATATATATCCATCCATGTTCATGAATTTAATTGAAAAAAATCATCACCTAAATGTTAGATATTATTATTCATTCTTTGTTTCTTAAAGTGATTATCTAATTACCACTTACTAGTTATAAAAAATTTCTCCTGTTAGAAAATATCATTCAACTTCCCTACTAACTAACGTAGAACTATATCGATTTAATTGGCTACTCATCTTAATCATATTTTTTAGTAACGTTCGTGTCTTTTTCTCGAATATAATCATGTTCACTACTACATTCTCTACATTCATTGTAAAGTTTATAAAATATCGTTTTGTTTATAGTACATATATTTTGTAGAGAAAATTTAATCAAAATTAAAACGAAATTGTTGCAGACTCACACTTACTCGATAGATGATAAAAAAATCTGATAAGTGAAATTGAACTAAAAAAAAGAAGGGAATGAAAAAGGAAAATAGCTGGTTTTCGTAGAGCACATGTCAGGTAGCCGTTGAGGAACAGGCAGAAAACGCGAGAATGGCCGATTTGTTATTTATTTTTATTTTTTTTCCAAATCTCTGAGAGAGCGTACGATTGGACGGCTAGGATCAACTAGCCGTTGGTTTTAAAAATAATTCGTTGAAAAAAGGCTAGCGTTTTCAGGACATATATCCGCTGTTTGCGTCCCCCCTGTTAGGATACTCTTTCCTGTATGTGTTTCTCCCCCCTTCAATTCGTCGTCTTCTTCTTCTCTGTGAAAAACAAACCTACTCCGAAAGAGAAGACGCGATTGAGGCAGTCAATCCATCAATGCATTTCATGTTGATGGAGTTGTGAGAATACAAAAGGACTTTGAATAAAGTGCGATTTCTTCTTTATTCATCGCAGAACCCCGAACCCAAGTCTGAAATAGTGTAATTTGCCTCGAATTTGAAAGGTGGGTTTGTGATTTCACGACATCGGCCTTGTTTCTTTGTGTGTCTTCTTTGGTGGATCTTTTGTGATTTTTTTTTTGAATTTTGGGATCGGCGGCTCTCTCTCTCTCTTCTTTGAAATGTGGGGTTGATTGATTTGGATTCTTTTTTTTTACAGTCTACAAATGGCCGGATCAGACGAGAACAATCCGGGTATGGTTGGACCCGCCCAGAACATTCAAGGTTTAATCTTCGAACACAAATTCGTTTCTTTGAATATCTCACTCTTGGTTTGACTTTTGAAATTGACTGGATTTGAATTTGAATGGACGATCTTTGCTTTCAGGGGGTTTAAGAATGGGAAAGATTCCGTTTGCGCCTGCCGCCGGAAGCAATCGGAGGGCCTTGAGTACCATCAACCGGAATGCAATCGGCGGTCCGGCACACCCATATGAGTAAGTTCAAATTCAAGTTCAGTTAGTCAAATAGACTGATGTTTGACCGTATAACGGATCTGGTTTCATGCCGACCTGATTTGGCTTTCTTTTTTGGAATTTGAATGGACAGTAAGCAATGTGATAAGAAACAACAACCCGTCCATCGTCCAATCACTAGGTCAGTAGATCCAATCTCGCTAGATTCAAAAATTTGAAACCTTTGCTTCTTTTACAAGTTAAATCATAATGTCTCTGCCGATGCTTCTTTTTTCCAGAAGGTTTGCTGCACAATTAGCCAAGAAGCCTAAACCGGGGGAGTTAACCAAATTAGAAGTGAAGAATGTCAACGAAGACTGTCCAATCACTGATGCAGAAGATTTCTCTGCACCAATGTTTGTGCAGCATACAGAAGCAATGCTGGTGGAGATTGACCTCATGGTAGAAGCAAATGAGTTTTCTGTTCTTGGTATTATAGCTTAAGGTTGGAGGAGTTGGTTAAAAAGAGTTTTATTTTCCATCCATGTCAGGAAGAGGTTGAAATGGAGGATGTGGCTGAAGAGGGGGAGGATGACTCAATTGAAGATATAGACAGTTGTGACAAGAAGAACCCTCTTGCTGTGGTTGAATACATTGACGATTTGTACACGTTTTACCGGAAATCTGAGGTTTCGAGTTCTGTTGCACCTAACTACATGGCGCAGCAAGTTGATATCAATGAGAGGATGAGAGGCATTCTTATTGACTGGTTGATTGAGGTAAAGATGCAAATTTACTTATTTTGATGAATTCTCACTGAAAGGACAAACATTTGACCTATTTGGTTGACTGGAACAGGTGCACTACAAGTTTGAGTTGATGGAGGAGACTCTTTACCTTACGGTGAATCTGATTGACAGATTCTTGGCAATTCATTCAGTTGTGAGAAAGAAGCTACAACTGGTTGGAGTTACAGCCATGCTTCTTGCTTGCAAATATGAAGAAGTCTCGGTTCCTGTTGTGGATGACCTCATCCTGATTTCTGACAAGGCTTACAGTAGAAAAGAAATTCTTGACATGGTACTACTACTACTAGAGTTTGAATAAAGTTTGTATCTGCAGTAAATGTAAGAACTATTTCATTAAAGATTGATTCTTTTTCTGTTGCAGGAGAAGTTGATATGCAATACCTTGAAGTTTAATATGTCAGTCCCAACTCCTTATGTTTTCATGAGGAGGTTTCTTAAAGCTGCTCAATCTGACAAGAAGGTTTGTGGAACATTCTTAAAGATTCCTACTTTTGATGCCAGTGAATCTCATACTTGTCCATTTTGTTAACAGTTGGAGCTTCTGTCATTCTTCCTGATCGAGCTGTGCTTAGTTGAGTATGAAATGCTCAAGTATCAACCTTCTTTGCTATCTGCTGCTGCAATCTATACAGCTCAGTGCACCCTGGCTGGGTCTAGCCAGTGGAACAAGACTAACGAGTGGTACACTTGCTACCCAGAAGAGCAGCTTCTGTAAGTTCCTTGTTCCATCTTGAACATCTTCACATTATGAAAGATCAAATCAAGTCTTTTGGGGGAGTGTTGAATGACGAAGGATGATGATGGTTTGCAGGGAATGTTCAAAGTTAATAGTGGGGTTTCATCAGAAGTCTGGGTCAACGAGGCTGACTGGTGTCCACAGGAAGTACAGCACTTCAAAGTTTGGGTATGCAGCAAGAACTGAACCTGCTAACTTCTTACTGCTCCAGTAGTAGGGACTGATTTGACATGATTGAGATTCATTGATGATGAAATAAAATCAATCAACAAAAGGAGAATGAGTAACAAAGATTGACAATGTTGCTGGCCATCATGACATGACAGCAACTGAAGTTGCTTATGGAGAATTGAAGAAGAAAGAACTCTCTTTTCTTTCATCTTTCTCTTTGTTTAGTTTTCATTACTTGTTTGATCAATTACTTACTTTGAAACTGTATTAGCAGCATCAATTTGTTGTTGGTTTGCCTTTGCCCAAATAATAATATAATTGGCTAGCTATATTCTTCCATTGGATAGATAATGTAACCTAACATCTCGTACTAGCTAATATTTTGATCGTTTCAAATAACTCCGATAAATTTATGAACTTGTAAAATTAACTCATTTTTCTAATCTAAGTTAGTCAACTTGCCCTAAGAGAATTACATTATACATATACTATCCGATATCCTTTCGAAAACGATATAAATTATACCGTCAAAATCCAAAATGCCACAAAATTTGCAAAAGCCTATTGAGGCACAGTTAAAATTAACAAGAGTGTTGATCATGCTTAGAATCCTAAATTAGAGAGGTAGTATTGGTGGGTGGGGTGGGGGCCACAGTCACAAGGGCTCACAGCTGCAGCGCACTGATCTGTCCCACGTATCGAAATAAGTAACTTCATCAGTCATCAAAATCTAAAATAATTCAGCCACGCTGATCCAATCTGGCACTCTGATCCACAAACCCTAACTGACAAACTCAATTCCAATTTTTTAATTTCGATCCCCCAATGGTTAAAGATTCTTGCTTTTCCCCATTCTTTTATAAATGAACGATCGTTCATCACTGTGGTTTTCGTCTAAAACGCTTCCATTTCTGTTCCTGCTTCATTTTTCAACAATTCGTCTTCAGAACTCATCAACCAAGTTTTGGGGTTCAACAGGTAAACCATTCATCACTCATCATTTGCAATCCAATCCAAATCCAGATTGTTAAGATTTTTTTTCTCCCTTCCCATATTCTGGGTCGGTGGAGTAGTGGCATACTGGCATGTGTTTGTCATGTTTAGGAAATTTCGCTATTTATGGTGCCTGCCAGATTAATATGGTTTAAGCCTTAGATATTATTGTATTCTACTGTTGTTCCTGGATAAGAATGTGGTGTAGGATTGATGTTTGAGTTTTCTGTTTGTCACTCTCCACCAGCTGGCTTTGTTGGGTCGAGATTTTTATGCAACTTGCCTGATTTCTGGTTCTCTATAGTTTGGTGTTATATATAGCAATGTTCTTTCCTCAAAATTTCAGGGTAGGGTGCTATTTAAATCCCCCAACTTCGACTACTATAAAGTCTTCTGACAAAAAGATCAGCTTGTTCCTTATCTTCCTTCTTTTTGGATTTGGTACTTATCCAAAGTTTGAAAATTCTTTGCAATTATTCTCCAGCTGGGATAAGGCATGGAGGAAGAGAAAGGGAAGAAGTTCCTGACGGTAGCTCCATTCCAGTGTGCTTGGAGGAAAGACTTGAAATTCCGGGAAGCTGGAAGAGGGTGCGTCTCTTTTGATGCTTTTGCTCACAATGATGTAACCGTCGTGTTCAGGGAGAATGTTGGCAGCCTGCATTACCATTACAAGAGGGATAACAGCCCTCATTATACCGTCATTCTGGGGAGCAATCGAAATCGACGGTTGAAGATCGAGGCGGATGGCAAGACTGAGGTTGATGTGGAAGGTATTGGACTTTGCTCCTCTGCTTTCCAGAGCTACTGGATCAGCATCTATGATGGGTTGATCAGTGTTGGCAAAGGAAGGTATCCTTTCCAAAATATAATGTTTCAGTGGCTGCATTCCAATCCGAATTGCAACGTTCGTTATGTCGGGCTTAGTAGCTGGGATAGGCATGTTGGTTATAGAAATGTCAATGTGTTGCCATTGCCTCATGACCATATGCTGCTGTGGAAGCAAGTTGATTCAGGAGAGTTTGAAAGGAAGGAAGACAGTGAAGACGAGGAGGAGGAGCCGGAATCCAAGGAAATCTCCTATGAGAAATGGGGACTTCGTAATTTCCTCGAAAGCTGGGAACTTTCTGACGTTTTGTTCGTTGTTGGTGTGGACGAGAGACCTGTTCCGGCTCATAAAGTAATTTTGCAAGCTTCGGGTAATTTTCCTTTCTGTTCGTCGCATGAGGATGTCATCCAGCTTAAGACAGTATCTTATCCAGTTATGCATACACTACTTCAATATATCTACACCGGTCGAACTCAGGTATGCGTTTTAAATCCTTTTATGTGCAGTTGAGAATGTGAGCTGATAGTTTCTGAGTTGTCTAACATTTGTTTATGGATGTGTTCAAATGTAGGTTTTAGAGTCGCAAGTTGAGCTGCTGCTGGAGTTGAGCTCACAGTTTGAGGTGATGCCATTGGCAAGGCAGTGTGAAGAACTTCTGGAAAGGTGTAGAGTAAACAAGAAGTTGTTTGGAACCGGTAAGAGTGTAGAGTTGTGCTATCCGAACTCTCGACCCCATTCTTGTACGATGTTTCCTGCGGGATTGCCTGTGAATCAGAGACGGCTCAACGAATTGCATTCAGCCGGTGCGTACAGTGACCTTGATATTTTCATCGAGGGATATGGTCTTGTCGCAAAGATTCATAGAATTGTTATTAGCTTATGGAGTGTTCCATTTGCCAAGGTAAGGAAACTTTGTGCAAATTGAAATTTTGGGTTGTTTATTCCTTTCATTGAATGAATTGGTTTAAAGATGTGCATTATGGCAGATGTTCACAAATGGGATGAGCGAGAGCAGCTCGCCGGAAGTTCATCTAAGGGATGTGCCAGTGGAGGCATTCAAGATAATGCTTGAGTTCATATATAGTGGTGAACTCAATTTGGAAGATGGTGCAGATGCTGGAACCTTGTTACTCCAACTTCTTTTGTTAGCTGACCAATTCGGAGTCACGATCCTCTATCAGGAATGCTGCAAAACGCTTTTAGAATGCCTATCAGAGGTAGCTAATCTTCATCTCACCAGAGAATGCAATCTAGCAATTGCCATTTTCGCTTATTATGTTTCACTTTGCTATCATGATATGTCTCTTGTCTGGCTAGAGTTATAAGAACGGGAAGGGACTCGCGGTTTTGGACAAAAGAAGATATCCCTTTAGGATCATTGAATTATTAGATATTAACACCTTTTTCATGTACATATTATATGCAGGGATGGAGTTCTACTAGTGGAAGGTGCTCATACAACGAATTTTTGTATTATGCACAAGTTTAATGGACACGACGAAGCAGAGAAATTTTCGGAAGAGTTTATAGGGTTATTGCTTTGAAAGCTAACTGTTACAACTTTGTTGCAGGACGCAGTGTGTCCAATCCTGCAAGTGGTTTCATCGATCTCATCTTGTAAACTCATTGAAGAAACCTGCGAGAGAAAGTTCGCCATGCAGTTCGATTACTGCACAACCGCAACCCTCGACTTCATTTTGTTAGATGAGGCAACTTTTACCAATATCATTCAGGTGGGTTCTTATATTTCATCTAACCTTGATGTCGAGGTTGAGTTTAGCGTTAAGATAGCTGCATTGAAGAGTATGCAAGTTAGATATAAAGGCACTTAGTTGACTGTTTGGATTAGAAAGCTTTTGCCTCAAGTTACCATTAATCATAAATATTGAAGGAGCTAACTCTTGAACTATAGTCTGATAAGAAATAGTGACTTTGCAGCATCAAGATCTAACAGTAACATCTGAGGAGAAAGTCCTCAATGCAATTCTGATGTGGTGCATACAAGCCGAAGAGCTGTATGGATGGGAAGCTGTGAATGAACTAATTGCATGCTCAGCCCATGACCTACTTTCCGGACACCGGTCTCAATCATTGAATGACTTGTTACCATTTGTCCGATTTCCATTGCTCCCTTACAGCATACTTAAAAAGGTAAAAAAAAGTAAGCTTTTGAGAGATCAGTCATCTGAACCATTGAGAAGATTACTAAATACTTGTCCAATTATGTTGGCAGTTGGAGCAGAGCAACCTCTGCAAGCATATCCACATTTTATCTGATCTTGTAAGGGAGGCCATCGGCTATTTGGACCTTGGATTGACTAACAGCAACTTAGGAAAGGATCTCAAGTAAGAAGAAGCACTAAATTAAAATTTTCGTTTAATAATATTAAGATGTGCCTGCATCAAGATTATGTAGTCGATCCTCTTCAATTGTGCTTATCTGTTCCAGCCTAAGATTTCAACATAGGCGATCTAGCTACAAGGAACTCCAATACATTTGTGATGGAGACAGCAATGGGGTTCTGCATTTTGCTGGCACTTCGTACGGGCAACATCAGTGGGTTAATCCTGTTCTATCAAAGGTTAATTTTGCTCTCACCGTTTTGTTTTCCTTTGAAATATAAGCGATTGAAGTTCAAGCATTTGTATAAAACCCATTTGATTTGCCATTTCAGAGAATCTGCATCACAGCTAGTAGTCCTGCTTCAAGATACACGGACCCTAAGGCTTTAGCATCGAGGTCCTATCAGGTTGCGCCAAAAAACAGACTGTTATTAAGCTTCCTAATTAATCATACTGAATCTCATTATGTTCACTCATCTGTTTTCTCTTGCTTTCAGGGAATGTGCTTTGCTGGACCCCGAATGGAAGATGGCCGAGTATGCTCATGGTGGATGGTTGACCTTGGCCAAGATCATCAGGTATCATCATTTTCGCGATTCACTGAACAGTTGCTAACTTGCTCTTCCTTCGTGCACAAGCCATTGATAAGGCATCGATAGAGTCCTGAGTCGTTGATGATTTGTTACGCAGCTTATGTGCAACTATTACACATTAAGACTAGATGGTTCAAGAGCTTTTATAAGATCTTGGAGACTCCAGGTAAAAGTTATGGCCTCATCTTTGTTTTTAGCTTTGGTTAAAAACATCCATTTTTTCACTAAAGTGAAACCTTTTTATTGGATTGTAGGGCTCATTGGATGCTAAGACATGGACAGACTTGAGAGCACACAATGAGGACCAAACAATGAGAAAACCGGGACAGTTTGGGTCATGGCCGGTCACGGGGCCAAACGCGCTGCTGCCTTTCCGATTCTTTAGAGTGGTATTAACCAGCCCTACGACTGATGTATCGAATCCCTGGAACTTGTGCATTTGCTTCTTGGAACTCTACGGTTTCTTCCGTTAAGTAGTTCAATGTGCTCTTCTTTGTCTTACTTGTTTGTGTTGTTCTTCTGTTTCTTTGTGTTTATGAAAAAGAGTCATTGTGTACCATACAAAAAAAGAGGTGTACCAATGACTCACTATGTGGGGTTTGCTCTTCTTCCCCTTCGTTGAAATAAATTTCTAATTCCAGAGTTCAATAACTTTGTATATCTGCCTATATCTTTTGAGTTTGAAATGAGTCGATGACAATCTTGACGCTACCGCAGACATCATAGTGAAACCAGTATGATTCACAATTTACAAGCATTTTGGATCGAGACCGTAATCGAGTTAAGTTAAGCTTGGATGAGTTTGTCCAGGACACTTTTCTGAACAAGAGAACAGCTTCCATTCCATGAAATTAGAAAAATGTCTGAACATATTTCTTGTTCAAGAGCAATACAAAAGCTTTTACACTAAAGTACCAAGATTCAGGGCTCTGTGATGACAGCTCTAGTCCCGCAAACAAATGTCGAAGCTCGAAAATGAGCTATGAGAATCACGGCTAAGCTTGAAACTTAATTAAACCACGAGGACTGCCGATTTATCTCCTAACAGGTGGTACTGCTCCCCTTCCAGGTCCTCCGCGCCCTGTAGCAGCCTGTGCCTGCGCAGAGTAAGAAATAGGTACAAAACAGTCAGGCAAGGCAATTAGAAAATATACTCAATGGAGTCAAGATGCATTAAACAGAGCAGTACCATTCAGTTTACATCCGAATTCGAAGGAAAATTTAACCAAACGGACATCAAAAGAAAACAATATCTCAAAGCAACTTACTTTAGCACGCATGGCAACAGATCTTCCCCTCCCCACTCCAAGTGAGGCGCTCTTGCCCTTCAGATAAGATACAGAGACATTAGAGTGGCACATTATATAGAAGTTGCAACAAATCCAATCTCAGTTAATAGGAAGAGAAAAAAAAGATGGATTGAGCCATATATATGGTTCTTACCTTGATTCGAGCATCTAGACGCTTAAACATGGGGGCATTCTTTAGCATATCTGGTATCACCATAAACCTGTTCAGACATCATTTGATTACTTAGTAGAGAAAGTAAGATTTCAGTCCACGACGGGACATCTTTCTCGGTCATACAGAAAATCAAAATACGTACCTGACTTTGCTGCCTCTGATAAAAACATGCTCAAGCTGTGAAATCTTTCCATCCTACAGAACATGATACATGACTTAGCAACAAATGGAGAGCAAAACAATGGTGATGCCAGCTTCAACAACGAAGTTAGACTAGTTCTAATTCACTACTTTTGGTCCAAAGTAGGCCCACAATCATTGAAAAAGAATGGAGGTCAAACACCGCATAGGTCCGTCCCTAAACAACCTAGAAGGTAATGCAACCAGCTCTTGAGGTGAAACTTTGTTAATGGCCAAGAATCACATATGGCTTCAAGGTTCAAAGCACCACAATTTGAGCTTCAAGAGCTGGCCAGCAACGATTCTTCTATTGTGACTTTGAACATGAGCAACACGATTCTTCTATATACACTTTGAACATGAGCAACACGATTGTTCTATACCCACAGAGACATAAAAGCTAATTCTTAATTGAATCGCCGCCAAGTACTACAGTATACGGATGCCAATTGGAGAAAGCAGTTCCTTAAA